>CM047739.1:13955365-14565365 GCA_026225825.1 Pistacia integerrima
TAATCCATACAAAAGGCCCTCAACATACCCTCCAGCACCTGATTCGTTCTCTCTGTTTGGCCATCTGTTTGAGGATGATAGGCAGTGCTGAATGCCAAACGGGTACCCAAATTCCTCTGTAAACTCTCCAAAAAGCTGAAACAAACCTAGAATCTCTATCTGACACTATTGTTTTGGGCACACCGTGTAACCTAACTATCCCCTTAATATAAATCTGAGCCAACTAATCCGTAGTGGTGCTCTCCTTTATTGGAAGGAAATGGGCTGACTTGGTTAACCTATCTACAATCACCTATATAGCATTATACCCTCGCTGTACGCTGGGGAGATCTGTAATAAAATCCATCGAAATGCTCTCCCATTTCCACTCTGGAATACTAAGTGGCTGAAGTAACCCACGCGGTAGTTGGTGTTCTCGCTTTCACCGCCGACAAACCAGGGCACTTAGCTACACATTCTGCAATATCCTTCTTCATACCTGGCCACCAGTAGCCTTTCTTTACGTCTTGATACATCTTGGTTGCTCCAGGATAAGCAGTGTACAGTGTGTCATGAGCCTCTATAAGTATTCTCTTCCTCAACTTATCATTCTGAGGGATACACAACCGATTCCTGAAATAGAGGACACCATCTATTAAATGGAACTCCGCTACCTTGCCCTCATGTACTTGCTGAACTATTCTCTAACACCACTCATCGGCCACCTGCTTATCTCTGACTTCTTCCAGTAAAGTAGACTGAACCTCTAACCTGGAAATCCTTCCCGAAATCACTTCAATCTGTTCTTTGCACAATTCTTCTATCAACTCTTTCTGCTTAGTGAGCCGGGACAAATAGGCTTTTCGACTTAAGGCATCGGCTACTACATTGGTTTTCCCCGGTTGATACTTGATCTCACACTCATAATCCTTAACCAGCTCTAACCACCTTCTCTGTCTCATATTAAGCTCCTTCTGAGTGAAGAAATACTTTAAACTCTTATGATCGGTGTAGATATTACTCTTGGCACTATAAAGGTAATGCCTCCAAATCTTTAATGCGAAGACCACGGCTGCAAACTCTAAATCATGCGTAGGGTATCTTGTCTCATATTCTTTCAATTGCTGAGAGGCATATGCTATCACCCTACCTAACTGCATTAACACAGCACCAAGTCCTTACAGTGAGGCATCTGTATAAATGTCGTAATATATACCCTCCTGTGGTAGCACTAACACGGGAGCTATCGTTAACCTCTTCTTCAACTCCTGGAAGCTCTTCTCACATGCTTCTGACCATACAAAAGGAGTTCTCTATTTGGTAAGAGCTATCAACGGTTTAGCCAACTGGGCGAACCTTGCTACAAATCGTCGGTAGTAACCTGCTAGGCCCAAGAAACTTCTAATCTCTTTTACTGTTTTCAGCCTCTGCTATTCAAGGATTGCCTTCACTTTACTCGGATCCACTGAAATCCCTTCCTTAGAAATAGTATGGCCGAGAAATATCACTTGATCAAGCCAAAACTCACACTTAGAAAATTTAGCATACAGCTCCTTTTCCCTCAGCCGTTGCAACACTATGCTCAAATGTTCCTCATGCTCTTCTCTTGACTTAGAATAAATCAGGATATTGTCAATGAAAACCACTATAAACTAATCCAAATAATCGTGGAATATCCGGTTCATCAAGTCCATAAAAACTGCTGGGCATTAGTCAAGTCAAACGACATCACTACAAACTCATAATGCCCATACCTTGTATGGAAGGCAGTCTAGCTACATCTTGCTCGGCCACTCTTACCTGATGGTACCTTGACCTCAAATCAATTTTAGAGAACACTGCGGCTCCTTTCAGCTGATCAAACAAATCATCAATACGAGGTAGCGGGTACTTATTCTTCACTGTCACTTTATTCAATTCTCTATAATCAATACACATCCATAGTGACCTATCTTTCTTTTTCACAAACAAAATTGGCGCTCCCTAGGGAGAATGACTCGGTCGGATAAAGCCTCTATCCAGAAGCTTTTGGAGTTGCTTCTTTAATTCCTGAAGCTCTGTTGGGGCCATTCGATAAGGGGCTTTAGATATTGGTGCTGTTCCTGATGCTAATTCAATACTAAACTCAATCTCCCTTTCTGGAGGCAAACCCGGTAACTCTTTCGGAAACACATCTAGAAAATCTCGAACTACTGGCACCCTCTAAATCTCTGGCCGTGAAACATCACCACTCTGCACTACATAAGCAATATATCCCGAACACCGCTTTCTCAATATCTTTCTAGCCTTCACACTGCTAATCAACATACTCAACTGATGGCCCTCTCCAAAAGTAAACTTGTCTCCACTATCGAGATTGAATCTCACTTTCTTTTTCCGACAATCAATTTCTACTCCATACCTCCCTAGGAAATCCATGCCCAATATCACATCAAAGTCGGGCATATAAAAAACTATTAGATCAACTATTAACTCTGTACCCTGGATCACCACGGACTCTCCTGACAGTATCTCTTGCTTTAAAACACTAACCCCATTGGGTAACTCTATCTTAATGGGTTGAGTCACTTTAGTAGGTTTCAAGCCTAACCTCTCTATCATCCCATAAGATACAAAAGAATGAGTGGCTCCTGAATCAATTAAGGCATATAAAGGAACAACATGAAATGATAATTGACCAGTAATGGCTGATGGAACTAGCCTCTGCTTCACCCTGTGCCACTGTAAACACTCTGGCATTGGTAATATCTCTAGAACTCTGTGCTGGTGGTGGAAGAGGAGCTTTACAATCTCTTATCAAGTATCCTAGCTGTCGGCACCTATAACACACCCTCTGGTCCCTCAGACACTCTCCTGGGTGGTTCCTCCCACATTTAGGGCAAAGAGGAAACCCTTCCGTCCTAAGCCGCTTACTCCTCCAATCTCTTCTATTCTGCCTAGACTGAAACTTCTTTTTATTATTCTTCATTTCTTTGCTTTTCACACCCTCAAATTTCTCTCTCTACGGGGCGGAGGATGGCTCACTTGGTCCTCCTGTCGAGGAACCTACTGGGGGAATTTTATTCTCAAATATTTCTGTCCTCATTGCTCGCCTCAAGGCCTCACTATAAGTTCGAGAGGGATCAGAACTCGTCATTATATCTCGAGCTATCTCCGGCTTCAACCCATGTACAAACTTGTCTCTTCTCAATGCCGGGGTACTAACTATTTCAGGTGCAAATCTTGCAAGGGAGTTAAATTTCACTGAGTACTCTTTCACAGTACTAAACCCCTACTGCAAGCTGATAAATTCTTGGACCTTCTCATGAACTCGGTCCTCTATCTTGTATTCGGCCTCAAACTCTTGTCTGAATTCTTCCCAAGTCATCACTGCCACATCATGGGTATCTTCTATTAATTCCCACCAAATTCGGGCATCACCCCGAAATAAGACACTCGCATACTGGATTTTCTCCCGGTCTGTCATAGGAAACAAAGCTGTGGTACGTTCTACGGATCTAAACAATTCTTCTGCTACTACCGGGTCCGTAGTACCCTTAAACTCTAAGGGTTGATGTTGACTGGGAAGACCATAAATCAGTTCAACTCTATTACGTACTAGGGGAGGTACCGATTGTTCTCTTCCTACATTAGCGGTTGGTGGTACCTATACGGGGGTCCCAACTCTCCCTTGGCTTTCTGCCATAACTTGTTGTACAATTCCCCGAATTCTAGCTTCATCCAAGGGAGGGGGCGTAGCTTCTCGTGGGTTAGAAGGTTCTCCCTCATTCATCACACTTTTACCATGCTTTCAGGCACTACGCCTCATCTACAAAACAACCACATTTAATCAATTCGAGAAATACTCATAGTAAGGAAAGAATTAACTCACACAGAGGGTTATCGGACGTCGGGGCGATGAGCATAGTACACTGTCAAATCCCAAAATCTCGGCTCTGATACCAAAATGTAATAACTGCTTCATACTAGGATACTTATAGAAATACATAAAGTAAAATACACTTATATCAGCAAAAGTAGATGGGCCCAAAATTATTACATATAAACATTCTTACAAGCAAGTAAGGTATCATTTACAAAAAGTTGTCAAAAAAATAGTGGAGAGTGTAGCTATTGCTCCTTGCATGCCGACGCCAATCCGACCGCGTCCTCACCTAGATCCTGCAAACACAAAGAAAAACAATGGGGTGAGCACAAAAATAATGCTCAGTAAGTAAATCCTCTACTCGTCTGTTCCCGTAACTCTTTCTCTTAATTCTTTCCTTACATTTGTTCTCTTCTCATTTATATTCTCTTTCTGTTTCTCTTTCACATAGCTCTTTTATTAACTTTTTATTGTATGTCATGGCCTCATCTTACCGGAGGCACGACCAGGTGGAGTCCACAAAGCACCAACCCACTCTTCGTGACTTCAACTCATTCTCTGTCTCTATTCTTTCTCACGTGAATGTCACAGCCTCATCTTACCGGAGGCACAGTTGAGTGGAGTTCACAAAGCACTAACCCACTCGTCGTGACTTCCGGGTGGAGTTCACAAAGCACCAACCCATTCTTCATAACTTCCGGGTGGAGTTCACAAAGCACCAACCCATTCTTAGATTTTTCTCATTCTCTTTACTTTTAGAGTAGCTCATTCACAAAGTTCTCTACTCTTTCTCAAACTACTTCTCAATGCAGAATTAATGCATAAAGATGGTTCATGTTAAAATTTCTTACTTAATGCACTTATGAAATGCACAAATGTAATATTACATCAAGATAGTCATTCTGCACAGGTCACATTCAAAGAGGGATAACTTGAGTTATGCACATCGGATTGCTACGATTTTAGTCTCGTTTTAAAGCTTGGAGACAAAGCTACAACTTTTATGTTTTGGTGTCAGCCCAGTTCAATCGGTAAAATGGCCAAAAAGCACTCAGAAAGTCATGGCTGTGACAGGGCAGTTTTCACTTAGGCATTTCATCAAACAACAATTGTGCATAAACAAACCCTAATTCAATTATCATTCTATTTATTTCTCAAACCATCCAAAATGAGAGAAAAACTCTCTTGTAGCATCACATACCTACATGGCAAACACACTCCCAAAAAATTTCTCCAATTCTTCCAATTTCAACCCATCATCAAATCATCACATATACTTCTCATATTCAAATATATCCAACAATAAGCATAATTCATCATACATCTCATCTAAATTTCTCAATAATCACAACATATGCATATTTAAAAGAAATCTCTACTCACTTGAATTCTTAAATTTTAGCTTGAGTTAGATTTTGAGTGGAATTTACTTACCTTGTGCTTGAGTAGTCTCTCCTAAACTCCCTACTCTTGTTGGATTTCAATCTTCTCTTAACCCTAAGCATAAACTTCATAAGAACTCAACCTTTACACAAATAAATCATAGATAAAGAGCATGAATCCTTACCTTTTAATACCTAGAATCAAAACCCTATGAAAAACCACTTAAAAGCCCTCAAAATCCTTGGAGGGTTGAATGAAAATTTGAGAGAAAATGGGGGAGGAGTGTGGCGGTGGAATGAAGAAAATAAGGGTTTCAAACCCTTAACACTTTAGTTTATAACCACACTTTCCCATTATGCCCTTATTCCTTCTTAGAAATTCCATATATGTCCCTTAGTCAATGACCATAATGCCCTATTTTTAATGCATTCTCTATGAAATTCTATCTCTTTTCACTCCCCACAATTTCACCTAATTTTGAGTGAAAAGACCATTTTACCCCTAATGAAAGTTTAAGGGATTTTCTTTACATTTTTCTCAAAATAACTTTAACGAAAATTCAACTAAGGGCCAACCAACCAATATTAACAATATATCAACCCAAATAAAAGCAAAACAATAAACATTCAAGCAGTACACCATAACTTAGCTACGTATCTCAAGTGGGGCGTTACACACAATAACAACCATCACAATCCAACAACACCAAACCCGAAATAACCAAATCTCTGACTCCATCACCATCATATCGCGATACCAACCATGACACTCCGACAGCACGAAACGTTGACGTCCACAATGACCAAACCAGATACAATAACATTCCATTTATAAATCACAAAATCGAATCTCAACTACTATCATATTTGCCACCCCGTGGCAACAGTGCACCGAGCATCACAATTCGATGATAGATGAGGACCAATTGTGTAACTTGAGAACAGAGTTAGCAAAAACAACACTCACACGAGTCTTGTTAACATAAACCAATCCACAAATGTTTCATGTAGCTTAGTCCCAAAACAAATGGTTACATATCGGTCAGAACAAACAAATAGTATGGCTGAAAAAACAATGCTTGATCTTTAGACAAAGTACAGACCATGAACATTTAATGTTACTCAGCGTCAACAATACAGGAAAAACTAATTGCTCGTCACATGAACATACCAACAACAAATACTCAATGTGAGGTCGGAATTGTAAGGTGAAAAATAAAATCAGCAAACATTAGTGAGCATATAATTCATGCTAATCGATTGCAACCACAGACATACCAAATCAATGAACTTATTGAAGACTTAATAAACACAACTTGGTACAAAACATGTTGGACATTGTGTAAACACGTCAACTTTTTTCCCTGCAACCTGTAAAATGAAATCAACAAAATCAACGAATTCACATTTTATACCGATCGGTCGACAGAAGAGACGTACTAAATCAATGACTCTACCAAAAAAATAAAAAAAAGAAATCCTCATTTCCCTGAAAACAAATATAACAAAATGCAATCGATCTTCATGTTAACATTGTTAAGGAACAATTTTCCATCCGTATAAAAATTGGTACCTAAAAAACGGAAACAACAAAAGTTAATTAATATTCATGTTAAAAATATCAAGGAACACACTTACCGTTCGGAAGGAATAACACAATCAATCATTCAAATAAATTGGCCAAACAAAAACAATCATTCAATCTAACAAAAAATGTTAAAATAGTTGGGAGACATACTTACAGTTTCGCATTAAAATACTTAGAATATATACTTTCAGTTTAGAAGAACAAATCAAAATAACGACTCATCTGACAGTATCAATCCGACATCCTGCCTTTATTCCATGCCAATTCATGAATCTCCGACCTGTAATCAACAACCAAAACATGCATAAATAAAAAACCATCGATCAAGATGCATGTGAAGAACAGACATATTATTTTCACAAACTAAAATAACATCAAAACAATTAACAAAAGACTAGACGTATCGTTGACGCCAACTAACAAATTACGTTGATACACAACTGAACATTAGCCCCTTATCTAGACCTTCTGAATACCAATGCAATTAAATACAATTTCAATGCAAAGCAAGTTTTTCAATGTCAATACAATGCACCTACATAATTATAGATAGCAATCCTAGACAAATGTCATTAAACCACAATTAGTAATAGCAATCCAATACACCTGTATACTTGTTATTAATGCACATCTTTGAAATGCCTATGCAATGCACCTGTATACTTGTTATTAATGCACATCTTTGGAATGCATGTGCAATGCACCTGTATTATTATTATTATTAAATATTAATACAAATCCCATTTTTAATTAATTAATAATTATAGATGCATCAATAAATACCAATCTAACGTGTCAAGATAGAGCAATTTGATTGGCTTGCAATCCAATGTGTCAAAATTGAGCAATTCTAGATCTTCCAAAATGTGTCGCATGGCGAATAACCCGCATGGGCATTCATGGCGAACAACCGGCATGGGTATTCATGAATCTTAGAGTTAAAAATATCTCATTAAACCACACATCCAACGTGGCAAGAGAGAGCAATTTTAGAGCTCCAAAATAAACCAATTTTAGAGCTAAGAAAAAGAAAAGAAAAAAGTGTCTTATGTGTCACTGAAATAGGTATGCTTTTACTTTTGGATTTGGAATACCAATTCAGCAATTAATATCTCTCAACAACATCACCAATAAAATTCAACCACATGACCACGACAAATCCTATGTGTCAAAATAGAACAATTCTATGAGTTCCAAAACGTGCCACATGGCAAACAAGTTGCATGTGTATTTAGCTTTATATATATATATATATATATATATATATATATATATATATATATATATATATATATATATATATATATATATATATATATATATATATATGCTTTAAGTAATTATAAATTATTAAATTATGGAAATCAAAACAAAACAATTTTTTTTTGGATTTAAAGCAATTATGAATTATATGCTTTTTCTATTGAGCCACACTACGTCAACAATCTCCATCTTGGGGAAGAAAAGAAACCCAACCCCGCAAATATTGTTGGCAATTCCTTTTGTGTTTATAACACCTCCACCTTGGTGAGAACTCCTTCACCTTATTACACCTCACGCAACCTAAAATTCAACAAGAAAAAAAATGGAACAAGGCTATATATATATATTTCACACGTTGCCTGTTCTCAGTGTTACTCGTTGTACACCCCCGTGTCAACTTTCCACTCCTCAAAGTACTTAACATATGTCTACATGCTCCCAATGTCTCGTAAGTAAACAGAGATTTCTTCGGGTTGGTTAGTTTAAGCCTACATGTTATGCTATTCATCTGCTCGAGGTTAATGGGTTTCATCTTTCCTATGACTCATCAAGGAAATGACTCCAACTTCTGACTAGTTTGTGTAGGGATGGCCAAATCCCTTATTCATCATCGACTATGAAGAATAACTCTCTATCAGCTCTTACACTCCCATTTCACGAAGTACCTCCCTCTTAAAGAGTCTTATAAAGCATTGATAATGTGCTCGACTCTCTCTCTCTCTCTGTATATATATATATATATATATATATATATATATATATATATATATATATATATATATATATATATATATATATACTCTCTCTCGATATATATATATATATATATATATATATATATATATATATATATATATATATATATATATATATATATATATATATATAAACCCGATTGAAGAACATTACTTATAGACATCACTGATAAGTGTCGAAAATGCATATATATTTAGTGATTTGTTGAATAGATTGTAGGGAATTCATGGTTTAATGCATCGTTTTGTTACAGAATTCCTTATATATTCCTTATTTTCAAGAAGCATGGGTATGTGTGTGAGTTTTCAGGAATTTAGGCACGAAAATGGTGACTTCGTACGTGCGATGATGTTCGGACCATCAGGACACATTGGAGTGCGAGTGAGTCAAGACTTAGAAGAAGAAATTGGAAATTCAAAATTGCACCACGACATAAATCGGTGTGACTCAAATTGTGTCGCAGCATAGTTTTATGAGCCGCAGCACAACTCGGCGTAACTTAACTTACGTCATAGCGTGGAACAATTTTTGTTGAAGAAGAATAGTGGAAAGTTGCGCTGCGGCACCATAAAACCACGCCACGACATATTTTGTGTAGAAGAGAAAATTTGTGCCTTTTTCAACTTGACTTTTTTTATGTAATTCCAATTATGTCCTTAGTTGTCAAAAACTATAAAAGGGCATTATTAGGGGTGTTCAAAAGAACCGGTTGGAACTGGAACCGGCGGGTACCCTGAGTTTGGTTTCGGTTCCTACCTAGAACCAATTGTCAATGGGTAGGTTCCGATTCTAAATTTTTGGAACCGTTACTGTGCGGTTCCGGTTCTGGTTCCTATAGTTAGGAACTGGAACCGAACCAGGAACCGGAACCGAAACCGGAACTGGAACCAGGAACCAAGAACCGAGACTAATATAAAATAAAATTAAAGATTAGGGGGGTTAATAAAAACTTTTGTAGAAAAAGTAATGTGAATACATTTATATTTATATTTCATAACATTTAAAGTAAGTTGGTTTGACTATTGAGAATCTACCTTTACAAAGTAATGGAGTTTGTAATTTTGAATTTTGAATTTATAATTTATAATTTGTAATTTTATTTTTGTTAACAATTGCCAGGTGGGAGGGGGTATTTGCGTTTTTAAGGGTTTTTTTGCCATGTTAAAAACTTTTGGGGGTCATGTAATTTCTGAGGGTACCCCGAGCAGCGTTATTGTTAGTTGCAGTTACATAGAAGGCAGAACCGTCGGTTTCGCTTCTAGTTCCAAATTTTAAGCAACCGTCGGTTCCAGTTCCGGTTCCTTCAAAAAGTGCAAGGTACTCGGAACCGAACACTCCTAGGCATTATAATTTCGTTTTAGGGATATCTTCTTTTGGCTAACTTTTAAGAGAGGGTTTTTAAGGCAAGGAAGGAAACTCTCCCTTGATTTTGTAATCAAATCTTGATCTAAATGCTTTTGGGTTAAGTTAAAGTTTGCTTTCTTATAATTATGTGTAACTAAAAAAAAAAAAAAATTATATATAATTTAGAGTAACACTACACTCACTAACTTTCTCTCACTAACGCCACATGTCAATTTACAATTCGTCAATTCACATAGGTCCCACCTATCCAATAATGGGTCATGCTTAACCAAGCTAATCACAAACTCCCACATGGGGTTAGTGAGAGGGATTAATGAGATTAGTATTATTGTATAATTTATATATAAATCACAAAGCCATGAAAGTGGTCTATACATGCAACGTTTTCTATCTGATTTTGAGCAAATTTAAAAACCCGCCTTTTTTTCAATTAAAAAGAAAATAGGGCTATATCTTGTTAGGTTTTTTCAAACCCATTCAAAATAACACATGTATGTTTGAAATAACAAAAATAAAGTAAACTAACAACTTTTGCATAGCTGGTATGAGTTACACTTCACTATAAATGACAAACTTCAAGGTTTAGTGAAAAACAAATTTCAATTGAGATGCACAACAAGTGTTTAGGTAAAACATCCTTTCTTCGCCCATGATATTGAAAAGTCAGTACCGTATTCTTGCGAATTGTCGTTTATGAGACATGGATACAAAAGGATTTTGGCGTAAAAGGTGGTTTGTCTCTTTCTGAAAAAGGAAAGGTAATATTGCGTTGAATATTGGTGCGTTAGTTAGCCACATAGGTATAGTTTTAAAAGTTAAAACGCATGAAATTTCGTTTAAGTCACTCGAATTTTAATGGCATTTAGTATGGTTAACTCGTAGGGCTAGTATATGATGAATAAATGTATGGTTGTTAGCTTATAGGGGTAGTTTTCGATGAATACTTCAATAGTTATATTTTAGTGATGAATAATGGAACTGAAGGGGTAGTTTCTGCCATTTTGCCCAAATATATATATATATATATATATATATCTGAGGAATTTCGGCCATATCACAATATGTTAATAATAATAAAATTCTTGAGGTTATTTTATTAATTTCAGCCTTTATTCAATTCAATTGTCTTAGCCTTGCGGACCTAAAAATATGCAATAAATGGTGCGTTTGGTTCAGGGAATGTTAGATTACTAGAAAATTAGATTACCTTGAAGATTATTAGGAATCTTTAGAAAAATGTGTTTGGTTAGTTGAAATAAATTAGTGGGCATGTTTTATTAATATATTTGGTTGGGAGGAATAAATTGGTGGATATATTATTTAAATTACTGAGTTGTCCTCTAATTAAATATTATTACATTTTTAATATTGATTATTATTTGGATTATATAACCTCCTGCATTTAAAAAGTTAGCAAAAACAACCCCATAATAAAAGTTTGGAAAATCAACAAAGCACCCCCACAACTCAACGGCGCACGGAAGGCAGGAAATGGCCACCGTGTGGTGGCAGTTGGCCGCGGCGGTGGTTGCCGGTGGCAAGTGGGTGGGGGTGGTGGCTTGGGTGGGTTGCAATTTGTTTTGAATTTAAGGGTAATTTTGTCCAAAAAATTAATTAATTGGGGTGAAATAGTAAAAGCATCATTCATGTAAACAAATTTAAAATAAGGGCATTATTGTCCTAAAATTTTATTAATAAGAGATAGAATTGTAACAAAAAAAAGATTACCCTGATAATCTTACAATACCTAAAAAAATTGAGGTAATCAGATTATCTCCAATATTACCAACAATAACTACTATTGATATTTGAAGATTATTGGAATCTTATATTACTTGACAACCAAACGTGGTAATCAAGTAATATAAGATGACATAACCCCAATAATCCCACATTACTCCCAACCAAACACCCCCAAAGAGTAAAATGACAAAATAGTCCATCACTGATTCACTGTTAGTTAAACATTGGGTTAATTACACCAACTACCCCTCAAGTTTACATGATAAGTTTACGGTTACTATACTAATACAACCCTTGATGTTTTGAAAATAACTCAAATACCACCCTTTCGTCAACTTTCATTACAACTTTCTTCATAAAACAATGTAAGATGACTTTTCACCCCTTAGATTTGACACAGTCTTAGATTTTACGAACTTTAAAAATTATAGTTTCTTTTATTTTTTTATTTTTTTTTTTTCTCTTTTAACCTTTTTCTCTCCACCCATTCAAAACTTCTCACCATCAACAAACCCTAAACATGAGTATTTTCTATTGAGAAGAAAAAAATTAATAACTGTAACAACAATGATGATAAAAATCAGTTGTCTCCTTTTTGGAATCAACTGGTGAGTGATGGATTTGTCGGAATCCAATCTATAGGGGAAACTAGAGTTGTACAATGACTTGTCATTGAGTAGCATTTCATCATAAACAACGAGTGATAAATCTTGTAGAATACCAAAAGGGTTAATTGATATCCATAAAGTGATGAGGGGAGACCTATTGCCACAAGAAGTCAAAGGGCGGTATAGGATTTGAAGGATTCATGGTGAACAGCCAAAAAAAATTGGGTATTAATTTAGTAGTATTAAGAAAAGAAGATTTTGATTGCAACAATAATGTTGTGTTTGTTGCCATTAATGGTGCTAGAGATGGTGGTTTACTCTCTAGAAGAGAGTGGTTATTGGCTTGTTGTTGTAGTGGAGATTTATTTATTTATTTTTGTTAAAGTCATTTTATACCAAAAAAGAAATTGCTTTTGGTGTTAATTTTTTGGTGAGGGTTGATTAGGTGTTGCTACAGTGGTTTGGTGTTATGGGTGGAGGTTGTTAGAGTAAAGGATTTTTTCCCACCCAAGGTTTGGCTTAATGACATTTTCCTACCCAAAAAGTTTCAAAACGACATTTTACTACCCAACGTTATGTTCCGTTTGTAATTTTTGTTAAATACAGTGTATATTCATTGTAAAGGCGAAAATACCCTTTACTATTTGACTTAATTTTTTTATTATTATATGTCATGTCAACAAAGTCTATTACCTATATACCCACTTTTAATTATGAAATTACTAATATACCCCCAACTATGTATTACATTAAATTATTAATTTGTCCCTATTTTTTTTCTCCTTCTCTTTCCTTCTCTTTTTCTCTTTCCTCTCTCAATCGCACCAAGTCGCTTTCTTTTTTTTCTCTCCCCCTTCCCTTCTCACCACAATCTTCTCACACAAATCAATACACAAAATCTCCACCCTTATCCAAATCAACACATAACATCATCACCCTTATCCAAATCAACACACAACAACATCATCCAAATTAAAAAACTGAAAAAAAAAAAATAATTGGTGGGTGTGGGTAGTGGTAAGGTTAATGGCAACCGATGGCGAGGAGAACAGCCAAGTAAACAACCGCAAATCTCAAATCAGTCAATCCACAATTCAATCAATAGTAATAACAAACACAACAACTCTCCAAAATCCAACAATCTCTCAATCAAACACACACAACCACGATAGTAGGTGGCGCACGATGGTGTCACGCGATACTGTCATGCGGTGCGACAGGCGACAACCGGCTGGGTAGGTGAGGTTGACGATAAGAGGCTTTGAGGCGTTGGTTGGGTAGTTGGGTTTTTGCGGCCAATGGTGCGAGGTCCAAGCGTGATCAATCGTGCATAAGGTTGCTACAACGGTGAGGAAGAGAGTTGGTTGTAGCTCGAACAGACTAGGAATGATAAGGAGGATGGCCGGGAGGTGAATTGGAGTAAGGGAGCAGGTTTTGGAATTGGATTGTTATATTGAAGTTTATGAATCTTTGTGGTGTGGAACTTTGACTAATGCTCATATGAACTTGATGTATTTACTTTTTCTAGTGGCAGGAATTTTGAGTGATGCTTATGTGAACTTGATGTAGTTACTTTTTCTAGCGGCAAGTGGTGGTTACAAAGGTTATAGGAGAGGACAGTATAGTGGTCGACAACAGGTGGTGGCTAACGACAGGTTATGAACCATTTCAAATTTCAAATTTGATTTTTGATGCATAATGTTAATTGACCATCCTACCCTTACTTGTAACAAACTTTTGATCATCTTGCCCTTCTTCACAATAAAATTTTATAACGGATCCATGTTGTGGGTAGTAAAGTGTCATTTTGAAGCTTTTTGGGTGGTACAGTGTCATTAGGCCAAACCTTGGGTGGGAACAAGTCGTTTTCAAGTTGTTATGGTGGTTGGTTAGTGAGGGTTAAGGGCTTTGATATGTGAGTAGAGGTTGTTATATATGGTGGCTTGTTAGTGAGGGTGGGGGCTGATGTGGGGTCGTTTTTTTTTTTCTTTTCAATTTTTGATTTTTACGTATATTAATTAATAATATTTTTTTATGGAAATTGAATGAAAAGACAAATTTACCCTTCATCACTAACAAAAATCGTGACGATGTCACAACCAATGGTGGTGGTTGCAATAACCTATTAAAAGTGAAACCTCAAAGTGTGAAGATATTTGTTTAAGTAAGTTGTTTGCTTTGGTTGAATAATCCCTCTTGTTTAGGAAACTAGATTAGTGTTTGAACGAGTCTTTGTGTTCGAACGTTTCCTTAGAAGAATCCCATGAAATTAGGAGTTGTTAGTCATGGGTTTATCTTTCTGTTTCATAAACATTGTAAAGGCTATTTAAGCCATGTTTCTCCTTTATTACAAGTAAGACATTCTCTCAAAGCAGAAACACTTAATAATCTTACATTTAGTATCAGAGCCACCACACGGGACCTAACCAACAAAGAAGCAGTAAGCATCAATGGCAGGACAGGGAAGTAACTCCGTACAACCGACTATCCCACAATTTGATGGCCATTATAACCATTGGAGCATGCTAATGGAGAATCTCTTGAAGTCTAAGGAGTACTGGAGTCTCGTAGAGAGTGGAATCATGCAATATTCTGACGAAATTGTCTTAACTGATGTCCAAACCAAAGCTCTAGAAGAACAGAAGCTATAAGACTTGAAGACCTAGAATTATCTGTTTCAAGCTATAGATCGAGCCATACTAGAGACTATTTTGAAGGACTCAGCAAAAGACATTTGGGATTTAATGAAGAAGTAGTACCAAGGCACGACTAGAGTCAAGCATGCACAATTACAGGCTCTTCGTAAAGAGTTTGAATTGCTCCACATAAAGGTGGGAGAATTAGTCAATGACTATTTTGCAAGAACATTGACAATGGCTAACAAGATGAGAATTCACAGAGAACAGATGGGAGATTTGGTGGTCATTGAGATGATTTTGAGATCAATGACACTGAAGTATGATAATGTGGTTTGCTCTATCGAGGAATCAAATTAGATAGATAATATTTCGATTAATAAATTGCAGAGCAAGTTGCTTGTGCATGAGCAAAGAATTATGGGTCATGTGATGGAAGAACAAGCCTTGAAAGTCAGTATGGAGAATCACTCACCTGGGCGAGGTCAAGTTCGAGGAGGATATAGAGAACGTGGAAGAGGAAAAGGAAGAATTGACAAGGCTACTACCGAGTGCTACAATTGTCATGAGCTGGGCATTTTGCTTATGAATGCCCTTAAAAGGAGAAGGAAACCAAGGCAAATTTCACTAATGCTGAAGAAGAAATGTTTTTTTATGTCTTATGTAAACATAAAAGATGATCACTTTAACAAACTATGGTATCTTGATTCAGGTTGCAGTAACCACATGAGTGCAGATAAAGAATTGTTTTCAAATTTTGATGAAACATTCAGAGAAAAAGTGAAATTGGGGAACAATTCCAATTTAGGTGTCAAAGGAAAAGGAGACATTGAGATTGAAGTGAATGGAGCTGTGCACTATATCTCTGGAGTGTTCTATGTACCAGATTTGAAGAGCAATCTCATCAGTCTTGGCCAATTGCAAGAAAAGGGATTTGCTATTCTCATGTAAAAGAACACATGTCAAATTTATCATCTTGAGAAGGGTTGCTTATGAAAGTTGAGATGACATCAATTTGTATGTTTCCATTGTAAGCAAAACACTCATGTGATAGTGCAAAATGCCTCAAATCAACCATTCAAGATGATAGCTGGCTGTGGCACTATATGTATGTACATTTGAATTTCATTGGATTAAAGACCTTGAAACAAAAAGTCATGGTGACTGGACTACCTCAGTTGGAAGCTCCCTCAACGGTCTATGAAGAATGTATGATTAGAAAGCAACATCGTGAAACATTTCCTCAGAAGAGCACTTGGAGGGCCTCTCATAAACTTCAGCTAGTTCACTCGGATATTTGTGGCCTTACTAAATCCATCTCCAATAGCGACAAGAGGTACTTCATAACCGTTATTGACGATTTCAGTAGAAAGATTTGGATGTATTTTTTATCTGAAAAGTCTGAAGCTATAACCTGTTTTAAGAAGTTTAAAGTTGCTGTTGAAAAAGAAACTGGGGTGTTTATTAAAGCATTTCGCACTGATCGTGGAGGAGAGTTCACTTAACAAGAATTTAACAATTTTTGTGAAGTGAATGGTATTCATAGGCAGTTACCTTCAGCTTATACACCACAACAAAATTGTGTTTCAGAAAAGAAAAATCGCACCATTATGAATATGGTGCATTGCATGCTTACAAGGATGAAAGTGCCAAAAACATTTTGGCTTGAAGCAGTAAATTGGAGTGTTCACATTCTAAATAGATGCCCAACATTTGTAGTGAAAGATGTCACTCTGGAAGAGGCATGGAGTGGGAACAAACCAAGGGTTGCTTATTTCAAAGTATTTGGTTGCTTAGCATATGCTCATGTGAATGATAATTTACAGAGCAAACTTGATGACAAGAGCATAAAACGTGTCATGCTCGGAATTAGTAAGGAATCCAAGGCTTACAGGTTATATAATCCACTTATCAAAATGATTGTAATCAGTAGAGACGTGGTCTTTGGTGAAGAGAAATGTTGGGAGTGGACAGATGGAGGAAAAAAGATTGTTGTTGATTTTGATCCTACTAAAAAAAAAACGGTTGAAGACATCATATTAGCAGCATCAGAAAGTGCTTCATTAGAAAATGAGTCTTCAGCAGACACAAAGTCAGAAAATCAGTCATCTAAAGACAACTCAAGCGAGCATAGAATGCAAAGAACCAAGATTAAGGAGAACTCCAGCATGGTTGACAGATTATGTGAGTGGTGATGAGTTATCTAATGATGGAAATTCTACTCAACTCGCTTTGTTTGCTAACAATGATCCGATCACCTTTAATGATGTTGTGAGAAGCTCAAAATGGAGGAGGGCCATGGATTCAGAAATTGTAGCAATTGTGAAAAACAATACTTGGGAACTTACTGATTTGCCAGTAGGGGAAAAAAACCATTGGAGTGAAATAGATATACAAGACAAAGCTCAAAGAAAATGGAGAGATAGACAAGTACAAAACCAAATTGGTGGCTAAGAGCCACACACAAAAGTATGGAGTAAACTATGCAGAAGTGTTTGCACCTGTAGCAAGACACGATACAATTCGATTGGTGATATCCTTGGCAGCTCAAAACAACTAACCTATCTACCAGCTCGACGTAAAACCAGCTTTCTTGCATGGAGAACTGAATGAGCCGGTGTTTGTAGACCAACCTCCAGGATATGTACGAAAGGGAAAAGAGCAAAAGGTATTTAGATTAAAAAGGGAAAAGAGCAAAAGGTATGGACTGACACAAGCTCCTAGAGCTTGGTACAGCTGTACAGAAACTTACTTCTCGAAGGCGGGTTTCAAAAAGTGTTAATATGAACACACCTTGTTCATCAAGCATCGAAAAAGAGGTAAAATCTTGATGATATGTCTTTATGTGGATGATCTTATATATATTGGAAAATGATGAGGAAATGTGTGATGAATTTAAGAACTCCATGATGATTGAGTTTGAGATGACAGACCTAGGGAAGATGCACTATTTCCTAAGTATTGAAGTGAAGCAAACAGTGAGTGGGATCTTCATTGGGCAAAAGAAGTATGCTCAAGAAGTGCTTGAGAGATTCCAAATGGGCAACTGCAATTCAGTACAAACTTCGATTGTGCTAGGAACCAAGCTCACCAAAGATGTTGATGGGATAAAGGTTGATAGCACTCACTTCAAACATATTGTGTGGAGCTTAATGTATCTAACAACCACACGACCCGACTTAATGTTTGTGGTGAGCCTCATTAGCAGATTTATGGAGTCACCTACAGAGCTACATTTCCAAGCAGCAAAAAGAGTTTTGCGTTATCTAAAGGGGATTGTCGATAGCACTCACTTCAAACAGAGTTTTGGACTGCTCTATAAAAGAAAATCAAAAGCAAATTTGGTGGGATACAGTGACAGTGACTATGGTGGTGACTTAGAGGATCGAAAGAGTTCTTTAGGGTATGTTTTTATGTTCAGTTCAGCAGCTGTGGCTTGGTTATCAAAAAAGCAACATGTGCTCACTCTATCAACTACTTAAGCAGAGTTTATAGCTGCAGCTTCGTGTGCATGTCAGGCGGTTTGGATGAGGAGATTACTTGAAGAGTTATGTTGTCCTCAACATGAAGTTACTCAAATTTTATGTGATAATAGCTCAACAATTAAGTTGTCCAAGAATCCTATGATGCATGGGAGGAGCAAAAACATAGATATCCGATTTCATTTTCTTCGTGATCTCACCAAGGAATGAGTGGTAAAGCTAAGTCCTTGCAAAAGTCAAGAGCGGCTTGTTGATATATTCATAAAACCACTAAAACTAGAAGCTTTTTTGACGATGCGAAATCTGCTTGGAGTTTGTTCAAGTTCATGTGTAAACTGAATATTTAATTTGATTTAGTTTAAGGGAGGATGTGAAGATATTTGTTCTGGCAGGTTGTTTGCTTAAGTTGAATAATCCTCTTATTGAGGAAGCTAGATTAGTGTTTGAACGTTTCCTTAGAAGAATCCCATGAAATTAGGAGTTGTTAGTCATGGGTTTATCTTTTTGTTTCATAAACGTTGTAAAGGCTATTTAAGCCATGTTTCTCCTTTATTAAAAGTAAGGCATTCTCTCGAAGCAGAAACACTTAATAATCTTACACAAAGGTAGTGGACCTGGTGGTTGTGATTAACCTTTAAAAGTGAAAACTCAGGGGTGGTTGTTACGATTAGCCGGTTAAAAGTTAAACTTCCAGGGTGGTGGTTGTGATTACTGATTACCTCGGTTAACAATTGACAAGTGATAAATGATGAATATCTTAAACCTCACTAGACAGTTGAGTAGTGCATGATGAGCCTGATAATTTAAAAAAAAAAAAAAAAAAATGGAAAAAACCTTATCGAATATGCATTATTTATCTTCAATTGAGTGCAGACTTCAGTAAACCTTAATCAGCGTGTTATTAAATCAACCTCGTGGTATTAAGTACTAAAAAATTAATAATTTATCATATAATTTATGAAAATAATTTTTTTTTTTTTTAGGATTTGACTTGATTGATAAAGTTAAATAACAGCTTAAAATAAATTAAAAAACTGAGAAATCACATTTATATAATATTATTTTTTACTTAACTTGACCAAGTAAATATTTCAGTAATACTGAGGGATTATATTAAATTAAATATATCAATTTTACTGTGAAAAGTATCAATTTGACGCACTTTTGTTCCTGATTAATTATATCAATTATTGATATGGGGACAAATAATTCAAAATTTAATAAAAATATTACAACACGAAAATCTCAAGATCATGCGGGTCCTTTCTAATCATCCCATGCGTATTTAATTTCCATTTGGAAATAAAGGAGCATGGAGGCATGTAATTAAAGACTACTAATTAATACAAGAAAGGCATATGTACAATAATAACACAATAATCATCAATTGCATCCAATAAAGCTCAAAAAAATCAATTTACAAACTCTTATGAAACCAAACATTTTCACTCCATTCAAATGCATAAGACATGGACAGATAATGTGGCAACCTTCAAAATCTTTGCAGATAGAGAGATAATAGCTTCAATTATGGTTTAGAAACAGGCGTTCCCTTCACCACTGTAACTGGACATGAAGCGTTTGTCACCACATAATTGCTCACACTACCCATCAATACCCTGTATAATTCAGTGTAAAATTAAGAAGTTTGATAAAATATACTTAAAACCAGAAATAGACAGAAAAAAATAAATTAAAAAAAATTACCTTTTGAGAACACCGAGACCTCTGCTTCCAACAACAACTGTGTCAAGCTTCAGATCTTCCACAGCATCGCACAATTTCTCCCTTGGATCCCCCCAATAAACCTTTGCCACCACCTTTACCTGCTTCAAAATTAGTAAATTAGTAAATCTTAATTTCTCAAATTTCAGTGATATACAACACCTAATCTTAATATTTAATTTACCCCTTTGGTTCTCGATAACGTATCTAGAATATCCAGAACTTCAGCATCAGAAGTAAGCCCGTATTGCCTTGAAAAATTAATCTCCCTGAATTCCTCCAGAGGAACAAGAGCTGCAATTCAACAAATTATTAATGAAAGATCTACATTCTAAAGCATGCAGATTTATAAGTATATACACGTACGTGATCCAGTGTCCTCGAAAAGCTGCTTCCTGGTATGATCGGCCGTTGGTGGCTGAACATGGATTAAAATGAGACGATCTCCAGCGTCGACCAGATTATCAGCAGCCCATCGAAGGGCTGATTTGCTGTTTGGAGAGTAGTCCATGCCAATACCAATCGTATGCGCCTTGCCCATCTGATCGTTCTCGCTGTGATCTCTTACAATGATGGAGTTGTTAGGATACGTGATTGGCCTTTTTATTAATTAATTAAAGTGTATGATATGATATCTCATAGATATTCTTATTTGCTTTGGATGGTTTAATTATATTATATAGGTGACGATGGAGGTTCTTGAAGGTACTAGTAGATAGATACCAACAGTATATATTCAATAGTAACGTAGATAAGCTAACAGTACACTTTATTCTTTGATGATAAGATATTTAAAATAATCGAATTATGAAAAGGGTGGAATTTGGAATAAAGCTCATAGTGCCCGGTCTGTTCTGGTTGGTTCAGAATTCACAAAGGATACACATAACTAATAAAAAAATAATGTTAGGTTTACAATCCAATTTCACAACCCGTGATGTGGATAGCTCACAATTGATCAACTTATAAATAGGTCCGTCTTGTTTGTTATGGATCCCAACTGCCTATTTGCAAACTGACTAATTACGAGTTACCACATTAAGGGTTGTGAGATTGAATTATAAACCTAACATTACTTCTAATAGAAACGATGGCATGCACTCATTATTTCTAATTTTGTATCCCTTTCTGAAAAGATCAATCACTGTGACAAGAAGGAAAGGCCGGGATCATTTTTTATTTTATTTTATTAATTAATATGTTTTGATTTTTTTTTCCCTTATAAGGGTTTATTTCATATTTTTCTTTGTGAAATCGGTTAGGATATTAACTCATCAATCTCAATGGAAAGTATTACAACAATCCCATATCAGCGGTTCTTATAATTTTGTAAGTTGGTGTTTTTTTTTTTTTTTTTTTTATTGCAAATATGTTTTTAATATTTTCTAAATGAAATAAATGAGTTAATATCAAACAATCTCATAGATAAAATTGAAATAAACCATTTTTGATAATAAAGAGATAAAGTTAATTATACAGACCCCCCCTCTGAGGTTTTCACATTTCACATATGCATAGAAAAGATCATTAGGTTTACACAAACACCCAATTTCTTTAACTTCTATTAGGATTTGTTTCACTTACACCCCTTTAAGATAAAAAAACTAACATGTTACCCCCATAATTAACCACGTACACCTAGGGCTATAAATGAGTTGAGTTAAGTCGAGTTTTGCCCTAAATGAGTCGAACTCGGTGAACCCATTGGTGACCTCGAGTCGAGTCGAGTCTCGAGCCTGTCAAGCCAGGAAAACATGGCTTGAGACTCGGCTTGAAAGTGTACATAAGCTGGCTCGAGACTCGGCTTGAGCTCGTGTAAACGAGTTCGAGCCGAGTCATGTACAATCAAGCCAGCTCTTGTTTTTGCTACCACCGCCATTGACTTTGTCAATCTATAAACAGAATCAACTTATCAAAACCTCATTTTCTTCGTCTTTATCTCCATCTTCTTCATCTTCATCTTTATCTCCATTTCTTCATCGTCATGGAAATGGAAGTTCCTCCTGCTCTTGTTTCTTCATCATCATCATCTTCTTCTTCCTCAACACATCATTCTTGTACTTGTAGAACTTTACGAGTTGCCACGCTACTTCCATACCCATCTTCTTCATCTTCATCTTCTTCCTCAACACATCATCTTCTTCTTCCTCAACACAACCATTATTTTGATTTTGATTTTGATTTTGATTTTCTGATTATGAATATTGATGATACAAGATTAGCAGAGATGAGCTTTTTATACACAAATTTTGATGAACAAATTTAGGGGTTAGGGTTCTAAGAAATGTGTTTTGCGCGAATGAAGCAGACTTTGATTGATTTTTTGATTAATTGGGAATTGGGGGTTGATTGTCATTTTTTTAAAGTTTTACATGTCAAACTATGTACACCCCCAATACTTGTAAATCATGCCTTATAATCCAATCAAGCCATTGATAGCTCGCAAGCTTGGTTGAGCCGAGTTGGGGGTCACTCGAACTCGACTCATGGCTCATTGCGAGTCTCTCGTGAGCTGGCTCGGCTCAGATAGTCTCGAGCCGGCTTGGCTTAGCTAGTCTCGAGCCAAGCCCGAGTTTTTAACGAGCCATGCCGAGTTGGCTCGTGAGCGACTCAACTCTATTGACACCCCTACCACCATTTTTTGGTGTTAAAATTAACTAAAGGAAAGGGATAAAAAGACCTTATATTTTAAAATAAGAAGAATTATAAAATTAAATATTTCAAAACAATAAAAAAATATTTAGAAATTTTTTTAAAAAATAATACATACTTATAAGATTCAATATTACTTTTAGAAAAAAATTACTTTTTTCAATGAAGGTGTATATCAATCTCTTATTGTCGAAACCACCATTCTTAGATCGTTTGAACCACGATCTCTTCTTTAAAAAAAAAAAAAAAAAAAATCTAAAGTGACGGTAATTAAGGAGTGTAAGTGACTAATTAAGAGTGGTAAGTTGTCATTTTTGTATGTTAGAAGGGGTGTAAGGGAAGTAACCTTAACGGAGTCCTAACAAAAGTTAAAGGAGTGGGGTGTTTGTGTTAACTTAATAATCTTTTCAATTTGCTTGTGAAATGTTTAAACCTCAATAGAGATATGTGTAATTAACTCTAGAGAAATATCAGCTTAACTATTAGGATTGTTGTAATGAAGGTATAATTAGGGATAATTAAAACATTAATGACGGTTTCCAGCTGATCAATACAAAAAAAATTTACGTACAAAGTCACTACAGGGAGCGACGGCGTTGGACAATTTTGAAGATAACAATTAAAGGTATTAATTTTTTATTTTAAATGATGCCTTTCGAAAAACAACTTAATTATTATACATGCATCATTCGTAGTTTCGAACTACAGAATTTCTTTCATCACTTTAATCATTGATTTTCTCTCTCACAAATAAAAGCCAGACTTCAAACAAAGTAAATATTGCATGTTTATTAGAATTATAAAACGTTATATATGGCTGAAACATGGAGAAACAAAGGGGCCACGTGTCCCCTCAAATTTTCATTTACATCGAAATTTTCTTATAAATTTTTTATAAAATGATGAACAGCAGATAGAATTTTCATTTCTTCCAGTATAACCACACTTAATAATAGTCTAGGACGAAGCTCAGTTGATACGTTTAAAAAGTTAGAAAAGACAACAGGATATAAAAATTTCAGCCAATCATAATATGGCATGTGGACTACAAAAAACATTTACAAGATTACTTTCACAAACCATCCCACAAAAGTTTCTTCTAATATAAAAGTAATACTACATTCACAACTTCTTCTCATAACCTTGATATGACAGCTTACAATTAGTCAACCGTAATTTATCGGGTGAAACTTAAGTATGATTTATTATGAAGTGATCAATTACGAGCTGCCACGTTAAAGTTGTGAGAGAAAATTTGTAAAAAGGAGTTGTAGATATAGTATTTTCCATAATATAATTACAGGCTAGTGTCAACAATTAAACTTTTCAATGTTTAATCCAAAAACTATTTAAAAAATTAATTCTTACTATTTTTTTGGGTGAATAGGTAAATGACTACAATACATTATATAGACAACAGAAATTTCCATTTCAATTTTTACTAGAACAAATATAAAAATTAATAAAATTATAAAATAAACTAATTTCTTACAAAATTTTCTTAAAAGCTAACTTGAGGCAAAGTTTCTTATGCTTGTAGGTTGGCAAAGATCTGATTTTCTCACCTTGTCAAAAAGAAATATATCTAGTTGACCTCTTAGATTTTGATTAAATGGAAGACTTTTTAAGATTACATGTTGCAATTTGAACATTATTGTTAGAAGAGTGTAAAACAATATTGAAAAGTTGTAAATTGTTTATCAATTTTGTATTTTGGACTTTTGTACTTAAGATTATTATTATTCTTCATGTTTATGAATTATTTTCAAGTTTTACTTTTTTTTTGGGTTATTTTTTTGTGATTGTGTGCTTGTTAATTGATGTTACAATTTAGTAAAAAACTAAAGCAATTTAAATGAGTCGAAGTTATGTTAAATAGGAATTTAAATGTGTCATGAACGAGTTAAGAGTGTCATAGATAGATTAAATAAGTTAAACATGTCACAAACACAGCTAAATTAGGAGTAAACGACTTTTTCTCACCCAAATAATGACCTAATGACACTTTCCTACCCACAGACTTTTAAAATACCACTTTCATACCCAAACGTTATACTCCATTAATAATTTCAGTTAAATAAACAGTGATATTCATTGTGAAGATGTAAATACCTTTAACAAAAGCCATATGAACCCTAACCTGTAGCTCTCACCAATTGTCGGTGGATGCCCATTGCGTTTTCGCACGTTTTCCCCTTTTACGACCTTTTCCAATCGCATGACATCCAAAATTCTTCCCCACGGCACCAATCGAACCCCCACCCTCCACTCAGCAAAACCCCTACCTCCACTCGCCCTCCCATCTCGCCGTTTGTCAAGTGACCTGCCATTACTGTCGTGAGACAGTCGCATTTTGCGACCCCAACCATTTGAAAACAACCAGATTTTTGGTGTCGATTTGTTTGTGTTGCTTTTTTAAGTGTTTGGGTGGTTGTTATCGTGTTTTTTCTAGTCACTAGCTGTTCCCGATGGGGTGGTGATGTCTAGAAAGGCTTGGGTTTTGGTTGGGGCAAATGGTCGAGCAGGTGGTGTGCGTCAGGTGGGAAGGCTATGGGTAAAGCTTAGGAATGACGAAAAACCAGAAAAATCACCAGCAAAACACAATCAAAACAAACTTCTCAATCATACAACATTAATCTCCCACAAATTTCCCTACCAATTGAACTCCACAAACAACAAATTGCGCTGCAAATCGCGACTATCGTGCGACGATGAGGGTAGCTTGTGAACGGCAAACAACAACTAGGGACAATTGGTGGGTAGGTGGGTGGGTTTTGTTGAGGAGAGGATGGTGATTCGTATAATGGTGTCAGGTGTAATTTCCGGTGGCAAAATCGACCTGAATTTAGCTTTAAAAATAGGTTATCGAGCAAAAGAGCAATGGTAGTTGGCTGGTGATAGGAGGGAGCAATGGTGTAGGAGTGAGAAGGGTTTTGGTGTGGGTGATGTGAGGAATCTGATGGCGAGGTCAAGGGGTCTCGGTGACACCGGAATCAGGCCAAATTTGGCCTAATCTGGCGGTTGGTTGGGTGGAGATGGGGTTTTGTTAATTGACCCTCCTGCCTTTCTTCACAACGAAATTGTGTTTTGGGTAGTAAAGTTGTATTTTAAAAGTTTGTGAGTAAAAAAGTGTCATTAGGGCATTATTTGGGTGGGAAAAAGTTGTTTACTCTTAAATTAGTTGAACTTGTTAGGTTAAATGTAAGAAATGTGTCATATATGGGTTGAGTCGTATTAGGCATGATAATGGCATATTGTTGCAAAGAAAAAAAAAAGGTGAGAACCAAACCGAATAGGAAAACTAGTCCAAAAAACCGGTTTTCCAAAGCAACCAGTTTGGTACGATTTTTAAAATAGTAAAAACCGAAAAACTGGTTCGGTTAGCGACTCAATTGTAATTTTGAACCACTTAACCGAAATCAGTTTTTCCAAAAATTCAAAACTGAAACTAGAGGAAGATGAAGAGTGAGAGAGTTAAAAAAATAAGAAATTAAAAATTAAAAAACTGACAAATAGGGATGCACGTCTGCTTTGCATTTAATTCTTTAGAACTCCATCATCTTTAATTAAAATTTAAAGAGTAATGCTACAGCCACCGATGGTAGTGCACCGAATGACGTGACAAAATCCTGACCGTTGATTAATATTAAGTTAAAATTAATCAACGGTCAGGATTTTGCCATGTCATTCGGTGCACAAATTCGGCGCACTACCGTCGGTGGCTGTATTATTTTCCAAATTTAAAACACTCCTTCACTCCTCAATTCTCACATTTTCAGATACCAAACCACCTCTCACATGCCCCTGCCGGCCCCCACTTATATCTACTGCTTTTCCAACAATTACAAACACCCTTTTGCCCACTATTTTGAGTTAGGGTACTTTTTTTCATAAATCAACTTTCCATCGCCGTCGTAGTTGTTGGACCAATTTTTTTTCCCAATTCATCTCCCAATCACAATCAGCTTTATTCTTTTTCCAAGTCGTCTCCCTATCCCAATTGACAGCAACCTCCACACCCAATTGCATTCATTTGATAAGATTAAATTCTTTGATTAATTTATTCAAGTTTCTAAGTTTTGTAAGCTTTTTAATTCACCTATCTTCTTCTTTTTCTCTCTCTAGAAAGGTCACTTTATCCAAAAAAAAAGTTCAGATATCATGACTGTATATGAGTTGATGGGGGTGGAAGGAGGAGTCTTGGTGGTTTGACGGTGCGAGGAAGTTGGGAAGGGTAGTTTGACATCAAAATAGTGGGGTAATGGGGATTGTTTTATAAAACTGATTCATAAACCAGTTAACCGATAACCAAACCGAATTATCAGTTGGATTAGTAACTAGTTCAAGATATTATTCGATCTGGTTTTGGTGTGGATTATCTCTTGAACCGAAAAATCGGTTCAGTTCAAAATATTGGTAATTTGGTCGGTTACTTGGATTTCCACACCCCTAATATTTATTCAATGAATCAAGTGGGTTGCATCCATGTCATCTATTTACCAATCATGTCATATATGTCTTGGGATGTATCTAACACCAATAATTCAATGGGTTGTAACTGAGTAAAATTTTGTTACTTTTCTGAAAGATTTAATCCTTTACCAAGCGAATTAAACCTAAAGCGGAATGGGTTGTTAGGTTGATTTTAGTGTTCATTCATCACCATTCCAAAACAATCAACCATGAAACAAAATAAAGCACACCAGGGGATTTTACATGGTTCGGCAAAATGCCTACATCCATGAGACCAAGTCCAGATGAAGTCAATCCACTATGGTAAACATTTATAGTTCAATTACAAAGTCAAAGTTAAGCATCAGTTGCAAGAACACCCCCTATTTTGCAATGTTTCAAACTCCACCCTTTGGTCGAACTTCGAACTATCACAGAAAGCTCCACGTTCATAAGACCACCTGGTTAGCCTTGAGCTCCTCTCAAGGATCAACACCGAAGATGCACTTCAGCTCCAAAAGCTTGAAATCCCATCAAGCATCACCAATGGAAACCCACGTTCCAACTATGAACAAATAAACAAAGTTTATCAAAGGTATTTGTAAGCCTACCTAAGGCATATAAAACCTGATTCAAAACAAAGAAACCTCAAGGAATTTTCAGAGTAATATCAAAGGAATAATCAGTCTTAAAAAGAATTGCATTGAAGAAGACGAATATATAGAAAACTTGGGCTCCAATGCAAAGGGACATGTGGCAAGGAATGACTTTATTGAATTTACCTTTATAAAAGTTTATTCCAGTATCAAGATGTCACCTATCAAAGAGAATAAAACTTTTTAACACATTGAATATAAAATTGACAAGTGTTATGGACCACACAAATATCTAAAAAGAGAATATAACAACTCATGCATTCTAGAAGCATAGCACGTGTAACTTAAATAAAACTACCAGATATGAGGTCATCACTCTGACTCAGACGTGCTTACCTGAAAAGAGAAGGTAATCACCTTAAACACGAGATGGTCATACTGAAAATTTAAACAACAATGATTGTGCAAAATTCAAAGTGAAATGTTTATACCATGACTAGTGTTACACTACTAGAATCATAAGTTGACAAAATAACTTACATTCTCCATTGACACAACCCCAATCTGACATACCAACTTCTTTTGCCATCCCAAACTATAGAATGTAAGACTTTTTAATAAAGATTATATTTCAACTTATAAATAAAAATAGAGCTAACTAATATAAATTCTCTTAAAACAAACTATTAAGAATTTTCCCTTTTAAGTGATCAAAGCATAGCCGAGGGGTGGGTCCTTCGAACTCTAGCCTTAGTGAGAATTAAAAAAAAAAAATTAAAATTAATTACATATATTTTTAAATGATTTTAATTTTATAAAAAGATATTCATAATCTAGATAAGTAATTTTGATTTTTCATCTTCTCAAACTTTTTTTTTTTATCATCTCTCTCTTGTTTTGTTTTTTTCAATTCTTAAATTAAAAACGTATTTCAATTTTGTTTCCTTTCTTAATAATGTTATATAAAAAAAAATATATCATGTAGGTATCTTCTTTTCTCTCCTTTTTAAAATAAGAAATATTTTTTTTGGAAAATATTGAGTAAACCTCATTTGTTGTATATAAGCATTAAGCACCCATCAGTTTTGAAATATGACCTTAACTCTCATTCTGTTAAATTTTTTGATATAGTTAATTGAAAGTCAAGTACAGTTGTTACTTTCATTTTTAACAAAGGACCTTTCAGACTTTTTACCCTTCCTAGGAGAACATAAGGTATTTTGTCTCCTTTTCCCCCCCTTTTTTTTTTGTTGTAAAATCAATAGCTAAAGATACCAATATGTTGTCAAATTATGCAGCAAAAAAACTAAGCCCAAGAACAAGCCCTATACGAATTGGCAAACTCCACACATAACCAATAAGAAATTAACATAAAATAAACAAGAGAACGATATATGTGGTTCACCCTAAATTGGGCTAATGTCCACAGTACCATTACAACATAGTTTCTTCAATATACATCAATGAAGTACAATAAGATAAGAATACAAACCTATTCTCTAATATCTCTCTCACTCAACAAAGATCCCTTTTGGCTCACACATTCAAACCCTGTAGAGATTTCCAATCACACCCCTTTGGCTTTGTGTGGATACCCTCAACATAACCCTGGTGGTAATCCCTAGTCCTTATGAAGATTGTAATCGCTATTACTAGAAGAAATTTTCTCCCAATGACCCTCTTTGGTTTTAATGCTCTAAAGTAATTCTTCTAGGTTTTAGGATCCTTTTATAGTTATCAGTTTGATAGAACACCAAGACCAATCACACAGGTTTACAAGAAGAGGAAGAAAGGGAATTATTAGTTACTAGACCGTTTTGTGGACTGAAGTTTTATAGTAGAAAGGCCACGTGGTAGCATCAAAGAAAGAGTAGTGTTGGGACAACTGGGTATAAGATTGAGCAGAGAATTTGTAATGGCCAAAGAATGTTTTAGTGGAAATTATAGTGGGAGGTTCCTAGCACCTCGAATGGCTAGCATTATCCTTTTATTTTAGCTTTTTCTTTACTTGCTCATGAAGAGTTTCTTATTTCATATATCGGTACAAATCAATACAGAATTATAGAAGTTAATTCATTGTGTCTTGCATCTGGTTTAATTTCTTAATTAATTCCCAGTGAATTCTTGGGTTTCCTAACAATTTGGTATTAGAGCCGGTGTGAGTTATGGTGAACACGAGAATGGAAGGAAGAATTGATGGGTTGGAAAAGAACATGGGGAGTGTTAAGGAAGTTATCACGAGCATCAAAGGGTATCTCATAGAGTTGAGGGAGTGGATTCGATTGAAAGATGAAAAAGAGGAAAATGGGAACCAAGGGAAGGATAGGGTGGGAACGCCTGAAAATCTAACGAACAATGAAGGAGACAATCAAGAACAATCGAAGAGCACTGAAACCAGTGGGGAAGATTGGAGGATAAGGAAACTAGAACTCATGTATTTAGACCTGACAAAATGGACAAGTGGGTTAGGTACGGGTCGAGTTCAAACAGGTGCAGGTCCAAAACAGATCGATCTAAATGGGTCCAAAATATTGGACCCGCACCCTACCCTATGCGGGTACGAGTGGACTATCAGGTATTTGTACTGTTCACTCCAATTTTCAAATTTTACACTTACACCCCACAATTTTTGCTCTTCTCATTTTTTACAATCACACTTCACATATAACATATAAACTATCGGTAGTAAGTAGTCTCGCGATTGACACCAATCAATCATCTCACTAAACATAGATCAAGATTAGCCTCTAACAAGGCATCATGGCCACTCGATAGATTCGAATTCAGCAAAACAACTTATCTATCAATGATATGGTTACCATGCAATCAAATCCCTTCATCATCCATCATCCATCATCTCATCAAGGCCGAGGTACAAAAGGAGTGTCAACCTCGGATATTCTTGATATCTTGGTATTCGATTATTGGACCAACGACTAGAATATATTGGATTGAGCTACAACTCAATCCCATTATGACCATAAATTTAATGCCGTTGTCATCTACCGAATTACTCAACGAGATAATTTCTCTCATACCCGGGAGTGATGAATCTTTTGTCAATCCATCATAGTTTTGATACACTTCTCGATGTAGTCAATCACTACCATTTTGATAGTTATGAATAGATTTACATTGGGCTAGTGTTAAACTACACTAATTGGTGCACAAGGAACTTCGATGATCTCAAGTCTAAGATCACATGCACCACCATCCATTAGAGGATTTATTCCACAAACACTAGGGTTACTATCTATGTGGAACTCTGGTGGGTCTGTCCAATGAACTTGCCGATGACAAACACCCATGTGTTGCACCAGGTTGTCGACAAACAACCTTGACAAGTGAGATCTATCACTATCTTTCGACATGGTCGTTCAACACTATGATACTCTTACCGCATTATTTGTGTCCTTAGTCAAAATAATACTAGGGCTACAAACATTTCTATAATAGTCACCATATGTGATCATATGGTCCTCACTATCGAGACTTGAAGTACTCATACCCTCGTCACGGTTCTACCATTCTAAGGACATACATTATAACATATATATTAAATACGAATTACATAATATAGAAAATGCCTTTTATTAATTATAAACATTATTACAAGAGTCCACATTTACAAAATTGATTAGCTTTAGGGCACCCACTCTAACATAAACATCAAACAAAAAACTACTAAAATAACTTCTTAGAATTTTCCTCCAAAAAATCTAAAAACAACTCCATTTAAACTCAAAAATTGCCAAAATCTCAAACCCCAAAGAAGTTGACGGACGGCGAATGGTGGGCGATCAAGACCGAGGTTGTTGGGGGGTTTTTTATGGGAGGCTCCAATGACGAGGCTCTAATGAAGCATAAGGTGATGGCAATTGTAAGGCGGAGGAAAACGGCGAATTAAGGCCAAAATTTTGTTGATTGGTGCTAAGAAAAGGATTACAGCAAGCAAAGGAAGAATTTCATGTCAAGATTTGCAAAAATCTGACAAGAAATTAGCCAAAATGGTCGGCAATGGCTATAGGCAGATGATGATTATTTCAAGCAGGTAGAGAAGAGAAAGAGTTGTTTAAAGTGGAGAAGAAAGAAAGAGTTGGGATGTTGACAGAGAGTGAAAAGGAGAAGGAAAAAGAGGTTGAGAATAAGAGTGAAAGAGATGATGGAGATTAGAAATGATGATGAGATTGATAGTGGGATGAGAAGTTGCGGCGAGGATGAGAGTGAGGAGGAGAAGAGTTGAAGAGAAAATAGAATAAAATTTTAGAATTAGGGAAATTCTTTTTTTTTTTTAATAAATTATACGAGTACCGCGAGTATACCCAATCCACCCGTAGAAAAAATGAGTCGATCTGGGTGCGGGTCCAATTTCCATGGGTCCATAAGGCTTGACCCGTACCCTATATTATTTACCATGGTGCGGGTCGACCCGCAGGTCCAGATCGTTTTGCCAATCTACCTATATTTGATGATGAAGATCCTTATGGGCGGGCTTTCACGGCCAATCGATACTTCAATATAAACAGGTTCGCCAAAGGGGAGAAGGTGGAGGCAACGACAGTGTGCATGGAGAGGCATGCACTTAATTTGTATAAATGGATGGATTCACGAGCTCCATTTCCAAATTGGGGAGTTTTCAAAACTACCTTGATCGAGAGGTTCTGACCGTTGTATAAAGGTTCGGTGTTTGAATCATTGGTGGTGTTGAGACAAACCGAAACAGTTATAGCATATCGCGAGCAATTTGAGTTGCACGTAGTGCCGTTAAACGATATAGTTGAGGAGTTGTTAATGTGTACTTTTGCCAATAGACTGAAGGAGGAAATTCGGGCCGATTTGCGTGTAGTTCTGCCCAATACCCTTTTTGAGTTAATGGACCATGCCCATAGAATAGAAAAACGAAACTGGATTCTAGACAAGACCAAGATTAAAACCGGCCAAGTCCAATGGAATGTAAAAATGAAGCCTTATACCTGAGTAACCCCAAACCCGAAGCCACTTAGAATTGGTTGGGAACCCAATGGGTGAGAAGTCCAGAATGAACAATGGGAACCCAAATTCGTTATGAAAGAGGGGAGAAATCAGTCGAGTCAACATTAGAGAATTTCCGAGATAATAATTATCGACGGTTAACCAAAGCCGAAATGTAGTATAACAGGGAACGAGGATTGTGTTTCAAGGGCGATGAGAAATTTGGGCCTACACATCAATGTAAAAACAAGGCGTTGCAAATATTGCTAGTTACAGTTGATGACAAATTCAAAGAAGAGGAAGCCATAATGAAAGTAGAGGATGAAACTAACACAGAAGGTAACCCAATTGCACTCTCCATGAATTCGATTGTTGGACTAACCTCTATTAACACTCTGAAACTCAGAGGGCCGATTAATGGGGAAGAGGTAATAATATTGGTGGATAGTGGAGCTTCCCACAATTTCATCTCCCAAGAATTAGTTACTAAGCTAAAATTGCAGGTGGACGAAACTAAAGCTTTTGGTGTTATGGTGGGAAATAGGTTTACAATAAGAAGCACAAGGGTTTGTAGAGGGCTGAAACTAGAGATACAAAGGATCACAATGCTATAGGAGTTTTTTCCTTTCGATTTAGGGGGAGCTGATGTGGTTCTCAAGGTGGCATGGCTGAGTTCTTTAGGGGATGTATGTTCCAACTGGAGATGTTTAACAATGAAGTTCGAGGTAAATGGGTAGTAAGTGATCTTACAAGAGGACCCTTCACTTGTCAAAACAGTCGTCTCCTTGAAGGCGATGCTTAAATCACTACATAAGGAGGGGAATGGGTATGTGGTAGAATTTTGCTCCATTGTTCATTAGAAAGTTGTTCAAGCAAATTGTCTAGATTTGAGAATAAAAGCTCTTTTGAGGGAATTTGAAGCTCTTTTAGGGGAATTTGAACCTCTCTTCGATCAACCTGTAGGATTAACTCCACATCGAAGGCAAGACCACACCATTACTCTCAAAGAAGGAGCATAGCTCCCTAACATCAGGCCTTATAAGTACCCATATTATTTTTTTTAAAAAAAAAAATGGAGTTAGAAAAATTAGTTAGTTAAATGTTAGCAGTAGACATTATTCAACCTAGCATTAGTTCATTTTCGAGTCTCATACTGTTAGTCAAGAAAAAGATGGGAGTTGGAAGTTTTATGTTGATTATCGAGCTTCGGACGATATCACCATATCAGAAAAATTTTCATCCCTACCATTGATAAGTTATTGGACAAGCTAAGATGGGCTACCATATTCTCAAAATTAGATCTCAAGTTGGGCTATCATCATATTCAGATAAGGGATGAGGATGTGCCCAAAACTGCTTTTTGAACTCATGAGGGACATTACGAGTTTTAGTCATGTCATTCGGTTTGAATAATGCTCCTTCGATATTCCAATCCTTGATGAATGACACTCTTAGATCATTCCTTCGAAAATTTAATTTGGTTTTCTTTGATGATATTTTGATATACAATGCTAATCTTCTTTCTCACATAATGAACTTAAGGCAAGTTTTTCAAATGCTGCAGGAGCATAAATTGGTCGTTAATAAGAAAATGTGTTTGTTTGCACATGAGAAGTTAGAGTATTAAGGTCACCCAATCTCTACTAAAATGGTGGAGGTTAATCCTACAAAGATTGAATGCATGCTCTATTGGCCAATTCCCACTAACGTGAAGAGTCTAAGGGGTTTCTTAGACCTTATAAGGTACTATTGCAAATTTGTTCGAGGATATGGTTAGATTGCATACCCTCTAACTCAATTGCTCAAGAAGGACTCATTCTCATGGACTTTGGAGGCACAAAAGGCTTTTGAAAACCTCCACAAGGAATGATCTAGGTTCCAGTTTTGGCAATCCCATATTTTTCACAATCTTTTGAAGTACAAACAAATGCCTCTAGTTAGGGAATGGGAGTTGTCCTAGTTCAAAATGGTCGACTAGTAGCCTTTCTAAGTAAGGCATTTTCTCACTCCTCCAAGCAGAAATCAGTCTATGAACGCGAATTGATGACTGTTGTCTTTGCCATTCACAAGTGGAGTCATTATCTAGTAGGAAGGAAGTTCGTCATCAAAACTGACCAACAGAGTCTCAAATTTTTAATGGAGGAAAGGCCTATCACTCTAGAACAACCAAAATGGATTTCTAAATTGTTGGGCTACACTTTTGAGATCCAATATTATCTAGAGAGTTCCAACATGGTGGCAGATGCCTTGTTTCAAGGAGAAGTAGTGGCAGATTTCAACACACTCTTAACAGCACATTTCCATGAGTATGAGGAACTAGCTTCTGAAGTCCTCCAAGATGACAAACTCAAGCTGATTATTCAGGATCTGTTGCTACAACCTACATCCAAACCAAACTATTCCCTACGCCATGGTTGTCTTCTCTATAAGGGCATGTTAGTTCTCCAAAATTTTCCAAGTTTATACATAGGTTGATTGAAGAATTCTACTGTACACCAAGTGGTGGCCATTCTGGATTCTTTCGTACGTAGAAGAGAGTTATTGGAGTCTTATTTTGGGAAGGGGTCAAAGGAGATGTTCAACAATTTGTAGTGCATATTTTATCTTTATACAACTTGCACTAAAAATATCCTAAATTAAAATAATAATTTTTGTAACTATACTCTGATTAAGTTATAACATCTATATAATAGTAAAATTATTTTGGTGACACTATTGTCACTGTCAAAAGGTTTTATGTAATTATAGAAAGGTTTATTAGATGGTTTGAAGGGGAAAGCGAGATCCGGGGGTTGGATTCATTAATTAAACAAACAACATGTGGCGGTGTCTAGTCATTATCCTTCCTAATTACGTTAACACCTATCAATGGAGAGGAGTGCTTTTCACTTCATGACTCTCCATCTAACTCTTCACCTCCTTTTAACCCATATCAACTCAACTCCTACCATTTGAATTGAATTGATTTGAATAAAGTCCATCAAATTTGAATGAAATGGCTTCTTCACTTGTACTGCAACTCCTCATCCTCTGCAGTGTAATTAGCTTTGTGAGATCAGATGCCTCTGATCATCGTTACCAAGTGGGTTACGATGTTCCTCTTTACGCCAACAAGGTTGGACCTTTCCATAACCCCAGGTACTCCTAAGCACTTTTTTATCTGGGTTTATGCTTATTTTCATTTGGTTGTGTCTGATATGGTACGTTTCTAACTTTGTGCACAGTGAAACATACCGTTATTTTGATTTACCCTTTTGTTCATCAGGTTTGTGCTTCTTTATGTATATCTTATTTATAAAAGTTTTGAATTTTACATTTGGGAATTTGTTTAATTTACTGAACAAGTTTACTGCAGCTCCTGTTAAGGAAAAGAAGGAAGCTCTTGGAGAAGTGTTGAATGGTGATAGATTAGTGAGTGCTCCGTACAGACTTGAATTTCTTGGTGATAAAGATGCTGAACTTGCTTGCAAAAAGCATCTGAGTAAAGCAGAAGTTGCTAAGTTTAGAAATGCTGTTTCAAAAGATTACTACTTTCAAATGTATTATGATGATTTGCCCATATGGGGTTTTTTGGGGAAAGTTGACAGAGAAGGCAAATCTGACCCTAGTGAATACAAATATTATCTCTTTAAGCATCTTCAGTTTGAAATCCTGTACAATAAGGATCGTGTGATTGAGATTAGTGTAAGATCTGATCCAAATGCTGTTGTGGACCTGACTGAGGATAATGAAGTTGATGTGGACTTCATGTATAGTGTTAGATGGAAGGAAACTGATACCCCCTTTGAGAAGAGAATGGAGAAGTATTCGCAGTCGTCTTCTCTTCCTCATCACTTGGAAATCCATTGGTTCTCAATTATTAACTCATGTGTTACAGTTCTGCTGTTAACTGGTTTCCTTGCCACAATTTTAATGAGAGTTCTGAAGAACGATTTTGTTAAGTAAGAATCATTGCCAAACTGTTAAATGTGAATTAAAATTTGTCTGTTCAAATGTTCTTATACATATGATCTGATTTGTCATAGATATGCTCATGACGAGGAGACAGCTGATGACCAGGAAGAAACTGGGTGGAAGTACATTCATGGTGATGTATTCCGGTATCCGGAATGCAAGTCTCTGTTCGCCGCAGCTGTCGGTTCTGGCACACAGCTGTTTGCACTGTAAGTTTGCAATTGGGGTGGATCTGTCAAAGTGATTTAGCTTAGTTGATTTATAGCTTATATTTTGTTCAGCAATTTGATTAATTTGTTTATGTGCATATGTTCAGTGCAATCTTCATTTTCATGCTTGCTTTGGTTGGTGTCTTTTATCCTTATAACCGAGGAGCTCTGTTCACTGCTCTAGTTGTCATATACGCACTTACGTCAGGGATTGCAGGCTATACTGCTGCCTCGTTCTATTGCCAGCTAGAAGGAACAAATTGGGTATGTTATGTGATTCTTTTGTTATGTTTTTCAGTTGCATAAATTATTTCATTGGTTTTTCTTTTCTTCAATTTGTGTACAGATTGTGGCTCTATTAGTGTTTGCTGTGCTCTATTATGGTTGCACTTAGTTTCAGAATCATGACTAAAATTTTAAATTACCTGTATTACTCAGACAGATGCGATGTTCAACTGATTTCATTCATAAAAGGGTAGTTTGATTGATGTTATGCTTTTGTAAGAGTTGTTTTAAGGTGGGTAGAAGGGAATGAGAACAATCTTGAGAGGAATAGTTTTTTTTTAAAAGATGTTATGGTGAACCTGAAATTAACTTCAATAAAATATAATCCTGATATATAGTTCAGCCACAAGAAGGTGGATCTGGAAAGTAATTTGACCTGAGCTTAGCATTTAGGAATCTGAAGCTCATATTCTCTTAGTTCATATTGGAATTTCTTGATTCCTTGATCCACTAATAATTCTTTGTCATAATCTGGTTTTCATGACAAATGAACTTGTGTCATGGAAAGTATAATTCTAAAGTGAGAGCTTAAATAAACTTGACAGCTTTTTGTTTTTGCTTGACAGGTGAGAAACTTGCTTCTGACTGGAGGCCTGTTTTGTGGACCTCTGTTTCTCACATTTTGCTTTCTTAATACTGTTGCAATTGCTTACAATACCACAGCAGCATTGCCATTTGGAACAATAATGGTGATTTTTCTTATATGGACTTTAGTCACATCACCATTATTGGTAGTGGGTGGCATTGCAGGGAAGAATAGCAAAGCTGAGTTTCAAGCTCCGTGTCACACCACAAAATATCCTAGAGAGATCCCACCACTGCCTTGGTACCGGAAAACTGTTCCTCAGATGGCAATGGCAGGGTTTTTGCCATTCAGTGCTATCTACATTGAGCTTTACTACATATTTGCTAGCGTATGGGGTCACAGGATTTACACCATATACAGCATCCTTTTTATTGTCTTCCTCATCCTCTTGACTGTAACTGCCTTTATTACAGTGGCATTGACATATTTTCAGCTTGCGGCTGAAGACCATAAGTGGTGGTGGAGGTATGTTCAGCTTTTAAGTTTTCTAATGTTGTACATGCATGCTTATGTACATATTTATGCTCATATATCATGCTTTGCACAGAATATCTCAAACATGTTGAACTTGGCTTTGTGATACTTTCATTGTCATATCTCTTACCACTTGTTTGATTAGTTGAGTTCTATTAGGATCCCGTATTGAAAGGGAAAAGGATGGGCATGTGCGTTATAAAGGCTTGGGCACCCTCCCTTGGCAAGCCGGTTTTCTAAAGAGAGTTCTACCCAAGCCCATGAAAGACCCATGGCCCAGCCCAAATTGTTGAGTTATTGGAGTGGGTTCTTATCAATTAGTATCAGAGCATGATCCTGCGCCTATGTGGTAGCGCACACGTGGCAGGCTGACCTTGGGCCCGGGCTGCTATCCCGAGAAAGGGCATAGAGGCCCGAGGGAAAGGGGATTCGCGTAGTCACCCAAGGGGTAAAGAGGCCGACGGAGGTAAAGAAGCCGACGTGGACGTCGGTTGCGGAAGCGTGGTGGGATGTTAGGATCCTACATTGAAAGGGAAAAGGGTGGGCATGTGGGTTATAAAGGCTTAGGCACCCTCCCTTGGCAAGCCAGTTTTCCAAGAAGAGTTCTACCCAAGCCCATGAAAGACCCATGGCCCAGCTCAAATTATTGGAGTGGGTTCTTATCAAGTTCCATGTCTCAATGCTCATAGGAGTTCTTTAGTGTGGGTCAATGGTTTCTTTCTGCAAATATATATATGATAGCTGCTCTGCATATTTACTATCTCAAATATATATATGATAGCTGCTCTGCATATTTACTATCTCATTGCATTTAAGTCACTCATGACTTTTAGAGTGAAAGTTAAACCATTGTTTTGTTTTTGCTACTGTTGTCTGGTTAAGAAACTTCTCTAGACACCTCAATTGGGTCTCCTATCTCAGTTTGCATGTTTTTGTAAGGCCGAGTTGTGTAGGTATTGTCCTATAACTGATGCAGAACCAGATCCTAAATCTTATATTTAATTTTTTGAAAATATGTTATATTTTGGGATATTACTATTTGTGTCTGATTATCATTGTTTGAGTTAGATTTGGTTTTCCTGTTAGAGTAGGATTTACTGATTAGAGGTCATTTTTGTTTCATTTTTGCTTATGTTTTTGCCATAATAAATTGCCTAATGCTTTGACTTGGGAAGATTGACTGACTACAGAAATTATATGATGATTCAATGTTTTACTCCTGTATCGCTCTCCAAGTTCTTTCTTCTCTTCTAATTTTTGGCAATTTGTCTCCCCTTTATCACACAAAACTTGTGCTGTGCTGTATAACTTAGGGTGAATATTACAGGAGGAATTATATCCCAAGTTTCATGAAATGTGCACTATGTTGTGAACTTACGCAAGTAAAAAATTTGAGTACCATGCTTACTAGTTAGTGTAGTACTTTGGGATAAAAAGTTAATGTTATATAGAAGCCTTGATGAATTATCCATTACCAATAATGATGTCTTCTTGTGTCGGGATGATTGCTTTTATAAATTTACTTACGGCAATCGCTCTTTTTTTCAATTCTGAATCATGCGTAAATAACAAGACTTCTAATGGGTTGATCATGTAGATAGAACATTATATCCTATGCAGTCAGATTATCATTCCGCCTATTAAGATTGGAGTAGTTGGAAAAATGTTTTGTGATGCAGTTATATTCTTTTCCTTTAAATTGGAGAGAATCATCCGAGGATTAATTTAGAGTCCAGAAAACTGACTTTATATAAAATTTTCATATTATTAGGTCTTTCCTTTGTGGTGGATCAACTGGCTTTTTTATATATGCATATTGCCTGTACTACTACCACGCACGCTCAGATATGTCAGGATTTATGCAAACCTCATTCTTCTTCGGGTACATGGCTTGCATTTGTTATGGTTTCTTCCTGATGCTTGGGACTGTTGGTTTCCGTGCTTCATTGTTTTTTGTTCGTCACATATACCACTCTATCAAGTGTGAGTAGGAAGTTGCTTGGTCTTCATTATCTTAAACTGGTATGCTTCTTTTACCTTTCTTATTCTTAGTAGGATCTTTTTCTTTTACCCTTGAAGACTCTACTATTGGAAGTTGTGTCTTGGTTCACCGTATGGTAATTTGTTACCATCTGGCTCTCATAATGCAGGAACTGTGGTGGGTGACTGAGGCCACATGCTCCAGCATCGTATTTGAATTTCTACACTCAGTTCAGTCTTGAGGGACCAATTGCTATAATTATAGGGTAAAAGAGGCATCGGCATGTCAGCAACTTTCGAGTGGAGGACCATTCAGGCTAATAGAGGCAGTGAAAAGAAGCTTGTAGCATGAACCTGTGAGCACAAATTAACATAATTCAATCTGTTTTTTGTACCCGCATAATACCAAAAGTATTACAAAACAATCAGCTTCTGTTAACAAATTAGCGTTGAATTTCTCTATTCTAGGCATTTGAATTCAATGATGGTTGTGTGTCAAGGGGGCGTATGGTAGGGGGTTACGTGGGATTAATGGGGTTAAGTCATCTTATATTACTTGATTACCATGTTTGGTTTGTCAAGTAATATAAAATTCTGATAATCTTCAAATACCAATAGTGGTTACTGTTGGTAATATTGGAGATAATTTGATTACTTCCATTTTCTTAGGTATTGTAAGATTATTTAGGTAGTCTTTTTTTGTTACAATTATAATCCTTATTAATAAAATTTTAAGGACAATAATTCCCTTATTTTTAAATTTATTTACATAAATCTTGCTTTTACCATTTCATCCCAATTAATTAACTTTTTGGACAAAATTACCCTTGAAATCAAAACAAATTTTAGCTTACCCAAGCCATCACCTCCACCCACATGTTGTTGCATGTCGCTATCCAAACCATCGTGGACCATCGTCGGAAGTCGCCTGGAGTCGCTGTGAGCTGTCCACCATGATCGGGAGGCCTTAATATGGTCGTTTCTGGCCATATTAATGGTATGGCTGGAAATGGCCAGATCTATTCTGGCCATTGCTAGCCAGATTGATGGGTTTAGCCGTTAACACTTAGATTTGGTCGATAAAGACCAAGATGACCAAACCCATCAATCTAGTCGGATATGGCAAGAATAGATCTGGCCATTTCTGGCTAGATCTACTCCCGATGTGGCCTTTTCGGCCATCAATATGGCCAGAAACGACCATATCGGTGCCTCCCGGTCACGATGGGCTACTCACGGTGACTTCCGATGGTGGCGGCGACAAGGTGGTAGGGGTGAATTTATTATAAATTAAAGTTTTATGTAAGTGGGGTGTTTTAGCTAAATTTGAAATATTGGGGGTTAAAAGAAATTATTTAAAAATTAATAATAAAAATAATATTATATTAATATTTAAAAAAATGGTAATTTAGTAATTTAAATAACATATCCACCAATTTATTCCTCCTAACCAAACATATTAATATAATATACCTACCAATTTATTCCAACTAACCAAACATATTTTCTTAAAGATTTTCAGTAATCTTCAAAATAATATAAGATTCTAATAATCTAACATTCCCAGTAATTTAACATTTCCTAAATCAAACACACCCAAAAGTTAAAAAAGAGACAGACAAGAGAAATGAAGAGAATTTAGGTAAATCTCGGTTTTCCTGGTTAATATGGAGAAGTTTAAGGTTGATTATTTTGCATTAAAAATTTATACGTGGTTATTTACTCTAATTTCTTCGAAAAAGAAATATAAATACAAAGAATATTTTCATTTCTAAGAGAGACTAGCAAATGTAACATTGGGATACAACTAAACTCTTAATTTGCTTATTAATTTACTACATCAAAGTATCATGTCAGGTATAAGTTACACCAACTCTATTAGTTATTCAAATGCAAATATATCAATTGGTTAAACTCCAACACCAAATTTATGCAGTTTCAACTTATCATAATCTTATATAGGATTAACCTCGAGAAGATTTGTCCAAGTTTGTTTCACCTCGAGCCAAGGTAGAGAGTATTTCCTTTCATCGATGCATATGGTTCTGAAACTAAGGGTACATAAAAGACTAGAAATCCCAACATTTGCTGTTTGCTCTTCCCAAATTACTGTTAACACAAACAATAAAAAATAAAGATATTAACATAGTAAAAGTTAATTCTCTCAGTCTTGGTATAAATAGGATAATATTGTAAAATCATTTTTTCTAAATATATTTCCATGAATTGAACATAACATTTTTTAAGACAAATTATAATTAATATGTTTTGCGGACTTTGCTTAAGTCAACACTAAGATCATAATGCATTGAAAAAAAATATAACAATACGAAACAACCGAGTGACGTCTACTAAAGTACACTGCTGCCATGGATTTACCAATACATCACAACGTCTGTTCAGATTTCCAGTGTGAGGGAAAAAGAGCAAGAGAAATGAGTGATGATTCATAATAAGTATTTTTTTTTTCCCTAAATCAAACAGAAAAATAATAAGGTGGCCTGAAGAACCAAAAAATTGTATCTGGATATGCAGGCCTCCATCTGTCTGCTTCATTTCCAGGTAGAACCACCAAGTCTAATCACTTCTTCACCTCTATCCCTTCCAGGACCCCGTTCCAGTTCATCCTCCCCTTTTCTATCACTTAAATCACCATATAGATCCCTAAGCTTGGCCAGGTTGCTTGATGCAGATGTCTTCTCTTTGCTTACATCTCTCTGTGGGGTTGTTTGACGATCAATGCGTGCATTGCCAGCCTGCACACTCTTACTTCTGCTCCTGCTTCTGCTCCGGCTCCTATGGCTGTTCTCATATTCCCTCCTGCTTCCTCTCTCTGAGTACTTGGACCTTCTATCATAATCATGTCTTCGTTCCCTTTCTCTTTCTCTTTCTCTTTCCCTGTCCCTGTCCCTAATCCTATCCCTGTCCCTGTCCCGATCTCGATCTCTACCTCGATCTGGATCTCGGTCCCTATTTCTATCTCTGTCTCGATCCTGATCTCTATCTCTGTCTCGATCACGTTCTCGGTCCCTATCTCTATCTCGATCCTTGTCTCTGTCTAAGTAATCCCTGTCATGATACTCACGACTATGGCTGCGGCGATCTCTGGGGGATCTTCTTATATCTTCATTGGCTCCATCATATAAGGGCGGTGGTATAGTGCGGCGAACAGGAGATGAGTCCCTGGTTGATGCACGGTGAGGAGCACGCTGGCCGAAAGAGACTGAAAGTGCAGCTTTAACAGATGGTGGTCGACGAGCAGTATCATCAGATCCATGACGGTTGGTATCCCCTGTAACACCAGAGTGCTTGGAGGGAAGCTTCATCTTCTCAAGATTAGTTACAATCTGCCGCATTACAGGAACAGGTATGCGAGGGAAAAGGGTATCAAAGTAGTACTGCAATATCGCAACAGAATGGAGTATTCAATCTTTTATTTCCTTCCATATTGATTATGAATATTAAAGCTTCAGTTGGTCAATAACATAAAGTCAAAATTGCAGCAAGATAGTTCATACCATACACAATCGTAGAAAGAAAATCTGTATTAAAGAAAAAGAATATAAAAAATAACGGAAAAGTTTATTAAGAAAAAAAAAAAAGGCGAGCTCTCCTAAAACCCATAAAAGATTCAAAAACTTTGTCAGAGAACACTTGACTTTATATAAAAGAACTCAACATTAAAAGGTAAATATAAAAAAAAAACAAAAGAACCAATAATCATACATGCAAATACCGAGATATGAGAAAAAATATTAAAGGTCAAAAGCGATTCACAAGGGGAAAAAAATCATTTCCTAATTGCACAATTCCAGCTTGGAACTCAACTAAGAAATTATTCTAGCGGATTGTTCAGTAAAGAAAAAGCTAAAATCTAAATCAAAAAAAGCCTTTTCAGTGAAGATCCAACCCTGAACAGGAGCAGCCTCAAGCCATCCCAGAAAATGTTTTTCTCAGATGCCTTCCCTTTCATGGTTCAGTACTCTTCCATCATCAGAGGAACCACAACTATCAATCCTGAATTTGGACTAAACATGAAGTGGTTGCCTACTCAATTTTTCGTTTTTCAAACCTTGACTCAATGAATTTGAGGACCATTTTCATTGTTCAATTCTGACATTAAAAATATAAATTAAATTAAACTCTTTGAGATCATGAAAAACCAAAAGCTCTACCCTTCCATCTCTATGTATCTAAGACAAGTTAAGGCAGAAGACTTAATTGTTTCATCAAGTCAAGAGTTGGGGCCTCAGAGTCACCAGCCAACTGAGCTTGAGAGACAAAAGAAAGAATAGTCAGACATGTCAAGTTGATTTGAAATTTGACACACATAATCAGGTCGGTAAATAAAATATTCAACAGTTGAACTAGTAAAAGATAAATCTCACAGAAAAGTTACTGTGCTAGTTTTTGTGAGCTTGGACATGTTTGAATGTGTATGTGCAAGTGTGCTCACAAACAGAGTTAAGATAACAGGTGCAGGGTCATTCAAAGCTTGTGATGAACAACTAGGATAAAAGAAAATTAAGAGAGATGAAGGAAGGTGAAAATAGAATTTCAGAGAAAGAAAGGGAAAAGATACATAGAATCGTGAAGAAAACAAAATTTGTTGCTCAATAACCTCCATCAAAAGTCTGCCTACAAACAGAACAATAGACCATATTTATAGTAACCAAAACATAAACAAACAGGAAACAAAAATCTTCTTCAGATATGTTACTTAATTCATACACAATAAAGGAACCAAATTAACTTGATAGAAAACCAAATTTGTACATTTTTTAAAAGATAATATTATTTAAATTCCTGACTCTCCATCAGTAATATAAAAGAAATCCACAAGTTCATGTCAAATACCTGTCCAAGAAGCAAATCACGCACATATGCACCCATCGTGGTCATTTTTCCATTGGATCCAGGTGAGAATTCCTGAAATGCAAGACATTCAGTATTTACGAAATAATTATGAAAATAAGTATTGGAACAAAAGCTATTATACTCATAGGGATGTTCCCTGAGCATATGATAAACAGAACTGCAATTTGAATGCATAATATTAGCCGGAAAACAAAAAAGTTGCAGGTTTATTACTCAGACTGAAGGTTATATAACAAAACTATCATGCATTAATGATGAAATCTAGAAGGCTTCATTTAAGTTAATCACTTAATAAAAGCCACAGCAGCATTAATATTTATGCTTCAAATTACTTACAATTGAAGAGTCAAATGAGCAACTTAAGCATAAGGGTGAAACTACTCAAAATCTCATTAGGTAGAACTGAAATTGGAGTGAAGAATTGGAATGCAGAACTTCTGACGTGGACTTCAATTATGGTAAACCAGAACCAAAAGCCCATTTGGCAAACATATATCCCAAATATGAATCAGATTATTAAAAAGGTTAGAAGACATGGCATACTGGAATAGTGTTCAAACAGGTTGTACTAACTGATGTGCTATTAACATGGACATATTTGTGGAGATAATCAAACTTGTAATTCTAGCAAGGTGCTTGACAACCTAAAACTATGTAATATACATAATATATATTCATTCAAGCAAAGACTGCAAAATTCCATGCAGAATTAAGTTAAGAATATTTCTACTCAAGAAGTAACTAAATTTTTAATCAGTAAGTTTTTTTCCCTAAGTCTCAAAACATATTAAAATGACAGCTGGTAAGATATTCAGAAGGAAATGAAAACATTTTTCACCATTCATTTTCTTATGGAATTATTATAATACACTTTGACTAATTTGGTAAGCTCCAACGACAAAAATAAAATCAATTGCAGAATCAAATAAAGTTCACTGCACAGTCCATATTCATAAGTAGAAAACACTATCTCCATTTCCAAGAGATATTATTGGTTTAATTATCTGAAAAAGGCTCACCAACTCCCTTCTTTCAGAAAACCATTGGTAACTTAAACACTCCATATTATGAAGTCAAATCAAAAAAGAATAATAGCTAATTAAAGCCTACCAAATAACATAAATTAACTGTCTGAATATTTTTTATGGAATACAATCTGAATCCATGCATGTCAGTTATACTATATAATTATAATTTCCAAAACGAAATTTCTATAATATCTCCATGTATTGATACTGGAATCCTTAGAATCTGGAATAAGGATGAAATAACAATCGCCTCCGATATCCAAAATGTTAGTTGTAGAATAATTACCTTTACAAAATTATTAGAGCGGAGATTACTCTGGTTCATCATTATCACTTAATAAATTATTATTAATCCCAACTATAATATAAGGAAAAAGTTAGAGCTAAGGATGGATGACATATCTTTCATTTTAAGCTTTTGGTATAACATACTCCTCGCACCCAAGAAAAAAAATTTAAAAGTTAAAAATAAAAAATAAAACATAAAAAATAAGAAAAGGCGTCAGAACTTCTGTTTGGTTAACTTGTAACCTCAACCAATAATATTATTATGCACAACTAAATATTTGTTAAAAGATTAGCATCAATGTTATTATTTACAAAGGCCAAACAAAATAAAATACTTTTTTCTGAAGGTTTACCCTTTTTCTTCCCCCCAAACTTGAGTGCCAAAGAATTATCAACCAAACCATCGCAAAATCCAGTGTAAAAGCATAATTGCACAAAAAAATTTCCATATTATTGAGTCAGCATAGACTTGTAAATTCGAAAACATCCAGAATAAGTAACAAGACACCATATCCAAAATGCAAAACATCATAAGCAACAGATGATGTTGGTTACAAACAATCTGAAAAGTAAATAAATAAAATTGCAGTAAGACCAGGAAAGAAATTTCCAAACTTCTATAGAAAAATAGCAAATTATTATCTAGAATACCTAAACTTTGAAGTACTTCAAGGACAAAAGGAAAGCAAATTGCTGATTCAAATATTCAACAAATTGCTAAGAGATCTGAATGTTTCAGATATGTGATTAACACCAGCACCGTGTAAGTATTAAAATTGCTTTAGAGGCTTTAATAAATTACTAAATACAGGATATAAACTAAAAAACCAGAAAAAACTCCTCAAAATACCTCATCATCCTTAAGATATGGTTCAAACCAGCTCCACAATGTCTTTGGATCTGCAGCATATCTTAGATAGAGAAATCCAACCTGCGACAAAAATCAGGTATCAATGCCAATACATAACAATCTCAAAGCAAAACTCAAACAGCTGAGCTATACACTGACAAGTAAATAGCACCAGAATATTAAGAAAATAGGAGAAGACACATAACACTATTAGATCTAAGCTTTGGTGCCACACAGAATATAACTCTGTACTATAAGTTTCAAGGGGCCAATAAACTGGTGCATAAGTTCTAAAATTATGAAACTACATTGCAATTCTAGTGTTAATGCAAATCTAAGATTGAAGCAATAGCAGACAAAGCAACAATTAAAGTCAGAAAAGCAAATGTCAATCCAAAATTAAATATACAAAAGCAGGCCTCAGACAGAATGTTTCAACACTTCAGGAAACGGTCACCTCAAACCTTGGTTTTGCAGATATCTGCTAAGCATAGCAAGAGCATTGTTAGGTGGGAATAAGAAAGTCTCAGCAACTCAAAGAAACAAGGAGACCTCAACCTTGATTTGTAGAAATCTGCTTTGCAAAACAAGGGATTTATCATCTACATATATATGTAGTTATAAACTCCTATCATATATAAGAGAAAGGTGAGATAGACATAATTCTAAGAATGAATCATATCACCTGAGTTTGGTTCATTAACTCACTGAAATAAACACATTATTTCTGTTTCTGGAAAGTTCAAAAGTTCAGAGTTATAGAAAATATGATGAAAATATAAATGATAATAACACCATTTTATACTCTACTTAACTACCATTGATTTCCTTCATAAGATTGAAGTCCAAACAAAGATAGGCCAGGACAGCCAAATTAAATATAAGTTGGAAAACAAAGAAATTCCCATCAGAACTTAGAATTCTCAACAAAAGTAAAGCAGTACAAATCATACTAATAAACAAAAAAAAGTAAGAAATAAATTATTACTCATAATGCACATTTGTTAAATCTATGTAGGGCACAAAATGTGGCAGCGAAACAGCGTAACCTATATGGATGATTCCTATTAAAAGAAACAAAGAAATTGTGCATTAAACTGCAAAAGGTTTCACAAAACGGAGAACAAGTTCTCTATCCAGCATGAGAACAGCAAAAAATGATACATTTGATCTTTGCAATTAGCTTTTCCTTTTGCAATTGTTCAATTCAAAATACTTTAATGAGAATTTCTGAACCTTCTCAAGAAATGCAAAGACTTCTATGATGCCTTCATCAAGAAAAGTATCTCACAAGTCTTTCGACTTTTTTTGCAATAGTGATAGCAATTTGAAATATTAAAAGAAAATGGGTGGGAAGACTAGGCAAGGCAGATTGTATAAAATAAAGTCTTCAACCTTGGGATAAACAAGCTTCCTCCAACTCTCCAGTGGATTCTCTACCTTTCATGAAAGGTTTATTTTAATAAGTGGAGAAAAAGAGACGAGGAAAGGAAGAGAGAACAAAACTCTAATCCACTTGCCCAAGATCCATCAAACTATTAACACTTTCTACAATGCTTGGGCTTTGAACACTGCAATCAAGGTTCACTTTATTGACATCCATTAACTATGTTCCTTGAGTGTTCTCTAGTAATTCCATCAGATCATTAAGGCTCCGTTTGGCTTTTATCTGAAAATAATTTCAAACCTAAGAAAAATCTTTTAGAGTTAAAAACCAAAAAAAAAAAAAAACTAAATAAAAAAATTCAATCTTCTAATTTTACACTAATTTTTAGGATCACGTTTGAAAAATGTTTCAAGAATATTTCAACCAAACATGTTCTCATAAAGTTTCTTATAGTCCTCGTTCTACAAAATGAAGAATTTAGGATCGCATTGAAAAATATGTTTCAAGAACATTTCAACCAAACATGTTCTCATAAAGAATCTTATAGTCCTTGTTCTACAAAATGAAGAATTTTATTTAATTTTGATAAGCTCTTGTGACTTCCTCAACGTTAAAAGTTCTTCCATCACTTCCAAGTTCAGGTCTTGACTTGAACATAAAATTAGTAGTTTAATATTTTCTTTGATTCCTTAATTGCATGTCATTAAGATCATGAATTCTAATCCCAATACTAAAACCAATATAGGACACAGCCATCAAATTTTGACAACTAAGGTAATTTGAAATCAAGATTGGTAAGCTAGACAAGGACTGTTCATTGGCATAAGCATTACCAAGAATAGCAAAAGACTTGCTTCTATGATTTTAATTAATTTTGGTAATGGGCTAAATTGTGTTTGTAAAATGAGAATTTTAACATGGAAGAGCATGGAATTAAAGCAAATAATGCAAAAAGGAAATGTGGAAGAAAGAAAGAAATTTTTGAAGGAAAGACAAGATAGGATTAAGATTAAGATTTTTTTTGTCTTTTTAATCATCTTAAGGATTTAATTTAAGTTTGTTTTTCAAATTAGGTTTTGATAAATTTATCATCATAACTAAGATTGTGTAGATTAAATTCTAATAAGTCTATCCTCATCTTTTTATGATATACACTAATCATTATCATTTAGTCATTATCTCCATCATGTTGAGCTCATTAATAAGTCTTCTATTCAGGTAAAACAGAACAGACTTTCATTGAGGACTGAATAAGAACTTCTACTTGCTCCTTTAATTCTTCTAATTTATCCCATTTCTAATTCTTCTACATTTCTGTCCCTCCTTGTCTCCTCTTTCTCGATTGTTCTCCTAACCAGGGAGAGAAAAGATGGATAATAGAGAGTTAAAGAGAACATAGAAGGATAGAATCAAAGGGAGAAGAAGCAAGAACGTGGAGAACTAGAAGAATTAGAAAAGGAGGAAAATTTAAAGGAATTAAACGAAGAAGTAGAAATATTATTCAATCATCAATCAAAGTCTATCTTTTAGATGGGCAGGAAAACTACTTATAGGCTCAATATGATGAAGATAACAACCAAATGATAATTAAAAATATATCACAAAAAGATAATGATAATTTATTTGAACTTATTCTAAAGCAATCTTAATTATGATGATAAACTTATCAAAACCTAATCTAAAAAAGAATCTTCAAATAAATCCTTACGATAATTAAAAAATAAACAAGTAAAATAATCTTGCATTCTTGCATTCAAGGAATATTCCTAGTTATTTATCAACAATGAGAACAAACAATTCTCTCATTCTTGCATTCAAGGAGTATCCTAGTTCTTTAAAAAGTATGAACTAGGTTAAATTGCCGTTAACTTGCCGTTAACTTGCAATCCAAAGTTTAAATTTAAAATGCTAAACAAATCTAAGACAAGACAAAAATTCAAAATAATAATTACTGGTGTGTATAATAGCACAGATAATGTCTCAGACATTTTCAATACACATTGAACACTCCAAAACAATGTCAACTTCATGTATTTTCCTTTACATAAGAAATTTCAGAATAAATCAATAAAATTCCATGTCTCAATGCTTTTACTAAAATAATAATAATAGAACCCCTTAATTTATAAGAAATATAGCTCCCATTATCCTTCCAAGCACAAGCAAGCATAGTCATTCATGTGTATAAATACTATAGAATAATTTTCTAAGAAAACTCCTTTGCATTTATACTATAATTATTTCATTCCAACTCCTAATATAGATCAACTAGCCCATTTTTACCACTTTGCATAAAAGATAGCAGGCTACAAACTAATCCACTTCACAACAGAGAGATCCATGCTCCACGTGATTTAAGAATACCCTCAAACATCCTGCAGCCAATCCTATATCTTTCTCCCGGTATTTATGTGTTCAAAAAATCATGAACTTTTCATGGCTGATGATTAAACCTCAATGCCCTTTCAGTAATCAATTTTTTTACAACTAAAATAACAGCAGATATAATTCCTAGAAAGCGGCACTCGTCCACATCAATGAACAATCAAAATGCACATATGTATTTAGAAGAACACAAATCAATTATAATCCACACTAAATAAACCCAAGGCAAAGGCTCTACTTAGTGCTTACCGCCCTTATGTAAGGAGAATCTGGATGTTTCAATAAACCATGCATTTGTTTGACAGTAAGTTTCATGGTAAAAAACTTGTAAAGAAGACAGAATGCCGTCGAAGGACCACGGCAGTTTCCAGTCATCCATGGCTCCACATGGTCAACCTGATTATAGATTTCATCAACAACTTCATGGTATGTCTTTAACCGGTAAAGCTCTTTGAAATAATCAGACGACAGAATGTTCATACAAAGGACCTTCTCTAACAACGAATCGATTGGTTTGCCACAAGTCTGAATCTCCGTCATGGGTCATCAAATGCGTGCACCACCGCACTCAAAATCAAATTTGGTATAAATATTTGCAGCAACAATGCAATCTTAAACCTACAATTAGTCATGGAAAATTACAAGAAATGAGTAACCAAATGCCAATACAAAAGATAAACAAAAAGTAACAATAAAATCAAACAAATCGTTTTGCCTATCTAGGAGTTGATAAATCCAAGAAACCCCAAAAGAAACAAATAAAACTCAAATTATTTATTCCATCAAGCCAACTTGAATCTCATTTTAGCTTATATAAAAATTAAGCTCTACTGAGCCAAGCAGAACAAATCATTAGGCAAAAATAACATATGCAAGCAGAGGATTCAATCTTTAGAAACCAAAAAGTTTCCGGCATTTTATCATCAAACAATCAAGGGCAGCTAAAAGTTTACTTACAGACACTTTAAATTGAAATTCAAAGAAAACTAACTAGAAACCTGACAGAGAAATAACCAAAAGCAACCCTAAAAAGCAAAAATTTGCGTGAAAGGATCACGCGAGATTAAGAGATTCAATCGAATAACCAAGCAGTAAGTACGCACCCGTCTGTTGTAAATGGCGAGCTTTGATTGGAGAGATTAGGAAGCAATTAATTGGAGGTGATGGTGGTAACACAACCCTAAAAATGTCTTTCTAAATTGCAGTACAGGCTTAGCTATCTAATATCTCTGTCTCTGAACGCGAACGAACCAAAACGACGTTTAAAAGGTCCAGGCTGACCATTCGCCCATATGAAGAAACGGAAAAGTATTATACACACCCCTTACATTTATTACATAACACTGAGATCCGTTATATTTATTTTCACTCAAAACCCCACAAGGGCGAGACGAGATCCCATTACACCCATTCATCATTGTTTTTCGGTTAAAATAAAATTGAAAAATTGATCTTATAATAATATTATATATACAATTTATTTTTTTATATAAACTCACTTATACAAATTTATGTATTATAATCTGATTGAATAACTTAAAATTAAATATGAATTAAACAAATTAGAATTTATCACACCAGTTTATGTTATCAAAATTGAAAATTATGTTTATTATTATATTTTGACAATAATTTGAAACAAAAAATTGAAAATTTTAATTGTGTAAATACGACAAATGCTAAATTTTAAATTTAATATGTTAAAAATTATAACAATTAAAAATGACGATTTCATTTTTGAATTAATACTAAATTCTAACAAATACTAATAAAAGGAAATAAATTAGGCACTTTTGAGCTTGACACATATTAATTTATAATCTTGAAAATAAATTAAGGTAATTTTAAAGAATAAATAAATGAATGTTTGCATGTAAAAAGTTTTACACCTTAATAACGCATTAAAATAAATAAAGATTATAATAAGGGTCAATTGTACATTACATATCATTAAACATAATGGATGCGTTTGTTTAGTATTTTGAGTAGTATTTTTGAAATATTATTATAAAATTGAGTTGAGTTTTTATTTCGAGAATAGAATTTGAAAAAAAAAATGCGTTTGATAGAGTATTTAGTTAGGTTATTATGACGAGAATATGACTTGATGTTTGATAAAGTATTTAGGATAGTATATTAGAGTTAAATAAATTGTAGGAAAAATTGTTTGGTATATTTTTTTATAAAGGATTTATTGATAGAATTCTTTGTTGCTTTTTGTTAAATTAATTTATTATTATAGCCTAAAAACTTATCAATGACCGTTTTAATATTATTAAATATTTAATTGTTAATTTCATAATCACTAACTTAAAAGACAAATTTGGAACTATTAATTTCAAGTACTAATACATCATTTAAAAACACCACGTTAATACATCTCTGGCGAAGCTGCTGATTGTCAACCCTTAGAATCATTTATACTTTATACAACCATACACCATTAACAACTACAACATTGGTCATATGTTGTTCCCACATTTCAGTCGTTATGTTATCCTGCACATGTGTCATGTCGTCAATAATACGTTGCTGCGGTTGACTCGATCCCTTCCCATTTCCTTCATCTGCTGTCCTGTTTTGGTCATGCAAATATACTTCCTCAGTAGACTATTCAAAGATTTCATCCTGCATATTGTACCTTTTGATAAAATTGTGAAGTACACAAAATGTCATAACAATCCGAGCTTGTTTCTCCAACTGGTAATTATTCATTCCATCGAGAATCTGGAATCTTTTCTTTAGAACACCAAAGGTTCTCTCAACAACATTGCAGAGTGATGCATGTATGCAGTTAAACAACGCCTGTGGATCATTTCGGTTGCGACGGCGATCATGTAGATGGTAAGGAACTCGTCTATGAGGGGCAAGGAACACCCCCTCCCCCTCTATTTGCATAACCCGCATCAACCAATAGTATTTACCTATAACCAACTCACACATGTTAAAAAAGCCAGTTGTAGCTGGTGGAGGATGTGGGAATCTAGAATTAGGATCATCAAAAACCGAATTTAAAACCTTTGAGTCATGGGCAGATCCTTCCCAGCCAATGACGACATAAGTGAACATCATCTTGAAGTCACATACAGTTATGACATTCTGTGACAACGTTCCTTTACAATTTCGGAAGACATCGACCAACTCAACTAGAACCCAAGCATAGACATGTGTGCCATCAATCGCCCCTATACAGTCCTGTGAACAAAAGATAACATTCAATAATATCAATCGACTGTCAACATAAATTACACAACGAACTGAAGTGCCTATAAATAATAATAATAATAAAAGTACCTTAAAGAACAGGTAATATTTTTGGTTGGTCAATATTTCCTCTGGAACTTCACTGAAGTCCAGTGCCTTGATAAACTATGTATGCAACCCATATATCACGTTCAATCTTTGCCCACATATCTAGAGATTGTCTCACCCGAATGTTGGAAATCCTCCATAATAGTATTGTATGTCTCATTTTTTCCAACAATTGTCAAAAAAATATCATAACCTGTTCTTCAATACTCATCCTCTTGGAATCTCGCAACTTCCCTTGTTGTGCCAAAACGTAATATAAGTATCTAAAACATTAATTGTCCATGCGGCACTTCGCAAATATTCTATCAGGATGGCCATTAAGTACTTTCAATATGTTATTGTGACCAGTTAATGTGGATGTATGTCGTAATCATCATCCATGTGTTTTGAAGTCTGTTTCCAACATGGTCAATTGCGCACAATGCAATCGCAACATCTTCCAGAATTTTCCTTTCTTCATCAACATCATTTTAGTTACGAGCTCTACGCCTAGACGATGCCATCTCAACCGGTACATTTGTAAAACGTTGATCATCAATTCATATTGTTGTGGTACTTAGGAAAATATAACATTCAATATTTAATTGTACTTCCAATCTCGAACTTATATGAAACATGCTCTAACATTAAAACAATAGCACATTGTATAAGTACATACAATAGCAAACATAATTACGTTGAAACTAAATCAAGATGCTGCAAAAAAATAAACAACCATATAAGGGATCAGTGCCCACTAGTTAGTACAAAATTGTGGGACTACACGTAGGACAAACAGGCTCATCCTAATCAATTCAAAAACCTAGTATAAACCCAATTTAACCTATGCTTGGGTGGCAGTTGTACGAATGCCTCCCTAAACCCTGGATTTTCATATAAGTAATTGACAACTTTGATGTAAATATCTGTATGAACTTGCATAGATGTCAAAATGTCCAAACAGTTGGACATGGAAAATGGATCAGATCGACCATTGGTGTTCTCTCTAGCCCCGTCATCTTCACTACAATTTGCAACTCTAGATCCCCTACTCCTATCAACAAGTACGTCTGTTAGTCTACCAATCACATCCACAAGTTCTTGTCCTGGGCCCGATTTCTTCTTCTTCCTCTTGGGTCTTCCATGACCAAAGATGTTTGACGGTTTTTCTCCCATTGTTTGATACAGATCAAGTTCAAACTCACTCTTGTCATTATCAACCGGTCCATGTTTAGATGAATTGTAGTTGGAATCCACTGGTTGGGATGTTGATGTGTACGCAAATCTTCCAGTGGTGCTTTGCTTTTAAAAAATGTCCTCATATAACTCCTTATGTGGAAGTCCCTTATGGAAGAACTACGTCGCCTATTTGTTATGCTAGTAATGAAAACACACGTACATTAATATGTGTTTGTCAAGAAAAAGGGCGTAAAATGTACGATGTCGTAGATTAATATGAATTTAAAATATGAAAAGTTACCTTGACATATTATGTCCAAACCTCTAAGGTACATGTTGGGGTTTGGTTTTAATGATCTCAACCGAAACCCGTGTGTTGAATAAGTTTGTGCCAAGCATTATATGTCTTTTTCAACCGGAAGAACTTAGAATTTAAATGTCTTATGTCGAGCTTCTTCCTAGCCAATGGTTCCAAATCAGCCAACATATTCTAGTAATCCGTCGCTTTAATTGCAGTACCATGGGCATTTATCGCATGCTCGGATAATAGGATCAGAAATTTGTGGGTCATCTTATCAGGCTAACTAACGTTATCACTCATTTAACAATGGCACGGTGAGAACGACAAACAAAATTGAGACATCGTAATAATAAAGCAAACACATCAAAACACTCACATACGCAAATTAAACCCTCATAAACTAAACATAGATAAACTGTTACCTCATTTGATCTGACACTACTTGAAGGCATCAATACAGGGGAAGATACAGGCAGGGTTCACCAATAGGGTCTATGGCAGACTCGAAGTCTATAAAAATGTTGAAATTGCCTCCTTTGCCTATAAGTAATACTGAATCCTACGATGTGGCGTTTTCATTACAAACACATCTCTTCATACGACAACTCCAAACCTACAAAATAGATGGATATCTTGTATTACTAATAGTTAATTGTAGAATCAACGAAGACGGTATGATTTAACAGTCTCAAAACGCACCGTTTGAAAGTATTTCCAAATGTTACAAAAAATGAACGAATTAAATTAACATAAGTAAATTAACATAATATGTTGTGATTTAAAATAAAAAAATAGATGTCCCAACTACAAATTTCGTGTTGCAGGAACTTAATCGTAAAATAGCCAAATCTAATTTTGCAAATTTTGATTGACAAAATTGCCCCTTTCACTTTTCTTTACCTCTTAAAAAGCCATTTTAACCTATTGTTCATATAATTTTTTTTTTATTGCAAATTGCCCCTTTCACATTTTATATCTAGTTCACATATTTCATATAATTTTCATTTCCCCCCTCATCTTCCCTTGTTATTTTTTTACCTTTTCAAAAACCCAAACCTGTTTGGAACTTTGTGGCTCTCGGTTGGAGGTGGTGGCCGACAATGGGTGAACTTCATTGGAAAAGGTGCATTGGTGGTGGCAATCGAAAGCTAGTGGCCTCGGGTTGGAGGAGGGTGGCCAACGATGGGTTAATGGACTTCGAAAGTGCATCGGTGGTGGCAACCAGAAGATGGTGGCCTTGGGTTAGAAGAGGGTGGCTGACGGTGGGTGAACTTCACTGAAAAAGGTGCGCTAGCAGTGGTTAAAAAAGATGGTGGGCCCGGGTTGGGTGAGGAAACCGAGATGGTGGCGGATCTCGAGTTCTGGGTGCCAGTGGTGGTGCTCGAAACTAGTGGCCTGGGGTTGGAGGAGGGTGGTCGAAGGTGGTCCGAAGAACTCGAAAATGGTTGTCGGTGATCGTGGCCATACCTGCTAGCCTCGGTTTGTCAGAGAAAATCGAAAGATGGTGGTGTTTCTTGAGTCCTAAGCGGTGGAAGAAGGTGTTTTTGAATGCAGGTGGAAGAGGGTGTTATGATGGTTGTAACGTGGAAGAGGGTGGCAGTTTCTGTTGTAATTTTTGAAGAAGAAATGTGGAAGAGGGTGGCGGTCGCTAGTTCTGATTTTTTAAGAAGAAGGTGGAAGCCGTAGATAAATTGAAGAAGAAGGAGAAAAAAAAAAGAAAGAAAGGAAAAAGGAAAAAAAATTAAACAACAATGCTGCCTAAATCAGAACGACTTTATTAGTCAGGAATCAAATTTTTAGAATTTGATTCCCTGAATAATGTGTCAAACGTGTTTCTTTTTAAATCTAACTAAAAAAATTAATAAAATACTGAAACAAACATACCTGTTTAATATTTCGCCGAAATATTCACCCTATGATCAAGAGCGAAATGAGGGCATGCTTGATCAAGGTTACCAACAAGGTGAGATTTTGAAAAAGACAATTATGTATATAATTTATTTAATTTTTAATCTAAATTAATAATTTATTATATGAATTTAGTTTTATTAAAAAAATCTCTCTCTGTCCTAATAATGATTTAAAATTTCTAACTCCTGAACCACTTTTTATTAAAAGTTAATATTTGTTGTAATTACAATCCATGGAAAAATAAAATAAAAAGAAAGAAATATATTAACTCATTGTTGTGTATGATTTTTCCATTAAGCTCGGAGAAGTTAGAGTTCCACGAGGTTATAGTTTGACTCAGAATAAGTTCGGTTCAACACTTGTCTGACCCAGCATAAGCTCATAGAGATATAGCTCAACCCAACATAAGCTAGTCATGACCAATCTCGATAATTGTTCAAGCAAATCACAGATAAGCTCAGATCCCAGATATTTCAAAAGAGATCAAATCAACATCAATAAAGGCGCGATCTTAGCGCTCAATCACAAGAATATCAGAGTTACATTTCAATCTTAATTGTAATTCCTTTAATTTCGCTATTTCCTTTGTAAAAAACTTGTATATAAACCCCTTCCAACAATGGAAAAAGGGTTAGCAAATTACTCTAGGCATAGTATTACTATCTCGTAAGCTCTCAAAGTAATAAGAAGTACAGTGGACGTAGGCTTAAGATTATAACTTGTCGAACCACTTTAAAAACCGAATTATGTTCTTTACTTTTTCTGCATTCACATTCATTGCATTGCTGATTGCCTGTAATCACGTACACATCCGTTCCAGTTCCACCAAGGTCAATCGGATCACTCTAGTTGGTGTAAATCTTGCATCAACACTCATAATTGTTGGATTTCATCGTACATCATAATTTCTTTTTTCTCACACATTTCTTTCCCTATTTTCTTTTTCTAAAAATTTTAATTAAAATAAAAATTTTAATTTCAATAAAAAATAAATAAGTTCAATTTATCATATGATTATTGTACCTTCATTTACTTTTTATTTTTAAAATAAAATATGCACCTTAAATGATAAAATTTATTATCAAATAAGTTTTTTTTTATTAACCCAATTTTCTTATATCATCAACATGATAGTGGTTTTTTTTTTTTTTAATGTATGCTTAAGAAAAACTTAGCCTTTAAAAAAATTGTTATCAACAAAAAGATTTTCCTTTTCATTTTCTCAACCATGTAAAGCTTTCATGATGACTTATTCCATGTAGAGTTGTTACACATGAAAAAGACCATTTTTTTTTTTGTCCTTACCATGAAGATAATTGTGTCTACATGATGGAAGTTGTTATGCCTGAGAAAGTAGGGCTGACGCCGAGCCTTGTCAACATGGGTGGTTGGAGCTTAAGAAGGTTCTACATCCACTCAGATGCAGCCACGTCGCGTGATGACGTGAGCAGCATGCTCCTGCCAGTGCAGTGGGTATGCGCCAGGTTGGCGAAAGGCTAGAAAAGGTCCATGTGTCCAATCCCTGCACAAGTCGAGGAAATCACTCATGCAGGTGAGTAATGGGACGTAGAGAAGGATTTGCACGGCATCTGTCCCACTCACAGATTTAGTAATCATTACCTTAATTCCTCCCACTATAAATAGAGGGCTCTTCTCCCGTTTGTGGGATTAGCTAATTTTTCTCTAAAATAGAAAACACACACTCTCTCTCCCTGTTGTATTTCTTAAGCTATAAATCAACTCGCTGAACGCGACCTGACTTCACTCATTAAGACAATATAAGTGGACGTATGATTCGCTTGTTTGAGCATCCGAACCATTTTAAACATTGTTCTTCACCCCTTACCGAATCAAATACCCCTATAATCACGTGTGACTTCTGAGCTCACTCAGCATCTCTCATGTGTAACTTTTGAGCTCACTCAGCATCTCTCACATGCGAATAGTTGGTATCAAGATCACGCATCAACAGTTTGGCACTAGAAGGAGGGCCTGATTTAGTACTTGTTCTTCATCAAGAGAATCTCTGACTAATCGGTCCCACTACAGCAAATGGCTCGCAGATTTAAATCTGAGTGAACCAATCATGGTGATGGAGAGATCCCCTAAGTACAAGAGGACACTTCTCCCGAGGTGCCCTCAGCCCCGCAATATATTGTGGGGGATATCCCTTCAAGCTCACAGCTTGATCCACTCACGCTTACTCCGGAGAGGTTCAACAATACTCTCCAAGCACCAAAGGTTCGGACCTTCCGGGCCTTGGACCGGTCAACCACCACCCTAATCAAATGAGGCGGTGCCACCACCAAAAATGCCTGCAAGTCGCATGAAAGCACAGAAAAGGGCAAAAGCCCATAACGCACTACAGTGCATCAAAGTAAGGGAAAACAAGTGGCACACAGCGGACCTAGAGGCTCCTGGAGCCAGCGAACACCAATCGTGCCCCGAGTTGAATACTCGCGGCATTGAGACTCGGTGACATGTCGCGACCCAAGCCGTCCCGTGCCACATCGCACGAACACTCCCACTCCCACAAAAGTGCAAGGCGAGGAGATTCCCATTATCGCCAAAGTGACGACTTCGATCGTCGTCACGTGGGAAGTTCCCACCGTCCACGGGTCAGTTCGCACCACCGTGAAAGTCAAGAAGGTTCCTTGAACCATTCAGCGCCATCATACGACTCTAGCCAGCATGTGTCGAGATTGGCCGGGACTGTCGGCCAAGGCAAGGACGAATTTGACCTATGGTCTTTCCTCAATCGCAACCATGAGGGTCGAACCCACGTTGCAGAAAGCGATCCCCAGTGGCTCCGCTGCCTCAGATTGAGGAAGCTACAACGAGCTTTGGATGAGTTAAAGACTCAGCGAAATGAGCAAGGGCAGGTCGCAAAGGCGTCTCCCTTTTCTCTGGTAGTTTTAGCCGTCCCTCTCCCGTCAAGATTCAGAATGCCTGATATGCGAGCATTCGATGGGAATTTTGACCTTCAGGATCATCTATACGAGTTCAACAACCTCATGGAACTCCACCAAGTCTCTGACTTGGCAAAATGTCGTTGCTTGGCGGTAACTCTTACTTCTCATGCCAAGCGATTGTTTAGGTCGTTCCCAATATGATCAGTCAGTTCGTGGCCTCAAATGAGCTCGACATTTCTGAGACACTTACAGGCGAAAAGAAAGTTCTCGATGCCTCTAAGTAATCTCAACAACATAAGGCAAGAGAGGGATAAGCCCCTCCAATCTTATATTGACAGGTTCCATCGAGAGCTCCATAAGGTAGCTCACACTCCCGAAAAGTCTGTTCGGACTCTCATCATTCGCGAGAGTTCACCCACAGATAGATCTGTGGAAAGAGCAATGTAACCTGAGAATGATGTTTCCCTCACCCGCTTCTACAACCCTACGAAAAAGTACCTCCGTATTGAAAACTCTGTGGAGTGCTCAACCGCCACGACCCCGGTCATTCGGGCAATGCACCTAGTCGAGGGGAGAATAGGAGGGCTAATCACAGATGGGCTAATGACGATCAACGGAAAGGAAAGAAACAGTGATATGAGCCCAAGAAATCCTACGCCCTAGTTCCTCGATGCGATCGCGACAAGAGTCAGTACACCCCTCTAAATGCATCATTTTCTGTTATTCTAGATAAGTTAGAAGAAGCTGGCCTACTCGGAGAGCCTAAGCCCATGAAAAATCCCCCTTCAGCCAGAAACAGTAAAAAGTAATGTCTCTATCATCGGGATAATGGGCATCACACCGATGAGTGTCGAGCCCTTAAGCAAGCAATTGAAGACCTCATCAAGCAAGGGCACTTCAAAGAGTATGTTGATGACTCTGCTTCCGTATGGGAGAAAAATCAACAGGAACCGGGCAAGAAGCGTGGTGGTCGCAAGGGTATTTACAGCGTAGGGATCATCTTTGGGGGACCATACCTCGGAGGGAATTCGTGAGGTGGCCAAGAAAGGTATGCTCGCAGCCTATCATGACCCCATCAGTGTAATGAACATGACGCCGCGACCATCTAAGGTTCACAAAGAGGAGGAAATCACTTTCTTCGAAAAAGACGCAGTTCGATTGCATCATCTCCATGACGATGCTCTTGTCATCATTCCCTAAATAGGGCGTTACAACGTCCATCGAATGCTGGTGGACAACGGAAGCATCGTGAACATCTTGTTTTGGCGAGCTTTCGAGAGAATGAAACTGGATGAGGCCGACCTGAAGCCTGCCGTAATCCTCTATATGGTTTCACCGAGGATCACCTGATCCCCAAAAGGACGATCTCACTCCCGGTCACATTGGGTGACTCCAACGAGGTGACCAAAATCATTGAGTTCTTAGTAGTGGAGTGTCCGTCCGCTTTCAACGGCATCCTAAAACGACCTCTACTAAGAAACTTCAAAGCAGTCACCTTAATCTACCATCTAAAGATGAAGTTCCCCACCCCGATGGGGATAGGGGAAGTTAGCAGATCTCAATGCATATCTCGCGACTGCTATGTAAGGGCAATGCAGATGACGTGCAAGGGGAAAAGCAATCCACTTGGCATCCTTAAACAGGCAATGGCGATCAGCCGGATCGAACCATAGCCTGGTCCAGCTGAGGATAACATGGATCCTCGTATCTAAGAATGCCCTTCCAGTGGATTGGTTGAGGACCTGTCTGAAGTATCAGTCGATCAAAACGAGCCGGACCGGGTGCTAAGAATTGGAAGTAATCTCAATCCCTAGCTCGCCAGCAACCTTACCAACTTCCTCAAGGAAAATGTTGATGTATTCGCATGGACTCATGCATACATGGTCGGGATCAGCCCAAATATCATTTGTCATGCCTTAAACATCTATAGTAAGGCCAGGTTGGTCCGCCAAAAGAGAAGAGTAATAGATCCAGAGTGATATACTGCCTTGAAGGTTGAGGTAGATAATCTCCTTCTAAATGGATCCATCCAGGAGGCGCTCTACCTGAGTTGGGTTGCCAACCCGGTTTTGGTAAAGAAGTCTAACGACAAATGGCGGACCTGCGTTGACTTCACCGACCTCAACAAAGCCTTTCCGAAAGACAGCTTTCTCTTGCCAAGGATTGATCAGCTCGTTGATACCACCTCCAGGCACTAGCTGCTAAGTTTTATGGACTCCTACTCGGGATACAATCAGATTTTGATGTATGCACTGGACGAAGAGTATACCTCATTTGTCACAGATCGGGGGCTGTATTGTTATAGGGTTATGCCATTCGGCCTAAAAAATGCTAGAGCAACTTACTAGCGACTGGTTAACCGGATGTTTTTCGAACAGATCAGGAAATCGATGGAAGTTTATGTTGATGACATGCTGGTCAAATCGCATGTCGTTTCAGATCACATAGCATATCTTACTGAGATGTTCAGCATACTCTAGAAGTATAGAATGAAGCTCAATCCTCTCAAATGTTTATTCGGAGTATCCTTAGGAAAATTCATGGGGTACATTATTAATCAAAGGGGAATAGAGATCAACCCTAAAAAAAATCCAAGATCTCCTCGATATGAAAAGCCCGACCAACCGAAAGCAGGTTTAGAGTCTCAATAGGCAAATAACAGCTCTCAATCGCTTCATATCAAAGGCAACAGATTGCTACTTGCCATTCTTTAATATATTCAGGACCAACAAGAAATTTGAATGGAATCCCATGTGCGAACAGGCATTTCAGAGCATTAAAGAGCACCTCGGAAGGCCACCTCTTCTGTCCAAGCCTTTCCCGCAAGAAATTCTCCTTTTATATATGTCTGTTTCTTAGTATGCGGTCAATGCAGCTTTAGTCGGGGAGGAGAACAGGGTCCAATGGCCATTATATTACGCGAGCAAGCGTCTACCGGACGTCGAGATGCAGTATGCAGAAATGGAGCGATTGGTTTATGCCCTACTGATCACCTCTAGAAAGTTGCGACCTTATTTCCACACCCACACAATCCATGTATTGACTAATTACTTGCTCAAACAAGTCTTTAAGAAACTAGAGGCTTCGGGTAAGTTGTTCAAGTGGGCCATGGAGCTGAGTCAATTCGATCTGCAGTATAGACCGAAAACAACCATCAAAGGGCAGGTTGTTGTCGATTTCATCTTGGAATTCTCATATCATCCAATCAAGGAATCTGAGCAACAGGCCAGCAAAGTCACTAGGAAACTATTCAGAATCTATCGACTTAGAGCTCTATGTCAATGGATCCTCGAACAAGAGAAGGATCGGGGCAAGCCTTCTCCTCTTCAGTCCCGAAAGGACTCGCATTCATGGCATTCTTTGGTTTAGGTTCAAAATGACCAACAACGAAGCCGAGTATGAAGCTCTGCTCTCTGGACTGTGGTTGGCAAGAGAGATGGGGTCAACCACAATCAGCATCCATAGCGACTCCATGTTGGTCGTCAACCAGATTTTGGGGGAGTATCAGGCCAAGGAAGAAAACATGATCGGTTATTTGAAGAAAGCTAAAGCCGCACTCGAGCCATTTAAGCACTTCGCGATCACACTGATCCTTAGGGACAGTAATTCTATCACGGATGCCTTGGCAAAGATAGCCTCATCACTAGATTCAGATGCGTTAGAAAGTATTCCTATTTGATTCATAGAGGCCCCGAGTATCAGCTCACTCGAACAGGCCGTGAGTGTGACCGAGTCAGCTTTCTGGATGACTCCAATCATTCAGTATCTCCGAGATGGGACCTTGCCTAACGACAAGATCGAGGCAAGAACCCTGCGAACCAGAGTTGCTCGTTGCACACTTATAGGAGATCAATTGTACAAGTGAAGGTTTAGCGCCCCTCTCCTCCGATGTGTAACCGATGAGGAAGCAGACTATATCATGAGGGAGATACATGAAGGGATATGTGGTAATAACACGGCCGTATGATCTCTCGCCAACAAAGTTGTTCGTCAAGGGTACTACTAGCCCCTGCTCCAAAAGACACCTACAACTTTGTTAAAAAGTGCGACAAGTGCTAGCGGTTCGCGAGTATACCGCAGGCTCCTTCCTATCCGCTGATAACCATGTCCAGTCCCTAGCCATTCTCCATGTGGGAATCGATCTCATAGGACCTATGCCAGTTGGTAAAAGAGGAGTCAAGTATGCAGTGGTCGCGGTGAACTACTTCACCAAGTGGGTCGAAGCCGAGCCTTTTGGCTACAATCACCACTAAAAAGCTCAAGGACTTCGTCTTCAAGAACATTGTGTGCCGCTACGGAATTCCTCATAGCCTCATTTTTTATAATGAAAAGTAGTTCGATAACAAGGAATTCAAGCAGTTTTGCGATGAGCTAGGTATCCACAAAAAGTTTAGCTTAATCACAAGACCACAAGCAAATGGTCAGGTTGAAGCTATCAACAAGACCATCAAGCATACTCTGAAAGCCAAACTTGGCACTGCCAAGGGTAATTAGGCTGACAACCTCCTTGAAGTCATGTGGGCATACAGGACGACTCCGAGAACCTCTACCTCAGAAACACCTTTCTCACTAGTATATGGTTGCGAGGCAATGATCCTTGTGGAGGTAGGAACTGGTTCACTTCGGAGAGACTTGTTCAACGAAACAGACAATGAGGCTCTATGCGCGCAAGTCTGGATTTAATTGAAGAACATCACGGTAAGGCTCAGCTAAGAATGGTAGCCTATCAACAACGCGCAAATAGATTCTTTGACTTTAAGGTTAAACAAAGAGACTTACAGGTCAACGACCTTATTCTTAAGGAAGTCCTTCTCGGTACATGAGAACTAAGTGCAGGAGTATTGGGGTCGAATTGGGAAGGCGCGAACCGCATCGCTAAAGTAATAAGACCAGGGACTTATCACCTCAAAAAGCTGAACGGTTCCAAAGTACCGCGAGCTTGGAATGCTGAACATCTCCGTCCATATTATCAGTGATTCCAAACTCATTTCTTCTCAATTCTCTTGTAAAGACTTTACTTTTCTCAAGACTTGTAAATAACACAAGTTCTTTTGTAATATCTTTTCCCGCATGTATATAGTTCTGTTCGCAAAAATGTTATCCGTATAAATACTATTGTAAATAGTTAGAAAGAGACCTCGTGTCCACATGTGTAACGTTTGTGGGGTACGAAAAATTATAAGTACTCACAAATGATTAAGGAAAAGATCTCTTTATTTATTAAAATAAAAATAAATAAGTACATATTGAGCAAGCACAGGAAAAGCAGTACAAAAGCAAAAGGCAATCACTGGTCGTCATCCCCAAGACCGAGAGGTGCGACCTCAGCATCCCCAGGCTGGTCGCCAACCACCTGGCCTACCGTAGGCTCCTCTAGGGCATACTCCTCTAGATGCTCCTCTTCCAGACCATGTCCCCGAGCTGCTTCCTCATCATCAGCCTGCACCATGGAGGTGAGGATATCCTGGTAATCTTCTGGGAGGTTGGTCAAATCGATGGTGGGATTCTTCGGTCGAAGGGCTTAGATGGATAGGATCGTCCAGTCGGCAGCCCTCCTCTCCATCTCCAACTCTTGTTGCTACATCTCTTCGATCAGCGAAGCGACACGACCCTGGGAGAATTGGAGTTCGGCCTCAAGCGCCCACCTCTACTTCTCAGTGGTTTCCCACAGCTGCGCCCTTTCCTGCTCTACTCGTAAAGCCCTCGCTCGGAGTTCATTCGTAGCTCTAGTTCTTTCTCTCCAGCCTCCTTGGCGAGTTTGGCCACTATCCTTTGGCGCTCTTTAACTTCTTCTCCTCGCTTCTTCAGCTCGGCCTTCTGGAAATCCATCGAAGCACAACATTCCTCTCAGATAGGTATTGATTCATTTGAATGGTGGATAGGTTCTTCTCTGCTTGTGCTACTTCTAAGTCTCGCTTAAGCCGTACGTTCTCTTCTCTCAGCTCAACTAGCCCCTCAATAGCCCCCAATTGAGCCTTCTGCAAGGACAAGTGCATGGCGAGAGGGCCTGCGTAGCAAAGAGAGTAAAGAGTTAATTTCCTTTCTATTGAAAAAATCAAGGAAATGCAAAAAAGTCCTCGCCAAGGACAGTTCATTTTACCTGGCTCAGGTGCCTAAATGACGTGGACATCAGGTCCATGGGGTTAGAGGCCATGAACTGCTTGAACGCTTCCGAGAGCTGGCACTCCAGCAGGGTAAACACCATCTGCTGCAAATGATCCAGGAGTTGTCCCATAGAGTCCAACACGGGTGTGCCCGTGCCTTGCAGCAGGTAGCTTCTCGTCCGTTGGTTCCTTGCCTAGTCTTCCTCCCAAGATCCGTGGCCTCCCTTTGCCTAGTTCGCAGACCCTCCAGAGTGATGGTAATACCAGTCGCGCCCCCGAGAGGCCCTCCCGATTGAAATGCCTAGTAAGGTTGCGACCTCTCGGGCTAAACGGCCACACGCTCCGGCTCGGATTCAGACTTCTTGGCCTGAAGTTGCTTCATTTTCTTAGACTTCTAGGCCATTGTCTTCTGCTTGGGGCAAGCAGCCGTAGGTTGAAAAGCACTTGTAGGTCAAACCAATGAACTCGTCGGTGTCCCTCCGACGGGGGGGACCGTTGGGAAGCTGCCCCGGCTGGTCCGATGACGCCAACGTGGGTGATAATAGTGTAATTTATATATTTTTATTCCTTCAATATTATGTTTTTTGTTATGTTTTATTCCTGTTTGAGTTGATTAGAGTTTATTTTGTGAGTTTGGCATAGTTGGATAGACTTTAGGGAATAAGTGATAAAAGATTAGGAAATTCCAGAATTTTTGTTATTCTGACCAGTGCTGCATTTTTTAGGTTTTTCAGGGAGCTAGATTCCTCGATTGCAAAAGTGTTCTTCAGAGAAATTAAAGTAGACGAATCAAGCTTTTCAGGAAGGTGTTATGGCTGAGAATCCGAGTTCGTTTGGGTTCTCAGTAGTTGTTGCAAAATCGAACCTGGAATCCTAGTCACAGAAGGATTCCCTAGCTGAGTATTGAATCTTCGAATGGGCCTAACTGGAGTGTCAGATATCGAAAACGGGTGATTCAAAAGCCCAGATTCATCTACACATCCAGAAATAAAATTTTATGAAGTGACCAAGCCTAGAAAAGATCTCTTACATAGCAAGAATCGTGGTGCAAGCTAGAGACGAATTCTACTTTCCATATCTGATAAGATTTTGACAAATTTGGAAGTCTATCTCTTAGGAAGGATCCATGAAAGATTTTTCATGATTCCAGGGCAGAATTAAGGAAAACACATGTTATTTAATTAGAAGTTGTTAGGTTAAACAGGGGGAAAGATAGTAGAGTTTTATTTTTCAGCATTTTTAGTTTCTAGGTGAAGATGTGTGGTGATCTTTCTTTTTCAGTTCAAGGGGATTTTGAAGCCTAAATTCATGTCATTGGTGTAACCTAACTTCGGTAACATTGTTCTTAATCTCATTTTTATTGGAATTGTTTATGTTATTTTGTTTTAATTGTTTATAATTTTCTGTTTGGGTGATTTAGTAATGGCGTGCTAAATTATTTTATCGGAATTTTATCTGTTAGAATTAGGAATTGTGATCCGTAATTGTCCTTTTTCTATTCAATGGGTAACACATGATGATAGATGATTATGGACAAGTTTTCATTCTGTCATCTTGAATAACATAACCTAAGTTAAATAATCCAAGCTTGTGTGATTGTTGCTTAGATTGATCTATTTTCCTAATTCTTAAGGCTGCCATTGAATTAAACTTAGAGAGCTTATTCTAGGTTGTTCGAGGGTTAGGATCTACTTGAAGAGCTTATTTCATAGTGACGATTAAGGGAGAATTCGGGTAACAAAGCTTGTTGTTTCCTAGGGTCAGTAGTTCCATAATAACGAGATAGAATAGTATTACGGTTAGTTCATGTCCAATGCATGTTTAGGTGGATCTTGAACCGAGAACTGATTGTTTTTAACCTGATTTTTCTTCCATCAGAGACTTCTTTGTTTTACTTTAGTTTGCCTTGATTACAAACCCCGTTCATTACTCTTGTTATGTTGTCCTGTTCACTGTTTAGGGTTTTATTATGTTGTTTTCATTGTGGCTATTGGCATAGAATAAAGGATTTAATCAAATCATTCCCTGTGGGACCAACCCTTGCTCACCCTATATACAATTTAGTAGTTAGGTTAGTAAGGTTAATTAATTTGGTGCATTCACACGCTACTAGCGGGGGAAGGTAAACTGCCTTGGTCAAGGCGACCTGGGCACTTTAAGAGGCATGGTCGCTGCATGTGAACATCGTTAGCAAAACAGTTCATTGCATGCAAATAACGAAACTAGCTAAGGCTATGGCACTTACTTGGTAAGGTTTCTAAGGTTGCTTTGGGATTGAAGAAATCGTATTTCTGCAAGTTCACCGTTGTCACGAGCAGCCTGACTTTCTTCGGCCAAAAGACCAAAAGCTGTAATCCTATCGGGATCAGCAAGAGCCAATAACCTGGTCATCTTATTGACTGTGAAGAAACAAAGAAAATTCATTAGCAAAGATTAAAAGGAAATTCGCCAAGTCAAAGAAAGGAAAAACCTACTCGGCTCCCTAAACTGGCAAATGCCATCATAGTGAAAAAAGAAGAACTTCATCTCGTACGCCCCGACGTTGCTGGGGTAACTGTGTATTCCTCCCTCAATCGTAGATTGTTTCGAGAGGTAGAAAAAGTCCTTGTCTTTACTCTTCTTCAGAAAATACAAGCAACTGAGATCCAGCGCAGTTAGCTCGCCTAAACCATTCTTGCCACATACAATATACATAGCCACTGCTATCATATACGCATTTGGCTTAAGCTGTAACGGTGCGACCCCGAAATGATCGAGGACCGACCTGATAAAAGAGTGGAAAGGGATCAGCGCTCCACACTTAAAAATGTTCTCGGAGATCGCAGCCATTCCTTCTGGCGGATTCTGAGCTGTGTACGTCCTATGTTGGTAGACCTCTATGCTGAGAGCGTATTGGTCTCCCGCTTTCTAAATATCCTCTACAATGGGTATTGACAGAATCTCTTAAGAGGGACCCGCTGGGGCATCCTACACCAATGAGCTCGTTCCCTCATCTGTCCTGGTCGTTGAGGGGTCCAATTCTTCTACTATCTGAAAAAAGCAACATGCAGGAATTACTCAGTCATTGTACACTTTTTTCGTACGATGACGTGGAGGAAAAATAAGCACCATCTTCCTTAAACCCTAGAAAAACCCTAAAGAATCCTTAGGGGCCACCCCCCAAAGACTCAAACCCTAGGAGAAAGCTTATTCTCCAATCAACCACTAGCAAATGATCACCATTATCGCATAACCATCTCCAAAAAACAGAAAAATGAAAGTGATAAGAGAATCATCATTACCTCTTAAGTATGAAGATTGATCCTCCTGCTCTGAATGTTAAGTGCGCATAGGTCTGAAAGACGAAAAATCGAGGCTCACAAAAGCTTATTGTTCTCTCTGAAGAGGTGAGTATTGTGACATTGCTTGAGGTGAGCCAGGGGTTTTATAGTGAAGGAAGTGGCACTTAGTTTTCCCAAAGTCAAACGACGTTTGAACGAAAATCGTCTCTCACCATTGATCGCGACCACGTGTCATCAATCAACGAGAAAGAGTAATCGTCACGCTTCGAGAAATCAAATCGTCATTTCTCTCCATTGAAATACTCAAGTGACGGCTAGCTTCTCTCCTCCACATTAAATGCGTTCACATCCGCATTTAATATTTTGATAAGGAATGTCGTTTCAGCATGGCTTGTATTTAATCAGCATGGCTCGCATTTAATGCGTATGGCTGCACTTATTGCGCATAAGACATGTCTATCAGAGCAAAAGGTGTTTCATTAATGTATCCGCTGTCAAAGCACAACGGATAACATCTGAAGAGGTCGTTAGATAAAACACTCTTGATTGCATGTCAATTGCTAAGCGACGTGACTCTATACCTTCAACAAAAAATACGCTAAGTATCATAAGGTCGTGAACCTTGGTCAAGATTGGAATCATCGCTATGGCACTGAATAAGGTCTAGTATAGGTCGCAGGCCTTACGAAAAAGGATAATTTCAAGTCGCCTATATGGAAATATTTCACGACCTCCTCACAACAAGGTCAGATCGACCAGCGATCACTAAGCACATCAAATCAAGGCATGATTGTGTAGTTTTCAAGGTTCAATCCTTAAACCTTAAAAACTAGGGGACTTCTGTTATGCCTGAGATAGTAGGGCTGAAGCCGAGACTTGTCAGGATAAGGTGGTTGGAGCTTAAGAAGGTTCTACATCCACTCAGATGCAGCCACGTCGTGTGATGACGTGAGCAGCATGCTATTGCCAGTGCAGTGGGTATGCGCTAGGTTGGCGAAAGGCTAGAAAAGGTCCACGTGTCCAATCCCTGCACAAGTCGAGGAAATCACTCGTGCAGGTGAGTAATAGGACGCAGAGAAGGATTTGCACGGCATCTGCCCCACTCATAGATTTAGTAATCATTACCTTAATTCCTCTTACTATAAATAGAGGGCTCCTCTCCCGTTTGTGGGATTAGCTAATTTTTCTCAATATAGAATACACACACACTCTCTCCCTATTGTATTTCTTAAGCCATAAATCAGCTCGCTGAACGTGACTTGACTTCACTCATTAATACAATATCAGTGGACGTAGGATTCTTTTGTTTGAGCATCCGAACCACTTTAAACATTGTTCTTCACCCCTTACTGAATCAAATACCCCCATAATCACGTGTGACTTCTGAGCTCACTCAGCATCTCTCACGTGCGAATAGTTGGTGTCAAAATCACACATAACAGAAGTTAAAGTACTGTTTAAGTAGTCCCACTTTTTTTTACACAAGTTTTGACAATATATACGTTATTGGATCCAAGCATTTCAATAGTTAAAATTACATTTTATTATGGTATTTCCAAATTGCATTTTTAATAAAGTGATGGTAACTTTCATTTTCTAAGCCTAATATTTTTATAGTCTTAAACTCGTGTATAAAGCTTAATATCACTTCACAATTATAAACCCATACAAAAGCTTATGTTGTAATTTTAGTGGTGCTATTACTCAGGAAAGGTAAAGTAAATAAAAAGGACCAAAGTGAGAGAATTGAGAGATATGAGTGAAATTGTTTTCTCTCTCAAAATTTTGGATTCATTTCAAATGAAAATGGGTGAATTGAATGAAAGGGATGGGGGGTATTTATAGCCAATAATTCCGCACCCCCCCCCCCAGGGGATTTCTTTTCACTTCCTCAAGTAAAGGTGGTGGATGGCCACCAATGTTTTTACAACACTCCCCCTTGGACATCCACCACTTACAAATAAGTGTATTTGACCTTACTCAAGAAAAACCCAATAGGAAAAAACCTAAGTAAAGAAATACAACTATAATGTGAAGTTGGACGTGCTTCACAATAACTAGTATAATACACTTTTCTATAAAAAAAAACTCCCCCAAATCGATGCTCTTCTTGATCAATGCTCCCCCTCATAATGGTAGAATTAATTTAGTAACTTATTAAGTCACCGCATACTGATGTTATATACTAATTTTTCAAATGTTGATATAGGTAAGACCTTAGTGAATAAATTTGCAAGATTATCACTGGAGTGAATTTGTTTGACATCAATCTCACGATTTTGCCGGAGTTCATTAGTGTAAAAGAACTTCGGTGAAATATGCTTGGTTCTTTCTCCTTTGATATATCCTCCTTTGACTTGAGCAATACATGCTGTATTGTCTTCATTTATAATTATGGGAGCATATGAGGTTACGTGACAATTTGCATGTACTTTCAATATGATGGATGACAGATCTTAACCATACGCATTCTCAGTTAGCTTCATGAAGCGCAAGAATCTCAGAGTGGTTGGAGGAAGTAGCAACTAATGTATGTTTTATAGAGCACCATGATATTGCAGTACCATTATAAGTGAAAACATATCTCATCTGTGAGCGGGCTTTGTGAGGATTAGAAAGGTACCTAGCATCTGTATAGCCGACTAATTTAGGATCATTAAAAAATTTCATTGGATAAAATAATCCTAAATCTTTTGTTCCACTAAGGTAATAAAAGACATGTTTGATCCCATTCCAATGTCGGCGAGTTGATACAGAGCTAAATCTTGCCAACAAATTCATTGCAAATGCTATGTTTGGTCTCGTACATTGTGCCAAATATAATAATGCACCTACTGCTTTTAGATACGATACTTCAAGACCAATGATCTTTTCGTCATCTTCTTTAGGATGAAATGGATCCTTTTTAGGATCAAGAGACCGAACTACCATTGGGGTACTCACGGGGTGAGATTTATCCATATAAAGTCACTTAAGGATCTTTTCAATATAATTTGATTGATGGAGCAAAACTCCATTTCAACAATGCTCAATCTGCAAGCCAAGACAATACTTTGTTTTCCCTAGATCTTTCATTTCAAATTCTCTTTTTAAGTACTCGGCAGCTTTTGTGACCTCTTCAGGAGTCCTTATTAAGCTCATCTCATCAACATATACTACCAAAATTGCAAATCCTTATTCTTACATTTTTATAAAGACACAAGGGCATACAAGATCATTGATGTATCCTTCCTTAATCAGATATTCACTGAGAAGACTATACCACATTTGTCCTGATTGTTTCAACCCATATAACAATCTTTACAATTTTATTGAATGCATGTTCCTTTTATTTACTTCTGGCATTTTGAATCCTTCAAGGATTGTCATATAGATATTAGTATCCAGTGTACCATACAAATACACAATGACAATGTCCATGAGACGCATATTGAGTCCTTCTGAGACTGATAAATTGATCAAGTATCGAAATGTGATAGCGTCCATCACTACTAAATACATCTCATTAAAGTCAATTTCGGGTCTCTGCAAGAAACCTTGAGCCACTAGTCTAGCCTTATACCTAGCAATCTCTTTTTTCTCATTTTGTTTCCTTGTGAATACCTACTTGTATCGTACGAGTTTCATGTTTTAAAGTGTTTGGACTACAAGTCCAAATACATTACATTTTGCTAGGGAGGTTAATTTTGCTTGAATTGTCTCTTCTGATTTTTGGCCAATCATGTCTCTTTCGACATTCATCAACAGAACGTGGCTCAAACTCATCATTCATAATTTCAGTAGCTACTATATATGAGAATATGTTATCGACAATAGTTGTCTCACAATTCCACATTTCTCTTAAGTGAGCATAGTTTATAGAAATTTCTTCATTTCTATGTTCTTGCATTCCTTCAAGGATTTGTTCGTCTTTAGGGATTTGTGTTCGTTCAGGGACTGTTAACTTTTCTAGAGTTAGTTTAGAAGATGTGGAATTGTCAATTATTCCAGTATTGTCAATATTGACACCTATTTGATTCTGTCCTTTTTGTTTCTTAGGAATAGTATCATTGGCTCCAACCGGCCTACGACGCTTTTAGCGTGTAATAGATGAATCAATCGCTGCCCATATGGATTGTTCATTGGTAACATCAATCTTTATTGGTGTATTGGCAGCAGGAATGTATGATCTCATTATTAATGCTGCATCTATAAATGGATTAGGCATTTGGTTGACAATATTTTGCAAATGAATTATTCTTTGCACTTCAATTTCAGATTAAGATATGCGAGGATCTAAATGAGACATAGAATTAACTTTCCAAGAAATTTCAAGCCTCACTTTTGGAGGCTTTACCTTTCCCTTAAAAGGAGGAAATATTGTCTCATCAAAATGGCAATCCGCAAAACATGCAGTAAACAGATCACCCATCAGGGGCTCAAGATATCTGATGATGGATGGTGACTCATAGCCAACATATATTCCCAAACGACGTTGGGGTCCCATTTTGGTGAGTTAAGGGGGTGCAATTGGAACTTGCACAACACAACCAAAAGTTCTTAAATGGAATATATTTGGTTGGTGTCCAAATACAAGTTGTATTGGAGAGGATTGATGGTATGCAGTGGGTCTTAGGCAAATTAACGCCGCAGCATGTAAAACAACATGAGCCCAAGCAGAAGTTGATAATTGCGTATGTAATAGCAAAATTCTTACAATTAATTTGATACGCTTTATAAATGACTCTGCCATACCATTCTAGGTATGTACATGTGGTACTGGGTGCTCAACATCAATTCTCATTGATGTAAAATAATCATCAAATGTCTTTGTGGTAAACTCACCAGCATTGTCCAGATGGATTGCTCTAATTGGGTAATCTAGAAAGTGTGCCCGTAATCTAATAATTTGTGCCAGCAATCTAGCAAAGGCAACATTACAAGTAAATAGTAGACAAACATGTGACCATTGTGCCAATGCGTCAATCAATACCATAAAGTAGCGGAAAGGTCCACTTGGTGGATGAATAGGTCTACATATGTCCCCTTGAATTTTTTGTAAAAATGATGGGGATTTTACACCAACTTTAGTGATGGATAGCTTAAGTGCCAATTTGTCTTATGAGTAAGCAATACAAGCACTTTCATTAGGTGATAGAATCTTTAGATTCTTTAATGGGTGCCCATGTGAGTTTTCTATGATCCTACGCATCATAGTAGATCCTATGTCACCAAGAAGGTCATGCCAAATTTTAAAAAATTTAGGATTAGTGAACTTCTAGTTCATAACTGCATAGACTTCAACATTCTTCAAGAATGTGTAATATAACCCTAATGAGAAAGCAGGGAGTTTCTCCAGTACATGGTTTTGGCATGAAATATTAGCAGAGATGCATAGAAACTCTCTATCCTTTTCACTTAAAGTTTCAATGTGGTATCCATTGAGTTGTATTTCTTTGAAACTAAACAAATTTCTTCTGGATTTGCTAGAATATAAAGCATCATGGATACTTAATTTAATTCTACTTGGTAACACGAGTTTTGCTCTTTCAGAGCCCTCAATAATGTTTGCAGATCCTGATATGGCATTTATTTTAGCCTTAGTAAAGGTCAAACCTAAGAAATATTTTCTATCTCGAAGGATGGTGTGCGTTGTTGCACTATCTACTATACAAAAGTTTTCACCATTACTGGATATCAAAGTCTCAGTTTTGAAGTCCATCCTTAAAAAAAAAAATTACATTAGTAAGGATGTTTACAAAACTTCGTCTTTATGATATGGAACTTCAGGTCCAATTTTTGTCTCTGTTTTACAAACTTTATGTTTGTAATTAGTATTTAGAACTTCAAGTTCTAAAACGATATTTATTTATGGAACTTCAAGTTCATTTATTAGATATAATATGGAAAATATAATAAACGCAGATCCAATCATAAAGGTTGTATTCAATAAGAATAAATAGATCCGTCCATGAAGGCAGTATTTAATAATAATAAATAGGTCCAACCAAAGAGGCGAAATTTAACAATAATAAATAGATCTGACCATAGAGGCAGAATTTACTAATAATAAGTAGACCCGACCATAGAGACAAAATTTAACAATAATAAATAAATTCGACCATAGAGACGATATTTAACAGTAATAAATAAATCTGACCATGGAGGCAGAATTTAATAGTAATAAATAAATCCGACCATAAAGACAGAAACAGGGATTAAATAACACTTGTAGGGTTGAAAATATGTACTTTCAGTAGGTATGCACCGTTACACTTGTTAAGTTCTTCATGTTGATAACGTGTTGTAATTTTAGTGGTGCTATTACTCAGGAAAGGTAAAGTAAATAACAAGAACCAAAGTGAGAGAATTGAGAGATGTGAGTGAAATTGTTTTCTCCCTCAAAATTTTGGATTCATTTCAAATGAAAATTGGTGAATTGACTCAAAGGGATTCAATCCTAAGATCATATTAAAATGTCGTTATTGCAATCACATTTTTTTATAAACAAACTGCAATAAAGTTCACAACATAAATACCTCTATTTTATCAATCAAAAGCTTAGACCATCGTCTTCTTCAATTCCAGCAAGAATTTGAATGAAGAGAGAAATTTTTTGAGCGTAAGAGAGTTAAGAGTGTTTTTCATCGATGAAAAAACTCTTATATACATGCGACAATTCTATTGCAAGATAGAGGCAGTTACCACAACGCAATATTATAATTGGGTAGGTCCCATCATGGGTGTCCCACCCATATCTAATATCTCTCACTCACACATGATGGGACTATTTCTCTTTGTGCTTCCTCAAGGTTCATATTTTAACAAATATGTCGTGTGACCATGCATACATCAAGAGCACATTAGTCATATATCTATTAGGAATATATAACTTCTCGAATTGTGAAACTTGGGTTGTATGTTGTATGCAACACCCTAGATTACTTATCACATCTTTTTTTAACAATCTCATCTATAATAAACATCTGTTGTATTCATAATTATGTTTTGGCCTTACATATAAAACAAAACATAATTGGTCGACCAATGAATACACATGATTGTAGTGTGATAATCAAAAAATTGTAATCGTCCTTATTTCTCGATTGTTGCAACTTTCATTTAATTTGCTTTTCCAGAAATGTCCCAAAAGATTGAATTTATCTTAATCTTTTGGAAACACTCTAAGATATCAATCATTAAATAAGGTTTTCAAGAAAAGAAATAGAGTAATAAAGGTACTCTATGAGATTTTATTCTTAAATCTCAAGGTCTCACACAATGTTAAAGTTGAGATTTTGACTTTCATTACCCTCTTGATCAACATTTTTGCACATGTGGTATGAATCACATACTATAGCATTTCCTCCTTTCTCATGGAATGCATGTCTCTTTTTTCTTGTAAATGTCATACAGCTTTTAGTTCAGACATACCTAATGTCTAACTTGAGTTCACTTTACATACTTTTAATTCATCAGAACTCTAATCTGACAATTAGATAGATAAAATAATAAATTTTGATAATTTATCACTTATGGTCATATTTCATTATAATATTATTTTTATTCTGTTTTAGACGACGTTAAATATTTTAAGTTTGGCTCTCTATTATTACCTAGATAATAAGCTTAAACTCTTCTCATCTCCAATTTCCATAAAGTAATGGAGGCAATTGCCTATGTGAGAAGACCAATCTTTTAATTGTCCGACATGCTCTTTAAAATAAATGTATATATATATATATATATATATATATATATATATATATATATATATATATATATATATTATAAACGATATATATATTCCTTTTTGTATGTTTCATAATAAACGAAATTGAGCATTGACAATATTGTTATTTAATATTGATAAGATAAACGTGAACATTTTTGGAAAATCTCAAAGTATGAGTACATTCAACATCTACGTAAGCCTAGAGATTTGACATGTCTATTAAATATATCTCTTGGTATAGGCTTTGTAAATGGATCCACAACCATGTCATGCGTGGATATGTACTTCATGTTCACCTCTTTTTATGCTACCAAATCTCGCACAAAATTGTATTTGATATCTATATGTTTTGTTTTACCATGATATTTGGGATCCTTAGTGTATGCTATTGCTGCTTGACTGTGACAATTTACTCTCATTGGTTCAATAGCAATATTAATTATTCCCAGATGATTCATGAACTGCTCAACCAAATGGCTTCTTGCATTGTAGCTGAAAATGCTACAAACTCAGCATCCATTGTCGATAAGGCTATACATGATTGTTTCTTACCGCTCCAAGATATGGCCCTGCCATTTAGTAAGAAAACATATCCGAAAGTAGATTTCCTTTTACATAAATCTCCTCCCCAATCAGCATTGGTGTAGCCTCTCAAGTGTAAATCATTTCCTTAATAACATAATGAGTAATCAGTTGTTCCCTTTAGATATCTTAAGATTCTTTTCATTGTTTTCCAATGTGGTTGTCTTGGATCAGACTGATATCTGCTTACCAACCCAACAGCATAACAGATGTCGAGTCTTGTACACATCATGGCGTACATGAGACTTTCAATAGCACTTGTGTAAGAAGCATTCTTCATTTGTTCCTTTTCTAGTGGAGTATTTGGACATAATTTACGACTCAAAGTCTCGCATTTTGAGATAGGGTTGTCTATGGGTTTACAATCTTGCATATGAAATCATTCAAGAATTTTCTTAATGTATGGCTCTTGAGAAAGAGATACTAATTTCCTTGAGCGATCTCTTGAAATCTTGACTCCAAGGATATATGCAGCTTCACCCATGTCTTTCATCTCAAAATGAGATGATAACCATCCTTTGATTTCATTGACAAATCTCTTGTCATTTCCAGCTACAAGTATATCATCAACATATAATGATAATATAACAAATTTGTCATTCGATCTCTTTGTATACATACAGTGATCTTCATCAATCATTTTGAAATCATACGACATTATCACATCATGAAATCGAATATACCACTATCTTGAGGACTGCTTGAGGCCATAAATTGACTTTAAAAGTCTACACACTTTATGCTCTTGATCTTTTCTAATAAAACCTATTAGTTGTTCTATATAGATTTCTTCTTATAATTCTCCATTGAGAAAAATAGTATTTACATCAATTTGATGCAATTCAAGATCTGTGTTAGCAACTATAGCTAGAATAAGTCAGATTAAGGTAAACCACACAATAGGTGAAAAAATTTCTTCATAATCTATTCCTTCTTGTTGTTTATACCCCTTCACGACTAAGCGAGTTTTGTAACTTTCAATACTGCCATCAACTTTATGTTTGATTTTGAGAACCCATTTGTTCCCAATGGCTTTGAGTCCTTTCAGTAAATCAACCAATTCCTATACTTGGTTTGATTTCATAGACTCCATTTATTCTTCCATTGTTTTACATCCATCTTTCCTTACAAAGACATTTGAGAGCCTCATTTACATTCCTTGACTATTCTTCCTCTTGTGGAGTAACTAGAAAAATTTCCCCTTCAATCTCAAATCACCGACGTGGAACTTGTTTCTTGTTTGATCGATGTATTGGAGATTGATTAGTGTTACTCCCACTTGGACCAACTATCATAGTCGATCGTCAGTGATGAAAAATGAAGGATCTCAAACTGATTCATCAACTTCCACTGATGATCGGTTTTTAGCAACGAAATTGTCTTGGTCTTGTGTTTCATATAGAAACAAGTCTTGACCTATCTCGCCCTTCTTAGGAAAATCGGTTTCTAAAAAAGTGACATCTCGTGATTCAAACTCGGTCATGTTACCACTTTCTTGTTCTCCTATGAAAACCTATCCCTTGGAATGTTCTAAGTGTCTTATGAAGATACATTTCTTCCCCCTTGGAGCTAATTTTTCATATTAATGGGAAGGGTCATGAACACAGGCAGACATCACATGGTTTTAGGAAACTCAAATCGGGTTTTCAATTTATCCATAACTCATATGGTGTAGTAGTAACAAATTTGGATGGTACTTGATTCAGTATATATGTGGCAGTCAATAAGGCATCACCCAAAAGGTGATGGGCAAATTTGCCTATGTCATCATAGACCTCACCATTTCAAGTAGGGTTTTGTTTCTTCTTTCTATAGCACCATTCTGTTGTGAAGTTCTTGGAAATAGTTAATTAATATTTTATTCCCATTTCATCACAAAAATTTCTGAGCTGATCAAATAGATATTCACAACCTTGATCGGTTCGTAGAACTTTTATCTTTTTATATAATTGATTCTCAACTAAGTTTTTAAATTTCCTTAAGCATTCTAAAGCTTCAAATTTATGAGAGATCAAAAAGACATAACCATATCAGGTAAAATCATCTATAAATGTGATAAAATAAACAACCTCATGTCTAGCCCTCATATTCATTGGACCACATATGTCAGAATGAATTAATTGCAATGGAACTTCAGCTCTTATCACTTTTCCAAATGGTTTTCATGTTGTTTTTCTAGCTAGGCAATATTCACAAGTAGACAAGTCTACTTTTGTTAAGTTTCCTAACAAGTCTTCTCTTGCTAGTATATGCATTCGTTGTTGACCAATATGGTCAAGTCTTGCATGCCATACATTCACATCATCATTATTGGAAGATGTAATGAAGGAAAAAAAAAAGCAAAATTATAATTATAATTATAGTCAATATCTAGTACAATAAAACCATCGGAAATATAACCAAAACCATAGTAATTTATGTCCAAAAATAAATGGACACCAATATTTGAAAAGTTTAAATTAAAACCTAATTTAATAAGTTCTAAAACGGAAATCAAATTTTGACGAACATTGGGTGCATATAACACATCATGTAGGTATAGGATTCAACCTCCACGCATAATCAATTTGCATGTGCCGATCCCCTAAACTTCCACTCTTGAATTGTTACCTACATATATCCACTTTGTTTCCCATGGTATTCATCGAAACTCCACGAAAGCACTCCCGTCTTTCGCTATATGGTATGTGGCTACTAAATCTACAGTCCACAAAGGATGAGATTCAGTTAGAAAAATAGAACTGGAAACATATATAGAACTTACTTGTGTCAACAAGTAATTTACCTTTTTCGGCTCGCTACAATTGCAAGCAAAATGTCCCTTGTTTTCATAGTTATAACATTTCACCTTTGCCATGTTTTTCATTCTAGCCAGGATGCTTTCCCTTTTCCATGTTTATAAAACTTTCTTTTCTTTCCTTGAGCGTTATAATTATTACCTCTTTTTTGGGATCCACCTTGGAATTTACGCTTAAATCCCTTCCCACCATGTGAATTAGAACCAGCCATATACACATCAGTATTTTCCTTACTAGCATTAAAGCGATCTTCTTCTAGTTTCCAGATGTCATGTGGCATCTTCTAAATTTTTGATGCCCTCATTATGGGTAAGTGTATCTTCATGTGTTCCCAATTTTGAGGCAATGATCTTATGACAACTTGAACCTGTTGTTCATCAGTTAAGACATGACCCACATCTCTCAACTCACTAATCATGTTTGACAAGTGTCCTTAAGTGTACTCTCCTAGTATGTTTAGGTTTTTTCTTATTTGTGTCAAACTTGATTGTAAGTGACCAGAGTTTGGTAATGGATGTACCTCCAAACTTTGTAGCAAGGGCGGACCATATATCTTTTTCTAATTCATATTCTTCGATACTTTTTCATGAGATCATTGTCCATGCTACTCAATAAAGTGATGCGAGCAGTGGAATTCTTTTTCTTCTACATGTCATAAGTCGCACGGTCTCTTCTATGTTGAGCCATGACTCCTTCTTCAGGCTCTTCCGTGGTCATGGTAAGAGCTTCAAGAACCTCTTGTTCTTCCAAGACATATTGGATTTTCATGCTCCATATCTCATATTGTTCGTTGTTAAATTTTTCTCCTTTATTAATTCGGCGACAATGTTCTTAGATGCAGATGCCATTTCTAAAAAATAAACACATTGGATATGCACGTTATTCAATGCTTGAAACATACATATATTTCCTTAATTAATTATATCAATAATAATTGTATATTAGATTTGGAATCAAAAGTTAACTATGTCAACAATCATCATCCAAAATTCTAATCTCCAACTTTCATAGATATAATTAATTGTATTTCTAAAACAACATAAATGCATAATAATGTACATATAGTCCAACATAAGTTCAAATAGAACAATAAAAAAATATTCAATTTTTCATTAAAAAAATAAATAAAACTAATCTCACTGCATAAATAGAATTCAACATTTATATTAAAACAAAATGTCCAAAAAAAAAAAAAAAAGACTAAACGTCATGCCACATCCCACAAATTGGGAAGGATCTAAGAAGTCTTATTCTAAGGTCGTTATCTAACTTGTAAACTATCCTAGGCAAGGGAACTCCTTAATTTCTTGTGATGTCCTTTACGAATTGAGACTCCAATAGATGCATCAGCTGTCTTTCTGGCACCCCAATCTATGTATTCCTTGATGTATTTGTTAACTAAACGTCTATAACCTTTATTATCATCTTTAGGGTTTTGATCTTCCAACGTGTTCCAAACCAAATCAAGGAGATCAAAGAAGACTATGGTAATTAAGAGTCTCTCTAAGGACATTGTATTTCATCTCATCTCTAATAATCCTCCTTGCTAGAGAATTTCCTGCATCTTTTCATTCATATGAATGAAATGATTCACTAGTTGCACCAACTCATCATCTGTGTCTTTTAACATTAAGGTGTGAGTTTGTAGAGTTCTAATCATGTTCATTATCCTTTTCTTCTGAGCGGGTGTTTTAACAACCCTCACACGTCTATAACTTAACATTTTTTCTGTAATAAATACAAAAAAATATATATATATTCATTTATCAAATAAAGGTTAACTATATTTGACAAATAATATATTTACACGTATTTATGACTCAAAAACTAAAAATATACCCGCAATATCATACCAAGTATGTATTGTATTCTTTTAAACAAGGAAAATGAAACTTTAAGAACCCGCCAAGCGCCGCTAGAAGTAGCCACGCGCCTACAGAAGCATCCAAGCACCCTGCCAGCGTCAACTTGCCACGCGTCGAAACCTAAACTCACCCTAACTTTGGGTCAGGTTGACCCGTTTGTCCTTTGATCGGGTCAACTTGACCTAATTTGACTCCGTTAACCATTGACTGGGTTTGACTAACCCGTTTGACCAAACGGGTCGAATACTCGAGTCGACTTGACCCGTTTGACTCCTTTATGAATTGGGCTTGGGCTAATATATTTTATATATTTTAAATTATTCAAGACTAACTAATACCAAAAAAATGTAGCCCAATGGTCATTGGGCTTTCACCCATGAGACTTGGGTCCAAGTCTCATCACCAAATTTTTCTTTTAACCATGGTACAAAGAAAGTGCAATACAGACTTAAATTAAAAAAAATGGTATAATCGATAAAATTACAAACAAAACAATTAGCCTATATGGGTTTAGGGTCAAGTATAAGCCTTAAAAGGCTTGGGTTTGAGTGGGTTCCCCCTTTTTTATTAAAAGTTATTGTAAAAAAAAATGACATGTGGTTTTTAGGACTGACTTAAAAATGATGTCAGTTGCTCATAGTAATCTCCAACCTCCAGTCGGGTTTACAACTTGGTACCTAACCTAGAAAATAACCTATTACGAACCTGAAATTTTAAAGAATCATATCTTAGCAATTTTAACTCCGTTTTTTGTGATGCAAAAACCATTCTCTTCATAATTTCATAAGGAATTTAATATTCTAATTAGTTTTACCAAAAACTAATTCCACAAACATTAAATACGAAATATTCAGAACTAAATGCTAATAATAAATAAAATTTAGCATATTTCATCATATTAACACTAACCATAAAAATAATATGAATCATGCTCTGATACCATTGTTGATAAATTAAGAATAACATATTTTTTAATTCAAACCCAAGATCATATTAAAATGCCATTATCACAATCACATTTTTTATAAACAAACTGTAATAAAGTTCACAACATAAATACCTCTTTTTTGTCAATCAAAAGCACAGACCACTGACTTCTTCAATTCCAGCAAGAATTATGAATGAAGAGAGAAATTTTTTGAGCGTAAGAGAGTTAAGAGTGTTTGTCATCAATGAAAAAACTCTTATATACATGCAACGGATTGCCTTACTGCAAGATAGTGGTAACTACCTTTGGAAGTTACCACAACACAATATTATAATTGGGTGGGTCCCATCATTGGTGTCCCACCCATATCTCATGGAGTGCTATTAACAAAAATATCCTTAATAAATAATGATTTCCTTAATTAGTATAGAGAGTGTTGTGTGGGGCTTGGCCGGCGGCTGGTGGAGAGAATGAAAAAGTTGTCGGCGGTAAGGGTTATCTGCACAAACAAAACACAAAACAATCTACACTGCCAAAATCAACTCAAACAACACAATCCAATTCCAAAATCCAACCAAACTTCAACACAAATGTGCATTGGCTTTTCAACAGAATTTCGTCAAATAGTTGGTGTGCCAACCTTCAACAATAAAAAAAGCTACAGCTGGAGTTGAACGATGACCAAAAAAATAGCAAACACGGCAAGGCAACAAACAATGCAACAATATCCAGCAAACAAGTTCATAAAAATGCTTTAAATGTTAAAAAAAAAAAAAAAAAAAAACCAAATCCCAATTCATCATTCAACCAAGCACCTTTGAGAGGAGGTGGTGACAAATCGGTGACACATGGAGGACCGATTCAAGAGGGTAGCTGGTTCGAATGGTAATGGTTGGAGGCATTTCTGGTGAGTAGGCGGGCTAGAGAAAGGAGAAGAAAGTGTGACAAAGTTGCAAATCCTTAATAAGGCGGCCAACGGCTATTGTGGGGTTTAGGTGATAAGGGGATGAGTGGGGATGGAAGAGGAAGAGCCGGTGAGTGGGAAAATGGGGTTGGAAGCAATTTATGTAACTAGAAAAGTGGCAAAACAGCAAGGGCAGTGCTTGCTAACATGCACCAGAGGTTAGCCAGAGAGTCACACGGCCATGGAAGATGAAAAGTCATGCAGATGGGGTTTTTCGACGACTGGAAGATGGCATTTGAGGCAACAAGGGGGTGGTGGTGGGTTGGTTGATGGTGGAGTTGAAGGTAGAGGGGCAGGATTAGGTTATGAGTAAATTTTGAGAGTGAGGATTTTTTGGGATAAAAAGACCTAAATACCTCTTAATTGTTAAATAATATGATTTTTTTGTTAATTTAAAGGTAGGAATCTAGAAGTTATAAAACCAAGGGTGCGAACTTGCTGATTCGCAAAACCTTGGGTGGGAACATGTTTTTTACTCATAATTCTCACAACTAACGGACGTTGGAGGAATCCATTTATTGACCCAAAATCTTGAATGATAAGACCACAATGCCCCTGCACATAAAACAAAAACTTAAAAAAATATGGAATGGAACTATTGCTGGACTCCAATATTATGGGGTTTAAAAACGTTGCCTACAAAAGCTCACTACCAACATCATACCTACATCTTTTTCCATATGCATCACAACCACAATAGAGTACCAACATCAAAAGTCATTACACAGCTTCATTAAGCAACACAGATTAACCATGCATTCCATTATAATCATGTAAGAAGATAACAAGGCAATGTAACGGACACATTAACAAATATTATGAATAACCAACAATTCATATATCATATAACATAGTATAAAACAATATTTGAATACACAACCTTGACATACAAGCAATAATGCTATCTAATTCAATACTGCTCAGAAATGGATTATCAATATCCAAAATCCATAAATATGGTGTAGCAAGTGAACAAAAATTAAAAATATGTATAATATATTTATCAACCTAATCAGAAGTCATTCATTTCCTATTATGAACAAAGCTTTAAAAACAAAAAACAAAAAAAATCCACACCAATAATTGTTACCAACACACTTCTAATCAAATATATTTCCTTGAAGCTTTAGCTGAAACATTTCCAATAGCTTGACAATTGATTGCATTTCCAGCTTTATTTCCTATCAAACGGAATTAAAATACTAAAGATTAGGTTAAATTAATTGAGTGGATTGATAATTATTAAACATTAAGTTATAAAAAAAAATACATGTAATTGACCCTTGAGATGAAAATTGAGTTGATTCTAGACTAGAATGTTTATTTTGATGCTCATTGGATTGTTGTTTGCATTGGTTACTAGGTTGTTGAGTACCCTATTGACTGGTGCCTTCATTGGTCTACTGATTGATGGAAATTGGGAATAAAAATAAGTTTGATTATATATACACACTACTAGAAAAATGGTCTTCCTTGACAAACATCTCTTGACATATATCGACCATGACATTCTCCATGGTCTGTGTTTGATAAGTATGACACAAGTTAAAACCAACAAATGAAAATGAAGAATTCCAGGTAGTAATGTCATTTCACAATAGAGGAACGCCCATTCCACTCTACATACAAATCGTTCCACATGAATGACCTCGTTCTACCAAGCTATTCATGATTCTGCCCAAATTGAGACAACTTCCAGTCAAGCCATTCCTAATAGAACGACCAATCCACCAAGCCGTTCGACAAATATTTGAAGTCAAAATTGAAAGACTAATACATCTTGAAGGTCTAAAGTGAAACGACCATTCTATAAAAACGAACAGCTGTTTTCCAAGCCATTCTATCAGGAACATCATCGTTCCAACAGTCTGTTCACGGTTCTATCCTAGATGACACACTTTGAAGGTCTAAAGCAAAACGGCCATTCCATGGGATCAAACAATCGTTCTAGCTTTAGTCATGTTTTTAAAAATTGAAGTGTCACATATGAGCGCCCATTCCTTTATATGATCAAGTCATTCCAAAAGTGACAACTTCATTCTAGATGCTTCTTCACGGTTTTGGAAAATTAGCACATCTGGTGATCAAGAAAGGAACGACCATTCCATAGGACAAAATGCCCATTCCCATGCAATGGACGACCATTACAAGTAAGAGGAACGACTAGTCCCAAATCTAGATTTCAAAGAAATATGACCGCTGGAGTCAGGAACGCCCATCCCCTTATAAGGATTGCTTGTTCCCTCATAAAGAACGTATATTCCTCTACGCTTTGCAACAACAGTTCGCTTTTGAAGAAGTCTACAGATCTCCTCAAATTTGGTGCAACAACTCTATTTGACTTCACACGAGTTCAAGGCAAAAAAGAGAAGATTTTTGAACACAAGATGAAAGAGAGAACAGTTCTAACATCTATCTATAATTCTTTCAAACCCTAGAGCTCAAATCTAAAAACATCATATTCACTCTCTCTTTGTACTCATACCTTACATTTTTAGAGAGAAACTTGAAACTCATTGTGTGTGTCAAACTAGCTTAGAGGCAATTATTCAAAACAATTTTTTTATATATCTTTGTCAATGAAATCCTATAAGTCTAGAGGTGAAATCCTGTAAATCTATTGTATTGGCGAAATATGAATCTAATGGCACTAAGTTGAAGTGAGAGACTCTTGATCAAAGCTCCAAACCACTATAAATCACTGAGCATCTCTCTTCTCTTAACTTATTCAATTTTTTCTTTACATTTAATGCTTTTATTTATTGTTGTTGCTTGTTTTATAGCATTGTGGTAATTAGATTTTTAATTCCGCATTAATTTTTATTGACTCCTATTCACTTAACACTTTTCTCGACTACATTCAAAACAAGAGTACACGACATGTTCTCACCCATGGTTTAATTAAATGGCAAGTTGATACCCTTGCTTTCATTTATTCCACATTCCCACCCTTAAAGTAACGCCGTTTCATTTATTTTAATAGTAAAAGGTTAAAATGGTCATTTACTCCACCTCCACCCCACCACCATCACCTCGTCCTCCAGCACCAAAGCAGCAAAGCCTACATCATGGCCAGAAGAACCACCAACTCCACATCCTCCTTCTGCTCCACCACCACCATCAATACCACCTCTAGCCCCGCCACTAACTCCAAAGCCTCCACCTTCATCTAAACCACCTCCAACATCTCTTCCTCCACCACCACCAAAGCCTCCACCTTCACCTAAACCTCCTCCACAACCTCCAGCTCCAGCCACATCTGTCATTTCCATTACGCAACATCAGGGAAACCCCTTTCCCGATCTTAAAACAAAGCCAAAAGGCTTTTACCAGAGAAAAAAAAGGAACTCTACCTCCCTTTTTTTTGGCGATCTTCCAATTGGAATTTTTCGAAAAAAAAATTCACAATCCCAAACAAACAAATCAGAAATCAAATTCAACCAAACCTCGATTCAATCACACAACCAACTCAATCAAACTCCTATTCTATAAAAAAAACCAAAGCAACACAACTACAAGTGGCACGCGATAGGTTGTTGGGCGGCGAGGTTCTACCAGTAGGCTTGATAGGGGCAGTTTGCGACAATGTGGGGTCACGCAACATGATAAAGAGAAGACTTGGGTGACAAGCGGTAAGCGGCGCGGCTAGATGGTATCGGGGTTTTGGTGGGGATGGTGAGGGGAAGCAGCTAATGGTGTTAGGTGGGGATGGTGAGGGGAAGCAACTAGTGGTGTTACATAGGGTGGTCAGCGTCGAGGGCTGGCAGGTGGTCGCGCACTGGCTAGAGGCGACCACCTGGCTTGAGGCACCTCGACACGCTAACGACTTTCATGCATGTTGTGATCGGGCCGTTTAGGCTTTAATCATCATCCAGGGACCCTCACATTTGTTCTCCAGTGTCGTGAATGGCCACAGTGGCCTGAGAAGTTACGGCAGTGCGAGGGGGTATGAACCAAGAAGATAGAAGGGTTAATTTTTTTATTTATTTTCGTGGGTTTTATGATTTTTATTAGGGTTTAGGGTAATTCACCACTAAAATTTGGCATTTTACAGTTAAAATAAAGGGGCATTATGGTGATTTCATAAATTTATTATGGGTATATATAATAAATATGGGGGCATTCTCGATTTTTTATATGTCCACTCAATTTTTTATTACTAAATAATCAAAAGTCAAAGGTTCAAGGGCGGTTCAGTAATTACAACCTCTATATAGGAGTTAGAACCCAACAATGGTTAACTGTGTTATTATAAGGGTAGAAATCTGGAATAAATGAAACGAGGGGTACCAACTTGCCATTTTGTCGAACCTCGAGTGAGAATATGTCGTTTACTCTTCAAAACAACCATTTACACTAACAGCCACTTACACCCTTTGCAGTTAATATGGAGGGAAGACCAGGTTTGACCAATGCAATTACAATTTTATCCATAGTTTTATCTATGACTTCAAAATTTATCCCCTTTTTATTTTAAAAATAAAGATACAATAGAAGCTCTCTATAGTGATACTCTATATAGGAATAACCTCCATGTAGTCATAAAAAATTTTGGTCCCAACTTGGGCCAGTTATAAATAAAAATAAATTTCACATGGCAATAAGTTATAATTTTTCTAGGTCCCGTCTTAAGGAACTTGCCTCTACATAGTAATAACTATATGTATATTGCAAAATATATATGTTAAGTTACATTAAAGGTTTAAGATGAAGTAAGATATTTATCTAAAGTTGTTTGGGACAATGATTTATGCTTTAGAGTTGTTACCACATTTTTTATCTTACGGGTACGTAATAAGTTGCCAGCATGGACACCTTCTTGTTGAAGCCAAAATATTTCTAACTCTCAAGCATGTTTAAAGCTTCTTGGCATGAAACTTTTGATATTTTCATACTATCATCCTCAGGATTATCTCCTTCCTCTTTTTGTCTAATTCCAGTAATTATTTCTTTTTCAGTTAAAGCATACATGTCTTATTACTTATTTGGATGATTGAGGAAGATATTAATGTTTATTTGATTAGTATAGTGAAGTTGTCAAATTTGATCACTCAATTTTGCAATGACTCTTTAATATCGATTTCCGTATTATCCTAATGCTACTAAAACAATGAATTAAAATCCTAATACTATTAAAACATGAATTATAAAATAACAAATGAATACAATAATTCTTTTAATTATACCTCTATTAAGTTGTAATATCCTCATAGTAATAAATTTAGTTGGTCCCAACATTATAACTATAGAGAGGTTCTACTATATTTGTACTTTCTTTATTTTTAGGATTTAGAAAAAAGCAAAAACTTTCTTTAAGAGTACAGGAGATTAAAAAAAAAAAAAAAAAACTGAAATTTATATTTCTTTATAAAATGATAAATGTGAAAATAAAAAAATTATACCCTAAAATAAATTCACATATAAAATTGAAAACTTTGAAAAACCGTAATATAAATCTATAGAAAGATTATAAAATTGAAAAACTTAAACCCTAAAACAAATTTTTATGTAAAGGTTTTACACAAATCCTATAAAAAAACTCTAACATAGTCTCCAATATATATATATATTAATTTTTTTTTATATTAAATAATTTAAATTTATTCTTTTCATATCTTATAATTTTTGTATAATTTTATTTATGTTGTAATGCACTTTCATAAAAAGGTCTTTAGCCAATTGGTTAAGTAAATTAACTTATCTTTGGAGGCCAAGGACCGAGTCATTTGATTAAGATTAATCAATGATAAGTATAATTTCAATAAAAAATGTTTAATAATAATTTTTTTGTTATTGTCATTTTAATTATCTTATTTGTTGTTTATTATGTTTTTTTATGAAGAGAAGTGTTAAGCTTACAAAGACAAATACAAAGGGGCATTGTAGACGTAAAAATCTACCTGTATGGAAAGAGGAACTGATCTCGTGAGGTTGAGGCCACTAGCGATCTACTGTACCTACACACGTAGAGAAACAAACGTGAAGCGACGGGAAACACCGGGATGGTGTTTGTCGTAGGACTCCGACGCTCAAGTCAGCAAGGCTGAAAGAAGTTGATTTAGTGAGGGTTAGGAAGTAGAGAGGTTACCAGAAGTCTAGTCGGGGACTGTGACTACGACTGTAATGTGAAGTTCTCAAGTTAGAACTCTGGGGTCTGAAGGTGTAGTGTCATCCCCCTTGTGAGAGGGTTGGCCTCTATCTAAATAGTGACTATCTGGTCTCCCAATCCTGGTAGACCAGATAGTCACTATTTAAATAAATTCTTAAAAAATCTAAACATAATGGGCTAAGGTTGAGTGAAGCCCAAGCTAACTTTACTTGATGCCATTGGACCTGCTCATGTAAAGCCCAAGTTGACTTCCAATCAAACAGAGCTTGGGCTTGATTTATAGTAAGGCCCAAATCAACCCACTTGAGTCACTAGTCCTTCCTAAAGGTGGAAAAGTAACCCGCCCGGCCCGGCTCGGCCCGGCCCGCGGCGGGTTACATGCTTTGGCGGGCTGGGCTTAACCCGCCCGCCAACAACCCGGCCCGCCAATTCCCAGGGAGGGAGAGTGCCCACCTGCCACGCCATCCCTAACCCGCCGGGTTAGGCACGGTCCTGGGCCTGGTTAGTCCCGATTTTTTTTTGTGTTTTTTTTGTTTTTTGTTTTTTTTAATTTAACTTTTCAAATAAATAATTATAAATATAATTGTTTTTAGTTAACTTTTCAAATATCAATAATTCAATTCAATTCAATTTTTTTTTTTGTTAACATTTCAAATATTAATTCAATTTTAATACAATAAAATTGTAATATAAGAAAAAATTAGACTTATTCATTTATCAAAAAAATAAAATAAGAAATTACAACAATTATTGCCTCGTTAAAAACCTCACCAAGAAAAAACCCAATGGGAGAAAAAACTTGGTAAAGAAAAAAGAGTGCAATAATTGACAATTAATTTACAAATTACATTTTACAAAACAACTAAATTGGGGGTGGTTCACTAGGACCTCCCTCATCGTATCATCTATATTACAAAATTGAAATGATTCTACTAAAGCATTGTCGATAACCTCGTATTGATCTTGATGGCGCGATCGTTCCCAATCTCGAAGACATGTGAGGACTTCAATCATTTTTGGAGCAAGTTTAGTCCTCCTTTCATTTAAAATCCTTCCACTTGCACTAAATGTTTGTTCGGATGAGACGGTTGAGACAGAACAGCGAAAACATCCAAGGCAAGTCTTGATAATACCAGAAAAATACATTTTTGGCTCTCCAATACTCTAAGAGATCAAAGTGACTGTTGAAAACATTTCGGGGGTTGCCAAATATTGTTGAAGTTCATTACTCTGCGACTCCATGGAGGACAAAGATATTAGTTGTTGTTGTTGTTGGTTGGTGGTGGTGCTTCAAGAGGAGGCGTGCTTGGACTCGGGTCCTCTTCGGCCTATTCATGCATTCCAAGAGAATAAGTCTTCATTTGTTTCTTCTCTAGCCTTCTCTGGATATTTCGCCTCTTTGCGAATGCGGGTTCCCATACCTATTTTCATATTGGAAATATACTTCGAAAAGACTATTTTTTACCTCTCCTAATTGATTGACATATGATTCGTTTTGTAAATTTTCACTTAAATTGTCAAGACCATTTTCTAAACGTGCTAATTTAATTCTAGGATCAAATATAGCACCTAAACAATAAAGAAAAGGAACGGGTTTCCAATATTTCAAAAAAAAAAATTTCATTGCCTTTATTGGTGCATGTAAAATTTCATTGTCTTTGTTTTTTGTAAATAACTCGGAAATTTTTATAATTGCATGTATTACCAATGGACTAGTAGGATAATACACACCAAAAAGTTGTAAAGTGGCTTGGTAAAAACATTTGAGAAAAGAATGAAATACTTTAGCTATCTTCCAATCATTTTCTCCCAAATGATGAGGACCTCTATTATTTGTTACAAAATAACTAATTATATTAGCATAAGGTAAACATGAATCAAGCATTAAATAAGTACTATTCCATCTAACAGGCATATCTAATGCAAAAGTTCTAGGAGACATATTTGATTTTATACAAGCTTCTTGAAATTCAAAGATTTCTTTTATTACTACCAGTAATCCAAGCTTAAGATTCCCTAATTCTATCAATATTTTGTTTAATTGTTTTCATACCACTTGTCACAATTAAATTAATAACATGACATGCACAACGTTGATGAAAAAACTTCAAATTATTATATAAAAGATAATTATTTTGAAAAAATTTTATAGCTTTACTATTAGAACTTGCATTATCTAAAGTTAAACTTATCACTTTATCAATAATATCATAATCTTCTAAAACTTCAATAATTTTATTATAGATTTCTAAACCACTATGATCCACATCCATTAATCTAAATCCTAATAAAGATTTATTTAATTTAAATTCATTATCAAAATAATGACTAGTCACACAAATATAATCTTATTTAGCTCTACCACTCCAAATATCAAGAGCTTAAAGCCACACTAATATGACAAGTATGAAATTTATTTTTTAATTCTAATTTCATTTTTTTAAACAATTTTATTAAATCATTTCTAGTTGCAGTTTTAGAATAACTTTTAAATCCTGGAAAAAATGAATTTTGAATAAATCTTTCAAAATATTTATCTTCTGCCATATTAATAGGTTGATCAGATGCAGCAATATATAAAGCTAATCGCTCCCTATATACATCAATTATAACGCCAAGTAGTACCCATATTAGTTATTTGAGTTTGATTGCTTTCTATTTCCATGTTGATTAATATGTTTATTAGCATGCCTTTTTAAAGTACTAGTACCATTACGAATCGCTTTATAAACATTTGCACAATATTTGCATCTTGCTTTCTTGATTTGAACGCCATTTTCTGTCTCGTAAAACTTGTCGAAATGCGCCCAAACGTCTGATGTGTGTCTGTTTTCACTTTCGACGGCAGTTGATGATCCCGCCTCAACTTGAGATGAAGTTGGACGAGGACGACGATTACGAGGGACGACTTAGAACCACCTCCAGGCGCCGTTGGAATCGATGGCATATTTTGAGGTGTATCGGATTCGAGACCTGGGATTGGGACAATGGGACTATTTGAATCTCCCGCATTCATAGTAAAATCAGCGGGACTAGGACTAGGATAATAGTTTTCTTCCTCATTAAAATTGATGGGAGAGAAATATCTATCCATTGTAGACTTGTAGTTGAAAAAAAATGATGTAGAAGAATAAAAATTAAAGAAAGAGATTTGGAATATGGAAATTGGAAATATGAATTGAAAATTGCAAAACCTAATAAAAATTAAAATAAGAGCAAATTGATAACAAAAATATTAAGAGAATAAATGAATAATTGAGACTTGAGAGTTGAGAGAATAGAGATTAGAATAGAGAATATGAGAAAATGAGAAAATGAGAGAATTTGAGTTGTGAGAAAAATATGAGAGTTTAGGGCCAATTTATAGAAAAAAATAGGGAAAGAAAATGACGAAAAAGACCCCTCCAACGGCTATAAAACGGCTATATTTCAAGGGTAAAAGTGTAATTGAAAAAAATAAAAAAAATTTACTTTTTTTTTTTTTTGGGGGCAACCCGTCGGGTTGCGGGCCTCTTGCAAAGAGGACAAATTAGCAACCCGCGGGCCGTCGGGTTACCATTGTGCAACCCGGTCCCGCCCGGGGTTGCTGGCGGGTTGGGCTCAACCCGGCCCGCAATTAAGGCGGGCCGGTTTGAGCCCTCTTTTTTACGGGCCGGGTTAGGGTTGGCCCGCCTAACCCGGCCCATTTTTTCCACCTCTAGTCCTTCCTCGTTTGAATTCAATCATGCAATTTCAAGTTTTTCCCAGAACTGAGCGACCATTATCAACATTTCATTTCATTTCATATCATTTTCACCCTTCCAACCTTAGATCTTAAATATGAAGCTTTAAATCGTTAAAAGAAGTAAGCAACACTTTAGTGAGAAACGGCAAAATGGCGATGTAGTCTCCTTTTAGAATGAAGTAAAATGTAGTTTAATTTCAGTATGGCTTCCATTTGGAAAATTTTCCGACTGAGTTAATTTCACATTTCGTTTTTTTTGTGTTTTTTGGCTACTATGATTTGGTAAAGATCTCCAACACTCTATCATTTATTTAAGGTACAAGAAAAAATATAAACTTTTAGTGTATGTTTGATGCACGACATTGCATATTAAGATTGTATTGTATTGTATAGAACTATATAATAACAATACCATACCAAATATAGTAGGATGATAAGTGTATCATTGTATTACATTAATTTGTCTTTAGTTTTTTAATTAAAATTTTGACACGAATTAACTAAAATTCAATAATTAATTTGAAAACTTTAGTTTACTTTTAATTTATATTATATTAATTATTAGAAACGTTACAAAAAAATATATATATTTATTAGCGCAAAAAAATTAAAATTAATTTTTATTAATGATTAAATCAATAATAATCTATATATTTTTAAGTAATTAATTAACTTATGAAAACTACTCCCTCTATTTTTATATAAAAGTCGTTTTAAGCTTGGACACGATTTTTAATAAAAAAAAAATTTTGTCTCTCCCATCCAACTTTTTCCCCTAATTTTGCAGGTGGAAAAAGATTTTGCAGGTGTGAAACTTTCCCGCTGCATATTTAAATAATTTACATTTGTCTTATTTACGCCTTCGAACCCCTCGACTCTACACAAAGCAACTCAGAGAAACGTGGCTCCTTAAAGTCGAAGAATTGACCTCCGGTAAAGTTCGAGTCGGGGATCCTGTCTTTAAACTTTATTCCGAAATAGAGAGAGAAGATGGAAGCAGAGACACAGAGTAGAGAAAGAAGAAGTGGGCGATGGAAAATATGGAAGAGAGGAGAAGAGGGGAAGAGATAAGATAAGATAAAGAGAGAGAGATGTAGGCCATGACGAAAAGTGGAGAAAGGACAAGACAATGAGTGACTTTTAATTTGAAAAAATAAAACACCCTTAAAACGACTTTTATATAAAAAAAGAGAGAGTATTAGAGTAAATGAAATAATACAATACATCCCTTAACCCGTCCTTTTACTTGATATTTAATTAATGCGAAGTATTTACTTGGTATATATATATTCAAAGATTCATAATGAATTAATTATTTAAAAAAATGTGATAACTCATCAATTAAAATTCAGGAATCTTATTTATTAAATTGGATAATTTATGAAAATTAAAAAAAAAAAATCTGCATAAAATTTTTCAAATATTGGAGACAAAATAACCATTAATTAACCCTTGGTACCTCATAGGAGGCCTTAATTGATGTTCAAGTAAAAGTCATCATGGAAAAAGGTCATAATATTGTACCTTTAGTACTATGAATGATTTTCTTTTACTTTTGAACCTCTTTGCCAACAATAATGTTGCACCTATACTTTTACTTTTAGTTTTACTATAAATGATTTTCTTTTACTTTTGAACCTCTTTGCCAACAATAAAGTTGCACTTTTACTTTTTACTTTTGAACCTCTTTTCCAACAAAATCATCAGCTTGAGAAACAAGAAATGAAATGGTGTTGAAGTTGCTGTGAATTTGACTGTGTGAGGTTTATCCATTCAGTGTTTCTTCAATTAGTTAAAAGCCGTATAATATTGATTGGTTATGTCGTTTTATGATCATAAAACTTGAATTTTAAGCATATAGTTGGTGGTTTAATTTTCGAATCATCACCTAACTTTAACTATATGACGTGCATTCATAGTAATCATAAGCCTAAATTATACCACGCCTAATTAATTATTGTAATAATAAGACTGATTTACATTTTCCCACCCAAAATTTGGCGAATTAACCATTTGTCACCCAAGTTTCGGTTGTGGTGCGGCTGTTACACCGGCCTTCCACAGCTGAGGGCTAAGCGAAATGAAGACCTTTTTCACTCCCAATGTGGCCATGGTGTGGCCAAGCGCCAATAGCGATGGCTCTGGCCTGGCTGAGTAGCATCCTCTATGACCAGAGCTGTCAATTATGTTTAGTTAGTGTTTTTTTTTTTTTTTTTATTTTTTATTTATTTATATAACTTTGTCTTTGAGTTATTTTTCTAATTTAAGATAGAGATTGGGGTTTATTTAGAAATTTTTCTTAAAGTTATATATATTGAATAAAAAGACGTAAATACCTATTGATTGTTAAACTTTAACATTTGATATTTAAAATTGGGTAGAATATTGATAGTTTCTAAAAGTTGGGATGAGAAATTGTTAATCCAATAAAGTTAGGGTGAGAAAATGGAAGTGAGGCTAATCATAATAATTAAAACTTGTTTAATTAATTAAATAAAATATGCTCTTGGTTAGATAACGGCCTTAACAAGAAATGGTTGAAAGTGGGTGGTTAACAACCCTTTTGCTCTTTTTGCCTCTCTTAGGAAATCTGAATTAGTTGGAGGAAAATGAACTAAACTGAAAAACAAATAGTCCACTCACTAATTAATAATCTTCAGGTTTAGACAACTCAACCATGTTACTTGAATCACTCACTAAACCTTGCTTCATTTCTCCTTTATTTTAATTAATGATAGTGCAATTCATGCTAAGCTCCAATTAATTCTCGTTTTACAAACTAAAAATAATGATACGTATACAATATTTGTACACTATATTTTTGCTTCTCAAAAGATCGATGTAGCATTAATTTGATGAATTAAATTATGATATGGTTTAAAATAAGAATTGATCATGTATACAAAATTTATATCCTATGTTTTGCTTCTCAAATTAGGTCATCGGGAAAATGTTTTATGAAAATATTTTGGTTTGCAATAAGTAGCTGGGTTGTCAGTTGGTGAAGTGAGTATGTTTTGAGCAAGAAAAATATGAAGAGTGATGTGATGAGTTAGTTAAAAGAAGAACGAATTTAAATAAAAATAAAAATTGAATAGCAAAGAAGAGATCTGAAGGAACATATTAGGACAAATATGTATGCATGAGAAGGAAATTTAATCAGACAGTTTGGTGCAAGAAAGAAATTGCAATATGCAAATGCTTGTGATGTTTGAACAAAACTAAGACAATTACAAATCTCCAAACCTTAATTGCATCCCTTTAAATGCTCATCATTTCTCTCTTTTGTTTCAATGTAATGTGTTTAATATAATTAATCCAGCTTAGCTACTTGCTCCCCCCAAAAATGGAGAAAGCAAACGCCAAGTCAGCACTCAAGGTTATTTAGTTTATTGTTATATTTATTATATATATATATATATTTATAATTCTAAATTAATGTTTTTCTTTTAATTTGTTTTTGTTTCAATATTAATTAGTTTGTGAAGGCTGGTTCACAGTCTGCTGTTACATGGAGTTCTACTGCTTCAGGAATGGTGAGATCCCTGCACGTCTGTCATATACTACATATACAAACGAATTATACAAATTATTCCTTCCAAACTATTCAAACGTTAGAAGTAATTTTATAAATAAGTTGTCATAGCTAGCCATGCTGGAAATTACATGGGTAATTTTGGTTGATTGGTTAAAATTATTTGATTGAAAGGTTAATAAATAAAATAACTGATTTGAATTGAAATATATTTGTGCACAGGCAAAAGATCAGGAAGTGAACAAATATAAGGTAACTTTATTATATACTTAAAAAAGTCAGTCTTGAAACTGTGCTTGAATTGATGTATGTCCAATATAATAGGTTGCACCAAAGGCGGCCACGACAAAGGACAACACGAAGCCGTTAGAGTTCACACTCCATACTCAACAAAGAGCTGTGAAACGAGCTATGTTCAACTATTCTGTGAGCAGTCTTAATTTATTTATCATCCTATTCCTATCCAAATTTTACTTTGAGCTTTGGATATATTGTATTTGAAAGTTAAATTGAAAAAAAAAAAAAAAAATCAATCATACAGGTTGCAACCAAGTTATATCTCATGGAGATACACAAGAAACGAGTTGAGAAGTTGCAGAAGGTAGCTATTTATATTTTAATTATTATATTTATGTTATAATAGTTAATTAGTTTTTGTATTAATTTGAATAACAGATGTTAGAAGAGGAAGAGGTACGTTTGATGAGAAAGGAGATGGTTCCAAGAGCCCAATTGATGCCTCATTTTGATAGACCTTTCTTCCCACAAAGGTATACCAATACATCTATTTATTCTTTTCTGATTGGAGAGAAACTTAACAATTTGATGATGGTTTGTTTTGTGTTGTGAAGATCAAGCCGGCCATTGACAGTTCCAAGAGAGCCAAGTATGAGAATGGTGAATGGGAAGAGCTGCATTATTAGTGGGAATGAACTCTACGGTTTTGGAAACTCTCATGCTAATTGGAATTCTATTAAATAAAAGCAAGTAACTGATGAGAATGCACCCAAATAACTCTTCTTAATGCTTCCTTCATTAGTCTCATAGTGTAGCTCTTAATTACTAGATTAATTTTAATGACTTTCATTGTCAAAATCTCCTCTAGTGAGTGTGTGTAATAGTAGCAACTCCTGTACTAGTCAAATAAAAGTGAAGTTTTGATTTGATTGGTGTAAATCATGTTTTGATATTAATGGGCAAATTGATTTTACCTGCATATCACTTGTCATCAAGTGTTGCAACCACATATATAATATAATTCAATAACTGTATCATAATTTGGAACTACTACCTTATCCCTCCCGTAAAGAGTAAAGACCTCGTCACAAGGGAGACTCAAATCTAGGACTTCCACTAATAAAGACTTCGTCACAAGTGAAACTCGAACTGAGGACTTTGCCAAGACTGAATAACCTCCCTCCCACTAGCCCAGTTCTTTAAGATCTGAGCTACTACTTAATTACACTTAAAAACACTTGGATAGGACTTGATATATATACACCTTATCCCAACCATCAGATCAATCTAAGATCTAACGATAAAAAAGTCATATAATATAAAATTTCATCAACGGGTTATGTAAAATTTTATTATAGTACATTACAATAAAATGAAATAAAAAAAAAAATTACTCATTAGTGGGGCCCAATGCATTGTTATATCAAATAAAATTGTTAGGGGCTACGTAAAATTACATTTTACTCAAGTATAAAATATAAAACCCCAAGAAAATTACCTATTAACGGGACCAATGCATTGTCATATCATGTAAAATTTAACGGAGGGCGTATTTGATTGGGGTAATCTCATCTTAATGTCATCTTATATTATTTTATTATTATATTTGGTTGTCAAGTAACATAAGATTTTGATAATCTTTCAAAATCAATAATAATTATTGTTGATAATATAGGAAGTAATCTAATTACCTTTATTTTCTTATATATTTTAAAATTACTTAGTAATCTTAATTTTGTTACAATTTTACCATTTATTAATAAAATTTTAGAACAATAATACCCTTTGTTATCTAAACAATTTATAATAAATTTATGAACAATTTTAACCTCATATTCAAGATTTTTAAGACAAAACTACCTTTGTACTTCAACCAAATTACCTAAGACCACAGCCATCCCCAGCTACCTAAGACTATCGCCAGTCGCCGGCCACCACTGCCAACTATCGACTACCGCTAGCAGTCATCAGAATGGTGCACAGTCGGCTAAATCTGGTCGTGCGCTAGTAAGGCCTTTTTCAACTATGGATATGTGATCCATATCTAGAAATTGCCAGATTTGACCGTTTCACGGTTAAAGATGTGGCTGTGAAATGGCCATGGATTTGTGATCCATGGCTGAAAACGGTTTTGTCGATGCACAGCCGAACAGATTCGACTAGTCTTGCGCCATTTCGGTGACTACCAGTGGCGGCCAACGATGGTGGTTGGCTGCCGATAGTGGTTTGGGGTGAGTGGGGGTGATTTTATTATAAATTAAAGTTTTATATGACTATGATATTCTAGCAAAATTTCAAATGTAGGGGACTAAAAGAAATGATTCAAAAAATAATAATAAAAATAATATTATATTAATTTTTAAAAAGGAGGGCATCTATATAACATACCCGTCAATTTATCCTCCCAACCAAAATATCAATATAATATATCCACTAATTTATTCTAATCTAACCAAACACATTTTCCTAAGCATTCCCAATAATCTTTCAAGAGAATCTATTTTTCTATTAATATAACATTTCCAGTACTACAACATTCCCTTAAACCAAACGCACTTGCATTTAACTCTAATGCAAAATGTAAAAATACACACCCAAACCCAATGCAATGGTTTCATGTCAAATTTTATTAGGAATTATGTACAAGCAATTACATTTTAATCCAATACAAAATGTAAAACCTCGAGATTTTACGTAATAGTGGGACTCAATGCGTATCTTCTCCTTCTCATGTATTTCTGAAAATTTGCAGAAAAGTACAAATGAGCGGTAAAAGAAAAAAAAAAGGAATCATTTCTATGGACTTTATTGATGGATTTTACAACGCATGAGACACCAGCTATCTCTTTACAAGCCCTGGCGGGGGTTTAATCTCCGCAAACCATGCGTATATAGTCATAGATCGGTAAAACCCCACTAACAGTTTTAATTGACTCCGGTTCTACTCATAATTTTCTTCATCACGGGCTTGCCAAAATGGCTGGTCTTAAGCCTGAAATTGGATGTTTACTTAATGTGGTGGTCGCTAATGGTGAAAAATTATCAAGCCCAGGCCGCTGCACTAACGTGCCATTGACGTTGCAAGGCATAACAGTAGAAGTTGATTTTTTCTTGCTGTCCTTAGAAGGTTGTGATGCTGTCCTGGGGGCCCAATGGCTGTGCACACTAGGTCCTATCTTATGGGATTTTGGTCAAATGCAAATGCAATTTAATATAAATGGAAAAAAAGTGCTGCTACAAGGATCACCTTCCTCTGGACTTATTGCTCTTGAGGGAGAAATCATTCCCTAAGACTCTAAGGCAAAGTCAGGGCCAAGCAATTCTGTTGCAAGTCTGTGCCACCCAACCAAGTTAGACTGTAAACACAAGTTCTGAGGTAACATCCAGTGTTGAATTTGATTCCTTGCTGACCCAAGTTTGGTGATTTTTTTGAGGCACCCACAGGGTTACCACCACCACGCACTCATGATCATAATATTCCCCTCCAACCTAGAGTAGGTCCAGTTTGTGTTCGTCCATATCGTTATCCTCATTTCCAAAAACAAGAAATTGAGCAAATGGTGGAGGAGATGTTATCTCAAGGAATAATACGACCCAATCAAAGCCCATTTTCCTCTCCGATACTGTTGGTGAGAAAATATGATGGGAGCTGGAGGTTTTGTGTGGACTACAGGGCACTTAATCGAGTGATAGTGAAGGAAAAATTCCCAATCCCAGTTATTGATGAGTTATTAGATGAGCCATGTGGTGCTAAATTCTTCACAAAGCTTGATCTCCGATTTGGATATTTTCAGGTTCGTATGGCTTCCCGAGATGTCTGTAAAACAACCTTTCGATCTCACCATGGGCACTTTGAATTCCTGGTAATGCCCTTTGGGCTCTCTAATGCTCATTCTATGTTTCAGTCTCTTATGAATGAAATTTTCAAAGCTCATTTACGGAAATTTATTTTGGTATTCTTTGATGATATCCTAATCTATAGCCGTGAGCATGAGCAGCATGTCAGAATTGCATTTCCTATTTTGAGAGCTCATCATCTTTCAGTAAAAAAAAGAGAAATGCCAATTCGGACAAACCTAAGTTCAATACTTGGGCCATATCATCTATGAAAAAGGTGTAAAGGTGTGGATCCGGAGAAAATTAAAGCAATGGTGGATGGCCGAAACCTACTACTGTTAAAGCCTTGCGAGGTTTTTTGGGACTAACCGTTTATTATCGTAAGTTTATTACAGGTTATGGAAAAATTGCACCACCGTTAACAACCATGTTACGAAAAGATGGTTTCTCTTGGACTAAAGATGCAAATAAAGCATTTGAGGAGTTGAAGCATTCCATGACCTAGGCCCAAGTATTAGCATTGCCCAACTTTGATCTTTTGTTCATAGTAGAATGTGATGCATCCGGAAATGGGTTAGGAGCTGTCCTTATGCAAGAACAACGACCGATTGCATTTTTCAGCATTGCCTTGAAGGGAAAGAGCCTTTTGATGTCTACCTACGAGAAAGAGTTGATGGCACTAGTTTTAGCAGTAAAAAAATGGCGACCATATTTATTGGGACGTCATTTTGTGGTGCAAACAGATCAACGAAGCCTCAAATTCCCTTTGGCAGCAGCGGATAACAACAGAGCCACAACAAAAATGGCTAATAAAGTTAATGGGCTATGATTTTTCCATTGCGTACAAGAAGGGGAAGAACAATGTGGCAGCAGATGCTTTATCAAGAAAAGAGGAACTTAATGCAATCTCTAGCCCTTTGCCACAATGGTTAAAGGCCTTCAAAGTTGAAAACCAGTCACACCTAGGGTTGCAGAAATTCCATTAGTTACATGCACAGGGAGTGGCCCTCAAACCATGGGAGAATTGGGATGGAATTATGTTCTTTAAGGATCGCATTTACCTACTTGCAAATTCAAACTTAATTCCTATCATTCTCCAACAGATACATGGCAGAGGGCATGAAGGTTTTCACAAGACTTTCCACAGACTAAGGGAAGTTTTTTATTGGAAGAACATGAAAAAGACACTAACAGATTACATCAAGCACTGTGATGTTTGTCAACACCATAAAGTTGACCACCAAACTCCAGTTGGCCTTCTCCACCGATTACCCATCCCTACACAGGTATGGACTGACATTTCTATGGATTTTATTGATGGACTACCCCCATCAAAGGGAAAAACAGTAATCTTTGTGGTGGTGGATCGGCTATCCAAGTATGCACACTTTATCCCATTAGCACATCCTTACACGGCCCCAACAGTGGCACAAGTATTTTTTTAAAATATATTCAAGCTTCATGGTATGCCAAACTCTATTGTGTGTGACCATGACTCCACTTTCTTGAGTGTTTTTTGGAAGGAGCCTTTTACTCTGCAGGGGACTAGTTTCAACTATAGCTCGTTTTATCATCCGCAAACTGACGGGCAAACTGAAGCTGTAAATCAAACCTTGGAGATGTCCTACGTTGTTTCACAAGTTCCAAACCTCATGAAGGGGTGCACTGGCTTTCTTGGGCTAAATCTTGTTATAACACAAGCCTACATGCTTCTACTTGCAAAACCCCCTTCGAAGTGGTGTATGGCAGGTCGGCACCCAACTTACTCACTTATGTCCCAGGTACAGCGAAGGTTGAGTTGTAGATCAAACATTGCAAGCTAGAGATCAAACTCTTCGCGACTTAAGATCTCAACTTCAACATTCCCAAGCCAGAATGAAGTCTGCATATGATAAGGGTAGAATGGAGAGGGAATTCGTAGTTGGTGATTGGGTATATATCTGTGCCTACAACCATATCGACAAACTTCTTTGGTGTTGTGCAGGTCACAAAAGCTTTCACCATGTTTTTATAAGCCTTATCGGGTGTTGGAGCGAGTTGGTGCAGTAGCTTATCGATTGGACCTACCTCCGGGAACAAAGATTCATCCTGTGTTTCATGTCTCCCTCCTTAAGAAGCAGCTGAGTGTTCGACATACGGCAGACTCAAGCTTGCTGATTATGTCAAAAGATTCAGGATTTCTGCAGCCTCAACCCACGGCGATTCTGAATAGTCACCAGAGAGGCCGTCAACGTGAACTACTAATCCACTGGCAAGGTCTTCTAACTACAGACGCTACGTGGGAAGAAGAAGACTCTTTCAAAGCAAGGTTTCTTGATTTTACTAGTCCTTGAGGACAAGGACCCTTTTCAACAGGGGAGGAATGTCACGTGTCTGCATTATGGTCCTTTTAGATTTCCATTATTTTAGTTGTTAAGTCATCTTGTATATATCGTAAGTAGAGTCAGTCAAATGTTTTATTTCTTTAAGTTGAGTTGGTCAACATGTTCTTTAGCCACCACTCTTTAGTTATTTAGTTGGGTATCTGATAGCTATTTAGTTGCTATTAGTGGGTATGTGGTGCTGAGTCGTGCTTATGTTTGTAAGTTTATAAATTCTATAGATCATGAGTAATAAAGATATCAGAGAAAATTCCAAAACTTGTTCCTTAAAGTATATTGTCCATTTTTTCTTTCTTTTGATTAAATCCTGATCAACAACATAGCTCGAGGTAGAGGACGGGGTCATGACATTTTGGTATCAGAGCTAGGTATGGCCGAAGATCAACGGCTTGAAGGACAGGTGGAGAGCTTGAGTGCAAGTCAGGAAAGGCTCATTAAACAGATGGAAGAATTAGTGTTAGCAATGAACTCCTGATTGAACGTGTCGGAAGAAGGTTCCATCAGTAGGAATCGAGGACCACGAGGATAGGGTGGGGTCGGGGATGTAGGTGGAATGGTGGTTAATTAATGTTAGGATCCCACATTGAAAGGGAAAAATGGTGGGTATATGTGGGTTATAAAGGCTTGGGCACCCTCCTTTGGCAAGTAGGTTTTCCAAGGAGAGTTTTACCCAAGCCCATAAAAGACCCATGACCCAGCCCAAATTGTTGAATTATTGGAGTGGGTTCCTATCAATGATATCAGAGCATGATCCTACGCACGCGTGGCAGGCTGACCTTGGGCATGGGCTACTACCCCAAGGAAAGGAGATCCGCAAAGTCACTTAAGGGGTAAAGAGGCCAACGTGGGGCCCACACAGTATAGCCCAGTAGGCCCCCTGAGAGGTCAAGAAGGAGAGTTGTTGACAGGCTTCTAGGTGAAGTAAGACCCAAAGGGAGGGCAGTAAAGGCCGATGAGGGTGGGCGCTCTTTGAAAAGAAGATCAACGAGAGCATTGGGTCTCGAAGCGTGGGATATATGTATATATTCTATTCCACCATTTTTCCAATTATACAGCTTAATTTTGTTTTCTCTTGTTGAATATTTTGTTGGTCTATGCTATAAAATTTTGGTTAGGGTTTAATGTGTTTTATTTATATTTGTAAATTTCTCTGAACATAGAATTAATCAATTACAACATATTTCATTTTATTTTTAAATTCTTTTACAAGTTTTATAAATTCTATAAATTTTACCTGTTTAGAAATATGAATTAATTATAAATAAGTAATTGATTGATTTGAACTCTAATATTTTTTTTTTCCTAAGACTGAATTGAATGCATCAGAGTTAATTTAGAGTTTTAAGTTTCACTAGTTTGAAGGAATATTTTATTTAGTTGCTATGTTAACTTACGGACATAAGTTGGTTTGGTTGTACTAAGGCTTCATTTGGCTTACATTTTATTAGTATTCTCAATAAAGTTAAACAGTAAAATTACAAAAACTCACAATATTATTCAACTTTTTTTAAACCCCTTAAATTTATTAATTTAATTAAATACCCCTAAATATTTTTTTAAAAATTACAAAAAAACCCCCAACAACCCATATTTACCAAATTCCGGCCACCACCACCGAAAAATGGCCGGAATCTAGTATAATGGCGCACTACCGGCTGAATATGGCCTGTAGTGTGCCGAAAAAGGTCAGATCTAAGGCCAAAGATCGGCCGCTTGGATGACAGTATCAAATTCGACCGAGCCAATCGTCAACGACTTAACCTAACCATGATGGTCATCGCTTTACCTATCAATCGGCATCGGCCATATCGGACTGCAGATCTCGGCCGTTAATGGCTAGATCTAACCATAGATCTGGCCAGAAAAGGCTATATCGGCGCACGACCGGCAAGATCCAGTTGGTCATGCATCTATACGACGACTCTGGGCAACCCTCTGGCGGTGGTGGCCGAATGTCCATATTTAATGGGTAGGTTGGAAGTGTTTTTGTTAACTTTTAATGTTTTATTATAGGGGTGTTTAGTAAAAAAACAAATATAGGGGGTATTTTTATCAATTTCTAAATCCTACATCGTAATACCCGCCCAATTCAACTTTTTTTAACTTTTTTCAAAAAACTTTTCTAAAAAGTATAAAAAAGTGAACCAAACGAAGTCTAAGTACTTCGTTGTTCTGTTATGCTGTAGGTCAAATCAAATATATTTAGTTTTTTTAATTCCCTGTTACTTATACTTTGATTGATTAATATTTTTTTTAGTTAATAATATTTTTTGTACATATACCCTTTTTTCAGTTTTGAGACATGGACGTAAAAGATTTTGGTAAAGTAATTGACCAACCATTATTAAGTTCTATAGATAATACTTATGAACTTGAAGTACCACATGAGCGGAAGCCAAAAGTAGGTCAAGAATTTGCATCATTAGATGATGTACATGATCTTTACAACATATATGCTTAAGAGGCTAGATTTAGTGTTAGAATTAATTCAAGCAAGAAGAACTAAGAGACGAATGTCATAGTAAGGAAGGAGTATGTGTGCTTTAAGGAAGGAACAATAATGAAAGGAGAAGTTAGTGAAAAAAAGAGATGTCATGGGATAGTTAGAGGGGGTTGTAATGCAAAGCTTGCTGTGGTGTGGACAACATCTGGGAATTATGTTGTTAGTATATTTGTAGAAGCTCATAACCATTCCTTGACAACCCCAAGAAAAGTACATCTATTAAGATCTCACCGTAATGTTTTGGTTGCCCAAAAAGCTTTGACTCAGAAATTTTCAGCAGCAAATGTTCCTATGCATCAACAATTTAGCACCCTATAATTAAAGGTGGGGAAAATAGAAAATATTGGATGCACGCAAAAAGATATATAACACCATGAAAGGGATTTGAGAAATGGAATGAAAGGACATGATGCAGAAATGTTATTTGAGTATATGCAAGATGAGCAAGAGAAGAATTCTTCTTTCACTTTCACCATATAGGTAGACACTGAAGAACAGATTACTCATTGTTTTTGGGTTGATGCAGTATCTCATTGTGCTTACAAGTTTTATCATTTATGGCGATGTGATTGTATTCGATTCCACCTACAACACCAATCGGTACGGGATGATTTCGCTCCTATTTTAAGAGTTAATAATAGTGGTCAAACAGTGCATTTTCTTATTCAATCTTATCTGATGAAACCATGTATTCTTCTATCTAGTTGTTTGAGAAATTTAAGAAGGTAATGTCAAGTGATCCATCGAAAAATGGTCATTATTTTCCAAGAAGAGTTTTCTACCCTTACTATATATATATATATACAATAAAGCTACAGACACCGGCATTTTTGCACCGAAAACGTGTACCGACCTACGTGTCCCTCTGACTCACACCACGCGTGATTAAACTATAATTATTTTTCTAGTGAACGGTCGTCCATCAAATATGGACAGCCGTTCACTTACATGGACTCGTCCATATTATATGGATGGGGGTCCATTTATTATGGACGGGCGTCCCCATTTAAAGGACGTCCGTCCATAAGTAAAATACAATAAAATATTTTTATAAAAATTAGGAACGGCCGTTCATCCTTTATGGACAACCGTCCATTTATTTTGGACGGACGCCCACAAATAAGGGACGCCCGTCCTTAACCCAAATATGAAAATTAAAAAAAAAAAAATTGGGGACCCTATCCATAAATTGTGGATGGGCGTCCCTTACATTTGGATGGGCGTCCATAAGGAATGGACACCCGTCCCTTATTGTATTGTGGTTATGTACAAGGACGCCCGTCCATACTTTTAAAAAAAAAAATTGTAAACAAAAATAGCAAGCCCCTCTTCTTCTTCGTCTTCATTCCCCATCTTCTCTTCTTCTTCGCTCTTCTTCTTCGTCCACCTTTGTTCAAGTGCCCAGCATTATTGTCTGAAACACCTTGTCTCTCAATACGAAACTATGCGATGGAAACATTGAAAGTCACGTTGATTGGATTACACTTACTGAGGTCCATAAAATGTTGTTGTCGAGTAAATTATAGATTTCGTTGTTATGAAGTATCTGTATGAAGTAGCAGTTCGATTTGCCTGACGAGATTGCGGCCGTGGCGGCTGTCAAAACCAATTGACTGAATTTGCATTGACACGTCCTGTAAGTCTAGCAAGGAACAGTACAAAATTTGATCGATGTCTGAACATATCAACCATCAAAAAAGATTTTTCCTGGATATATATACTGGGAGAATACCATTATAAGGAATTATGTTTTATTACTGGCTGTGTCTAGATTTTGTAGTGTATTCAAAGGAGAATTTGATTTACACTAAAATTTTTCCCTTTCTTATTTTTTCATTCTCTTTTTCTGATGAAGTTTCTCAGATGTTGCGAAAACACCACGCACCACCAATCAATATATCATTGATAACTGAAGGGAAATCTTGCAAGAGACGGTTATACAAGAGTTAAAATGTTACAGATCTTTTGCCAGTATAGACATCTACAGCTATTTTAGTTACAGATCTTTTTTTTTTTTTTTTCTATCTCTTTATGATACAAGTTGTCTTTGCACATGTTTTATGATGAATGCAACCACTGGTTTGCATCCCAAAGTTTGTGCTATTATCATACTTGTGACAAAAAAGGTATTTCGTCTGATTATTATTAATATTCTCATTGTTGGAGAGGCACTTGGTTTGCTAGTTCAGAATATTGCAACTATAATTGCTGGTTTGGTTATTGCTTTTGAAACAAACTGGGAAATGGCTCTCATTGTTTCCGTGTTGCTGCCCCTGGTGGGGATCAACGGATATATTCAGATGAAATATACCCAAGGTTACAATGCTGATGCTAAGGTCTGCTCCATAAATCACTAAAAATGATGCATATTAACATAATATGCTTTATCTACCTGTTTCAGTAAAGCTTAACCTTATTGACCGATGATTGCAGAAAATGTATGAGGAAGCAAGTCAAGTTGCGAATGATGCGATAGGAAGTATTAGAACAGTTGCTTCTTTCTGTGCAGAAGAAAAGGAGATGGAGATTTATCAGAAGAAATGTGAAGACCCTTTAAAGGCATCAATAAAGCAGAGTTTGGCAGGTGGCGTAGCTTTTGGACTATCATTTTGCTTCTTGTTTTTATTCTATGCTGGTAGTTTTTATTTTGGAGTCCAACTATTAGATGCTGGAAGAGTAACTTTTTCTGAGATTTTTCGTGTAAGTTTCTACTTCTTTCTCGTTTGTTCATCAACGTGACTTTCAGTGTTTCCATCGCATAGTTTCGTATTGAGAGACAAGGTGTTTCAGACAATAATGCTGGGCACTTGAACAAAGGTGGACGAAGAAGAAGAGCGAAGAAGAAGAGGAGATGGGGAATGAAGACGAAGAAGAAGAGGGGCTTGCTATTTTTGTATAGAATTTTTTTTAAAAAAGTATGGACAGGCGTCCTTGTATGTGGCCCCTATCCATAACCACAATACAATAAGGGATGGACGTCCATCCAAACGTAAGGGACGTCCATCCATAATTTATAGACAGGCATCCCAAAATATTTTTTTTTTTAATTTTCATATTTGGGTTAAAGATGGGCGTCCCTTATTTGTGGGCACCCGTCTAAAATAAATGGACGATCGTCCATAGAAAATAAACGGTCGTCCCTAATTTTTATGAAAATATTTTATTGTATTTTCTTTATGGACAGGACGTCCCTTTAAATAGGGGCCTATCACATGTAGTAAATGGACCTCCGCCATATAATATGGACGGAAGTCTATGTAAGTGAACGGCCGTCCATATTTGATGGACGGCCGTTCACTAGAAAAATAATTATAGTTTAAACACGCGTGGTATGAGTCAAAGGGACACGTAGGCCGATACACGTTTTCGGTGCAAAAACGCCGGTGTCCGTAGCTTTATATATATATATCATGGCCAATAGGATTCTTGTTAACAATTGATCATTTGATTTTTGTTTTTAAATAATTTTTAGATTTTTAAGGACGGTGATACAAGGTTGTCAAGGAAGTAAAATTTAGGGTTTGTTTTTTGAGTCCTTTAAAGAGATAGCTTAGTTCAAGGCTTCAAGCACCACAACGATTTTAAAATAATAGCAAAAACAGCTTCGTTAGAGAGGTTTTTGATATTTATATAAGTTTGTTTTATTTTCTTTTTATATTTATTGACGATTTTATGATATTTTTCAAGAGCTTTTGTGATATCAAAAACCTCCCTTGTTTTTTTTATATTGTGGTTTTTTTTTTTTTTTAGTAACTTTAGAGAGCTTTTCATATTTTATATAGAATTTTATGATATTTTTTAAGAGCTTTTGTAATTTTAGGAAAGCATCTAGTACTGTTATAAAATCGTTACTACGCTTAAGACTTGACTATTTCTATAAACTCATTATGACGTTTTAAAACTTAACTATTTCTATGACAATAAAACTAACCCTAAAATTTAAGAGCAAATATACATTAAAAAAAAAAAAAAACCAACTCTCCAATAAGAAAGTTCTTAAACTAATAAAATTATCATTTCAAATTATTATCAATTTAATAATGTTATTGAAGCAATAATGTAACTTTTTTCTTTTAATACATGTTAAAAATACATCGATCACACAAAATTTAATAGAAAATTTTGAAGAAGGAAAAATCAAAGGTAGAAAGTCAAGGAACAACTTTTCAAAAATGACAGAATACATAAAATTGTTATGAATAAAAATAAAAAAGATGGTAGATTATGATAACAAGAAAAATTGAAGCAAAGAAAAGTGAACTTTCCCTCAACTAATTGTTTATACAGCGTTAATTCCTACATAATTTGATTTCGTAATGAAATTTCCTCACAATTTTTCCCTGTTAGGGAAAGTGATTTCTTTATTCAACCTAAGTATTTATGCTTTAATGTCACTACAAAATCACCTTCTCTTTTTATTCCTCAGAGACCTTGAAAAATGTATAGGATAAGATCAAGTTGTTTATTCCATCCATTCTAGGATCTGTTTCAAACTCAGGGTCAATATAAAAAAATACCTGCAAATGTGATTCACAAGTCAGAAGGTCACAAATATAAGTGCATTTAAACCACATCACTTTATTAATGTGATGAACCATCTAATTAAAATTAGTCACATGCTAACCACATATGTGATAGTTCAACTTTTCCTTGATAATCAAAACCATGGTTCATCAATAACCACCTCGATGGTGGTTTGTTTAAAACACTAGCATTTGTGTGGTTAATATTTATTAGACGGTCTCATCTCGTTAACATGTTCAATTGGTGAAATCATCTCATGTAAGCACTTCTCAAAACTCTAAAATGCTAAATAAAAAAATCACCACTTACAGGCATGTCAATCTGCTCCCCTGGAAGAAGGCGCTGCTCCTCAAAGCAAAAGCACTGTATTTTATTGAAGTAAACTGCAGCCTGAAGAAGCAATAACCAAGTCACTTCCCACCCATAGAATTTCAAAAAAAAAAAACTCAACAGGAATACCCACAATCTGGAGATATCTAAACAATCCGAATTTAATGTGACTAAGCAGGCAGCTTTAAGGCAGAAAATTGGATAATCACTCAACAATCTGATCTCTCATGTCAGTCAAAAAAACACATAATGGAACAACCAAATAATATAGTATTAGCCATTCAATGGAAAGTCAAAACTAAACTTGTTAAAAATGTGATATCATTACATGTAGGCATGACCATATTAATTTTAAACAATAAACTATTAAAAAATGTAACCTACAATGATTACAAACAAATATAGATTCAGTTTTTTCCCTTCATGTCCACCAAAATAATTAAAGGGTTAAACTTCTAAATTTTTTTGAACCAACATTTTATCTCTTGCTGTTCTAAGATTCTGCAGAAGTGCGGGCTTCACTACCCATATTCTTCACTTCCAACTCCAAAGAAGATCAAAAGACAACCATGGCTATGTTTGCTGTTCTTGATATCATTACATGGTAGGCATGACCGTTTGACCTTATCTTTTCGAAGTTTATTCAGCTTTTAGAACTGCCAAAAGCCTGTACTTGAAAAGGCTACTTCAGTCTGGTACTGCATCAAAACAAGGTCCTACAAAATCTAGTCTTATCTAATCCGATTTACTCCAATTCAATCCCAAAGATACAATCTATTCCAATCTAGCATACCAAACACACGCTAAAACGTTAACACTCTGCAATATGCATAAGTTAAATTGCAAATGCTAAGGGAGGAAAATCAGCATCTTACATTTTATTCTGTTGGAATCCAAATTTCAATAGGAGGAAAAGCCAAAAATAAATAAATAAATAAACCAATAAAAAAGAGATGGCAGTTTCTTACATTAGGGCCTATTCTAATAGATACTGCTAATAACCACAAAAATTCCAGATAAAAGATAATTGGCTTCACGCACAAACATAGTAAGTTAGAACAGCAAGAGAAAGAGAGGAAGAGAGCACATGAGCAATTTTATATTCTGATAGGACTGGGAGGTGCATATACTACATCTTATAACTTTCCCAGGTTGGCTGATTTAAAGAAGGCCTTCTGTTAAGAATTTGAGGTCAAGGGAAGTGAACTAAAGTACTCACTAAAAACAAGTGATTAAAAAGCAGATTATCCAAGTTACTCTTGGTCAAATTAAGGTCCTCCAGAATGCCAAATTCAACCACAGGGCTTAACCACCAAAAAGTCAAACATATACTGTGAAAACAAATGACATAGAGGCCTGATTATACATTTCTCCTTTAGTATCTTTCTATTCTTTGTAAAACAGAGCTGCTTTACTGTTTCTTGTTTCTCTAACTTGAGAATGGTCACAAACACATAAGTTGATTTATCAGGCTACCTTTAAATATTTATATCAACAGCTAATATACCCTTTACCATTTTACACCGAAAAGCTTTAACAATAATACTGGATAGATTTTAATATTTATAATTCAAGGTTTGCTCACACCACCAACAATTAAATGATTTGATATCAAACATCAGTACCTTCATAGGGGTGACATTATATGTAGAGACACCAGTTATTGGAGCTGAACTTTGATTTTCAGCAGTGTAAAATGCAAGGGCACTTTCTCCAGGTTTGACCCTTACCTACAGAGGGAGGAAATAAGCCTAATAGCATTCTTAACTCCATATTAAAAAATATATGCAGCACAATACAGTACAATAACCATATTACACAGAATTTTAGTGAGTCAGAATGTGAGTGCGCACGCAGTGACATAGAAGCGAACAACGATCACCTCTCTTTGTGTAGGAATAAATTTCCATGGCATTCCATCAGCAACATCAGCATTAAATTGCACCACAATCTCCCTAAAGATGTAAAAACAAAAATACAGAAAAAAACTGTGTCAAGAGAAGACATATGCAGTGGAATACAGATTAAATTTCATCATAGTTAAGTCAATAACCAATTAAACATACTCATAAGATAACACGTACTTCTAAATAACAGGATCGTCAACCCTAAATAATCATAAATATAATAGCTTCCACTCCCATCATTTATTGGGATTCCCATTTTGACAGAAGCTGGTACATAATTAGAACAAGGCATCACATCATAAATAATATAATTTTTCAAATTATAAAATATCTCATAAAGCAGAAGGGAAGAAGTGTACTTGAGAAAGGTGGGATGAGATTATTATAATTTCCTGAACTCAAACAACTATCACACTATCTTCTTGGTCTTCTATTATTTTCCATTTCCCAAGTTTAGGAAAAACAAGGTGAACACTCTATGGTTTGCAAGTGGAGTGAGACAAGATATGCATCACTAAGCAAAAAGAGAAACATAAATTTAGTTAAGTTTTGATACTCAAGAAGTATAAAATAGACCTTGAAGTGACAATTCCATCTTTTGTATGCCGCGCAATCTTTTCTTCAACACTCTAAAGACAAAAAATGACATTTAGTAATTTACAGTAACACCAGAGGCTGCACAGTACACTAGCAAACAGAAAATGAAACAAAATGAAATACAAACACAGCCTCACCTCACGGCGCTGAACAGTTCCCCCATAGCCAGTAGCTTGGCAAAATGTTCTATACAAAGGGACAGCAGCATAACTACAACCCACCATCCCAAAAACCAACGCTGTGAGGTACAAAAGCATTTTTTGTGATTTCTGTTGGGTGGAAGCATGAGAGGTGTAGTGTCTTCGAATACTAAGCAAAGAATTAGATCTCCAAAGAGACCTAGAACCAAAGGACTGAGATTCCCAAGATTTGTTAATCAAATCCCTGCTATATCCACTTCTTGGCATCAACCCTAATACACCATTATATCCGGTACTAGTTCCAGTGTATTTATAACTCGACCACAAAACATTATGTATACACCTGTTTAATAAAAACCCAAATAGGATTTCAGAGAATTCTTGGAAAAAGATGAACAAGAAATTACATATTAGTATTATTAATTAAATATAAATAATTGTCATAAAAAATACAAAAATTACCTAGAATGTTGCAGGAAGGGCCATAGATGAGTTCTACTTGAAAGCCTTGACATTGACATCTTTCTAGATATCAAAGAATACGCAATGGCATAAGAAACTAGAAACAAACAAACCAAAATTATGTTCACAATCTGTTTGATTCATTTCCTTTTTGGTCTTTAACAAAGAACTAACCAAAAAAATATATATATATTAATGTAAAACTTCAATTCTGTTTCTTTCCACAAAAACTAGATATTAAGATAAAGCAATTGTTTTCATAGTCGGCAAGAAAAAGATATGAAGTAAAGATGAAAACAAATACCTGCAGATTATAGAATGTAATGGCTATCGGGAGAGCAAAGCCTGGGAAGACAGACTGATGTGAGCAGTGATTTTACTCTTCAACCTTATTTTCCTAGACCCGTAAATTACTCCGTGTAAGGGTATTTCAGTATTTTAATCAAACTATTTAATTTGTCTATATATCTTTTTCTAATATTAATTACTTTTAATTATATTCATTTTAAAAATAATTAAAATTTGAGAGGACGAAGCTATTAACAGAAGATTGAGACCAGCCTCTAATTGAAATCGTACATGGTAATTCAATTTATTCCACTAAATTCCTGTAAATTTATAACCCACCAATCTCATAAAAACTTAGCAGCAAACATCACCATCTATTCATATGATAGAAACAAGATTTCTTAAACAAAAGCCAACGACAATGAAACTAATCCACAACGAAATTCAAAATTACGATTAACTCAAAGAAAACTTTAAGTCTAACAATCATTAAATTAAAAAAATTACATTATGAGGGCGTTTGGTTCAAGGAATATTAGATTACTGGGAATGTTGGATTACTGGAAAAATAGATTATCTTGAAGATTACTACTGGAGATCTTTAGGAAAATGTGTTTAGTTAGTTGGTAGATATGTTATATTAATATGTTTGGTTACGGAGGAATAAATTGATGGGTATGTTATTTAAATTACTAAATTGTCTTATTTTTTAAATATTAATATAATATTATTTTTATTATTAATTTTTGAATAATTTTTTTAACCCCCAATATTTTAGATTTAGCTAAAATAACCCCGCTTATATAAAACTTTAATTTATGACAAAATCACCCCCACCTCCTGCCGCCGCCTGCCGCCACCGCAAACCACCGCCAAAAGTCCCCGTGAGTAGCTCACCGTGACCAAAAGGCTTCGAGATGACCGTTTTTGGCCATATTAGGCTAGAACTGGCCATTTCTGACCAAATTGATGGATCTAGCCGTTAACGACCAGATCAATAGCCATTATTGTCCAAATCTGGCCGTTAGCAGCCATATCTATTCAACTAAAGAAGTTGGTTATATGGGTGTAGGGATTGGGATTTTGGTTAATTTGATAATTTCTATAGCCCCTAAATTTGGGTCATTTTATATTAACCGAAAAATATGAACATTTTGCTGATTCTAATTATAGTTAATCATTTGAATTTATTTAGAAAAAAATTTGAATTTTTTTTTTCTAAAAGTGCATGGTAGTTCTTTTTAAACATCTTTATAAGGAAATTTACACAAAGTTCTTTTAAGTGCACCTTAATTAATTTGATATTTGGTAACTTGACTTTGAATATTTCTTTTTTTGTATTTTTTAACGTGACATAAATTAATCTGACTGAAATGCCTGAAATGCCCAGTCAACACTTTTAAATTTTTAATACGTTTGCCAGTAATTCAAAATTCTAGGTTAAACTATAATGGACTGAAAAGTGAAAACCAACGGAGAAAAAGTTATCATCCCTTATTCTCACCGCAGCGTACAGGAGAGACCGAAATTCAAAAATTCCAGCGACAAGAGAGGCGAGGCCAAGATGGGATTGAGAAATAGTCTGAGTCTATTAAAGAGCTTCGCCAAGGAAGGATTCGACATATCTCTCGCAGTTGGAAAATTTTTCAGCTGCCTCCACGTTGTCAACAGTTACCTCGTCACTCCAGCTCTGGTAAATTGCAGTTTAGCCCTCGTGCTTTTCATTGTCGGTTTTATTTTCAAGTGTTTTGAGAATCACGCCATTCTCATTATCGCAGACGTCCGGTCCCAGCATGTTGCCCACTCTCAATTTAACGCCTACTATTGTCTTGGCGGAGCGGCTCTCGCCTCGCTTCAATAAATTGAGTCCCGGAGATGTCGTTCTTGTGCGGTCGCCTGAGGTTCCAAGAAAAATTGTCACGAAGCGCGTGATTGGAGTGGAGGGTGATCGTATTGCATACGTTGTCGACCCACAAAATAGTGACCAGTCGGAAACTATTGTGGTATAGTTCTTTTTTGCATAATTTTTGGTTTCAGATTGGTTTTGGGTTAATGGGGTTTAGAGATTGTGCTGTCAGTTTAGTTGGTGGGTTTTAAGAATTAATGTTATCTTTGTAACATCTGCCCACTGTTGATTTATCTCTTACCCCCTCAAACAGTGGTGCTCAAAGCACGTCCCACTTGATTTGAATCCACTCTGGATTTACTCCCGATAATGAAGGCATGGGTTGACAGTGGATCGGGATGTTGCAATTTTGCCACTTTACGTTCTGTTTTTAGCTTAATGAGCTTTTTGGTGTTTTTTCAACCTTTTTTTATTGATAATTTTTTTGTTTGTGTTTTGATTAAGGTTCCAAAGGGACACATATGGATACAGGGGGATAACATTTATAATTCATATGATTCAAGGAATTTTGGGGCTGTTCCTTATGGTCTTCCTTGAAGCGAAAATATTTTGGAAGGTGAGCTTATTTTTCTTGTTTTAGAACTTTTTCTCTGATGTTTGTTTGCATAAATTGTTTCTCGTATGATAATGTAGTTAATTCTATGTGGGAAAGATACAGCTGCATACATCAATATCCTCTCAAACCCACAATTAGTGGAAGTGAGCATATATTATTTTACAACTTTTTCGCTTGAGGATTGAAAAGTACTAACCCTAATCTGTTCAAGTACTGTAAGCCTAGACATTGCAACCAAGGTTGTTTTAGTTGACAGCCATTGTAAAACCATTTCCTGAAGCATTTTGGACTAAATATCGAAATTGTGGTGAAGGATATCCTTGCAATCCCTAATGGTTCCATGAGGTCTTTCCTTTTGCTTTCCTTTCAATTTGAGTGGCAAGAGTGAAGATATGTTCAGATTGAGGTCATGGCCCTTAGGACTTATCACTTGTATGTAGTTTTCTGTCATGCAACTCCAAACCCTATTGCTTGTTACTGGTATTTTTTTATAGGAAGGCAGTAAATTAAACACTTCTTCTGCAATATGACTTTGAGTTTTGTTTATGAGAAAATTTATCTAGTTTGTACTCAAAAACAATTTTTAGATATGGAAAATGTTATAATATTCTTCATATTGTCTTCTCATGTGTGTGTGTGTGTGTTTTTTTTTTTTTTTTTGAATTCTTTGCTGATAGATATGGCCCCCTAAAGATTTTGGTTCATTGGGATGAATAGCAGAATAAGTCATTCATTCTTGTTAGGTACGCCTTGTAACCACACGTTTTTTACTCAATTGAGTACTTTGCTGACTTTGATTAGTTACCTTACCTGCTTCTTTGCTGATACTGCTGCTATATTAAGCGTTGTTCTCAGAAGTGTTCTAAGTTTTGACAGTAGTTTGTGGGAAGAGAAAAATGCTAGCTGAACACTGCTTCTGTTCTGGTATTGAGTTTTATTTGAAGTACACAATTCTTGTATTAGCTTGGTTGATGGAGAAATATGACAGTTGGGAAGAGAACCCATGATCAACCAACAATATCTGTCATAACATTCTGGTTTATCTCTTCAAACCACAGTCAATTCTTTCCCCACAATGCTTTCATTAGATGCAGAGTAATTGAGATCTTTGAAATTTTGGTGATCTACACTGGTGAAGCTTCGGATATTGCAAATGTTTGTAATTTTTATAGATATATTTTCCTGGTTTAATAATATTATCAATTGCATAAAATGGAGGTATTAATGCGGACAGTTAATAAATTTATTTTATCTTTCAAATTCAACATTTCAGGCTCCGTATGATTCACTTTTCAAAATAGCATTATAAGTTTTCCTAATAAAGTTAAACAGTAAAATTGGCTTATTCTCAAAATATTATTCTATATTATTTAATTTCTTTTAAACCCCTCTAAATTTATTAATTTAATTAAACACTCAGAATTTTTTTTAAAAAAATTGCAAAAGCACCCTAGCAACCCGCATTTATCAGATTCTGGCCACCACTGTTGAAAGTTGGCCGGAATCATGTATAATGGCGCACTATTAGTTGAATCTAGTCGGTAGTGCGTTGATCTAGCCAGATTTGGTCAGAAAATGTTAGATCTTTGGTCATAGTCAGTCGTCAACGATAGTCAAGATATGATCATCGTTCATATCTTTGGTCGTCGTTGATGACTAAATGTGGCTAGATCTGGTTGTCAATAGCCAGATTTAGCCGTAGATCTGGCCTTTTTCGGTCAGATCCACTGTAGATCTAGACAAAAAAGGTTATATGCAGCACGACCCTTCCAAAGTGAAAATCTAGTCGGCATACGCCAATACGACGATTCTTACTATCCTCGCAGGTGGTCCTACCTGCTCGGTAATGGTGGTGTTCGTATTTAATGGGTGGGTTGGGGGTGTTTTTGTTAACTTTTAATATTTTATTATATTTTTGTTAATTTCCAAATCTTATATCGTAATATCTACCTAATTTAACTTTTTTCAAAATATTATTCTAAAAAGTATGAGAATAATGAACCAAACGGATCCTCAATTATTATTTCATTGTTTAGTGTTGAACTTCCAACCTCAGAACTGCTTTAAATAACAATGGCTTTATTCCTGTTCACTTAACAAAAGGAACAAGCTCTTCAAAGATAATCAAGATTGAAGCAGAAATAAATATCACAAGGAAATTGAAACTAGTGAACTCAGCAACTACTTCAAGTTTTTTTTTATATCACATTATAGGATACAGCTATGCTCTTTACCAAAATGCAGAATAGATCATTCTGAAGGTAGTGATGTCGTTGTATAAGTAGCAATGGTAACAATTACGTGAACAAAACTCTTCTGTATCTCACCGAGTTTGGCAAATTAGCCGGGCATCCCCCGCTTAAGGTGTCAGAAGATGAATCATTCTGAAAACTGCAGAGTGAGTTCTTCCATAGGAAACTGATCGTTCATACTATTACTTTGCACTGGAAGAATGTATGATCGTCGTTTATCGCATTGGGGGCTGTGTCCAGCTCCAAAATCAAACCATTTGACACCCAGATAAAGAATAAGGTAGCATGACAAACGTCAAAGTGGAAGATAGGAGCACATTTAGCATTTTGCTGCAATTTACAAGGCAAGGTATCAAAAAGATGGCAATGGAAACCTTACTTCTGTATTCTAAGTGATTTGTCAAGTATGAATCAACCAGCTTTCTTTGAACTCCGCTAATCTTACAATTCTAACCCTTTTCTGACAAGATTTGTTTAGCAATTCAACTCAAGCCATATATGTCGTAGAAAGAGCATCAACATTTTCATATGGGAATGCTGAATGCAGCAACTTATATAGGACTATAGGAGTCACTTGATATCTGCATTTATAGTTCTGAAGTCATTAAAGGTACGCTATATTGCAAGTAAAACTTTGAGAATTAGATAGGCTTAGGACATAGAGAGAATTAGGGGGAGATCACCAATATTTATTAGTCAATAACCATCAAGTCTTCAAAATAAAATTTACTCGAAATATGCAACTTAAATCATAAAGTAAGTGATTGAAATAACAAAAAATCCACTCAAGCAAGTAATAATCTTATTAGAGGTGAAATCATATGGAAATCATTTTTTTAAAACCCGGACTGGAGGGCAACCTGTTTTGCTATCTGGGTCACGGGTCAATCGGTCCAACTGGTTGGACCGATGACGTCAATAATAATTTTATTTTTAAAAAATTACTATTAATCTCTCAAATTTTAATATATTACAAAAATTCTCCAAAAAAATTTCAAATTAGTCCCTAAATTTTTTATTTATTTCAAAAATGCACCCAAAAAATTATTAATTAATCCCTAAACTTTTGACATATCTCCAAAACACCCTTATAAAATTACATATTAACCCTTATAATTTTAAAATATTACAAAAACTCCCCTAAGACTTGAACCTGGACCGGAGAAGCTGCTGGCATTTCGGTTCGACCGGCCGGTCCAGTCCGGTTTTTAAAATAGAGATGGAAACTTTAAACCTTTTAGGAATTTGTAGAACTGTCTTTGGGACAACGTAAATGATGACAAGCGTCAAGCATGATGCTCTACAACAAGATCATTTTGATGTTGTAGATATAATTCCTTCATGATATAACTCCTTTATTTTTACAAAGTATTAAGTACAAGCACTTAATTGTACTGGATTGGAGTGAGTTGGATTGAACTATAATGAATTAAATTTAATACCGTCAAGTGTTTACTGTAATATTGGACAAAATATATAATTAATTATTTAAATAAAAATATATATGTATAATTAATTAACTAATTAAAAATATAATTATGTGAAATATTTTTTAATTTTTAAATAAATAATAAAAAATCATTTAATAAAAACTTTGAGAAGAAAAATGTTACTCACCCATTTTGCTAATGGGTAAATGTTAATTAAATTGTATTTTAATATTTTTTAGGAGTTTTCTTATTAATATATTTCTTAATTAATATTGAGTTTATCTTAATAATTTATATAAATTAGATTATGATATGGATAAGTTTTATTTTAGTTAAGTCAGCCACATATTTAGGATTCTTTAGTTGGAGTTGAACATGTATTTTGATTTGTTTAAGTTGTTGAGCGCATTTTGCTATTTAGCAGGGAAGTATGACTATTTAGCATAAAAATATGGTTGTAAGCTACTATATATTTCCTAGATTTATATTGGAATGAGATCATGATTATTTGCATAAAGGTTCGATCTTAATTTTGGAGGTTTCTAGCTCTCTCAAATAAGCAAGAATCGTCTTATTCTCTATTTAATTTCAAAATAGATAGAGAAAAGAAAAATTCTTCAAGCATGTCTATACCAAAAAACTTCAGATCTTATAAGTATTATATAATAATTCTTTAACAAAAAATGTTTTTGAAAAAGAAAAGAATGAATATGCAATAATGTATAAACCCACAGGGCTGCAAGTTTATTTTCCATAAATATATAAATACTGTAAATCCACTAATCCAGTGTTCATCAACTTGATACAGAGCGATGCAATTCTTTCAAACAAACACACCCTCCATATGTTAATGCTTGATTTTGACATCAACGGCTTCGCACATGCTAAGAAATCACACATGAGCTAATTAAATTTTGTGGGTGAGGTACTGTTCGCACAATAGCATGCAAAGAACGTAAAAGTAAAATTGACAAGGAAAGTTTATAGTGGTTCAGATGCTTAAAGTAAATCCTACATCCACTGTGTTTTTTATATTAATCTGTTCCTAGTCGTTAAACAAGATTACAAGAGGTCGCGAACTGCGATCTGGTATTAAAAGTGATTGGTGGTCTAAGTGTTCTTAGAGAATGTCGAGCCAATTTCTTTCTAGCGGTGTGTTTTTGCTATTTTCTTTGTTGAATTCAAGAATGTATGATCCCGATTTTGTGAGGGGAAACTACTTATTTATACCCGTTATGCTGAATATAATTATTACACTTTTGCAAGTGGCATGATGCCGTGAATATCTCTCCTACCTTACCATTTGTTGAGAACTCAAATAATATCCTTAAATTAAATGGGGCTTGGATAGGTGTACGAACCAAATTCATCCAAGGACAAATTCTTGAGTCGGTTAGGTTGTTGACAGCTATATTCATTTTGTCTTTAGAGATGTGGCATGTTTTGAATGGCGGAAAGCACTCTTGAACTCTGATTGGTGTTCGATGACGTCAGCATGAGTCAACCCTTGTTTTAGGCATAACACTATATATTAAAAATCCGTTGTAGCCCTATCAATATTTTTATTTTACCTTCGATGTTCAACAAAGTTTTGATAACACTATCTCATTTGTTCTTCTCAATATGCATGACATCAAGATTGTGTGGTATTCTCAACTTTGACAAGTAATTCAATTGAAACCAAGGTGTCTAGATCACTTTGCGCACACCTCACTAATCCTCCAAGCCCATTGAACACCCTACAAACTCAATGTTCTAAGTTAAGTTACAAATATGGAAGGTGACTCTAAAGTGGTTCGAACCTAAGAAGTCAGTGAAATGAGCAAATATTCTTCACCGTCAGGCAAGCCTCTTAGGGCTAAAAATAGTCTTCTTCCATTAGTTTAGTCACTCAAGTAGACATTTGCGTTTAATATTTTTGTTATTTGGGTTTTTTCTGGGTATTGAATCATGAAACATTTTTAAACTGCTTCACAATATATTTCACTTGAATAAACTCATGGTACATTACCCATTTCTCATCTACTATCTTGTAGTTTCCTTTCCTGTAAAAGACAGTTAAAACGGTAGAAAGCGATGATGTTCCATGTAACATTTTTTTGTTTCATAAACTAATAGAGGATGTTTTATTTTATTACATATGGGGCATACCTTGTAACCAGTCAGGGGATTCGCCAATGGATCAGCTGTTGTCTCTAGCACCTTTGGGTAGATTTTTGAGAAATTTAACCATAGTGGTGACGAGGAGGTCACTGGCAATGACATTTTGCCGAGAAAAAACCGAAAAAGATTCTATATTGCCCGGAGATCTACATATATTAATATAATGATGGTTGCGATAAAGCCAAGGGAGTTCATGGGTGGTGGTTCTTGGTGGGGACAGAGAAAAGAACAAAAAAGGAAAGGAGTAAGAGAAAAGGAAAAAAAAAAAAAAAAAAAGGAAAGAAGAAGAGAAGAAAAATAATATAGAAAAGGGAAAATACCATATTGCCCTTGCAGGGGCGTAGCCAGAAATAATGTATAGGGGGGTCAAAATTAAAAGAATAATATAATTTTAAATTAACATAAGCATAAATTTTGTATTTATAAAATTCTTATTAACTAGTACATTTATAATTATCCTCGACAGGATTTCATCTTTTGAAAGTATTGTATAATGACTTCATTATCAATACTATCAAATACATATTTCTCTATATACACAACTGAGCTATCATTCAACCATTTATCACTCATTCTATTTTGCAAATGATTCTTCACAAAATTCATTGTTGAAAATACCCTCTCTACACTAGTAGTGGCAATAAGTAGAATCAATGTTAATTTCATCAACAAATAAACTAATGGAAATACTCTATCCTTCTTAGTTTGAACCATCATTTTTGCGATCTTCAATCCCATAAATTTAACATTAGAGTGTATATCTAAAATGTAAACATCAAGTTGAGAATCAAGTGCCATGAGTTCTAAGTTAGAAAAATCATCAGGATAAAGTTCGGCAAGGCGTATCAATTTCTGTTTATCAAAAGCAACAAACGATTCATTTGGACATAAACATGCCAAACAAATAAGCAATTCAGTGTTTACCTCGTTGAAACGATTATTCAACTCTTGAAGCTGCATATCTAAGACAATATAAAATAATTCAATGCGGTAATGATGCATGTTTGTGATACCTTGAGTCATACGTTGTGATCGTCATTGAATAAAAAACTTGTCATCCATATTAGGAACATCAATGTCATGATTGGCACAAAAAGAAAAAACTTTGCTTAATAAAGTCTCCCATCCATTATCTCTCATCAATTGTAAAGCTTGCTTACATGCTTGAACCAAATTCATAGCATTTACAATATCTTGATCTTTTCTTTGTAGTGCTTGAGAAAGTTCATTTGTAAAACCAAGTATATCTTTCATAAAAAATAGACTAAACACAAAGTCAAATGATTGCATCAATTTAAATATGTTTTTTGCATGAAATCTTTGCTCAGAGTTTGACCCATCTTTTGCCACAATTTCAAGAACATCGATAATGGATGAAAACATCAAGATTATGCTCATTAACGTACCCTAATGCGAGCCCCAACATGTATCACTGGCACGTTGCAAATTAGTCTCTTGATTGAGACTTTTTCCACTTGAAAGTTCACCATTAGAAAGAGCTTCAATAACTTTACAAGCTTGCTTATCTCTAAGAAGATCGCAACGCTTTGACGAACCACCGATAATATTAACCACAATCGCCACGATATTAAAAATATCATTAACATCATCATTGTTTCTTTGCCAAAGCCATAAGAGCCAACTGAAGTTGATGGGCAAAACAATGAATATAATAAGCACATATATTCTCTTTCAAAACCAATGTCTTCAAACCATTAAATTCTCCTTGCATATTAGTATATTACTAGCTCCATCATAACCTTGTCCTCACAGTCTAGAAAAACTCAACCCATGCCTTGAAAAGAAATTATCTAGTGTTGCCTTGAGTGAGAGAGTTGTGGTACTAGTAACGTGTTCAACACCTAGAAAATGCTCCACAACAAGTCCATTCTTGTTAACATAACGTAAGAAAATAGCCATTTGTTCCTTCCTAGAGATATCATGAGATTCTTCAATCATTATAGCGAATAATAAATCTCCTTAAATCTCTAATGATAGCACTTACAGTTTCATTTGAAGCAGCACTTACAATGTCTTTTTGAATCTCAAGTGATGTCAATTTGAGATTATCAAAAGCATTCTTGAAAGCAACAACATTGTAATCTTCATTATGATTAGCAAGAAATTGTAGAAGCTCGAGAAAATTCCCTTTGGTTGCTTGAATCATAGGATTCATCGTGACCACGAAATGCAAATCCTTGCCTTAGAAGAAAACGAATACAGTCAACTGTAGCATTTAAACGAGTTCAATACTCTGTTCGTGCTTAAGAAGAATGTCGATCAAAAAATGTCTGAATATGTTGGTCTTGATTCAATAATGTTTCACACATTCTTCGAGCTTGATTATGAGCACTATTAGAACCTCCAACATGAATATTAGGATCATAATCTGAAATTCAAGGTCTTAAGCCTGGATCCAAAGGAAGACCTCGCAAATCAACATCCACATTTTTACTTGAATCACCAATATTTTCCTCTTGTTCAAATGATGAGATCATTGTTGACTTTCTTTTGAAATATCTCTCCATACTATTTCAAAACAATAATATATTATTACTTGATAGAGAAAAATGCAACAAAATAAGCTATGTACTCAGTAAAATCAAACAATAACAATAATCTATGTATACAATAATAATTATTAAGATAAGTGAAATTACAATTACTACAAAAATTTATAAAGCTAATAAGTTAAAGTATTTTAACAATGCATACACATCACAACTCACAAGTATATCTCTTTCTTTTTCTAATTTGTAAATACTTTAACAAAAATTAAATTAAAGCAATAGAAATTGAATTGAAATAGATCTTAATGCAATATTTTTTTTTTTTAAAAATATATCTTACATTATATACATTGACTAAAATTTAATTGATATGTGTAAAAAATCTATTCAAATAACCAAACACTTGTACAATTAAATCCACTTTTTCATAACACTTGTAAAACAATTAAAATTAACTCCCATTTGAATCAAACACTTTTTTTATAACAAATATAAAAATGGGTAAAATAATGTGGTCCCAAGAATGAAGAACCCATATTCTCCATAAAAAAAAAAAAAAAAATAAAAAAAAACACAAAATTGCCATTGGCCAACTCCAAAATCCATTTGAATCAAACACTTTTATATAACAAAGATAAAAATGGGTAAAACAATATGGTCCCAAGAACTCCTCTTCTCCATATAGAAAAAACACAAATTTGACTATAATGGTAAAACAATGTAGTCCCAAAGCCAACTCCAAAATTCATTTGAATCAAACATTTTTATATAACAAAGATAAAAATTAGTAAAACAATGTGGTCCTAAGAACTCATCTTCTCCATATATAAAAAAAAAAAAAAAAAAAAGGGCAATACGGAATGGGTAAAACAATGTGGTCCCAAAGCCAACTCCAAAATAAGTTTAAAAACTATCTTTTTACTTCGTCTAACTTCAATATATCATTACAAATAAATAAAAAATGGATGCAATTTGTGGTCTCAATGGCAATTTCATCTTCCTAAATCCTAATCTATAATTTAATCTTAAACTTTTAAAATAAAATAATACAAACATAAAATATATTACCTGAAAAATTGAAGAAAAAAGAGACTTGTTGGCTTGATAGGAGCAGAAAATTACACTTGTGTGGATAAAGCCTTAAAGAAAAAGAATTGGCTTTATAGGTTATTGAAGAGGAAGAAGACGTCTGAGGGAAGGAGAATGATGGGTTTACTTTTAGCAGGAGAACGAAGGGTTTACTTTTAGTTTTACAACCCCCAAAACAAAAAAGTGTAATTTATTGGGTATAAATATATAATGCAGTTTTTTGGTATTTTAATTTTATATAGGGATAAATTTGTAAAAACATAGCAAAAATTTTTAAAAGTCCAGAAGGGTCAATTGACCCTCCTTGACACCCCCCTCCCTCCGGTCCTGTGCCCTTGAACATTTAAAGAGGTTGGAGGGGTTAGGATTTTGGAGAATAGTTGAGTAATTTTTAAATAGTAATGCTATACTTACAACTGAGTCATACAAATAGATAAAAAACAAAAGACATAGTAGTCATTTTACATAAATTTTGTACAATTTTTGTCTATTTGTATAACTCATTGTAAGCAAATCATTATTGATTTTTAAAATATACAGGGATAAGTTGATTGAAAATGTCATAAGTGGACTTTTAAACACTGCATGCTACCCCATTTTTAGTCCAATTCTTAAATGGGAGAGCAACAATTTCACACCTAAGGTTTGGCTAAACGACACTTTTCCACTAGAAAAGTTTCAAAATGATACTTTTCCACCTATCGTTAAGACCCGTCTGTCAACTTTAACTGAATAATGACAGAATGGTAAATCACTCCAATGTTTATCCTAATTCCACCTCTACCACCAACTCCATGCCTTCCATGAATACCACATGCTCCTCCTCCTCCAACACCACCACCTGTACCTGCACCTCCACCATGACCTGAACCCTTACCTATTCCTCTTCCACTCCTGCCTCTAGCAACTCCTCTACCACCTATGCCTTTACTAGCTCCACCTCCTACACCCCCACCAACACTAAAGCCACCCCATGTTCAAATGCTCCATCTAATCCACCCCCACCCCCACCCCCACCACCATCACCTCCTTCTCTAGCACAACTACCAACATCATCGCCCACACCTCTTTTAGCACCAAAGCCTCCATCGTGTCTAGAGCCACCAACAACTTCACCTCCTCTTCATCATGCTCCACCACCACCACCTTTAGCCCTATCACCAACATTGCCCCAGCTCCAAAAGCCTTCACCTTTACCTAAACCACCTCCAAAACGCCTCCTCCTCTACCATTACCAAAGCCTCTACCTCTACCTCTACCTCTACCTCTGCCAACACCCCTTCCTCCATCTCTGACTCCAAATTACCACTTTTTTTTGCAACTGCCAGACCCTATCCCAATCTCCCTTTCACAAACAAAAATCTTCATCACCAAACATTCAACAATTCATCTCAATTTTTTTTTCAACAACCAAATCTCTAACAACTATCAAATCAAAGATTTAATCATGTTCAAACACTCCAAAATGTTAAAACACAACTTTAAATTCATAAGATCTATTACCCCAAAAGTAAAAAAATAAATCATAAGAAAAATGGATTAAAAAAGTGGTATGGCCACCTATTTGCCACATTGTGCATGATTTGGGCAAGCGATAGCTAGATTGTGACTACCACGATCTGGGGCAAGAGGTGGCCAGATCGGGCAACCAAAGTTTGGGCTTTGGAGAAGGGAAGGGGGAGAGAAAAGGAAGGAGGAGAAAAAGAGGGAAGGTGAAGAGGAAGGAAAAAAAAAAAAAAGGAGAAAGAAGGGTATTTTTGTCTTTACATTGTTTATACCATGTTAGTTAATAGATCTTAACATTAGGGGTGATTAGTTATGGGTATCCTGCATTTTTTGAAGGAATCAGAATCAGAACCGGAACCAGCCGGTTTCGTTTCCTAGAAACCTAGAACCGGAACCTGAAACATAGGTTCCAGTTCCTAGTACTCGTGTTAATTTTATTACCTCTACTTTATAAAAAAAATGACAAATACACCCCAAAAATTATAAATACACCCCCAATAGTTTATAAAAATTATAATTTAGTTCTAGTTCCTACCCGGGTTCCCGAACCTCGATTTCAGATCCTAGCTCTAGCATTGTAGGGACCATAACTAGATATGGGAATTCTCGGTTCCAATTTTTTAGCACTGGAACCGGACCCTAATGGGGTCGGTTTTGGTCTGGTGGGTGGGTATCTGCCAGTTTTAGTTTTATCCTTTACCCATGCTCACCCCTAAGTTAATATGGGAGGAAAAATGTCATTTTGAAACGTTGTGGATGGAAAGGAGTTTGGCCAAACCATGGTGCGAAATTGTCGTTCTCCCATTCTTGAAAAAAGAAGCAAGAAAGGTATAGCGGTCTACGACTGAAGTTCCACAAACTCCTAAAAATCCAGTTTACGAACACGCTTAACATTTAACACTATAAATTATTAGGGCTTAGACACAAAGAAGAAAGATATGGAAGCCGGCGGCAAACGCAGACGAACCGGCGAAGTTATCGCCAACGGCCTCAACAACAACAACAACAACAACAACATTGACCTCTCTCTCCTCGAAGCCTTGGAGAAATCTCAATCCACTGTCGAAGTTCTCGACCTTCGCGCTCTCAAGAAGCTCGTCCTTTCTTTCGAGCGCCGTCTCAAAGAGAACATTGAAGCTCGTCTCAAATACCCCGACCAACCCGACCGATTCGCCGACACCGAGGTCGACCTCCACGACGAGCTCGAGAAGCTCAAAGTCCTCGCCGGCGGTCCCGAGTTGTACCCTGACCTCGTCAACCTCAACGTCATTCCCTCGATTTTAGGTCTGCTCTCTCACGATAACACCGACATTGCCATCGATGTCGTTCACTTGTTACAAGATTTGACGGACGAGGATGTTTTAGAGGATAACGATGAACCTGCGCGCGTTTTGGTGGATTGTTTGATTGAGAATAATGTGTTGGAGTTGCTGGTTCAGAATTTGCAGAGATTATCGGATTCGGATCCAGATGATATGGCGGCTGTGTATAATACGTTAGCTACGATTGAGAATTTGATTGAGGTGAAACCCTCGGTGGCTGAGTTAGTTTGTGAGAGGACGAAGTTGTTGAGGTGGTTACTAGGGAAGATTAAGGTGAGAGAATTTGATAGTACTAAGCAATACGCCTCGGAGATTTTGGCCATTTTGTTACAGAACAGTACGGCTAATCAGAAGAGGGTGGGTCAGATGAATGGTGTGGATGTGCTTTTGCAAGCTGTGGCTATGTACAAGTCGAAGGATCCTAAGAGTTCTGATGAGGAGGAGATGTTGGAGAATCTTTTTGACTCTTTGTGTTGTTTGTTGATGCCTTTGGAGAATAAGGAGAGGTTTGTTAAGGCTGAGGGAGTGGAGCTGATGATTATTATTATGAAGCAGAAGAAATTGGCTTATGGGTCAGCAATAAGGGCGCTTGATTTTGCCATGACCAAGTATCCGCCTGCTTGTGAACGCTTTGTGGATGTTTTGGGGTTAAAAACTGCTTTTGCCGCTTTTATGGGTAAGGCAAGTTCTTCTTTCCCTTTTTACAGTCTTTGTTGTTATTTCAATTGCAATGCTGTTTACCTTGGTGTTGCTAACTGAATGTTGTTATAAAATTAGACCTCATCTGCTTAAACACAGAGCTTTGGAAAATAAATTTTTTGTTTTCTTGCTCTTGAATTTCAATAAATTTTCTTTTAATGTCTATTTATTGCGTTTCTAGTGGCTGGATAAAAATGGAGGATCTAATTGTCTGCGTAGCTCCAAATTAGTTTTACAGAGTAAATGAGTGCTACACTGCAAAGTTTTTAGGATTTAAAAGGAAAACCTTTTGTTTACATTTGAAATTCTGTAGATGACAATCAAAACTTATTCCTTTCTGATTGAACATTTTGGCTGAAAGATGGATGTGCCAATATCATTATTTGATAAAAAAATATGCACTGTCTAGTTAAAACTTCTTTTCTAACGCAAAAGATATCTATCAAGAACATTTCCTAGAGTGAGGGTTGGCCTATCTTGGCATTCATTAGCAGAAATAAAAAAATTGAGATATTAGAGCCAAGCCAATGTGTTGGGTTCAGCCCTTCTTTTGCCAAAGAGCAAACCATTTCTCGAGGGGCTCAAGTTATATCTCATTTCCATTTCATCCTAGTATTTTGTTGTCTTTTCATGTTGCAATTTTTCTTGAAAATTTGTATCTGCATGAGACCCACTCTTGGGGGCAACTTTGTTAGCTTGAAAGTCCAGGAATAGGCATCAGGGGGAGAAGTTGTTTACTGATCAGCTGATGAGTATAGGAGTTCCTTGTCCAGTTCAATGATATAGTTATTCATCAGTTTCTCACAATTATTAAATTTATATGATACTGCTGGTCGTTCTTAACTTATGCATAATTAATTTGAAGATGTAACATTAACTTGAGACATGATTTTGTCATCTGTTGTTTAGATTCCTTTGAGCAAGAAGAACAAGAAAGAGCAGTACCAAGAGGAGTTAGAAGAGCGCCTTGTGTCCCTAATTGCATCATTATTTGGTAAGCAGGCAAGTGATACCTTTAAGAGTGTTTAATTGTGTTTTATGTTTATATTGCAATACATTTTAATATGTGAAAAAGATGTGATATTTAAAATTTGAAAGTATGTTCAGTTTACAGTAAATATCTTGAAGTTGAATTTTGTTTTATGTTGAAGAAAAGAAAAAGAAACATGGATCAAAGGTCAACCATTTCATTTCATGGGTTAAAAAAATCCTAAATTCAATCTCTTGTCCATCATTGTGGAATTGATGATCCTTAGATATTGAGCATTTATTCTGTATCCACCTCCTTAACGAGGTGTGGTGACTGGTCAAAGTATAATTTTTATTGCATTGTACCCTCTACAATGTGTTTGAAGATAAAAACAATTACAAATACCTTAAATCTTCATGAGCTGCATAGCTGAGTCACTGCATAGGCCATGATTCCCTCCATTTGATTTTTGTCTTCAATCTTATCTGCTATCCATATTTGTATCTTCAACATTGATTCATCATTTAATACAATTTCTTTAGTTCTTGTAAGAAAATGATTCTTGTACTTGATTATTCTTATTTTCTTTTTGGAATTTTGGATTTCGAAGATGTGACGCTGTTTGTGGTATTTATCTGATGTTATGTGACAGGTACCTTCCAATACTCAATCAAACCACAACAATAACAACAATAACACTCAGACTCAACCCAGAAAAATATCAACAAAGAGTAGCAAAACCCAGAAAATAACAGTCAAGTCTATTTATATTCTAGCAAACCAAATACACAGAAGAATTAAACGTAGCAATCACTACCCAACAGCACAATAAAAAGGAATAGCAAACTTAAACAAAAGAAATAAAAAAATAATGTTGGTCTTTAGGGACCAACTCCTCCTAGATAGTGCTGGACTTCAAGGGCCAGCAACCTCCCACTCTCCACTTTTCTCTTTTCTGAATATCCTCCCCAATTCTCCCTGTCTCCTTTTTATCCTATTCAGACTCTCTCCATAACAGAAGTCCCCAGTTAGCCACACTCTTATTGCCACCTGTCCCACATAATCCTCTACTATCCATTCCTACACTTACTACTATAGACCAACACATCAGGTGTTTCATCATTATGGATTTGTATCTTATTCTGTATATTTCTGTTCTTGATACTTTGAAGTTATTGAAAATTCTTCCAGCATGATGTTACCGGGAAATTGGATGTTCATGTGGAGTTTCTTACAACAGTGCTAGTCTTACAAAGAAGCCTACAAAGGAGGCATACAAAGTTAACCTCCACCCTTCATCTTCATCATTTCTCTCTCTTTCTTTTTTCGTTTTTCCTTTGTTTTTTTCTTCACTTTGTAAGCTTTTCTGTAGAGTTCTTTGTAAGGATAGACTTATTCAGTTTCTTATTAGAAGTTGTAAGTTTGTGACAGTATTTTCTTTGATGAAAGAGATGTACATTATCAATTGTGGATCTTAGAAGAGCTCTCTCATTTACTTGATGTAAGTCAAGGATTGAGTGGGCACTAGATCTGTGAATTTGGAAGGGATAATTAGTTGTATCTTGGATGGTTTGAACCAAACCACCAATCTGGTAAAATTCAATGTTCGGTTGAATTTCAAAACTGATTCTCAACCTATGTACACTAACTATCATAGTGAATTGGTCTATGAATCAGGCCCTTATCCAGCCTGACCCAACTGGGCCATGCCTGGTTGAACTTTCATACAATACATGTGGATCTATTTATGCTCAGTATTTATATTTGCAGTCCAATATATATATATATATATATATATATATATATATATATGCTGTGAACAGTAATTCTGGTCGATATTTGCTCAGTATTTATATTTGCTTGTTTTTAAGAAAGGAAAGAAATAATGGACACTCAAATTGTATGATATTTCAATTAAACTGCAGGTTTAGTCATTCTGTTATCTAGTATTATTTATAATGTTTGTATATTTTTTGATGAAACAATGTTTTACCCGACCTCAGTAATCTGATTGGTCATAACCATGCTAGCCCTACCCAAGTTATGTTAAGGTGTTAAACCTCTGGTTTGATCGTTGACTAAGACTGCACCTTCAAGCTACATGTTTAGGTAGGGATCAACCTTTAACTGAAATTGAACTGTGAAAGTTGTACCTTAATAGTGTCTGTTGTCTTGGAATTCTGTTGGTCCCGATCAGTTGCCTGATTATTTTTTATTTGTGCCTGTGCGAACATTTAATTTAAGCTTGTTGAATCTGTGTAAAGTTCTGATTGAAAAATTGCACTGAACAACTAATAAGCCTATAAACATATTGGTTAGTGCATTAAAATAGGCTCATTGTTGATGAAAGACTGCACCTAAAATGAAGGTTGACGTTAATGGGGTGTCTTTTGCATTGTAATTCAGTTGGCTGAAATTGATTGCCTGTTTATTTAATGTGTGCTTGTACGGACATTAGATGTAAGCTCTTATTGAATCTATGTACTGTTGTGATTGGAAACACTGCATTGAACAACTTTTAAGCCTGTAATCATTTGGCATATTGCTATATGTTTTTCCTGCTTCTCAAACTTATTGTGGTACAATAATTACAATAGTTTGCTTTATGCTTCCTTTACAGGTGGAATTTTGAGGGGTTCTAGAAGGGAAAGATTGTTAAATAAGTTTTTGGAAAACGAGTGTGAGAAGATAGATCGTCTTATGGAGTTGTATATGAGGTACTGGTTAATTCGCGTATTAATGTAGCCAAATAATTATGTATATTCTTTTTCTCTTCAAATAGGACATGACACGTGGATAATCTTGAATTTGTTCTGTTTGAAGAGTAAATGCACCATCGAATCCTTTCTTTCCTTTCTGTCACAGAACTAAAAGGTGTTTGGCCATACTTTGGGCCAAGTTGTTATTAGATTTATATCCCTCTAATGATTATAAATCTTGATCCAGATATTCAAATAGAGTTGCAGCGGAGACTGAACGAATGAATGAGCTTGAACTTGATGATTTAGAGGTAATTCATTTTTGGAGGTATTATCATTTAGGAGTTATTTAAAACCTGACAAGAAAAGATCAGAAGTCCTGAAACCCTTTAATTAGGATAAGTTAAGAGACCATCATTGTCAAAGATAACAATGAGTAATGATTAAGAGACCATCAACCAGTTTGTGAAGTCAAATAATTTAAATTTCATAAACAATCAATGGATGACGCAAGGAAACATATGTCAAAGAGAATTAACTACCAAGAATGAATCATAAAGGACATATGGCAAGGGAGACCTAAATCTATATTAAAAAGGACACACTTTGAAGTGTGAAGGAAACAAATGCTTTGTCTTCCTCCACACTTGAAAGAAAGAGCATAGTTACACACCATTTTTGTTGTGGAAAGGCTATTTCAAAGGTGTAATTTTCTGAGTTTATCATTTTATTCACCTTTTTTGTGGTTCCCTTGCGTTAGGTTAATGGTGTCAGTTTTTATAAAATGGGTTAAACATGGGATTTTGAGTTTGATTGGATAATGAGCAGTGAAATGGACACGTCAACCTATTAATTTTTTCTTATAATGTGTTTGGTTGTGTTATTTATTTATTTCTTTTATTTCTTTTCTAAGGTTTCATACTGAAAATGTTAAGCAACTTCACGCTTTCTTTTAAGTGTGAAAGAAGATGAAGCATTTGATTTCTTGGCACTTTAAAATTTGTCTTTTTTAGTATAAGTTTAGGCCTTCCTTGCCACATGTCCTAATATGATTTGTTCTGGTATTTATTTCATTTGATTTATATTTTGTGTCATAATTGGTTATGAAATTTAAATTGTTGACTTCACACGGTAGCGTTAAATAACCTTAATTACTGTTATCTTTAATAGTGAAGATTTGGTAATTGACCTTTTTTAATGGGTTTTAGGACTTGTGTCCCTTTTCTTGTCTGTTTTTAAACAGCTAACCCCTAAATGATGGTACCCTTCGGTTTTATTTGGTATTTAGTTCCATATTCCACTTTTGAATAATTTGTTGTATTTTGCAGATGGATGAAGAAGAAAGGTATAATCGGAGGCTTGAATCTGGACTATACACTCTTCAGGTTAGAATTTGTCTTGGTGGCTTCCTTCTTACTTGTAACTTATCAGTGTAATCTGGTATTAGATGGACTGGCACGAGTTGTAGGCCTACATAGTACACTTGCCTTTGCTAAAGTTGCTCACTAATCTTTATCATCACATATCACTTCTATTTTTTTATTATTTGTTTTTATGAGAGAATTATTTCTTTTTTTTCTTATCTTTTTGTGTCTCTGTGTGAAAGTTGTAAAATCCATTAGAAACACTCCTATACCAAAAGGAGAGTTGAAGTGCTGAAGTTAATTTTTTTTGAGACAATAAGTGAAATTCTGTGGTTTTTGTATAGCCTTTGAACCCCCCTCTTACAGAACTTCAGTTTTTGTAGTGCATACCTCGTCCATTCTTGTATTCTTTTTCTTATCACGTAAATTTAGATCTTGGCTGTTTCCTGTTATTAAAAAAAATATATAAATGAAGTTGCAAAATCAATTTGGCCATCCAACTAGAGCAAGAAACTTGATTCATTTCTGAAAATGAAGAAAATGCTGTTCATCCACCTACTACTGATGAGAACCTGACTGGATCGTGCTGATAATTAAGCCTTCCCCCAAATGTTCCTTTGCTTTGGCCATTAACCTACTAAAAGCCACAACAGTGAGAAGAAAAGAAAGTGAAGTTGGCGGATTTGATGTTAAATATTTACAACTCAGCTTCTTGTGTCAACTTAATGATGCTGGAAGGAAAGTGAAACTAAGTACTCGAGAAATATTTTGCCATTGATATGTTATTCCAGTGATTGTTTTTGAAATGATTTATTGAATTGAATTAGGGATTTATACACCACAATAGGATTGTTTAACTTCTTGCTTTTAATTATCAAGTTCAGTGTTCTTATTAACTCTCTGTGCAAACTTGCAGTTAATTGCTATCATTCTGGGTCATCTTTGGTGCTCTGAGTAAGTACATGCGTCTAAGATTTATTCATTGCTCTTCGTTGAAGGTGTTTCATACAATCTTTGGCATAAATTCAAGTTTATTGATCTTTTGTGCAGTTACCCTCAAATGAGAGCAAGAATTGAGCTATTACTTAAGCAGCAAAAGCTTACAAAGAAGGATGTTAAAGATATACTTCAGGTACATGCATTCTAACTTCTTTCATTCAGGTTGCTATTTATGGACACACTAGAATTGTCATTTTCACCTTAAAAAACTGGTTCATGACATATAACACCCAAGATTCTAGACATGGAAAACAATTAAATATGCATGGTTTTATGAATTTATGTAATTGTAGCTGTAAGCTCAGATACAATTGTCTGTTTGTGTGCATGCAAAGAATTTTTGAAAGTGGCATATGGTGGTTCATTACCAGCTGTATTACACCCTTCATTTACCATAAGAAAAAGAAAAAAATGCTTTAACACACTTGTAATGCTATACTCTTTTCTTTGTTAAAAAAAAGGTTAAACTTATCATCAGCTGACGATATGAAGATATTATTATCATGTCGTTAAGTGTCCAACATGTCAATTAGTCTTTCTAAAGATAAAGGTTTTGCTACGGCTTAGAGCTTATAAATCTAGAGTTTATTGAACTTTATTTTATACAGTGCTTTTGTGAAAAAAAATTGTTGGGTGTTTGGTTGAATAATTACGTACACATATAAATAGGGTCCCTTAACTTTAACACAAATTGTGACATCAATTTGTAACCATTAGCTCAAAAGAATACCAATGGTTTAGATATAATTGTATGAGTTAGTGGGTTTTAAATGATAACATGGGTAATAACAATAACTATGTATTTACAATTTTAAATAAATTTAAATTACTTTTTCCTTTTTTCTCTTTCATCTTTCCTTACTCAATCTTTTAAACCATTAAATTTTTTTTTTGTATGGACTGTTATCATTTTATTATTTTATGAATCGTGAAGATAATATAGATAGAAATTTATGAATTCCCTAAATGATAAAACAAATTATATATATATGTATTCTTTTGTGGCACAAAATTTGACATAGCTTTGTGTCCCTTGGATTAAACCAAAATGAATGGTCAAGATATGACTGAAGTGGAAATTAATGTTTTTACATAATTCTAATATTAACTTATAAAAATTTTCTTTTTTCTATATTATCTCTTATTATTTAATGTATAATATCACTCTCTTTCCTTATTAATTGTATAAAATCTCTCTCATTAATTATACAAAATTTCTCTTCAATTTTCTCTCTTTCCACACGTCATATCTCTCACACAAATATACATACTCTCTTCCTTCGAAAATGTGTTTGTTGTTATACATTCACATGAAAACTCACGTATTCTCAATCACTGTCTCTCCCATATTCTTTCTCTACTAGCCATCTTCATCTCACACACATAAACTTTCTCATAATACTTACAAAATTAAAATAAAATTATTATAAGACTAAAAAAACTAACAAAATTTGTCAAGTTTATAAGAAATATGTTATTATGATTAGAGAATTATAGATTTAACATGTTATATTTAGATAGAAAGTATAGATGAATGAGTCAAATAATGGCTATGATTTTATATTTTCTCATGATACTAGGTATTAAAAGCTTTGGTTATAGCAAAACATAACTCCAATTTTTTTACTGCTATGTTGAACTTGAACAATTTAATTAGGAAAGATCTTGGTATTTCACCCTATTATAGCGTATCATCTCAAAATAAGATGAAAAAAAAAATAGTATCTTCAATTAGGTTTGTTAAAAATTCAATTAAACCAATAAAATTTACTTGAATGAGTTGGACTCAAGTTCATGAATGTGACAATCGAGTTTGAAAGATTAGTCCAGTAGCAACTCTATTTTGCTTTTTTTTTTTTTTTTTTTTAATAGTAGAAGTAAAAGGTTATCAATGAAAAGGTTTAATTAAGAGTTAAAGTTTGTGTGTGAGATGAAGATGGCGTGCGGAGAAAGATTATGGGAGAAAGAATTTGTACAATTAATGAGGAGAGAGATTTTGTGTAATTAATGAGAAAAAAGAGTGATATGATATAATTAATAATGAGAGATAATATATAGTATAGAGAAAATTTTATAGATTAATATTAGAAATAAATGAAAACATTAATTTCCACTTTACTTGTATCTTTACCATCTATTTCCCTTTAATCCAAGGGATACAAAGTTGTGTCAAAATTTGATATATATATCATGTAGTTTTAATGTTTACAAGAGAATATTTTCAAATAGCAGTAATGAAATGTTGATGAGAGAAATGTTAATTAATATTAATTTAAAAATAATGATGTACATAGTTAATATTATCAATTCACACGCTATCATTTGAAATCCACTAAATTATACTCCCTCTGTTTTTATATAAAAGTTGTTTTAAGAGTGTTTTATTTTTTCAAATTAAAAGTCGCTCCTTGTCTTGTCCTTTCTCCACTTTTTGTCATGGCCCACATCTCCTCTATCTCTCTTTATCTTATCTCTTCCTCTCTTCTCCTCTCTTCCATATTTTCCATCGCCCACTTCTTCTTTCTCTACTCTGCGTCTCTGCTTCCATCTTCTCTCTCTTTTTTGGAACAAAGTTTAAAGACAGGATCCCTGACTCGGACTTTACTGGAGGTCAATTCTTTGAATTTAAGGATCCACATTTTGCAGAATCAAAGAGATGGAAATGGAACAGAAATGTAAATGAGTGAGGGACGACAGAATAAAAGAAATGGAACAAAGTAAAAGAAAAGAAAGAGACGAAGGAGCAAAATAAAAGAAATGGAATAAGACAAATGTAAATTATTTAAATAGCGGGAAAGTTTCTCACCTGCAAAATCAGGGGAAAAAGTTGGGTGGGAGAGACATTTTTTTTTATTAAAAATCATGTCCAAGCTTAAAACGACTTTTATATAAAAACGGAGGGAGTATTATCACATCTAAACCATTGATACTGCTTTGGGAAGTCAATATAATAATGTGTAAAGTTGATGGGTTGTATATCATGCCTCGTACAGATATATAACGTAAAATTTGAAAATAGCATGGGGATATCTTTGACATTTCAAAACCTTAAATAGCTCAAGAAGAGCTTGTTAAAATTTAAACGTCTAAACTTAGCTTCTTGCAAATGATGTATAATAACTTATTACCATACACTCTTCTTAGGTCATGTTTACTTATGGAATTAACGGAGATCCTTTTTTGTTTTCCATTCTATTGTACGCATAGTTCATTTGTTAAAAATGAAAGAAATGCCATTAAATGCATGAAGTAAACTATGGAATGAGAAAGGAAAGGAAATTCCCACTCCCATTCCTCCAATTCCATAAAAGTAAATATGACCTCAATGTCTATTTGGTTTTGAACGTTAGAAGCTCTTTTGAAGATATTCTGTGCTGTTTGGTTGTAATTCAACATAGCTTATAGGTATTACAAACTATTTTTAAACTTATTTAAAGTTTTGAAAATGTCAAGAATATCCTCATTTTATTTTAAACATTTTGCTCAAGCATTTCCTTCATATCACATCCCTTTTTTTTTCCTTTTTTTTCCTGTAATTTAAAACTAGAAACAACCTATGACCTCTTTGTAAAAGATGTATTTTTGTGAGATGCTGAATACAACTTATCCTTAAGTTGTAACCAGCCAATACAAAAATATTTATAAGAGATTTTGACATAAAAATTCTTTTGGCCTGTATATAAAATTTCGACCAAATGGTTATCAAAATGGCAATATGCATCGGAAAATATGTGCAGCCAAATGTAGTATGATATATTGAGTTAATAAAGAGAAGTTGTGTTTCCCCCCTCTTATTATTTTGTTTCTCTTATCTTCTATATTTCTTCATATTAGTCTTCCCTTTTTTTTCCTTGAAATAAAAAAAGGTTTCTAGTTGAGATGAAAGAACAGAATTGTTGTTTGTATGAAGAAAAGAATTCATGATTTGAAATTTAGCACGGTGTTTGGCAGGTGGTTAGTTCATGTTTAACATGAAAATGTAAACTCATAATGAACCTTACTCCACCTGGTATACTTATTGTTTTTACGAAACAGGAATACCATGACAACATTGGGGACTTAGATGGAGCAGAGGAGAAGGAGCGAGCACAGTCTAGAATCCAGAAGTTCATTTCTGCTTTTTGATTGTTGGTTCATCTTTTGTAGCAGCTGGAATGTCATCAGAAGACACTTATGCTTTAGAGTTCAGTTGGGCGCTACTTGTGCAGGATCCAGAGTCCTGAAATTTATTGTTCATTTAAGTGCTTTGTTTTGTGAATTAGGATGGATGTAAAGCTGATTTTGTTATTTTAGTTTTTATTATTATCCTTAAAAATAGGGAACTAGCGGTTTGAGGAGCATAAAGCAGCATTTTCTTTACCACATTAAGGTGTGTTTAGTTAGGGGTTATACAAGATTATTGAGATAATGTTATCTTATATTACTTAATTATTATGTTTGGTTGTCAAATAATATAAGTTTTTGGTAATCTTTAAATATTAATAGGAGCGTTTGGATCATATAATGTTTTATTATAGGGGGATATTACATTAACGAAATAAAAGATCGCTTTGAAGAGTACTGGGAATGTTTAAAAAATGTGTTTGGTTGGTTTGAATAAATTAGTGAATAATATGTTTGACTGTGAAGATAAATGAATAAGTATGTTACGTAGATTATTAAATCGTCTTCATTTTTAAATATTAATATAACAGTATTTTTTATTATTATTTTTTTAATAATTTTTTTTAACTCCTTTATTTTTCAAATTTAGCAAAAACATCCTAGCAATTAAAATGTTTTAAATTTAACAAAAACACCCATATCCACCCTAAGCCACATCTAGCAGCCAGCCACCAATGTTGGCAATGTCATAAATCTAGTCGTGATGTTGATAGTGCCATAGATTTGGCCGTTTCACGGCCAGATCAGTTGCCATTTCACAACAACATCCTTGGCCGTGAAACAGCTAGGTCTGACTTTTTCTGACCATGGATTTGTTGGCAATGTCATAAATCTAGCCATGATGTTGATAGTGCCATAGATTTGGCCGTTTCACGGCCAGATCAGTTGCCATTTCACAGCAACATCCTTAGCCGTGAAATAACTAGATTTTACTTTTTCTAACAGATCCATGGTCGGAAAAAGCCTTATCTCGGTGCACAACTGGCCATATACAGTCGGTCGTACGCCATTATGACGGACTTTTGGCATCCTCCAACGGCGGTCGACGATGGCTAATGACAATAACAAGGGCAATGTCGTTCAAAAAATTTAAAAAGTGAGGACATAAGTATTTGCATGAATGATTGAGTGTTTTGTAAATATTAATAAATATAAGGTTAATTTGGACCAAATGCTCAACTGTTTACGGGCAATATGGGAAAAAAATTGTAATACCAAGGTGTTATGCCCAGGAAAATAAAGGGCTGACGTGGGAAAGTCACGTGAAGGGTGACCTGCTCCCGTCAGAGCAACACGCACATGTCAGACCTGCCAAGTGATATGGAGTTCACACGCGTCCATTTCCCTACAATAAGTCATGCGATGTCAGCTTGGGAAAAGGAAAATGGGACGTAAAGCCGAATTACATCCTGACAATCACACCAAACCATGGATTTAGTGATGATTATACGCTTCAGTTTGATATAAAATGAAGAAGACCCCTTCATTAAGGGGACTCGGCCATTTTTCATACAAAGAAATCTCTCTCTCCTGTAAACCTTTTTACTTTTTTCCAACTTATGTAAGTCAGCCCGCAGTCGCGACCTAACCCACACTAACATCAATACAAATCAGTGGACGTAGGACTTGCTACATTAGCATCCGAACCACTTAAAAAACTCCCTTTGCAATTATTTTGCTTTCTATATTCCATTTTCACGTGTATTAAATAGCCAATCAACGTTACGCACGTGGGAATTCGTTGGTGCTTAAAACGAGCATCAACGGTTTGGCGCTAGAAGGAGGGCTGATTTAGTGTCTACCCTTCATCAGGAGAATCTTTGACCTACTGGTCTCACAGCTACAATGGCCCGCCAATGTCCCGAACTGACGGGGGAACCGGTATCTTTGAAGGAGTCCCCCTGGCCCAGAGGGACACCCCTTCCAACATACCTCTAATTTCGCAAAATGCTGCTGGGAATACCCCGGCGACCCGCTTGGATCTGCCATGAAGCTACGGAGAGGTTCGACAATACTCTCCGAGCGGTCGGACTAGAGGTTGGACCGTCTGGACCAAGGCATGTCATCTACGACGTAGGACGATACAACCAGCCAAAAACGCCTGCTGAGTCAGCAGCGCGGCAAAGGCGATAGCCCGTCTGCGAGACCGCTGCGGCAGCGTAAGCGCAAGGCAAACAAGTGGCAAAAAATAAGCCTACGGGCTCCCAAGGGCGGCGAATACCAAAGGTGCCTCAGCGGGGTATCGGCAAAGGCGAGACTTGGCGAAAGAGTGGACCCAGTGTCCCATGCCACGATGCGAGCAAACCCAAGCAAAAATGCTGGGCATGGTGGTTCCGATCACCACCAGCAGAGCGATCCCGATCGTTATGTGGGAGGCCCTCACACCTCGCGGGGCGGTTCGTACCACCGCGAGGGTTGTGAAAGTGCCCCTCACAACCCATCGTCTTCACACGCCTCTAGTCAGCGTGTGTCAAGTGCGGCCGGAAATGCGGCCGAGGCGAGGAGGAATCCGATCTCGGACTTTCCTGAACCGCAACCAGAAGGCAGGGCTCGCACGGGTGAAAGCAACCCTCAATTGGCTCCATTACCGCAAATTGAGGAGCTGCAGCGAGCTCTGGACAGGTTAAGGGAGCAGCAAAACGAACAGGCGCAGGTCGCCTCTACATCCCCATTTTCTCCGGAAGTGCTAACTGCCCCACTCCCACCAGGGTGTTCAGGATGCCAGATATGCGGCCGTTTGATGGAAACTATGATCCGCAGGATCATTTATATGAGTTCAACGACCTGATGGAGCTCCACCAGGTTTCGGACCTTGCGAAATGCCGTTGTTTGGCTGTGACGCTGACTTCTCACGCCAAACGGTGGTTAAGGTCACTCCCAGCGGGATCGATCAGTTCGTGGCCTCAAATGAGCACGACGTTCTTGCGGCATTTCCAAGCCAACCGGAAATTTTCAATGCCTTTGAGCTTCCTCAGCAACATAAGGCAAGAAAGAGATGAATCCCTGCAGTCTTACGTTGACCGCTTCCACAGGGAACTCAATAAGGTGGCTCATGCCCCAGAAGAGTCCATCCGAACTCTTATAATAGCCGAAGTTCGCCCGCAAACCGACCTGTGGAAGGAGCTGCAGGCTGAGGACGATATTTCCCTCACCAGATTCTACAACCTGGCTAAAAAATATCTCCGAATAGAGAATTCATTGGCGGCACTTCGCCGTCGCGATCACGGCACCTCCAGTAGTATGTCAGGTCGGGGAGACAACAGGCGAGCTGATCGCAAAGGAGACAATGACGATCAATGAAAAGAGAAGAAACCCCGCTACGAGCAAAAAAAATCCTATGCTCCTGTCCCCAGTCATGACCGCGACAGGGCCCAGTACACTCCGCTGAACGTGTCCATATCCGCGATCCTCGACAAATCCGAGGAAGCCAACCTGCTCGGTGAGCCAGAACCCATGAAAACTCTGCTATGGCCAGAAACAGCAAGAAATACTGCCGTTACCATCGGGATAACGGGCATCACGCTGATGAATGCCGAGCTCTAAAGCAGGCTATCGAAGAGCTTATCAAGAAGGGGCACTTCAAGGAGTACATTGATGACTCCCCAAAAGAAAACCAAGGGGAGCGAAAGAACAAGCGCCGTGATCGCAGCGAGTACAGCAGTGTGAACCTGATTTTTGGAGGTCCGCACCTCGCTGGAAACACACGAGGGGCGCAAGACAGTATGCTCGGGAAGCACATCATGACCCGATCAGGGTCATGAGCACATCGCAGCGACCTCAGAAAGCCAGGAAGGAAGAACCAATCACCTTCTGCGAGAAGGAGGCAGCTCGCTTGCACCACCCACACGAGGACGCTCTGGTGATCACACCACGATAGGGTGTCATAATGTCTGCGAGAATGCTTGTGGACAACGGAGGCTGTGAACATTGCGTTCAAGTCCGCTTTCGATAGAATGAACTGGTCGAGGCCGACTGGCCGAAGCCACCTCGATGCCTGCATGCGGTTTACGAGGGATCACTCGATCCCCAGCGGAACAATCCAGCTCCCAGTCACGCTCGGCGACTACGACGAGGTGACTAGGGTTACAGAATTCTTGGTCGTGGACTGCCCATCGGCCTTCAATGGAATCCTAGGGCGACCTCTGCTGAGAACCTTCAAGGCGGTCACTTCCATTTATCATCTCAAGATGAAGTTCCCCACTCCATCGGGGATCGGGGAGGTAAGCGGGAGTCAGCGCATCTCGCGAATGCTACGTAAAGCGGTCCAAATGGCCGACAAGGGGAAGGGCATCTCGCGGTGTGCGCCCCGCCAGGCTATGGCGATCAGCCGGATCGAGCCACAGCCTGGTCCGACGGAGGATAATATAGATCCACGAATTCAGGAAATCCCCGAGCGGCCCGGTTGAGGATCTGTCCGAAGTTTCGGTTGATCCAAAAGAGCCGAGCCGAATGCTAAAGATCGGAAGTGTCTCGAATCCCGCTGCTTTTGGTAGGTAAGCTTCTTGAAGGAGAACATTGATGTGTTCGCGTAGCATGCGGATATGGTGGTCGGGATCGGCCGGACGTTATTTGCCATTCCACGAGCGTCGGCGGTGAAGCTAAGCCGATTCGCCAAAAGAAGAAGGGCGATGGATCCGAGCGATGCGCGCGTTAAAATCGAAGTGGAGAACCTTCTCGAAATGGATCTGTTCGCGAGGCTCTCTACCCAGGCACAGGTCATCCAACCCGATCTGGTAAAGAAGCCAAATGGTAAGTGGCGAACCTGCGTAGACTTCAGCGACCTGAACAAAGCTTGCCCGAAAGACAGTTTCCCCTTGCCAAGAATCGACCAGCTCATTGATGCCACCTCGGGACACGAGCTGTTAAGCTTCATGGATGCATACTCGGGATACAATCAAATCCCGATGTATAAGCCAGATGAGGAGCATACGACCTTTATTACGGATCGGGGGCTATACTACTACAAAGTGATGCCCTTCGGCCTCAAGAATGCGGGTGTGACCTATCAGAGGTTGGTCAACCGAATGTTCTCCGATCAGATCGGGGGGACAATGGAGGTCTATGTAGACGACATGCTGGTCAAATCCCAGGTTGCCTCAAAACATATTACGCATCTCGCTGAGATGTTTGACATACTCCGGCTCTAGAGAATGAAGCTGAACCCTCTCAAATGTTCATTCGGGGTATCGTCAGGAAAATTCCTAGGGTATATGGTCAATCAGCGGGGCATAGAAGTAAACCCCGAAAAGATTCAAGCTCTGCTTTCGATATGGAGCCCAGACCAGCAAAAGCGAGGTCATGAGTCGAGCAGGCGAATAGCGGCACTCAGTCGCTTCATATCAAGGCTAACAGATCATTGTTTACCATTCTTCAATGTTACGAAGGCCAATAAGAAATTGAGTGGACTTAGAATGCGGCGAGCATTCAGTATAAAGAGCATCTTGGGAAGCCACCTCTCCTCTCTAAACCTCTTCCACAGGAAATCCTGCTCATCTACCTGTCCGTGTCTCAGTTCGCGGTCAGTGCAGCTTTAACACGGGAAGAGGAAAAAGCTCAATGGCCAGTATATTATGCAAGTAAACGTCTATCGGATGCCGAGATGCGGTATCCGGAAATGGAGCGACTAGCTTTTGCCCTACTGGTCGCGTCCAGAAAGCTACGACCTTACTTCCATGCCCACACGATCAATGTAATGACAAATTACCCCTCGCGAGTCCTCCGAAACCGAGGCCTCGGGTAAAGCTGCTCAAATGAGCTATGGAGTGAGCATTCGACCTAAAGTATACGCCCAGGTCGACCATCAAAGGGCAGGCGGTATTGCAGACTTCATCTCGGAATTTTCCTATCTTCCAAGCGAGCAACAGTCTAGCGAAGTCGGGCAAGAAACTACTCAGGACCTATCGACCTGGAGCCTCTACGTCGATGGGTCATCAAACGAGAAAAGAAAGATGCGGGTCTTCTCTGCGGTGAGCCACGAGGGGTTGAATTCATGGTATTCTCGGTTCGGGTTTAAGGCGACCAACAATGAGTCCGAATACGAAGCTCGCTCGCCGGGTTGCGACTCGCCAAAGAAATGGGTGCAACCGCGATCAGTATTTACAGCGACTCCATGCTGGTCGTCAACCAGATTCTAGGGGAATACCAAGCCAAGGAAGGGAACATGGTCCGCTACCTGAAAGAAGCTAAGGTCTCTCTCGAGGGTCGTTTAGGCACTTTGAAATCGCTCAGATCCCCAGGGAGAGCAACTCTATAGCGGACGCCTTGGCAAAGATAGCCTCATCATTAGATTCTGAGGCTCCTGACAGCATCCCTGTTCGTTTCGTCGATGCTCCGACTATCAGCTCGACCAAACAGACCATGAATGTGGTTCAACCAGATTTCTGGATGACTCCCATTGTACAGTACCTCAAGGATGGAATCTTGCCTAGCGACAAGGCCAAGGCGAGGGTCCTGCGAGTAAGGTCTGCTCGTTTCACACTCATCGGGGATCAGCTGTACAGGAGAGGATACAGTGCCCCTCTCCTCCGATGTGTAACCAGTGAAGAAGCAGACTACATCATGAGGGAAATTCATGAAGGGATCTGCGGTAACCACACAGCAGCTCGATCTCTCGCGAACAAGATTGTTCGTTAGGGATATTATTGGCCCCGAATCCAAGAAGATGCGCACAACTTTGTCAAGAAGTGCGACAAATGCCAGGGGTTCGCAAACATTTCGCGAGCGCCATCTCACGAGCTGATTACTATGTCTAGCCCCTGGCCATTTTCCATGTGGGGGATCGACCTTATCGGCCCCATGCCAGTTGGAAAGGGAGGGGTCAAGTACGCCGTGGTCGCGGTAGACTATTTCACAAAATGGGTCGAAGCGAGCCACTAGCCGCGATCACGACCAGGAAGCTAAGAGACTTCGTTTTTAAGAACATAGTGTGTCGCTACGGAATTCCTCACACCCTCATCTCAGATAATGGAAAGCAATTCGATAATGAGGAGTTCAAGCAGTTCTACGACGAGCTGGGCATCCATAAAAAATTTGCCTCAGTCGCCAGGCCGCAAGCGAATGGCCAAGTTGAAGCAGTCAACAAGACCATCAAACACACTCTGAAAGCCAAGCTCGGGGCACCCAAGGGAAGGGAAATTGGGCTGACAATCTCCCCGAAGTTTTATAGGCGTACGGGACAACTCCAAGGACCTCCACCTCGAAACCCCATTTTCGGCCTATGGGCTGCGGGCGATGATCCTGTAGAGGTCGGGACCGGTTCTCTTCAAGGGAGGGACTGTACAACGGGGAGGACGACAACGAAGCGCTTACGAGCAAGTCTGGATCTAATTGAAGAGCGTCGCAGCAAGGCTTCGCTAAGGATAGCAGCCTACCAGCAGCGAGCAAAAAGGTTCTTCGACTCAAAGGTCCGGCGAAGAGACTTCCAGGTCGGAGACCTGGTGCTAAAGGAAGTTCTCCTCGGGACCAGAGAGCCAAGTGCGAGGGTACTAGGGGCCCTAAGCAGGGAAGGTCCGTCTGGGTCGACAAAGTGATCGGGACCAGGGGACCTACCATCTCAAAAGATTGAACGGATCCAAGGTACCCCGAGCTTGGAACGCCGAGCACCTCCGGCCATACTATCAGTAATCCCGAACTCAGCTCTCGGTTTTTGTTAATTTCTTTTTTAAAATATTACTCTGTTCGCTTAAAACAATTCGCATGTGTTCTTGCATGTAAGAATTTATATGTAATCGTTTATGTAAATCACAATTGTAAATAGTGCATATTTATGAGAAAACGAACTGCAATTGTAAAGAAAATGTCCTCATTTATGTACAAAAAGTCAAGACGAGAGTACAATGGGGACCATTCATTACACTAAGGCTGGTCGGGGGCATCCTTCGAGTCGGAACCCCGCTACGATCGGGTCCTTGGAGGCGCGCGGCTACTGGTCATCCTCCTCGGCCATGATCCGCAAGGTCACCTGCCAAACCTCCGGGAGGTCAGAGAAGTCCAAAGCAGGGTTCTTTGCTCGCAGGGTGTAGATGGACCCGATTGCCCAGTCCGCGGCCTTCTCCTCCATCTCCTCAGACTGTTTTTGCATCTCTGCAGTCAGAGAAGCGACTCTCTCCCGACTCTCCTGAAGCTCGGCCTCAAGAGCTAGCCTTTCTTGTTTGGAGGCCTGATTGTCTTCTTCGGACTCAGGCTGAGCCCAGCTCGAAGGTCGCCCGCATCTCACTGGTCCTTTTCTCCGAGGCCTCCGGCCCAGGCCAGGCGGTTGTCTCCTTTGAAGCTCTTTAATCTCCTCCGCGCGTCGGTCGAGTTCCACCTTTTGGAAATCCACCGTTCGTAAAGTGGCATCCTTTTGGTGCAGATACCTGTTTGCCGCTTCGAACGCTTGTGATCGTTCAGCTTCAACGGACTCCAAGCTCTGCTTTAGCTTCGCGACCTCCTCTTCCAGGTCGCTTGTCCCCTTTGCGTCCCCCAGTCGTGTCCTCTCCATGGACATCCTCATGCAAGCAATCCTGCGACAGATACGAGTTAGAAATAAATCGGATTGAAATTTCAAGTGCGGCTAGTTTACCTTGCTCGATCTTTGGCAGCGTGGCCATCAGTGTCGCCGTCGTCGCAAATTGCGTACGTACGATTCCGATAGCTTCATGGTCGAAGGCGAGGCCATAAACGATCGGCTGCAGGTACTCGGGCAGACTCCCCAACGAGTCTAGAACAGGTGCGTCCTTCGCCTTGTCGCTACCACCTGCGTCGCTCACGGGCTCCTTGCCCGACCTCCGGGATCCCCACGGCGCGACCTCGGGAGGCTCTCCCATCAGTTCGTCTCGACTCTTGGGTGAATCTGCTTCCTCTTCTTCGACCTCTAGGCCGGAGCCTTCCGCAGGGGAGGCGGCGGTTGGCGCACGCGGCTGTTCCGCCCTGGTTGCTCCTTGCTGAGGGGCAGGCGGGAACTGGGAAGGCTGGGGATGCACACCAGTGTCTGCGGGGCAGACGAGCAAGACATCGGCCCGCCCTCTCGCTCCTCGATCGAGGAAAGACAAATGGTGCTCGGCGGGACTGCGGACTCCTTTGGAGGCATCGTTTCTGCATTCAAGTTCGTTAGTAAACGGAATCATTCTACGACCAGAAGAGAACCAGTATGACTTACCTTCTGGAGGTTCTAACGACGCCTTGTCGCTGAAAAAACCGTACTTCCGCAAGTTCGCGGTTGTCACAAGCTTCCTCGCGTCGCGATTATCCTCGTCCAGTACTCCAAAGGATACAAGCCTGTCTAGGTCGTGAAGCAGTACCCGGTCGTTCTATTAACTGCAAAACAAAGCAGGTCGTTATTATGGATTAGGCGAGCAGATAATGAACTTAGCGAGAGAAAACCTACTTGGATTTTGAAAACGGCAATAGCCGTTGTAAAAGAAAAAGAAGAACTTTGTCTCGTAGGCCCCCGCATTGCTGGGATAGCTGTGTATCCCCGTGGCAATGGTAGGTCGCCGAGACAAATAGTACGAGTCCTTGTCCCTACTCTTCTTAAGGTAGTAGGCGACACCGAGCTCCACCGCCGTTGGCTCTCCCAAGCCGCTCTCGCAGCACGCGATGTACATCGCGACAGCCATGACATACGCGTTTGGCGTCAATTGCATTGGTGCGATCCCGAAATGATCCAGGACCGACCTGATGAAAGGATGGAAGGGAATCCTCCCTCCACCCTTGAGGATCTCTTCAGAAATCGCGGCAAGGCCATCGGCCGGCGTGACGGTCTGGTGTGGTCGAGGAACACCTCCGCACGAATATCGAACTGCGTCTTTATTCTATTATATTCCTCGGAAGTGAGAACCGAGTAGACATCGAGGGCTGCGTCCTCGGGAACTTCCCGCGAGGACGAGCTGGCTCCTTCCTCGGATGCGGATGTTGCGGTTCCATTCCGATCGCAACATCGGCAGAACCACGGTCATTAGGGCCTTCGTGTTTGTCCCGTGTAATGGCGGGGGACATCTTAAAATCTACAAGTGGCTCGAAGCCGCCATCTCGGCTTTCGAATCCAATGGCGGCGTCGCGTCTCGGTGGCAACGCCGGAGACCCAACGCCACTTATCCAACCAAACCGATTGCAAAAAAAAGTAAGGGAAAAGAAAAACCTTACTCTCGAGATCGCGATGAGGCCGAAACTTCGTTTGATTGCAGAAAAACGCCGATCGGAAGAAAATTGTTCCTGGTTTGTAAAGGTTTGTCACTTGAAGCGAAAGAAGTTTCGGTGACCTCATTAGAAAAATGCAAGTTTTTATATATGGGTTGCGAATCGACGATTACCACCCACCCCTTGGCCGAAAGCGACAACCCACTCTCTCTCCCCGCATTAAATGCGCTCCACGTCGCATTAAATGACGTGATAATGGTCGTCGTTTCGATCGCACTGCGCCACTAATGCTGTCAAACGGTGTTAGCTCAGCATGCGGTGCATTTAATGTGCCTGACAAACGCTTTAACGAGTGCAGATCGCCTGACAGCGTAAAACCAGGTTCATTGAATCTATATAGAGGAGCGCCCCTCAGATCCAGGTCGCTAAGGTGAAGATTGTCAGGTCGCTCTGGCAAGAAGCTGCGAGATCGTGTTCGCCAAGAGTTCTGTGCCGAACTCATCCCGTTCAGGTCGGAGCGACCAAAAACTCCGATGTGACTTAATTTCCAAGGTCCGATCCTCGAACCTTAAAAACTAGGGGGCTTCTGTTATGCCCGGGGAAAATAAAGGGAGGGTGGCGTGGGAAAGTCACGTGAAGGGTGACTGCTCCCGTCGAGCAACACGCACCTACGTCGGACACCCAAGTGATATGGAGCTCACACGCGTCCATTTCCTGCAATAAGTCATGCGATGTCAAGGCAGGGAAAAGGAAAATGGGGACGTAAAGCCGGATTACATCCTGACAATCACACCAAACCATGGATTTAGTGATGATTATACGCTTCAGTTTGATATAAAATGAAGAAGACCCCTTCATTAAGGGGATTCAGCCATTTTTCATACAAAGAAATCTCTCTCCTATAAACCTTTTTACTTTTTTCCAACTTATGTAAGTCAGCCCGCAGTCGCGACGACCCACACTAACATCAATACAAATCAGTGGACGTAGGACTTGCTACATTAGCATCCGAACCACTTAAAAAACTCCCTTTGCATTTATTTCGCTTTCTATATTCCATTTTCACGTGTATTAAATAGCCAATCAACGTTACGCACGTGGGAATTCGTTGGTGCTTAAAACGAGCATCAACACAAGGTAAGATTTAATAACATCCCCCAAATGCCCCAAATGCTATTGTTTGTCATAAAATATTCCAGAAATTTTTTTTTACAAACCAACCAAAAATCGTTATCAGCTCAATTTAAAAAATATTATCCCAGTTATCTAATATTAACCTGATCCAAACGAACTCATAGTAGTTACTGTTGGTAATATTGGAGGTAATCTGATTATCCCATTTTCTTAGGTATTGTAAGATTACTTAGTTATCTTATTTTTATTACAATTTTACCTTTTATTAATAAAATTTCTGGACAACAATGTCCTTGTTTTAAAATCAATTTACATTAATCTATTATTACAATTTTACCCTTGTTTAATTAAGTTTTTAGACAACAATGCTCTTGTATTTAAAATAAATTGTAGACTACCATCGCCACCCAGCCACCATTGTTGGCAGTTGGCCAACCACTATCGGCCGCCGTTGGAATTAACCTGATCCAAACGAACTCATAGTAGTTACTGTTGGTAATATTGGAGGTAATCTGATTATCTCCATTTTCTTAGGTATTATAAGATTACTTAGTTATCTTATTTTTATTACAATTTTACCTTTTATTAATAAAATTTCTGGACAACAATGTCCTTGTTTTAAAATCAATTTACATTAAATTATCATTACAATTTTACCCTTGTTTAATTAAGTTTTTAGACAATAATGCTCTTGTATTTAAAATAAATTGTAGACTACCATCGCCACCCAGCCACCATTGTTGGTAGTTGGCCAACCACTGTCGGCCGCCGTTGGAAGTCATTGAGAGTCATCGATATGGTCGTTTTCGGCCATCAATATGGTTAGAAACGGTCATATCAGCAATTCCCGGTGACTCCCAGCAATTTCCAACGAATTTTGGTGACTCTAGGCGGTGGAAGGTGACGGCTCGCGGTCGGTAGTGGCTTGGGGTGGGTGGGGGTGATTTTATTATAAATTAAAGTTTTATATAAGTTGAGGTGTTTTAGCTAAATTTGAAATATTGGGTGTTAAAAAAAATTATTCAAAAATTAATAATAAAAATAATATTATATTAATATTTAAAAGTAAGAATAATTTAATAATTTAAATAACATACTCACCAATTTATTCCTTCCAACCAAATATATTAATATAACATTTCCACTAATTTATTTCAATTAATCAAACACATTTCTCTAAAGATTCTTAGTAATCTTTTAAGGTAATCTAACTTTCTATTAATATAATATTTTCAATAATCTAACATTCTCTAAACCAAACGCATCTTAACAGTTACTCCCTTATCACATGGACACCGTAAATGCACATCTCTTGTCAAAGAATAAAGGTTCAATTTGAAATTTGACCATTGCTAATAATATGTATCAATTGAAAATTAATGTTGAAATAATTACACAAATTATAATATTTTATAGCACATATATTATCAGTCCTTGATTATGTGCATTCAATTAACAAGCACACAAGACATAATAATATTTAAAATTTAAATAGGATAAAAAGAAAAATCATTCGTTACTATATACTATCCAAGTATCCATACAAATAATCTTCACACGGTTGCCTGCTTCTTGTCAATGGAGACACCTATAATTTTTTTGTTTACCATAAAGAATATATTTAACCGTCAATTTCCTACTATCAATCTTACACTAGATAGCATATGAACAGAAAAATTAGTTTTTATTTTTGAAGAATAACATTTTATTGAAATAATTACTTTAAAACCTTCAAGGTCTGGTCAAAACCGATAAACAATCCATTAAAGTTGTCAATGAGGTAAAAGCGGACAAATTAAATAAAAGATTAAAAAATTTATGATAAGGAATTTATAAAAGTTTAAGAAAATTCAAAAACTAAAAATTCAAAAACCTTAAATCTATCTCAATCAAAGCCGTTCCTGCCGCACCTAATCTTTCATTTATAGAGGTGAGCAGTTTCGGGTACCTTATAATTTTTGGGATAACTAGAACCATACAGTGTAAGTTCCCAGTAAAAGGAACCGGAACTGGAACTGGAACCTGTCGATTCCGGTTCTTAAATTCATGGAATCGGAACCTGAAATGCAGGTTCCAGTGCCTTACCTAGGTATCTTATAAAAAATCAATTATCCCCTTATTAGTTTAAAAAATGACAAAAATACCTTAAAAGTTTATAAATACACCCCTAAAAAATTAAGAAAACATGCATTTAGTAGTTTTTAACTTTTGATTACTTATTCATTTATGTCCAATGTGACTCATAGATCCTCTAATCTCTAAGCAACACTTGAATACAATTAATTCATCACAGTTTATAATGTAATGTTGTAATTAATTAAGTAATCATAGTATAAATTTACAATGTAATGTTATAATTAATTAAATTTGCAATCATTTAATTAAGTAATGTACTAATGTAGTAAATTACTAATATTTATAATATAATATTATAATTAATTAAGTAATCATTTGTCTAGTAATATACTAATGTTTATCAATTTATCATATATAATTAATTAAGTACTAATTTACTATAGATATACTTAGAACTTAATACTTGAAGTAAATAACTAAATATAGTTCTTTTAATAACATTAATGCACTTTTAATTGGGTATGATAATTGATGGCCACCCCTTACCCTTGCTACAACTTGGATTCAAAGTCAAGACCCTCATTTCTCACGCTCAAAAGTAATGACTATCCTCTTTCCATCCATCTGTATTGGCACAGCTAGGTGAGCAACGAATAAATATTTTAAGACCAAACATTTGGGGAACAACTTTGAGTATTTAAGATTTTATCAAGATAACATGAGAATTGTTTCCTCGCTTGCTTTCTTAAAGCAAAATCATCATTTCTCTACTGGTTCATAAAGCAATGCCAATTATAAATTCTCAACACTCCAAAGACTCTCCTTTAATTTCCTATCTTGTTTCATTAATTGTTTGGCTATTCTCATCTCATCTTTGAGTATGCACACGAAAGTCGAATTAAGCCAAGAATTCATCACAACTTTGATCTACTTTTGAAATCAAGTATATAGTGGATGAGATACTACTTTTTAGTATAACACTAAAATAGTAACATGACCCGTTTTGATCAACAAATTTCTAGTTATTGAACATCATGACAATATCTTGTGAAGAGATTATAACTGTTGAGATTTCCTAAATATTGTGTAATCCTGTAAATCTTTTATAATCTTTTAGTTATAACAAATATACGATCTCAGAATATTCTAAATATTATGTAATCTCCACCCAATATTATGTAATCTGTAACTGACATAATTAGGAGATTCAAGATATCGTACACTCCCTATATAAAGACTGCAACTCCTTAGTGATAAATCAATGAATTAAAACATACAATTCTTCAATTTCACAATAACATGCAAAATTCACAAGGGCAATATTTATTTTTCACAAATTTAGTCAATCTTTACCATTACAGAACAGAGGGCAGTATATAGAAAACCTTATCATTCAACTATCTTTCAGATTTATAATTCTAGTATAACGTAGAACATAAAACTGCAGTCTTTGCCACCTAAAAACAAAAGATATATTTATAAAAAGAGGATATATATGGAGATGGCAAGTCATGGGATATTAAAGATTAATAACCAGCTGAGGTGCAGAGGTTTATCCGCGAAGCTGCTGTATCCCAAACGAAATTGTGCATACCATAAGCCCCATTATAACAAGAAATCCATATTTCCTGTACAAGAACAAAAGAAATGAACTGAATAAATCACCAAAACTCAGCATTTCAAGTACTGTAATTAGAGCTTTCCAGTTTGTATTTGACATAAGGTTTCAACATAGTTGTTGTGAGAGTTACAAAAAGCTCAAGATCAAGTCGACACCTTTCAACTACAACTAAACAAATATGTTAATTTTTTTTTTTCATATGAATTTTTACTAGTTTTATGAGTACCCAAACATTAACAATGCTCATCACTCTTTTATAGTAAATTAAGCTTTCATGATTTTCCATTTTCTAAAATCGTCTTTAAAGGAAGCTTATACGAAGTCTACTAATAATTGGCGTAATTCTATGATGCTAATGGAGTTAACATCATTGGATAAAATGTTTTCTAAATAACTGTTCATCTTCATCTAATGGTTCAAATACATCTAGTATTATACCATACAATATCCTAGGTTTATCTAATAATTGATAATCCTCGCATAAAACCTGTTATCATCAAACTTTTCACTTTCTTCATATCCCTAATAGCAACTGATATTGGCAATGGTTTATCCTCAAAGGGCCAGCAGTGAAAACTCAATTATATCCCAAAATTCTGCTAAGAGATCACCACTCTACTTAAGATACATTCCTTCCCATCCCCCTCTTATGCATAAAAACCTAATGATCAGATATCAGGGATTACCAAGCAGTGCAAAACTGTTTTTCAGAAAATGCATGGCTTATAATCTCTGGAATTAGACTATCCAATTTTCTTTCTTTGGTTACAATGAATGCCTCCATTTTCTCTGGGATAGATTTACCTAATCATCCTCACTCATTACTATAGATTTTCATGATTGTACTCTGGAGATAGATTTTATAAGTAGGAATGAACATAAAAAGGGAGATCCACAAGTATTAACATTGCATACTTTTGAAGAAAAATATGATCAGCAAACCATAGTGACTAGCAGGTAAGTTAATGTGTATATGGTTATGCTATGTTCATTGTGTTGATATATTTGACCAAGGATATTATAGAGAATGAAATATAGTATATCAATAAAGAAAAGCAATCAAGTGAGGGTATCAATCTGCATTAGGAATTTACTTCACATTTCTCATCTTGTGCTTATTTCTGCCTTACTAAATTGTACATTTTATCAATTAATACAAGTTTGATGTAGCTGTATAGAGATACCATGTCATAATTTTAAAACACTGAAATTTTCACTTCACAAATCTCTACAAGACTACAGACATTTCACTTAACATTTCTCAACAGTGTTTTCAACTTTAGAAGCAAGTTATTACATTGCAGCGTTCCTTCAACTTGACCTTTTTTTTAGTTTGAGGTGCTTCCTTTTGCCACCTATTAGCTTAATATCTAAGTGTCGTATAAAATGCTAATTGCAATAGTTTACTTAACAAGCTGCGGATTTTCATGGACATCATTTACAGCCCTTTATGTTGAACCGGCATTTTGATATTCATTTACTGCCACAGCCAAGGGTTCAAGGAAGCAGAAGCAAAGGAAAAGACTAAATGGACTCATAACTCTACACAACTAGAAACCAACATTTTGGCATATCAATTTGAACTGACTAAGGACCAATATTTCATCACATTTCAATCACACTTGTCTCTATACTGTCAGCCTGATTCAATAGGAATTCACCTCCAGTTGAAACTTTTTTATACCTTTCCCCTTTGCATATGAAGTACCCTCTTTCAACATCAAAGGAGTACGAATATGCAATATTCAAGTGTCATTGTAAACTATGATAATATGGTTTCAAAAATTGCATGCCTATCAATGTTTTCACAATTTTTATTGACACGCTACACAAGAATAAACATCAAAAGACCTGTCTAATCCTTTTATTTATTCATTTATTTTTAACATTTCTGATCCTTCATTGTCTTGTATTGTCATTGACCACAAACAGCAGATTAACAATATTATGCCAACACAATATTGGATTTAATTTTCCTTCAGTAGTAAAAATCAATACTAAAAACTACATTTTAAAACTTAAGACCACTAAAATTTTATCTATGCACAAGTATGTGGATTAGAATATTTTATATTAAAGTAATATAAAAAAAAAAATCCTCGTATATAAAAGTGTATCTATAGAGATTATTAAACAATGAGAAAGTGATTGAGTAAAACAAAGAAGAAACAAACCCAATAGTGAGGCGCTTTTGAGGATCACCGGTTGCATAACCTTTGAAATAGAAAAAACGAGTAACAATATAAAGGAAGCCAAGTGCAGCACATATACAAGGATGACTAATTCCTCCCAAAATCATCAGCATGAAGAACATAGGCATAAATTCCAAAGAGTTCTGATGTCCTCTCTGCACCACCAAATCCAAATACACAAATATTTTTTTCGTTACAACAAAGAATCACCCAAAGATTAATATGGTAACATTTCCAGGCAAGTCAATTACCTGAACACAGTTAAACAACTTTGCCTCTTTGTTTTCAGATTCTATAGCATACAGGGTCGGATAAGGAACGTTATATCTATTTTTTTTTTTCCAAACAGAAAAGATCAGTGGAGATAAAAAATACCCGGAAAAAATAAAGAGAAAAATGGAGATGAGAAGAAACATACTTTTTGCGGGCTTTGCCGACTTGGAAGGTCATCCAGAAATTCAGAAAACAGTAAAAGACAAGAACGATAGCAACGTATCCGTATTCTTTAGGGAGCAATTGAGTTCCGGCCATGATGACGAGTTAGTTAAGTTAAACACTGAGTTGTGTTGATAGGTTTGTTCCAGGGTTTACTAGTTGTGGTTTTAAGTTTTAACTTTACACGTGTTAGTGTGAGAATTGAGAAACAAACGGCTGGGACAAATTCCACGGCTGTAGCCTCTTCAACTAACAAGGTGATTTAAAAACAAACGGCTGAGACCAATTCCACAGCTTTGGTTTGGCCTCTGTCATCAAGTGATACCCTAATACTTCGGGCTCCCTCGGAAAAAAAATTTGGCTCCGCCCCTGGTTAACATTCTTTAACGCGGGTTAGACTTTTGGATAATTTAATAACTTATATGATTGTTTTGGGTTAAATTGTTTTATTCTCTAACTTAACAGGCAAAAAAGGGTCCCCCTCACTATTAAAGAAATAATGTTTAATGAATGACAGGCCAGAAAGAAATTAGGAAGTTAGGGCTAAAATTTACATTAAAAAATTGGGGTGGCAAAAAGTAAAATTTATAGGGATTAAAATGATATTTTCTATACGAAATTTTTAAAAAAAAATTGGGGTCTGGGGTGGCCATTTCGCCACTGATGTTAACCGTAATAAGTTTATGAGTTAAGATTATTTTGATCTCCGTTTCCTTTGTGAAAGGATAACCCATATATGTGTTTGAAATAAGTCAACAATAATAAACAAAATGGTGCTGGCCATGAAATTTAGGTTTGGTGTAAAGGTGAATATGTATGACTTTGATACAAAAGTTTTGATCATAGCAGTTGGGTTTAGCCATTCGTGGGTTGGCTGGATTTGGCTTCGAAGCCAGATTTGACTTCGCGAAACCAAATCCTACTAGGCTGTGTTTTAGCTTGATCTAGCCAAATCTATTTTTTTTTAGTCTGAAGATAAAACTAAGACTGGTGGCAGGACAACCTTACATAGTTAAAATGATTTGACTATTATACCATCTTATTGTGAAAAATTATTCACCTCCATTAGATTTTTTTAGGTTATTTTGTCATTATTGGTCTCTGTTGTAAGTTATCTGTCAACTTATGATTATAGTGTGATAACACTAGTCATGGTATGAACATTTTACTTTGAAAACTGTACCATAATTTTTGTTTGAATTTCTAGTGTGATAACTCTTTGTCAAAGTGGCCACTTTTTAATTAAGTCAGTTTTATGTTATATCGTGTGGGCACTTCAAAGCCTAAGTGATCACACGCATCTGTCAGATATTTTGCATAACACGTATTGCATTTCAATATTCGATAAACTGTTTTTTATTCTCTTTCGATATATTGTTTGTGATGCATGACACTTATCATTTATTCATGTAATGTGCTGGAAAGCTTTGTTTACAAATGTCGGTGGTCCCAAGAGAATTGGAATAAACTTTTTCATAAAGGTAAAACCAATAAAACATATCGTTGGCCACTTGTCTCCTTGCATTGGCCAAATATTTTCTATATAATCTCTTCTCCAATGTAATTTTATTTTAAGCCTTATAATTCTCTTGAAAGTACTCTCATATTCTAAAAGGTTATTTTTTTTTTTATTACATCAAGTTTCATATGCTTAGGTAGGCATACAAATACCTTCCTCAAATATTTTGATTTTATCCTTGCTTGTACGTTGGTTACGTAGCTGCTGCTTGAAGCATTTTCAAGCTAATTCAAATGGAGTGCGTCTTCAGTGATTGATCCTTGAGAGGTCTTCAAGGTTGACCAGGTGTTCTTGTGAATGTGGAGTTTATTATGGTAGTTTGTAGTTCGATCAAAGGGTAGAGTTTGAAGCGTTGCAACAACAAGAAGTGTTCTTGCAACTAATGCTTAACTTTAGCTTTGTAATTGAACTGTAATTGAACTAAAAGTTGTTCGGCCATACTTTGGGCCAAGTTGTTATTAGATTTATATCCCTCTAATGATTATAAATCTTGATCCAGATATTCAGATAGAGTTGCAACGGAGACTGAACGAATGAATGAGCTTGAACTTGATGATTTAGAGGTAATTCATTTTTGGACATATTATCATTTAGGAGTTTATTTAAAACCTGACAAAAGAAGATCAGAAGTCCTGAAACCCTTTAATTAGGATAGTTAAGAGACCATCATTGTCAAAGATAACAATGAGTAATGATTAAGAGACCATCAACCATTTTGTGAAGTCAAATAATTTAAATTTCATAAACAATTAGGGATGACGCAAGGAAACATATATCAAAGAGAATATCTACCAAGAATGAATCATATAAGACATATGGTAAGAGAGATCTAAATCTATATTAAAAAAGACAAATTTTGAAGTCTGAAGGAAACCAATGCTTTGTCTTCCTCCACACTTGAAAGAAAGAGTATAGTTACACACCATTTTTGTCGCGGAAAGGCTATTTCAAAGTTGTAATTTTCTGAGTTTATCATTTTATTCAACTTTTTTGTGGTTCCCTTGCATTAGGTTAATGGTGTTAGTTTTTATAAAATGGGTTAAACATGGGATTTTGAGTTTGATTGGATAATGAGCAGTGAAATGGATACGTCAACCTATTAATTTTTTCTTATAATGTGTTTGGTTGTGTTATTTATTTATTTATTTTATTTCTTTTCTAAGGTTTCATACTGAAAATGTTAAACAACTTCACGCTTTTTTTAAGTGTGAAAGAAGATGAAGCATTTGATTTCTTGGCACTTTAAAATTTGTCTTTTTTAGTGTAAGTTTAGGCCTTCTTTGCCACATGTCCTAATATGATTTTGTTCTGGTATTTATTTCATTTGATTTATATTTTGTGTCATAATTGGTTATGAAATTTAAATTGTTTGACTTCACACGGTAGCGTTAAATAACCTTAATTACTGTTATCTTTAATAGTGAAGATTTGGTAATTGACCTTTTTTAATGGGTTTTAGGACTTGTGTCCCTTTTCTTGTCTGTTTTTAAACAGCTAACCCCTAAATGATGGTACCCTTCTGTTTTATTTGGTATTTAATTCCATATTCCACTTTTGATAATTTGTTGTATTTTGCAGATGGATGAAGAAGAAAGGTATAATCGGAGGCTTGAATCTGGACCATACACTCTTCAGGTTAGAATTTGTCTTGGTGGCTTCCTTCTTACTTGTAACTTATCAGTGTAATCTGGTATTAGATGGACTGGCACGAGTTGTCGGCCTACATAGTACACTTGCCTTTGCTAAAGTTGCTCACTAATCTTTATCATCACATATCACTTCTATTTTTTTATTATTTGTTTTTATGAGAGAATTATTTCTTTTTTTCTTATCTTTTTGTGTCTGTGTGTGAAAGTTGTAAAATCCATTAGAAACACTCCTATACCAAAAGGAGAGTTAAAGTGCTGAAGTTAATTTTTTTTGAGACAATAAGTGAAATTCTGTGGTTTTTGTATAGCCTTTGAACCCCCCTCTTAAGAACTTCAGTTTTTGTAGTGCATACCTCGTCCATTCTTGTATTCTTTTTCTTTTCACGTAAATTTAGATCTTGGCTGTTTCCTGTTATTAAAAAAAATATATAAATGAAGTTGCAAAATCAATTTGGCCATCCAACTAGATCAAGAAACTTGGACTCATTCCACCTATTGCTGATGAGAACCTGACTGGATCCTGCTGATAATTAAGCCTTCCCCCAAATGTTCCTTTGCTTTGGCCATTAACCTACTAAAAGCCACAACAGTGAGAAGAAAAGAAAGTGAAGTTAGCGGATTTGATTTTAAATATTTACAACTCAGCTTCTTGTGTCAACTTAATGATGCTGGAAGGAAAGTGAAACTAAGTACTCAAGAAATATTTTGCCATTGATATGTTATTCCAGTGATTGTTCTTGAAATGATTTATTGAAATTGAATTAGGGATTTATACACCACAATAGGATTGTTTAACTACGTGCTTTTAATTATCAAGTTCAGTGTTCTTATTAACTCTCTGTGCAAACTTGCAGTTAATTGCTATCATTCTGGGTCATCTTTGGTGCTCTGAGTAAGTACATGCGTCTAAGATTTATTCATTGCTCTTCGTTGAAGGTGTTTCATACAATCCTTGGCATAAATTCAAGTTTATTGATCTTTTGTGCAGTTACCCTCAAATGAGAGCAAGAATTGAGCTATTACTTAAGCAGCAAAAGCTTACAAAGAAGGATGTTAAAGATATACTTCAGGTACATGCATTCTAACTTCTTTCATTCAGGTTGCTATTTATGGACACACTAGAATTGTTATTTTCACCTTAAAAAACTGGTTCATGACATATAACACCCAAGATTCTAGACATGGAAAACAATTCTTTTTCACATACAGTGCTTTTGTGAAAAAGAATTGTTGGGTGTTTGGTTGAATAATTATGTACACATATAAATAGGGTCCCTTAACTTTACGCAAATTGTGACATCAATTTGTAACCATTAGCTCAAAAGAATACCAATGGTTTAGATATAATTGTATGAGTTAGTGGGTTTTAAATGGTAACATGGGTAATAACAATAACTATGTATTTACAATTTTAAATTACTTTTCCCTTTTTTCTCTTTCATCTTTCCTCACTCAATCTTTTAAACCTTAAATTTTTTTTGTTATCAAAAGGAGTTTTTATGAATCGTGAAGATAATATTGATAGAAATTTATGAATTCCCTAAATGATAAAACAAATTATATGTATATAGTACTCTTTTGTGGCACAAAATTTGACATAATTTTGTGTCTCTTGGATTAAACCAAAATAAATGGTCAAGATATAACTGAAGTAGAAATTAATGTTTTTACATGATTCTAATATTAACTTATAAAAATTTTCTTTTTCCTATATTATCTCCTATTATTTAATGTATAATATCATTCTCTTTCCTTATTAATTGTATAAAATCTCTCTCATTAATTATACAAAATTTCTCTTCAATTTTCTCTCTTTCTACACGTCATATCTCTCACACAAATATACATACTCTCTTCCTTCGAAAATGTGTTTGTTGTTATACGTTCACTTGAAAACTCACGTATTCTCAATCACTCTCTCTCCCATATTCTTTCTCTACTAGCCATCTTCATCTCACACACAGAAACTTTCTCATAATACTTACAAAATTAAAATAAAATTATTATAAGACTAAAAAAACTAACAAAATTTGTCTAGTTTATAAGAAATATGTTATTATGATTAGAGAATTATTGATTTAACATGTTATATTTAGATAGAAAGTATAGATGAATGAGTCAAATAATGGCTATGATTTTATATTTTCTCATGATACTAGGTATTAAAAGCTTTGGTTATAGCAAAACGTAAATCCAATTTTTTACTGCTATGTTGAACTTGAACAATTTAATTAGGAAAGATCTTGGTATTTCACTCTATTATAGCGTATCATCTCAAAATAAGAAAAAAAAAAATAGTATCTTCAATTAGGTTTGTTAAAAATTCGATTAAACCAATAAAATTTACGTGAATGAGTTGGACTCAAGTTCATGAATGTGACAATCGAGTTTGAAAGATTAGTCCAGTAGCAACTCCATTTTGCATTTTTTTTAAATAGTAGAAGTAAAAGGTTATCAATGAAAAGGTTTAATTAAGAGTTAAAAGTTTGTGCGTGAGATGAAGATGGCGTGCGGAGAAAGATTATGGGAGAGAAAGAATTTGTACAATTAAAGAGGAGAGAGATTTTGTGTAATTAATGAGAAAAGAGAATGATATAATATAATTAATAATGAGAGATAATATATAGTATAGAGAAATTTTTATAGATTAATATTAGAATTGTATCTTCATCCATCTATTTCCCTTTAATCCAAGGGATATAAAATTGTGTCAAAATTTGATATATATATCATGTAGTTTTAATGTTTACAAGAGAATATTTTCAAATAGCAGTAATAAAATGTTGATGAGAGAAATGTTAATTAATATTAATTTAAAAATAATGATGTACATAGTTAGTATTATCAATTCACACGTTATCATTTGAAATCCACTAAATTATACTCTCTCTATTTTTATATAAAAGTCGTTTTAAGGGTGTTTTATTTTTTCAAATTAAAACTCGCTCCTTATCTTGTCCTTTCTCCACTTTTCGTCATGGCCCACATCTCCTCTATCCCTCTTTATCTTATCTTATCTCTTTCCCTCTTCTCCTCTCTTCCATATTTTCCATCGTCCACTTCTTCTTTCTCTACTCTGCGGCTCTGCTTCGATCTTCTCTCTCTTTTTCGGAACAAAGTTTAAAGACAGGATCCTCAACTCGCACTTTACCAGAGGTCAATTTTTCGACTTTAAGGAGCCATGTTTCACAGAATCAAAGAGATGGAAATGGAAATGAGTGAGGGACAACAGAATAAAAGAAATAGAACAGAGTAAAAGAAAAGAAAGAGACGAAGGAGTAGAATAAAAGAAATGGAATAAGACAAAGGTAAATTATTTAAATATTCCCACCTGCAAAATCTTTTCCCACATGCAAAATCAGGAGAAAAAGAAAAAGGGTCATGAGACAATTTTTTTTATTAAAAATCATGCCCAATCTTCCCCACAATTTTTTTTATTCTTAAAAATCATGCCCTTGACTTAAAATGATTTTTATATAAAAACGGAGGGAGTATTATCACATCTAAACCACTGATACTGCTTTGAGAAGTCAATATAATAATGTGTAAAGTTGAGGGGTTGTAGATCATGCCTCGTACAGATATATAACGTAAAATTTGAAAATAACATGGGGATATCTTTGACATTTCAAAACCTTAAATAGCTCAAGAAGAGTTTGTTAAAATTTAAACGTCTAAACTTAGCTTCTTGCAAATGATGTAAAATAACTTATTACCTGTTATGCCAAAGGAAATAAAGGGCTGACGTGGGAAAAGTCACGTGAAGGGCGACCTGCTCCCGTCAGAGCAGCGCGCACACGTCAGACCTGCCAAGTGATGTGGAGCCCACACGCGTCCTTTTCCCTGCAACAAGTCATGGGATGTCAGCTTGGAAAAAGGGAAATGGGACGTAAAGCCAGATTATATACTGACAATCACACCAAACCACGGATTTAGTGATGATTATACGCTTCGATTCAGTATAAAATGGGGAAGACCCCTTCATTAAGGGGATTCGGCCATTTTTTACATAAAGCAACAGAAATCACTCTCTCTCTCTCTTTTGTAAACTTCTCTTTGACTTTTTAAAAGAGTACGATGTAAGTCATCTGTACATGACTGACACCCACTAATATCAAGTCACAAATCAAGGAATGGACGTAGGACTTGCTATCTTAGCGTCAGAACCACTTAAAAACTCCCTCAATAGTTATTTTACTTTTCGTACATTCCATTTTGACGTGCATCGAACAGCCAATAGGCATTATACACGTAAAAATTCGTTGGTGTAAAATTGAGCATCAACAGTTTGGCGCTAGAAGGAGGGCTTGATTTAGTGTCTACCCTTCATCAGGAGAATCTTTGACCCTACCGGGTCTTACGGCTACAATAAGCCCGCCGGAATAACAGAACTGAGCAAGGGAACCGGCGTATGCGAAGGAGTCCCCCACCCCAGCCCGGAGGGACACCCCTTCCAATGTGCCTCTAATTTCACAAAATGCTGCTGGGAATACCCCAGCGCCCGCAATTGGACCACCCCGCCATCGGGAGTTACCCAGGAGAGGTTCGATAAGCTACTCTCCGACACCCGATCAACGAGGTTGGACCATCACGAGGACCAAGGCATATCATCTATGACGGCGGGAGCCATACTAACCGCCTTTTTAAAAGCCAAAAAGCTGCGTAGTCGCGAGCGCGGCGGCAAAGGCTGATACCCGTCTTGCAGCACTACTGTAGCATAAGCACGAGAGGGTAAACAAGTGGCAAAAAAATAAGCCTATGGGCTCCCAAGGGAGGGACGCCGAATACCAAAGGTGCCCCTAGCAGGGGGTATCGGCAAAGGCCTGAGACTTGGCGAGAGAGTGGACCCCAGCTGTCCCATGCCACAATGCAAGCATGAGACCCAAGCAAAAATCTGGGCATGGTGGTCCCACGTCTACCAGCGAGGGTAATCCCGATCGTTATGCGGGAGGCCCTCACACCTCGCGGGGCGGTTCGTACCACCGCGAGGGTCGTGAAAGTGCCCCTCACAACCCGTCGTCTTCACATGCTCATAGCCAGCATGTGTTAAGTGCGGCCGGAAATGCCGGCCGAGGCGGAGGAATCCGATCTCCGTATCTGAATCGCAACCGAGGAAGGGAGGGCTCGCACGGTGAAAACAACCCCCAATTGGCTCCATTGCCGCAAATTGAGGAGTTGCAAGGAGCTACTGGACAGGTTAAGGGAGCGGCAAAGCGAACAGCGCAGTCGCCTCTACATCCCCATTTTCTCCACCGGAAGTGCTGTTGCCCCGATCCCACCAGGGTTCGAAGAATGCGGATATGCTGGCCGTTTGATGGAAAGGAGTGATCCGCGGGATCATTTATATATTCAACGACACGATGGAGCTTCACCAGGTTTCGGACCTTGCGAAGTGCCGTTGTTTGGCCCGTGTGCTGACTTCTCACGCCAACGGTGGTTAAGGTCGCTCAATGGGTCGATCGAGTAACGTGGCCTCGGATATGCACACGGCGTTCTTGCGGCGGAACATTTCCAAGCCAACCGGAAACCAAATTTTCAATGCCTTTGAGCTACCTCAGCAACATAAGGCAAGAAAGAGATGAATCCCTGCAGTCTTACGTTGATCGCTTCCACAGGGAACTCAACAAGGTGGCTCATGCCCCAGAAGAGTCCATCCGAACTCTTATAATAGCCGGAGTTCGCCCGCAAACCGACCTGTGGAAGGAGGCTGCGAGCGAGGGACGATATTTCCCTCACCAGATTCTACAACCTGGCTGAAAAATATCTCCGAATAGAGAATTCATTGGCGGCACTTCGCCGTCGCGATCACGGCAACTCCAACGTGTGTCGGGTGTCGGGAGATAACGAGGCGGGCGATCGTAAAGGAGACAATGACGATCGGTGAAAAGGGAAAAAACCCACTACGAGCGAGAAAAAGTCCTATGCTCCCGTTCCCCGTCACGACCGTGACAGGGTTCAATATACTCCGTTGAACGTGTCCATATCCGCGATCCTCGACAAATCCGAGGAAGCCAAGGCACGCTCGGTGAGCCGAGAACCCGTGAAAACTCCCCTGCAGCGGCCGGGGAGAACAGAACAAGAAATGCCTGAGTATCATCGGGATAACAGGGCATCCACACATGAGTGCCGAGCTCTAAAGCGAGGCTATCGAAGAGCTTATCAAGAAGGGGGCACTTCAAGGAGTACATTGACGACTCCCCAAAAGAAAACCAAGGGGAGGCGAAAGAACAAGCGTCGTGATCGCGGTAGGTGCAGCAGTGTGAACCTGATTTTGGAGGTCCGCACCTCGCCGGAAACACGTGAGGGGCAGCGAGGCGGGTATGCTCGGGAAGCGCATCATGACCCGATCGTGTCATGAGCACATCGCGGCGACCTCGAAAGCCAGGGAAGGAAGAACCAATCACCAATACGAGAAGGAGGCGATGCGCTTGCACCATCCGCACGAGGGCAGCTGCAGTAATCACCCCCGCCCCTTGATTGGATGTCATAATGTCTGAGGATGCTTGTGGACAACGGGGCTATGTGAACATTACTGTTCAAATACGCTTTCGATAGAATGAACCAGGTCGAGGCCGAGGCACGAAGGCCGACCTCGATGCCTCTATACGGTTTTACAGGGGATCACCTAATCCCCAGCGGAACGATCCAGCTCCCAGTCACGCTCGGCGACTACGACGAGGTGACTAGATTCTGAGTTCTCAGGTCGTGCTGTCCATCGGTGACCTTCAATGGAATCCTAGGGCGACCTCTCCGAGAACCTTCAAGGCAGTTACTTCCATCTATTATCTCAAGATGAAGTTCCCCACCCCGTCGGGGATCGGGGAGGTAAGCGGGTCGCAAAGTGCATCACGCGAATGCTACATAAAAGCGGTCCAAATGGCCGACAAGGGGAAGGGCATTTCGCGGTGCGCTCCCCGTCAGGCTATGACGATCAGTCGGATCGAGCCACAACCCGGTCAACGAGAGGATGATATAGATCCACGAAGGGTCGGGAAATCCCCGCGGCGGTCGAGGGGATGCATGCAAGTATCGGTAGATCCGAAGGAGCCGAGCCGAATGCTAAAGATCGGGAGCTGTCTCAATCCCCAGCTCGCTTTCGAGCTGGTGAACTTCTTGAAGGAGAACATTGATGTGTTCGCCTGGTCGCATGCCGACATGGTCGGGATCAGCCCGAACGTTATTTGCCATTCCACGAATGTCGGCGGTGAAGCTAAGCCGACGCCAAAAGAAGAAGGCGATGGATCCGGAGGCGGTGCGCGCGTTAAAATCGAAGTGGAAAACCTTCTCCGAAATGGATCCGTTCGCGAGGCTCTATCCGACACAGGTGCCTTAACCCTGATCTGATGCTAAAGAAGCCAAATGGCAAGTGGCGAACCTGCATAGACTTCGTGACACAGGCAAAGCTTGCCCGAAAGCACGATTTCCCCTTGCCTAGAATTGACCGGCTCGTTGATGCCACCTCGGGAGAGCATGTTAAGCTTCATGGGCCACGCATACGAGGTACAATCAAATCCCAATGTATAAGCAGGATAGGAGCATACGACCTTCATTACGTCAGGGGGCTATACTGCTACAAAGTAATGCCCTTCGGCCTCAAAAATGCGGGTGCGACCTATCAGAGATTGGTCAACCGAATGTTCTCCGACCAGATCGGGAGGACAATGGAGGTCTATGTAGACGATATGCTGGTTAAGTCCCAGGTCGCCTCAGAACACATTAAGCATCTCGCTGAGATGTTTGATATACTCCACACTCTGAGAATGAAGGCCTGAACCCACTCAAATGTTCGTTTGGGTATCGTCAGGGGAAAAGGTTTGGCACGGGGTATATGGTCAAGGGCCAGTCAGGGGCATAAGTAAACCCCGAAAAGATTCAGGCCCTGCTCGACATGAAGAGCCCGACCAGCAAAAAGCAGGTCATGAGTCTGAACGGACGAATAGCGGCACTTAGTCGCTTCATATCAAGGCTAACAGGCCGCTGTTTACCATTCTTTAATGTTCTGAAGGCCAATAAGAAATTCGAGTGGACTTAGAATGCGGCGAGCATTCCAGTATAAAAGAACACCTTGGGAAGCCACCTCCTCTCTAAACCTCTTCCGCAGGAAATCCTGCTCATCTACCTGTCCGTGTCTCAGTTCGCGGTCAGTGCAGCTTTAATACGGGAAGAGGAAAAAGCTCAATGGCCAGTATATTATGCAAGTAAACGTCTATCGGATGCCGAGATGCGGTATCCGAAATTGGAGCGACTAGCTTTTGCCCCTTCTTAGTCGCGTCCAGCTTACGACCTTACTTCCATGCCCATACGATCAATGTAATGACAAGTTACCCCTCAGGGCGGAGTCCTCCGCCGGAGGCCTGAGGAAAGATTGCTCAAATGGGCCATGGGTAGCGAGCGATTCGACCTAAAGTATATGCCCAGGTCGACAATCAAAGGGCAGGCTGAGACTTCATCTCGGAATTCTCCTATCTCCCGAGCGAACAGCAGTCAAGCGAAGTCGGGCAAGAAACTATTCAAGACCTATCGACCTCAACCTCTACGTCGGCAGGGTCATCAAAGCGAAAGAAAAGAGCCAGGTCGAGGGGCTCTCTCACAGTGAGCCAGGGGAGGGGCTCGAGTTCATGGAATTCTCGATTCGGGTTTAAGGCGACCAACAATGAGTCCGAATACGAAGCCCTACTCGCGGGTTGCGACTCGCCAAAGAAATGGGTGCAACCGCGATCGGTATCTCTGGACGACTCCATCTGGTAGTCTGAACCAAATTCAGGAGAGTACCAAGCCAAAGAAGGAAACATGGTCCATACTTGGAAAAAGCTAAGGCCTCTTTGGGGTCATTCAAGCACTTTAGAATCATGCTCGGATCCCCGGGGAAAGCAACTCTGAGACGCCTTGATTGGCGAAGATAGCTTCATCATTAGACTCCGAAGCCACGATAGCATTCTGTTCGTTTTGTCGACGCTCCGTCCATCGGCTCGGCCAGCCGAACAAGCCATGAGCGAGGTTCGGTCATTCTGGATGACCCCGTTGTACAATACCTCAGGGACACGGGACCTTGCCTAACGACAAGGCCAAGGCGAGGGTTCTCACGAGTAAGGTCTGCTCGGCACACTCATGGGGACCACCCGGTGATACGGGGAGAGGGATTGGAGGTTCAACCTGCCCTGCTCCTCCAGTGTGTAACCAATGAAGAAGCGGAGATTACATCATGAGGGAAATTCATCAAGAAGGGATGCATGGCAACCACACAGCGGCTCGATCTCTCGCGAACAAGATTGTTCGTCAGGGATATTATTGGCCCCAAATCCAAGAAGATGCGCACAATTTCGTCAAGAAGTGCGACAAATGCCAGCGGTTCGCGAACATTCCACGAGCACCCTCTCACGAGCTGGTTACTATGTCAAGCCCCTGGCCATTTTCCATGTGGGGGATCAACCTTACAGGCCCCATGCCGGTAGGAAAGGGAGGAGGGGTCAAGAATGCAGCCGTGGTCGCGGTGGATTACTTTACAAAATGGGTCGGAAGGAGCCACGCGCGATCACGACCAGGAAGTTAAAAGACTTCGTTTTCAAGAACATAGTGTGCCGCTACGGAATTCCTCATACCCTTATCTCAGATAATGGAAAGCAATTCGACAATGAGGAGTTCAAGCGATTCACGGCAGCGAGTAGGGAAACATCCACAAAAAAAGAAAAAAATTTGCCTCGGATCGCCGGGAGACCGCAGCGAATGGCCAAGTTAGGACATCAAGCAAGACCATCGAAGCACACTGCAGAAGGCCAAGCTCGGGGAGGCAGCCAAGGGAAAGTTGGGGTGACGACCTCCCGACGTTTTGCCCCATGGGCGTATGGGAGACAACTCCAAGGACCTCCACCTCGGAAACCCCATTTTCACTAGCCTACGGATGCGAAGCCATGATCCCTGTAGAGGTCGGGACCGGTTCTCTTCGGAGGGACCTGTACAACGAGGACGACAACGAAGCACTTCTGAGAGCGAGTTTGGATCTAATTGAAGAACGTCGCAGCAAGGCTTCGCTAAGGATAGCAGCCTACCAGCAGCAAGCCAAAAGGTTCTTCGACTCGAAGGTCCGGCGAAGAGACTTCCGGGTCGGAGACCTTGTGCTGAAGGAAGTTCTCCTCGGGACCAGAGAGCCAAGTGCGGGGGTGCTAGGGCCTAACTGGGAAGGTCCATACCGGATCGACAAAGTGATCAGACCGGGGAGCTACCATCTCAAGAGATTGATCGGCTCCAAGGTACCACGAGCTTGGGCGTCCGAACACCTTCGGCCATACTATCGGTAATCCCAAACTCATCGATTTTTGTTAATTTCTTTTTCAAGTATTACGATGTTCATTTAAAAAGCGTTCGCATGTGTTACATTCGCATGTAAGAATTTGTATGTAATCACTTATGTAAATCACAATTGTAAATAGTGCATATTTATAAGAAACAAATTTCAATTGCAAAGAAAGTCATATACAAAAGTTTTAAGACTCGGGAATACAATGGGAAGCGACTGCTCACGAACACTAAGGTCGAACAGGTCGGGAAGGTCCTTTATGAGGAGCCACCCAGGCTGGTCGGGCCAGCAGGGTTCACTGGCGGCGCGCGGCTACCTGGTCCTCCTCGGCCATCATCCTCAGGTCGTCTGCCCGAGCTCCGGGAGGCGGAGAAGTCCGATCGGGATTCTTTGCACACAGGTGTAAATGGTGGATCCGATTGCCCGATCCGCGGACCGGCTGGCCTCCATCCCTCAGGCGGATACGCATTTCCGCTGGATCGGTGCGGTGACCCTCTCCCAGCGACTCTGAAGCTCGGTCTCAAGGCTAGCCTTTCTTGCTCGAAGGCCCCATTGTCTTCTTCACTCGTTGAGCCCGTTCGAAAGTCGCCCGCGCTCTTGGGTCCTTTTCGGCCGACCTCGCCTTGGTGAGACGGGCGGTTGTCGCTTTGAAGCTCTTTAATCTCCTCCGCACGTCGGTCGAGCTCGGACAAATCAGGAAATCCACGATCGGCAAGGCAGTCCACAGTGCGAGATACTGTCCGCCGCTTGAGCGCTTGTGCTCTTTCAAGAACCGGACGAACTCCGGGTGTTGCTTAAGCGCGATCTCCTCTTCCCAGGTCAAGCTAGTCCCCGCTGCGTCCCCCGAGGACGCGTTTTCTCCATGGACATCCTGCATCACAAGCAAGGTCCTGCTGACCAGTGCAGGCTTAGAAACAAATCGAATTGAAATTTCAAAATGCGCAAATTTACCAACCTTATTGAGATCAAAGCTTGACGTAGCCATGGCAGTCGTCGCCAGTGATCTGCAAATTCATTGTATCGCACTCAGATGCTCATGATGAACGAGGCCATAAAGCGATCGGAGCTGAGACACTCAGGCAGGCTCCCAAGCGAATAGAACAGGTGCGTCCGTTGCTGCCACGTCTGGGCTCCACGCCCGACCTCAGGATTACCCAGCTGCAGCGACCTAAGAGGCTCTTCCTGCGATTCGGTCTCCGAGGCTCGTCGAGTTGAATTTGCTTTCTCTTTGACAAGGGCGGCACGGGCCAGGTTAGGAGCCTTCCGGCTTGGGGAACGCTGGTACAGTCAGGCGGCATATGCCGAACACAGGTTGCCCCATGCGTAGCATGGCGGGTAGTGGGAAGGCTGGAACTATTCATTGCCAGTCATGACAAGACTGGAGCCTGGCGACATCTCTCTCTCGATCCTCGATCGAGGAAAGACAAATGGTGCTCGGCAGGAGGTGCCCTAGGACTCCAAACAAAGGGGGCATCGTTCTGCATTCGAGGTCGTTAGTAAACGAAATCACTCAACGACCGAAGGAAACCGGTAACATACCTTGGCGGTTCTAAGGAGGCACGTCGCCGAAAAAACCGATACTTAAGTAGGTTCGCGGTTGTATGCACAAGCTTCCTCGCGTCGCGACTATCCCCCGAAATCCGAGTACAGAAGGATACTAGCCTATCACAGGGTCAGCGGCGGCCCGATGGGTGATACAGTTAGCAGCGCAAAACAAATAAGGTCGTTATTATGAATCAAGCGGCGGATATGACTCAAATAAGAAAACCTACTTGGATCTTGAAACGGCAATGGCCGTTGTACAAGAAAAAAGAAGAACTTTGACTCGTAGGCTCCCGCATTCTTGGGGTAGCTATGTATCCCGCGGCAATGGTAGGTCGCCGAGATAGGTAGTACGAGTCCTTGTCCCTACTCTTCTTAAGGTAGTAGGCAACTCCGAGCTCTACCGCCGTTGGCTCTCCCAAGCCGCTCTCGCAGCACGCGATGTACATCGCGACAGCGATGACATACGCGTTTGGCGTTAGTTGCATCGGTGCGATCCCGAAATGATCCAGGACCGACCTGATGAAAGGATGGAAGGGAATCCTCCCCCCACCCTTGAAGATCTCCTCTGAGATCGCGGCGAGACCAGTGTCTGGGCGCCGCGACGACCTGGTATGGTCGAGGAACACCTCTCCGCGAATATCGTACTGCGTCTTAATTCTATCAAACTCCGCGGAAGTAAGAACCGAGTAGACGTCGAGGGCTGCGTCCTCGGGGACTTCCCGCGAGGACGAGCTGGCTCCTTCCTCGGGTCTGGATGTTGGCGGTTCCATTCCAGTCTGCAACATCGACAGACACGGTCATTAGAGCCTTCGTGTTCGTCCCATGTAATGACAGGACACCTAAAAATCTACGAACGACTTGAGCCGCCGTCAACGGCTCGAATCCGAGGGCGGCGTCGTGTCTCGGTGAAAGCCGAGAGACCCAAGCCGCCTTGTTCAACCAAACCAAAAAAAAAAAAGAGAATAATGTATATGTAAAAGGAAAACCTTACTCCCTGAGACGTGAAGCTGGTGCCGAAATTCGTTTCGATCGCCTGAAAAATGCCGATCGGAAAAAAGTTGTCCCTGGTGTGCAAGGCTTTTCTTCTTGAAGCGAAAGAAATTTCGGTGGCTTCATCAGAAAAGTGAGTTTTTATATGGGGGTGCGAATCGCAGGTTACCACCCACCCCAGAAAGCCCGCAACGATCCCCACTCTCCCTCTCTCCGCATTAAATCGCCCCACGCGCATTAAATGACGTGATAATGGTCGTGCGCAGGCTGCTGCGCCACTAACTTGCCTGTGCCGCATTTCGGCCACAAAGCATTTAATGTGTGCGACAAAAGCTTTCTGCGTGCGGATCTCTGACATAAAACCAAGTTCATTGAATCGTAGGAGGGCGTCCAGTCGGATCCAGGTGCTTAAAGCGAATATTGTTAGGTCGCCTCGTGGGAACCGCATGAGGCCGTGTTCGCGAGTTACATGTCGTGCTCATCCCATTCAGGTCGGGGCGAGTGAAAACTCCGACGTGACATAGTTTCCAAGGTCCGACCTTCGAACCTTAAAAACTAGGGGAGGGCTTCGTTATGCCAAAGGAAATAAAGGGAGTGACGTGGGAAAAGTCACGTGAAGGGCGACTGCTCCGTCGGAGCGCGCGCACACGCGACTTTGCCAAGTGATGTGGAGCCCACACGCGTCCTTTTCCTCTGACAAGTCATGGGATGTCGGCTTGGAAAAAGGGAAATGGGACGTAAAGCCGATTATATCGACAATCACACCAAACCACGGATTTAGTGATGATTATACGCGATTCGGTATAAAATGGGAAGACCCCTTCATTAAGGGGATTCGGCCATTTTTTACATAAAGCAACAGAAATCACTCTCTCTCTCTTTTGTAAACTTCTCTTTGACTTTTTCGTCTGATGTAAGTCAGCTCGCGACCGCGACCTGACACCCACTAATATCAATGCAAATCAGTGGACGTAGGACTTGCTATCTTAGCGTCCGAACCACTTAAAAACTCCCTCAATAGTTATTTTACTTTTCGTACATTCCATTTTGACGTGCATCGAACAGCCAATCGGCATTATACACGTAAAAATTCGTTGGTGTAAAATTGAGCATCAACATTACCATAAACTCTTCTTAGGTCATGTTTACTTATGGAATTAACGGAAATCCTTTTTTGTTTTCCATTCTATTGTACGCATAGTTCATTTGTTAAAAATGAAAGAAATGCCATTAAATGCATGAAGTAAACTATGGAATGAGAAAGGAAAGGAAATTCCCACTCCCATTCCTCCAATTCCATAAAAATATGACCTCAATGTCTATTTGGTTTTGAATGTTAGAAGCTCTTTTGAAGATAATCTGTGCTGTTTGGCTGTAATTCAACATAGCTTATAGGTATTACAAACTATTTTTAAACTTATTTAAAGTTTTGAAAATGTCAAGAATATCCTCATTTTATTTTAAACATTTTGCTCAAGCATTTCCTTCATATCACATCCTTTTTTTTCTTTTTTCTTTTTTTCCTGTAATTTAAAACTAGAAACAACCTTATGACCTCTTTGTAAAAGATGTATTTTTGTGAGATGCTGAATACAACTTATCCTTAAGTTGTAACCAGCCAATACAAAAATATTTATAAGAGATTTTGACATAAAAATTCTTTTGGCCTGTATATAAAATTTCGACCAGATGGTTATCAAAATGGCAATATGCATCGGAAAATATGTGCAGCCAAATGTAGTATGATATATTGAGTTAATAAAGAGAAGTTGTGTTTCCCCCCTCTTATTATTTTGTTTCTCTTATCTTCTATATTTCTTCATATTAGTCTTCCCTTTTTTTTCCTTTAAAAAAAAAAAGGTTTCTAGTTGAGATGAAACAACAGAATTGTTGTTTGTATGAAGAAAAGAATTCATGATTTGAAATTTAGCACGGTGTTTGGCAGGTGGTTAGTTCATGTTTAACTTGAAAATGTAAACTCATAATCAACCTTACTCCACCTGGTATACTTATTGTTTTTACGAAACAGGAATACCATGACAACATTGGGGACTTAGATGGAGCAGAGGAGAAGAAGCGAGCACAGTCTAGAATCCAGAAGTTCATTTCTGCTTTTTGATTGTTGGTTCATCTTTTGTAGCAGCTGCAATGTCATCAGAAGACACTTATGCTTTAGAGTTCAGTTGGGCGCTAGTTGTGCAGGATCCAGAGTCCAGAAATTTATTATGTGGCATATACATATATCTATAGTCGTTTTATTGTTCATTTTAAGTGCTTCGTTTCTGAATTAGGATGGATGTAAAGCTGATTTTGTTATTTTAGTTTTTATTATTATCCTTAAAAATAGGGAACTAGCGGTTTGAGGAGCATAAAGCAGCATTTTCTTTATCACATTAAGGTGTGTTTAGTTAGGGGTTATACAGGATTATTGAGATAATGTTATCTTATATTATTTAATTATCATGTTTGGTTGTCAAATAATATAAGTTTTTAATAATCTTCAAATATTAATAAAGGCGTTTAGATCATATAATATTTTATTATAGGGGGATTTTACATTAATCGAATAAAAGATTACTTTGAAGATTACTAGGAATGTTTAGAAAATGTGTTTGGTTGGTTCGAATAAATTAGTGAATAATATGTTTGGTTGTGAAGATAAATGGATAAGTATGTTACGTAGATTATTAAATCGTCTTCTTTTTTAAATATTAATATAACAGTATTTTTTATTATTATTTTTTTAATAATTTTTTTTAACCCCCTATTTTTCAGATTTAGCAAAAACACCCTAACAATTAAAATGTTTTAAACTTAACAAAAACACCATATCCACCCCAAGCCATTGCTAGCAGTCAACCACCATCGTTGGCAATGTCATAAATCTAACCGCCGGATAAACCGGTCTGATTTCAAAAACCCCTAATCATAGCCCATTCCATCGATTTCCTTTATTTGTTTCTCAGCTTCTTCTCTTTCTCAGTTTCTCTCAGATTTCTCAGCTTCTCTTCGAAAATTTCTCTCTGAAATCCCACTCAAATCGCAATCAACTCCATTCTCTAAGTCTAAAATCGCAACCATTCGGCATTCACCAAGTTGCAACTCCCTCAAATCGGACAACAACTGGCCTCGTTGGAAATCGGACGACAACGGCTCCTCATTGATTCGACAACTCCATTCCTCGATCCAGGTAAGGCTCTTGCAGTTTTGATCCTTGAAATTGCGTACCATTTTTTTAGTTTTCTTGTGTTTTTCTTGATGGGTTCTCACTCTTTTACCTTGTGATCTTGCTTTATGTATCTGGGTTTACGTTGTTGCTTTGGATCAGTGCTTGGTCTGGTCTGAAAGTTGTGATTTTTGTGATCAAGATCTGGTTTTTGTGGTCATTCGAGCCTTGATCATGTTCCTATCGTTTGTTCTGATGATTTATGGTTTCCAAATTAAGTAGCTAAGGTTTGTGTATTGTAGTTCTTGGCTGCATGCTTCGTGGTGTCGATTCCGATGGACTCTTTGCCAGAATCAGCTAAAGCCTCATACATGTCCTTCTGAGGTTCAATGGGTGCTTCAAGCAGACCCTACGGAGCAATGGATTCTACCAGTAGAAATTACAGAGGTGCACAACCAACAGGATCCCCTAGTTTTTCACGGCAAAGGTGCAAATAAAATTTAGTGTGTAAACTATAAACCAACAATTTTTGTCAACATGATTTTCCTAATCCCGTGTGTATTTTAATTGTTGTAAACCAACAATTTTTGTCAACATTTTATTGAATGAAATCATTATTCTTTCTATTGTAAATCCTACCTTACGAGTATATTTGATTTTGGAATGTTGTCCCTGCCATATTTTGGTTATATTTTCTGACCTTGATTCAGAAATTTCATCATCAAATTATAATTTGATTACCTTTATGTTCAGTGGCGTCTACTATGAGAATTATATTCTTACTTATTATGTATTTTATCATTTAATGTGTAAATACAACATTATGTTTAGATTTCGACTTTAGGATTGTTGTTAAATACTTAAATTATGTTGAGATTATTGTTGAATTTGAACTTTGAATCATGTTGGACAGTAATTAAGTTGTTATTGTCTTATTAAAAAATGGAAATCTAAAAAAAAAAAAATTTTAAAAAATATGTTGACATCATTATAATGTGTGATGATGTCATCGGTTGAACCGTGACCCGGGCAGCAAAGTGGGTTGCCCTCCGGTCCGGCTTTTAAAACAATGTCATGGATCTGTGATCCATGGTCGGAAAAAGCCTCACCGGTGCACAACTAGCCATATACGGCGGATCGTACGCCATTATGGCGGACTTTTGGCAGCCTCCAGCGGCGGTTGACGATAGCTAATGACAATAACAAGGGCAATGCCGTTCGAAAAATTTAAAAAGTGAGGACAAAAGTATCTGCATGAGTGATTGGGTGTTTTGTAAATATTAATAAATATAAGGTTAATTTGGACCAAATGCTCAACTGTTTAGGGGCAATATATGAAAAAAATTGTAATACCAAGGTAAGTTTTAATTACAGCCCAGCCTAAACCCTCGCCCAGCCCAGCCTCATCGGTGCACAACTAGCCATATACGGCGGATCGTACGCCATTATGGCGGACTTTTGGCAGCCTCCAGCGGCGGTTGACGATAGCTAATGACAATAACAAGGGCAATGCCGTTTGAAAAATTTAAAAAGTGAGGACAAAATTATCTGCATGAGTGATTGAGTGTTTTGTAAATATTAATAAATATAAGGTTAATTTGGACCAAATGCTCAACTGTTTAGGGGCAATATGGGAAAAAAATTGTAATACCAAGGTAAGTTTTAATTACAGCCCAACCCAAACCTTCCCCCAAACCCCCTCCACCCCCCTCCCAAAGTGTTAAATTACCGAAAATATACCCCCCAAATGCTACTGTTTGTCATAAAATATTCCGGAAATTTTTTTTTACAAACCAACCAAAAATTGTTATCAGCTCAATTTAAAAAATATTATCCCAGTTATCTAATATTAACCCGATCCAAACGAACCCATAGTAGTTACTGTTGGTAATATTGAAGGTAATCTGATTATCTCTATTTTCTTAGGTATTGTAAGATTACTTAGTTATCTTATTTTTATTACAATTTTACCTTTTATTAATAAAATTTCTGGACAATAATGTCCTTGTTTTAAAATCAATTTACATTAATCTATCATTACAATTTTCCCCATGTTTAATTAAGTTTTTAGACAATAATGCTTTTGTATTTAAAATAAATTGTAGACCACCATCGCCACCCAACCACCATTGTTGGCAGTTGGCCAACCACTGTCGGCCGCCGTTGGAAGTTGTCCAAAGTCATTGAGAGTCATCGATATGGTCGTTTTCCGCCATCAATATGGTTAGAAACGATCATATCAGCAATTCCCGGCAACTCCCAGCAATTTCCAACGACTTCTACGGACTCTAGGTGGGAGGCTTACTGGCGGCGGTGGTGGCTCACGGCTGGCAGGTCCGGGGGTTGGGGGTGATTTTGTTATAAATTCAAGTTTTATATAAGTTGAGGTGTTTTAGCTAAATCTGAAATGTTGGGGGTTAAAAAAATTATTCAAAAATTAATAATAAAAATAATATTATATTAATATTTAAAAATGAGAGTAATTTAATAATTTAAATAACATACTCACCAATTTATTCCTTCCAATCAAATATATTAATATAACATTTCCACCAATTTATTTCAATTAATCAAACATATTTCTCTAAAGATTCTTAGTAATATTTTAAGGTAACCTAACTTTCTATTAATATAATATTTTCAATAATCCAATATTCTCTAAACCAAACGCATCTTGACAGTTACTCCCTTATCACATGGACACTGTAAATGCACATCTCTTGCCAAAGAATAAAGGTTCAATTTGAAATTTGACCATTGTTAATAATATGTATAAATTGAAAATTAATGTTGAAATAATTACACAAATTTTAATATTTTATAGCACAGATATTATCAGTCATTGATTATGTGCATTCAATTAACAAGCACACAAGACATAATAATATTTAAAATTTAAATAGATAAAAAGAAAAATCATTCGTTACTATATACTATCCAAGGATCCATACAAATAATCTTCACACGCTTGCCTGCTTCCATCAGTTGTTGTCAACGGAGACACCTATAATTTATTTCCATCAATTTCCTAATATCAATCTTACAATAGATAGCATATGAACAGAAAAATTAGTTTTTATTTTTGAAGAATAACATTTTATTGAAATAATTACTTTAAAACCTTCAAGGTTTGGTCAAAACCGATAAACAATCCGTTAAAGTTGTCAATGAGGTAAAAGCTGACAAATTAAATAAAAGATTAAAAAAATTATAATAAGGAATTTATAAAAGTTTAAGAAAATTAAAAAACTAAAAATTTAGAATTAAAAAAAACTAAAAATTCAAAAACCTTAAATCTATCTCAATCAAAGTCGTTCATGCCGCATCCAATCTTTCATTTCTAGCGGTGAACAGTTTTGGATACCCTACAATTTTTTGGAGAACTAGAACCACACAAAGTGCAAGTTTCCTAGCAAAAGGAACCGGAACCGAAACCTGTCGGTTCCGGTTCTTAAATTCATGGAATCAGAACCTGAAATGCAGGTTCCAGTTTCTTACCCGGGTATCTTATAAAAAATTAATTATCCCCCTATTAGTTTAAAAAATGACAAAAATACCTTAAAAGTTTACAAATACACCCCTAACAAATTAAGAAAACCTGCATTTAGTAGTTTTTAACTTTCATTACTTATTTATTTGTGTCCAATGTGACTCATAGATCCTCTAATCTCTAGGCAACACTTGAATACAATCAATTCATCACAGTTTATAATATAATGTTGGTAATTAATTAAATAATCATATTATAAATTTATAATGTAATATTATAATTAATTAAGTAATCATATTATAGATCTATAATGTAATGTTATAATTAATTAAGTAATCATTTAACTAGTAATATACTAATATTTATCAAGTTATCATATATAATTAATTAAGTACTAATTTACTATAGATATACTTAAAACTTGATAATTGAAGTAAATAACTAAATATACTATTTTATTCAAAAATAATTCTTTTAATAACATTAAAACACATTTAATTGGATCTTAATTCCAATTATACATCTAATTAATCAACTAATTAATAAAAATTTAATATTACAATATATTAAAGTTTTTTATATGTAAAAATTTTAATATATATATATTACTTTATATTTGATTAGATTATTATAATATATTAAAGTTTTTAAAATGGTGAAGTTTATATATATAATTGTATATATATTAATGAGGTTATTGTAAAAATTTAATTTTTTATATAACATTAAAAGAAAGGTCAGTCCCATTTTAAATTTTTTATATGTAAAATCACGATAGACCCCCCATTGTTTATAGATATTTTGTCAGTCCCAGATTCCAATACAGGTTCCATACCGAGTACCCGACCTCGGTTCCAACACAGGTTCCAATTTGGGTACCCACCCTCCGTTCCAAGTAGGTTCCAAACCAGGTATCCGCTTCCGATTCTCATCTCAGGTTCTAGTTCTTGTTTCAGTTCCTCCACATGTAAAAACCAGAATCAAAATCGGACCCGCACAATGTCGGTTCAAAAAATTTGGAACCAGAACTCCCATCCGCATAGTATCGATTCCCGGTAGATTCCGGTTCTGATTCTACCCGCTACCCATGCTCTTAATTCACCACCACACCCACTCTTCACCCACTACACCCATTTTTTTTTTTTTAATTACAAACCCAGTAATTGGACTCGAAGACAAGACTGCTGGGTAAAACTAACCCCAGTCTTTAATACTCATAACAAATCAAATTTTATTGAACTCACAACTAAAAAAAAAAAAAAAAAAAAATGTTGGTTGTGTAGATATAGCCACGATATGGCCGCCGCTTGGGTGGATTGGGCTACCAAACTGCGGCACATAGAGGGATTGACTGAGTAGGAGGAAAGAAAGAAAGGAAGAAAAAGAGAAGGAGAAGGAAAGAGAAGAAAGGAAGAGGAAGAGGAAGAGAAGGAGAAGGAGAAGGAAAGAGCAAAAAAAAGAAAAAGAGAAAGGTAGGAGAAACGAGGAGAAAAGAGAGAAGAAAAAGATGAAAAGAGGAGGAGGAAGAAGAATAAAAAAAAGGGGAGAAGGAAAAACGAGAGGAAGAATATTTGGGTTACAGGGTTGGGTATTGCCAGTTGGGCATTAAGGTCATTTTATCCTTATTATGTGGAAACTAACGAAACTGACAAACGGCAGGAGTTTTGCGTCATTATTGGTACTTGATGACTTTTATTAATTTTAACCAAATCTCGGGGGTTTAAAATTATCTCATAGTTCACTTATAATTTCAAGAAAATCCATTAAACAACCTTATTATAATTAGGGGTGAGCGGTTCTAGGTACCTTGTATTTTTTGAGAGAATCGAAACCGAAACTATATAGTGTAGGTTTCCAAAAAAAAGAATCAAAACTGGAACCACACAGTGCAAGTTCTTAAATTCAAGGAACCGGACCAAAAAATGCAGGTTCCAATTCCTTTTCCGGGTATCCTGTAAAAAATCAATTCACCTCCTATTAGTTTAAAAATAACAAAAATATCCTTAAAAGTTTACAAATTCACCCCTAACAAATTTTAATTACTTATTCATCTGTGTCCAATGTGACTCATAAATCCTCTAATCTCTAGGCAACACTTGAATTCAATCAATTTATCACAATTCACATAAAATTCCTCAATCAAAATCAAAACACAAACAATTAATTAAATTAATTAAACAATCATACTATAAATCTATAATTTAATATTATAATTAATTAAATTTCTAACTATTTAATTAAGATTGTACTAATGTTTATAATGGAATATTATAATTAATTAAATAATCATACTATAAATTTATAATGTAATGTTATAATTAATTAAATTTTTAATCATTTAATTAAGTAATATACTAATGTAATAAATTACTAATGTTTATAATGTTATGTTATAAATTTATAATTAATTAAGTAATAATTTAACTATATAATGTTATAATTAATTAAGTGATTATAATATAATGTAATATTATAATTAATTAAGTAATTATTTAATTATAATGTAATGTTTTAATTAATTAAGTTTCTAATCATTTAATTAAGTATTGTACTAATGTTTATAATATAATATTATAATTAATTAAGTAATCATTTGTTTATAATGTAATGTTATGATTAATTAAGTAATCATACTATAAATTTATAATCATTTAATTAAGTGTTGTGTTAATGGAGTAAATTACTAATGTTTATAATATAATGTCATAATTAATTAAGTAATCATTTAATTATGTAATGTTATAATTAATTATATGATCATGCTATAATGTAATGTTATAATTAATTAAGTAATCATACTATAAATCTTTAATGTAATATTATAATTAATTAAATTTCTAATAATTTAATTAAGTAATTATTTGTTTATAATGTAATGTTATAATTAATTAAGTAATTATACTGTAAATCTATAATGTGATGTTATAATTAATTAAATTTCTAATTATTTAATTAAGTAATGTACTAAATTACTAATATAATGTTATAACCTTATAATTAGTTAAGTAATCATAACTATAATGTAATGTTGTAATTGATTAAGTAATCATTTAACTAGTAATGTATTAATGTTTATCAATTTATCATATATAATTAATAATTACTAATTTTCTACTGTTATACTTAGAACTTGATAATTGAAATAAATAATTAAATATTATATTATTATTTAATAAAATATACTATTTTATTCAAAAATAATTATTTTAATAACATTAAAACACTTTTAATTGGTCTTAATTCCAATTATACACTTAATTAATCAAAATTTTAATATTAATATATTAAGTTTTTTTATATGGAGTAGTTTATATGTAATAAGTATAATTGTATATTTATTTAATTAGGTTATTGTAAAACTTTAACTTTTTCCATTTTAAATTTTTTATATGTAAAACTACAATAGACCCCCATTCTTCATAGATATTTCATTTTAGCCCAGGTTCCAAAATGGTACTCAGCATGTTCCAAGCGGGCACTGCTGCAGTTCTTTTTTCGAGTTCGATTTCTTGGCCTTCCTCCACATGTAGGAACCAGAATCCGAACTGCACAGTGTCAAGTCCAAAAAAAGGGAACCGGAATCTACCCATACAATGTCAGTTCCGGGTAGGTTTTGGTTTTGGTTCTACTCGCAAGTTTCGGTTTTATCCACTACCCGTGCTCACCCTTGTAATGCCTAAGAGGCTAAAAGTGACCTAGTAATTTAGTGGACACTTACTAAGATATAGAGAATGACCTCCCTTGAGGTTTAAGGATATTACACCTAACACCCATGATCGAAGGGAAATAATCACTGACCTTGAAATTTTCTTAAATTATCACATTTGGTACATGTTTTCAAAGATATTTTTTACAAGGGCAAAGTAGTTAATGAAACATGTCTTGTTTTTGTTTTTAGGTGCTGATGTGTGAGTTTTGAGAATGTCCTCTTGTACGTTTTGTTGTAATACAACCATCTAATGAGAATATGTAACTCTAATGATATAAACCTATTTTATCATTTATATTGTATTGCAACAGAATACACATAAAACTTTCTCTCGTGATAAAACTTTTTTTTTTTTTTGGGTATGATAATTGGTGGCCACCCCTTACCCTTACTGCAACTTGAATCTAAATATTATGTAATCTCCACCCAATATTATGTAATCTGTAACTGACATAATTAAGAGATTCAAGAGATCGTACACTCCCGATATAAAGACTGCAACTCCTTAGTGATAAATCAATGAATTGAAATATACAATTCTTCAATTTCACAATAACAAGCAAAATCCACAAGGGCAATAGTTATTTTTCACAAATTTAGTCAATCTTGACCATTACAGAACAGAGGGCAGTATATAGAAAACCTTATCATTCAACTATCTTTCAGATTTATAATTCTTGTATAACGTAGAACATGAAACTGCAGTCTTTGCCACCTAAAAAAAAAAGATATATTTATAAAAAGAGGATATATATGGAGATGGCAAGTCATGGGATATTAAAGATTAATAACCGCAGAGGTGCAGAGGTTTATCCGCGAAGCTGCTGTATCCCAAACGAAATTGTGCATACCATAAGCCCCATTATAGCAAGAAATCCATATTTCCTGCACATGAACAAAAGAAATGAACTGAATAAATCACCAAACTCAGCATTTCAAGTTCTGTAAATAAAGCTTTCCAGTTTGTATTTGACATAAGGTTTCAACATAGTTGTTGTGAGAGTTACAAAAAGCTCAAGATCAAGTCGACACCTTTCAACTACAGCTAAACAAATATGTTAATTTTTTTTTTTCATATTTATTTTTACTAGTTTTATGAGTACCCAAACATTAAAAATGCTCATCACTCTTTTATAGTAAATTAAGCTTTCATGATTTTTCATTTTCTAAAATCTTTTTTAAAGGAAGCTTATACGAAGTCTACTAATAATTGGCGTCATTCTATGATGTTAGTACCATATGGCGTTAACATCATTGGATAAAATGTTTTCTAAATAACTGTTCATCTTCATCTAATGGTTCAAATACATCTAGTATTATACCATACAATATCCTAGGTTTTTCTAATAATTGATAATCCTCGCATAAAACATGTTATCATCAAACTTTTCACTTTCTTCATATCCCTAATAGCAACTGATATTGGCAATGGTTTATCCTCAAAGGGCCAGCAGTGAAAACTCAATTATATCCCAAAATTCTGCTAAGAGATCACCACTCTACTTAATAAACATTCCTTCCCATCCCCCTCTTATGCATAAAGACCTAATGATCAGATATCAGAGATTACCAAGCAGTGCAAAACTGTTTTTCAGAAAATGCATGGCTTATAATCTCTGGAATTAGACTATCCAATTTTCTTTCTTTGGTTACAATGAATGCCTCCCTTTTCTCTGGGATATATTTACGTAATCATCCTCACTCATTATTATAGATTTTCATGATTGTACTCTGGAGATAGATTTTATAAATAGGAATGAACATAAAAAGGGAGATCCACAAGTATTAACATTGCATACTTTTGAAGAAAAATATGATCAGCAAGCCATAGTGACTAGCAGGTAAGTTAATGTGTATATAGTTTTGCTATGTCCATTGGGTTGATATATTTAACCAAGGATATTATAGAGAATGAAATATAGTATATCAATAAAGAAAAGTAATCAAGTGAAGGTATCAATCTGCATTAGGAATTTACTTCACATTTCTCATCTTGTGCTTATTTCTGCCTTACTAAATTGTATATTTTATCAATTAATACAAGTTTGATGTAGCTGTATAGAGATACCATGTCATAATTTAAAACACTGAAACTTTCCCTTCACAGATCTCTACAAGACTACAGTTATTTCACTTAACATTTCTCAACAGTGTTTTCAACTTTAGAAGCAATTATTACATTGCAGCGTTTCTTCAACTTGACCTTTTGTTTATTTTGAGGTGCTTCCTTTTGCCACCTATTAGCTTAATATCTAAGTGTCGTATAAAATGCTAATTGCAATAGTTTACCTAACAAGCAGCGGATTTTCATGGACATCATTTACAGCCCTTTACGTTGAACCGGCATTTTGATATTCATTTACTGCCACAGCCAAGGGTTCAAGGAAGGCAGGACAGAAGCAAAGGAAAAGACTAAATGGACTCATAACTCTACACAACTAGAAACCAACATTTTAGCATATCAATTTGAACTGACTGAGGACCAATATTTCATCACATTTCAATCACACTTGTCTCTCTATACCGTCAGCCTAATTCAATAGGAATTCACCTCCAGTTGAAACTTTTTTATACCTTTCCCCTTTGCATATGAAGTACCCACTTTCAACATCACAGGAGTGCGAATATGCAATATTCAAGCGTCATTGTAAACTATGATGATATGGTTTCAAAAATTGTATGCCTATCAATGTTTTCACAATTTTCATTGACACGCTACACAAGAAGAAACATCAAAAGACCTGTCTAATCCTTTTATTTATTCATTTATTTTTAACATTTCTGATCCTTCATTGTCTTGTATTGTCATTGACCAGAAACAGCAGATTAACAATATTATGCCAACACAATTTGGCTTTAATTTTCCTTCAGTAGTAAAAATCAATATTAAAAACTACATTTTAAAACTTAAGACCACTAAAATTTTATCTATGCACAAGTATGTGGATTAGAATATTTTATATTAAAGTAATAGAAAAAAACAAAAATCCTCGTATATAAAAGTGTATCTATAGAGATTATTAAACAACGAGAAAGTGATTGAGTAAAAGAAAGAAGAAACAAACCCAATAGTGAGGCGCTTTTGAGGATCACCGGTTGCATAACCTTTGAAATAGAAAAAACGAGTAACAGTATAAAAGAAGCCAAGTGCAGCACATATACAAGGATGACTAATTCCTCCCAAAATCATCAGCATGAAGAACACAGATATAAATTCCAAAGAGTTCTGATGTCCTCTCTGCACCACCAAATCCAAATACACAAATATTTTTTCGTTACAACCAAGAATCACCCAAAGATTAATATAGTAACATTTCCAGCAAGTCAATTACCTGAACACAGTTAAACAACTTTGCCTCTTTGTTTTCAGATTCTATAGCATACAGGGTCGGACAAGGAACGTTATATCTATTTTTTTTTTCCAAACAGAAAAGATCAGTGGAGATAAAAAATACCCAGAAAAATAAAGAGAAAAATGGAGATGAGAAGAAACATACTTTTTGCGGGCTTTGCCGACTTGGAAGGTCATCCAGAAATTCAGAAAGCAGTAAAAGACAAGAACGATAGCAACGCATCCGTATTCTTTAGGGAGCAATTGAGTTCCGGCCATGATGATGAGTTAGTTAAGTTAAACACTGACTTGTGTTGATAGGTTTCTCTCTTAGACTTGGAAGGTTGACCGATACTTGTTCCAGGGTTTATCTAGTGTGAGAATTGAGAAACAAACGGCTGGAACAAATTCCACGGCTGTAGCCTCTTTAACTGACAAAGTGATAGAAAAACAAACGGCTGAGACCAATTCCACGGCTTTGGTTTGGCCTCTGTCACCAAGTGATTCCTTAGACCATCTCCAACCCATTGCACCAATTTGGTGTAAAATTGCACCAAATTGGTGCAAAATTTGGTGCAAAATACTATTCTATCTCCAACCCACAACACTAAATATTGCACCAAAAAATATATTCCCTAGAATATTCTTTAGAATATTCTTTTTTTCTTTTATTGTAATAATCAACAATTAATCTATTTCATTCATTATTTTTGACTAATTTAATAGAATTAAGCATTTATTTAATCAAATAAACATTACATTTAATATAGAAAAACATTACATCTAATATAAAATGATACAAAAAAAAAAAAATGTGTTGTGGGTTCAAGTTTTTTTCAATATTTTGATGATCTTATTGGATCCGGAACTAATCTACCGGAACTAATCTACCGAAATACTAAATTAGTGCTTTTAATACTTCGGCTCCCTCAGAAAAAAAATTTGGCTCCGCCCCTGGTTAACATTCTTTAACGCAGGTTAGACTTTTGGAAAATTTAATCACTTAACAGGCGAAAAAAATGTCCCCCTCACTATTAAAGAAAAAATGTTTAATGAATGACAGGCCAGAAAGAAATTAGGAAGTTACACTTACAACTTACAAGGGCTAAATTATTACATTAAAAAAATGGGGTGCGAAATGTTAAATTTATAGGGAATAAAATGATATTTTCTATACGAAATTTTAAAAAAAATTGGGGCATGGGGTGGCCATTTCGCCACTGATGTTAACCGTAATAAGTCTATGAGTAAAGATTATTTTGATCTCCGTTTCCTTTGTGAAAGGATAACACATATATGTGTTTGAAATAAGTCAACAATAATAAACAAAATAGTGCTGGCCATGAAATTTAACGTTGAAGTGGTGTAAAGGTGAATATGTATAACTTGATACAAAAGTTTTGATCATAGCAGTTGGCTTTAGCCATTCGTTTGGTTGGCTGGATTTGGCTTCGAAGCCAGATTTGACTTCGCGAAACCAAATCCTACTAGGCTGTGTTCAGCTTGATCTAGCCAAATCTATTTTTTTTTAGTGTGTAAGATAAAACTAAAACTGGTGGCAGGACAACCTTAATCACATAGTTAAAATGATTTGACCATTATACCATCTTATTGTGAAAAATTATTCACCTCCATTAGATTTTTTTTGGGTTATTTTGTCATTATTGGTCTCTGCTGTAAGTTATCTATCAACTTATGATTCTAGTGTGATAATACTAGTCATGGTATGAACATTTTACTTTGAATATTGCACCATCATTTTTGTTTAAATTTCTAGTGTGACGACTCTTTGTCGAAATGACCACTTTTAATTAAGTCAGGTTTCTGTAATATCGTGTGGGCACTTCAAAGTCTAAGTGGTCACATGCATCTGACATATATTTTGCATAACACGTATTGCATTTTAATATTGTATTAAATTATCTTTTATTCTCTTTTGATATATTGTTTGTGGGGCATGACACTTGTCATTTATTCATGTAATGTGCTGGAAAGTTTGTTTGCAAATGTCGTTGGTCCCAAGAGAATTGAAATAAACTTTTTCATAAAGGTAAAACCATAAAGCATATCGTTGGCCACTTGTCCCCTTGCATTGGCAGGATATTTTCTATATAATCTCTTCTCCAATGTAATTTCATTTTAAGCCTTATAATTCTCTTAAAAGTACTCTTATATTCTAAAAGGTTTTTTTTTTTTTTTTTTTTTTTTTAAAAAACATCAAGTTTCATATGCTTAGTAGGCTTACAAATACCTTCCTGAAATAGTTTGATTTTGTCCTTGCTTCTACATTGGTTACGTAGTTGCTGCTTAAAGCATTTTCGAGCTGATTCAACTGGAGTGCGTGTTCAGTGATTGATCCTTGAGAGGTCTTCAAGGTTGACCAGGTGGTCTTGTGAACGTGGAACTTGTTGTGGTAGTTTGTAGTTCGACCAAAGGGTGGAGTTTGAAGCGTTGCAACAACAGGGAGTGTTCTTGCAACTAATGCTTAACTTTAGCTTTGTAATTGAACTGTAAATGTTTACCATAGTGGATTGCTTCATCTACACTTGCTCCTATGGATGTAGGCATTTTGCCTAACCATGTAAAATCCCCTGGTGTGCTTTATTTTGTTTCATGAATGTCTAGTTTATAATGGTGATGAACAAACACTAAAATCAACTTAGCATCCCATACCAATTAGGTTTAATCAAATTGGTAAGTGATTAAAACTTTTATGTGTCCTAATTTTCTTTCCCCAAACTTGATGGATAAAAAGGTTATTCCCCTTTAATGGTAACATAAATATGATGTATATGTGGCACTAATGCAAACATTAATGTTATTAAAAAGGAATTGCTTCATTACTTATTAAGCTATTATAGGGTGATACTACATATAACTACGCCACATTTTAATGTTTTTGGGGAGACATTTTCAATATAACTGCTGGTACCCAAATTCTCCCAAGGACAAAAATAAAATCATTTTTGAGATTACTTGCAAACAAAGTAAATTATCTAACGGATAATCCACCAAATAGGAAGTAGAATCCTACTTAATTGAGGATCTATAGAGAAGATGAAAGTTAGTCTAACTAGAAAGTGAATGTGGACAAGATACAGTCCAAAAAGGGAAAGGAGCCCACATTCTCCTAAAGCTCCAATAAATTCCTTTCCTATTCAAAGTCCTACAATGACAAGGAAAGTAATTTACTCAAACCCTATCCTATTTCATTATATAAAGGGGCTAATAGGCATGGAATGGTAACTTAATATTGAAACGAAAAAGACTCGCACTTCAACATTCTAGATTGAAGCTAACCGCTGCGGTAGTTGGTCTCCTACTCAATTTTTAACCTTGCAATCTTAAGGTTGTTTTCTATATGGGCAAGGAGTAGTGTTGCAGTCGACGATACCCCAAAAGCAAAGAATAAACCATTTAAGGACAAAATGTGAAAACCATTATGTTCCAAAGGGTAAGATTGTAATTCCTTATTTGGTGCAAAATTTGGCATCAATAGTTGGCGTGTCTCTAAGAAAGCAAATAGAAGGCCACAACAACATGGTGACTACATGTTTTGTTGGATGACAACTTGGGAACAAAGATGCCCTAAACGCTTTAATGGCTTCTAACAACAATCCACTGGTCAACAATCCATTAGGAGTGGTGGTTGCTAAGGGTAGAATTACATATAGAGCAACTTAACAATTTTTGCAATGGATTATGAGACAAGCTCTTCAACTTATTGATTGCCTAAGTCGTTAGTATAAGGACACAACAAATGAATCTAAACAATGGACATGTTGCTACCCTAGAAAATCATAATCAAAACAGTCATGACGAGTATCGTGAGGGATCTCTAGTCAATTCAAATTGGGATAATCACCAAGAACGGGAGGCCAGGAGGAATGGGAAAAGGCCTATCAATGCCAAGGATTAGAACAACCATGAAGATCCTAAAATACAAGAACGCCAATGACAAAAGTGATCTTGTTCCTCACCGAGGTTTATGACAATTGGCCGCACAATCCAAATGTGGTATGATGAGCTTCCACACATAGTATTCGATCATTCAATCAACTTTCCAAAGAATTAAGCTGCCAATTCTAGGAAGCTATGCATAATGACAAAGATCCTTCCCTGCTACTCGACGTATACCAAGGTGAGTATGAGTCCCTTTGTAATTTGACTAATCGATTTCACTTTAAGGTGGTGAAATTAGGGGCAACAAAGTATGCATATGCCCATGATGTTAGAGTAGATGCCATAGAGCCAATCACATTTTGTAAATTGACTCTATGTATCATGTTATTTTATTAATAAAAGGCATTTTTATTATATCGTGTAGATCATTCTACAAGTATTGATATATGATCTTAGAATGGTAGAACTTTGATGAGGGTATTGAGTGCTATAAATCTCGATTGTGAGGATCCCATGAGTACATATAGTGGTCATTCTAAAATTGCCTATAGCCTTAGTATTATCCTGACCAAGGACACATATAATACGGTAAGACTATCATAGTGTTGAACGTGACATATCTCACATATCAAAGTTGTTTGGTGAAAATTTGGTGTGGCGCATGGATGCTTATTATTTTCAAGTTCACTAAACTGACCTATAGAGGATTCTATATAGATGTTAACCTTAGTGTCTATGTAATACATTATCTAAGGGATGGTGATGCATGTGATCCATAGACTTGAGATCACCAGAGCGATGTGCGTAAATATTAGTGTAGTTTAACACTAGCCTAACCTAATCCTATTTAGGGTTATCAATATGCTAGTGGTTGACTTCATTAAGAAGTACAATATGGCTATGGTAGGTTGACAAAGGATTCGTCACTCCTGGGTACAAGAGAAATTGTCTCGCTAAGTTATTTGGTAAAAGGTAACAACCTTAAATCTGTAGTCATAATGGAATTAAATTGTTGCTCAAATCCAATTTTGTTTGGTCGTTAATTCGATAATTGAATACGAATATGTCAAGGTAATCTACATTTGAAGTTGACACTGTTTCTGTGCTTCAAACCTTGATGAGATAATAGATGACGAAGGGATTGAATTGCATAGTAACCATACCGTTGATAGGAAACTATTTTGTTGAATTCGAATCTATCGGGTGGTCATGATGTCTTACTAGAGACCAATCTTGATCTGTGTATAGTAGGACGATAAATTGGGTGTTCATCGCGATACTACCCACTACCGATATGATAATGAACCTACAGGTCACATACTTAGGAGACAACTTGAGGATTAAAGTGTAAAGGGACGATTTCATCTTTATAAGATGAAAGGATAATTTTACAATCTTGCAGTGCAATTAAATTTGTTAGAAGGTTGTTGCCTATGTGGCTATGTCCAATTTTATATTGGAATTTAATTTGTGAGATTACATATTTATTTTTATTTTTATTTTTATAAATATATATTTAATTGTATTATTATTGGAATTAATATTAATATATCTATTAAATAATATATATGCTATTCCTTTTTTGGGAATGAGATAGTAACTAGTCTAATTAGGAATAAGGGGATATTTATTCCTATTAGGAATAGGGTTTCAGTTGCACTATAAAAGGGAACTAAAACAATTAAGTTAACATTGAATAAAACCCTAGTCACCCAACACTAAAAGTAAAAGAGAATTTTTGATAAAATATTCAGCTCCCTTGTTAATCCTTGAAACAAACAATTTAATCTAGCAAATTAGATTGTTTATAATTTCCTATCTTCATGTGGATACCATTTGTGCATTCATGTTCTTGGAGTGCAAGCGAATTCGCGAAATCGATAGAAGGAGTCGCCTAATGCAGGTAAAAACAAATAATATTCGATTTATTATATTGTTTATAACATGTAAATAATGCAAATCAATATAAGGATCAATGGGGTTTAGCGTATTAATCAAAAAATTTTAAAATTCTACTAAGTATGATTCGATTAACTCCTAACAGTGGTATCAGAGCCTCTTATATCTGATTGCATTATTTAATTTGTGTTTTTAATCATGTGATTAGTTGATTGCATGATTAGGGTTTTTAATTTGATTAATTGAATTAAAAATTGATATTTGTTGTGTTGATGGTTTTTTTGCATCTGTTTTAATTTTTGTTGAAATTAAATTGTTTGTTTTTGGAACCCTAAGAGCACCATCAATTCGTGGTGGTGAGCAATTGTAACAACAGTGTGCTCAAGCACACTACTGCTGCTAGAGTCGCATGCAGCAATGTAGTAATTGCATGTGATGGAGCAGTGGTCGCATGCTCACGCATGTGGCCTTGGTCGACACCGTCGCAAATGGTGTCTAGTGGCCATGTGCAACAACACACGACCATTAATTCAGTAGTTGCACATTGTCATGCGTAACTGTCGTTGCTCCTTCTACTGAATGCTATCGCGTGCGGTGGCTACCATGGGCATTGCGTTGTTGCACATGGCCAAACCCTACCAGGCGTGTGCTTCCATGCATGGCCTTGACATGAACATTGTGTTTTCACACAAGTGTCTAATCTGTTGGACGTTTTTACGCACATCAGATTAGTTTTAGGCAACCCATTGCACATCTCGATAAATCGCTCCCGATCGCACTACATAATGTACTTTGGAGCAAAACAAAATTCCACGTGTTGCTGCACGTGCAAGGATCACGTCAGTAAGTCTATGCAGGTCTTTTGATAGGTGTAGCAAGGGGAATCATTATCGAACAAGCAGTTTTTATGCACGTTGTCACGTGTGATCTTGTTGCATGTTCGACAACTGAACATAATGGAGGCTATAGTGACTCAATTGATTTATGAATTGTACCATTAGCTTGCTGACATGTTGGTAGACGTTCAACAATTCTTTAAACGCTGCTGCCCGAATGCATCGATGCGCATAAAACCGTTTTTATGGGCAACTTGCACAATGGACTTATTTTTGGGTTGTTTTTGCGTTGTCGCGCGTCAACAATGGGCCAAGAAAATTCTATAATATGTTGCTGCATATCTATATATCTATATAATCCTGAAGCACACCCTCTTTATATAGCTATCGCCATTTGGACTCCACATAGGATTCCAGTTGGACCTTTTAAATTCCATGTAGGATTCTAGCTAGACCTTTAAAATTGGTACAGGTGTCTAACCTATTTGCTTTGGAGAACATTTAATGTTACTCACATCCACATTCGCTTTGGTTTGTAGAAATTGTCCGCATTCACATTCAATGTTTTCTAGTTACAAATATTCTGGAGGCCCAATAGAGTGAAGCCCAACAATAAGGGACTAAAGCTGAAGTTTAAAACTTGTTGGGTTTAAAGACAACAATATTAAACAATAAGGCGTAATAAATTTTACCAATATGATCATAATTAAATTTTTGATTTTATTATGCATATTCTAGTGTTTGAATTTGTATGGTGTTTTGTGCATCTGCCGTTAAACTTAATATTGATTATTTTGAGGATTTATAATTTTCAATTTAAATAGGGCCTACGTGTCCTGCCTTCTTCCTACTCTCTTGTAATTTCTTTCTCTCATCTTACTCTCCTTGAATATAACTCGAGGTTTCTTTTTAGCTATGTAAAATTAAATTAGAATTTTATTTCAATTTATTGTAATGATTAAGAAGAATGAGCATTGGATTGAAGAAGGCGTTTTTCCTATTGAAGACTCCCGTTTAATTTTCATTATCGAGGTTGACTTACCAATTCCTCTAGGCTTGAGGAATTGGGTTTTAGTTAAAGCAATGCACCAACACGTTTATTTTTATTGCTTAGTATGCATGCTAAGAGTGAATGTTATGACTATAACATGTTAATAAAGATAATAAAAATGATGAGACCAAAAGTTGTAACTGATCAGAACAATTCATAGAGTTCTCAAAAACACACTAATAACTCTGGCTCTCATATAACTTTATACAAAACATAAATACATTTAGAAACATACCCTCTTGAAGCTAGGTTCCTTGCTTCTAGATCTCACAAAAAACCATAAATTTAATCAACACTCCATAACTAAAACCAAAAAAAGAAAACTTTAGCTTTACAAATCTCACCCAATTGTTTCCTCAAAGCAGCAACTTGGCTATCTTGATCAATCTCTTCTTGTAATCGATCGAAAACAGTTCCTGGAGTTCTCAATTTGCTCTGATTCTTTTGCACTTGATGTTCTAAGCGAGACTCAAAAACCAAATCTTCCTCCGAATCAACAAAATCAAGACTTGTAAAAACCATAACAATTAGAAGAACATCAAATGATGAATTCAAATTGTTGGATAATTTTTTTTGAAAGCTTTGAATTAGAATTAGGAATCTCACCCAATCGTTTCCTCAAAGCAACAACTTGGCTATGTTTATTATCAATCTCTCCTTGTAACTGACTAGAAACAGTTCATAGAGTTCTCAATTTGCTATGATTCTCTTGCACTTGATGTTCTAAGCAAGACCCAATAGTCAAATCTTCCTTTGAATCAACAAAATCAGGAAATAAGATAGTCTCTGAAGATGCGAAATCACAACCCTATCAACCACCTTTATATTTTCTTCAACAAACAGTACATGTGTTGTCTGTGATCGAAGATATGACACTTCAAAAGAAGAAATGGTATCAAAAATTGAAGAAATCAAGGTATGAGTCATCTGGATATTCACAAAAGTTTTAATTAGACGTTCAGAATGCCCAATAATATATAATCACTATTTAATATATATTGTTATTAATATGTGTAATTAATACTAAAAAATATCAAACACCAATAACATTAAGCCACATGAAACCAAAAATCATACCCATCCACATATCCCACATCATCACCAATCACATGCAACCAAATGTACATATCCCACATCATCACTAATCACATGCATTCACATGTCGGACAATCATCCAACATGTCAAAATGAAGCAATTCTAGAGCTTAAAAAAATCCTACATGGCAATCAAATAGGGTATGTCTTAGGATTATATTCTTCAACAAACGATACATGTGTTGTCGGTAATTGAAGATATGACGCTTCAAAAGAAGAAACGGTAGCAAAAACTGAAGAAATCAAGGTATGAGTCATCTCGATATTCACAAAAGTTTTAATCAGACATTTAGAATGCCCAATAATATATAATCATTATTTAATATATATTGTTATTATTATGTGTAATTAATACAAAAAAAATATATCAAACATCAATTACATTAAGCCACATGAAACCGAAAATCTTACTCATCCACATATCCCACATCATCACCAATCACATGCAGCCAAATGTACATATCTCATATCATCACCAATCACATACAATCACATGTTGAACAATCATCCAACATGTCAAAATGAACCAATTATAGAGCTTAAAAAATCCTACATGACAATCAAATAGGGTATGTCTTAGAATTATATAAATATATCGATATAGATTATATAAACTAAATCTTGCCAAATTGGATGAATGAGTTGGATTTAGATCCATTATAGGCCTATATCTAGCCATATTCTTCTTCCAAAATATAAACAACAAATAAAAGTAAACTTGGTTGACGGCCATTTAATGTTCGTATAAAGTATTGGAAACTAGATAAGATTAAAAATAGGTGTGAGAAGAGATGGCGGACATTGATATTTAAAAACATGGCACTTGATCAAGCATATTCCAGATCATAAATGCAAGAGTAATACTACACTCATAAACACTTCTCACTAACTTTCTCTCACAAACACCATGTGTCTAATGTTCTTAAACCCGAACCGGACCGAGCAGTCGAACCAGTCCGATCAGGTGTCACTTATATTTCCGGTTTGAAAAGAGTTAAAGACCAAAATTTTGCTTCAGACCATTTCAAACCGCGGTTAGACCATATCACTGTAGCAAACCGACGGTCCAACCGGTATAACAAAGAAATCTGGTCCACACCTAATCCGGTTTAATCATATGAAATAAAATTAAAAATTAAAAACCACAAACAAAAAGTCAAAGTGTCAAACCCCCAAATTTTTTAATACATTTTCAATTTGCTTTTGAGGTTGAGCTGTGAGCTACTAAGTTGTCTGCCACTTTGAAAATTTTGCTTTTTGCCTTTTTCATTTTGGTTTGCTACTTTGCCATTCGCGATCTCCACTCTCTAGTCCAGTCTTCCTCCTCCATTCGCGATCTCGGATCTCCTTCAAGCTTCAGCTTCAGCGGTTCAGCCTTCAAGTCTTCACTCTTCAAGTCCTCTTCAATCATCGCGATCTCCTGCTCTTCAATCAACCTCTTTAGGCTCCAGAGTCCAGTCTAGTCCTCCTCCATTGGCGATCTCCTTTAAGCTTCAGCTTCAGCCTTCAATTCTTCAAGTCTTCAACCTCTTCAATCATTGCTGGTCTGCTACTCTACTTCTTCCTTGTCGTGGCTGGTCTGCTACAAGTCTTCATTCTTCAACTTCAAGTCTTCAACGGTTCAACCTCTTCAATCATCACTGTCGCCATCTAAAAGTCTGCTTCTTGCTTGCCGTTGCTGGTCTGCCAGATTAGCCAGTCACTACTTCAACTTCAATTCAGATTTTAGCCTTCGCATCTACCGCTGTCTGTGAGCTGCCATTTGTCGTCGACCAAGTAACAAACTACTGTAAGAGACTACGAGTCATCCTATCTTTCTCTGTCTTCTATTTCATATCATGATTCATGATATTATATTGATGGCTTTATGTACAGATTTATGAACCATGTTAGTGGCTGGCTTTTGGATTTATGATGTATAGAATCTGTAGATTTTATTATCTTCTTGTTGTCTGTCCAAGTGGCCTGCTTGTTTTATAATGCTAGTAATTTTGCTTAGGCTTTTTGGAGATTTGGTTCTATTTTTTTGTTTGTTCAGGTGGCCAGCCTACGTGTTTTACACTTGTAGATTGTGTAAATTCGCCCCTTGTTTTTGGTTTTGAATTTATTCATAATATTGTATTATTGACTTATTGTGATGTGAAATTGTGAAATGTGAATCACTAAACCTGTAAACATTAACTATCAAACTTTGATGGTTTTATTATTATTGCAGGGTTGGTTTGATGGTTTTTAAATTTTAGTTAGATGAAAAACCTGGATTTTTTTTCCCTTTTTTTTGTTTTTGCTGACGTCACCGGTCGGACCGACCGGTCCAACCGTTCGAACCGAGAACCGGCCATTAGGCCGAGTTGACTCTCGATTCGGTTTTCAAAACATTGCATGTGTCAACTCATAATTTGTCAATTCACATGGGTCCCGCCTAACCAAGTCAATCACAAACTCCCACATGGGGTTAGTGAGAGGGGTTTGTTAGGTTAGTATTATTGTAAATGCAATTATATTGCCGCATACAAGTAGTTAAGGCTCATGAAAATTTTCTTGGTAAGCTTTTAAAATTGTGTCATGCCACTTTGATTTAAATATTTAAATGAGTAAACGACATGTTCCCACCCAAGGTTAAACAAAATGTCAAGTTCCCACCCCTGGTTTCATGAATTCTAGATTCCTACCCTTAAATTAACACTGTTAGTAAATTTTGACTTCTGACACATCTACAAAAAGTGCTATTACCATACTGCCCTTAACTTTTGATTTCACCACCACCTAGCCACCATCCAGCCACCACCACCTTTCAACCCCATCACGATCAAAACCCCAAAGTCACCACCACCATCACAATCCCTCTAAACGCCAAAGCTAGCCCTACCACCACCAAACCACTGACAAATTTAGCCACAGACCGCCACAAACGCACCGATTCTTTGCTTAAGTCATAGCTGTAACTTTTCCCTTACTTTACAATATACAAAATCATTTTATCTACATTTTGTCAATACCAACATAAAAATGATAGAAATTGAAAATAACAAAAACTGCTAGCAATTTAGGGTAGAGGGCTGTTGGATTTGGCCTTATGTCGGCCAAACCCAGTTGCCTCAAAGCCTATTATGAGAAGGGAGAAGAGGGAAGAAGAAAGAAAGTAGGAGGAAGAGAAGAAGAAAGAGGGGAAGAAGAAGAAGAATAGGTAGAAAAAAAAAAAAAAAAAAAGGCTGCAGTGGTAGGGTGATATTAGGTGGTTAACCACACATGGGAGAGAAATGAGAGAGAGAGGGGTGAGACGGATGTGGTTGTGGTTGTGGTTTAGAATATGGTGGATTCAATGACCATTTTACCCTTTCATCATTAGGTTAAACAAATTTATGTTAATTTAAGGAGGAGAATATGAAATTTATGAAACTAAGGGTGGGAACTTGACTTTTCGCTTAACCTTGAGTGGGAACCTATCGTTTGCTCTATTTAACTTATGATATTGTTAATCAAGAGTTGAAATTTTAGTAATTGACTAGTAATTTCTATACCTTTACATTTCTAAACTACTAAAAATCAGTTGATATCATATGCTTTAATCGATAATATGATATAATAGTCTAACTAATTGGGTTACATACTTTATCATATTGTCTAATTAGTTTAACGATCAAGAAGGTTTTACTCCCTTCTTTCAGTTCATAAGTTCAAATCTTAGTGCTATCTATCACAATAATATTGTAGCTTAACTTGATTCTTTGGATTTGTAGGATTTTCAATGAACCCTAAAAATTAATTGAGGTATGTGCAAGCTAGCCCAAACACTTGGTTATAAAAAAAAATTGCATTATAATTTAAGTGTTGTAAAAGTAAAAGAAAGAACAGTTAAATATCCTTTAATCTTCTACATTTTATTGTGTTTAACTTTATTTAATTATCCTTTATTTTATAACAGTTATGTATTAATTTAAAATAATTAATATATTTTTTATCTTTAAATAAAGGAATAAAGAATGTAATCTTTTAATTTTGATTTATTTTTTTATATAAATTTTTAATGGTGAATTCCATACAATCTAACAGTGTGAAATTGTTGAGGTGCTACACAAAAGTAATTTTCTATTGAAAAAATATGAGTCGTTGTGTAAGCTTTATAACTTGTAAAGAAAGCATATACAACATTTTTCAATACTAATTTTCTATTAAAATAAAGTTAAAAGATGCCAACAATGTCTTCATCACTTCATCTATGAATGTTATCCTTGACACGTGGAGGCTTTTAAGGTAGATATTGCCAAACACATGTGATCCATGATCTATTCACGTCATTAATTTTCAATCACTATTATGAAGGGTCTACAATATTCCAATGAAAGTTACCCTTTTAATATTTATTAATTATGGTGCATAGCTATATGTTAAAAGACATTTCTCTCCTTGATTTCGAAAACTAACAACGTTACTCTCGTTATACTTTCCATCCACTCAATTTTAATTTGACAAACTTTGACCATAAAATACTGGTTTTAATTTATTATTTATTGTCAAAATAATTAATACAAAGTTAATAATTAAGAATTAATTTACATCCCAAATTAATAAAATTATCAAAAAAAATTAATCCAAATTTCACTACCTTAAAATTTAGCCACCAACTCAAAATTATTAACACTATCCTGTGACACAATATGAAAATTGTATACACTCATTCAGCCGTTAAAATCATAAAACCATAACCAAAACAACAACAACCAAAAAAAAAAAAAAAAATCATAAATCTAAAACAACAAAAAATATTTGCAACCGAAAAATAGAAGCTAAATGCAATCTAAGTTTGTTTGTTTAATAAGGGTAATATTGTTAGTTTTCGAAATTAAGAGGGTAAATAATTCGTAGTGATTGAAAAAAATTCGTCCATATAATATTAAGCGTTATTATCATTTGGGCAACACTTGTTTTAAAAATCGGGAGAAAAAAGAAACAAAATTAATTTGTACCGATAAATCGATACGTTTTATCACTTAAATGACACTTTTAAAAGCATGTCTTTAAAAAAATGTTCTAAAATGTGTAAAAAAAGTTCAGAATTATTTTATTGATAAAGATATCATTTAATTAATATAAATAATTTTTTTTTTTTCAGTATTTAAAATAAGTGTTTTTGAATCGGTAACACACCATGATCGGAGGTCACATTAATAAAAGAAGTATTCAGAGGAAGTCCACCTAGCACAATATTAATAAAGTGATTGGACATAATATTTATAAAAGAAGAGCAAACGACATAATCCCACCCGAAGTTTGGGGAAACCCCAAGTTAATACGGTTGGTTCAATTTATCCCGTTTTGCCACTCTTAATCTAACACCGTTCACTGGGTTTTAACAACAAAAGGGTAAAAATGACATTTAAGATAAATTAATTCAAATAATAAAGAAGCCTAGGGAAATGTTGCCAATTAAATTCAAATAATAAAAAAATAATAAAGAAGCCTAGGAAATTGTTGCAAAATCTGTAAAGGAAGATAAGTATGACGGCTGGAGTTATTGCAAATGTCTGGTGAAATTTTTTTTCTTTTTCTCTAATACTCTTTCGTTTTCTCTTTCAAACGAAAATGCTTCTCTGAAAAACTAACCCATATTAACCCACGAACCTCATCACCTGTGCAACAAAAATTGCAACCATTAATCCTTCTGACCTTCTTCCCATCCCATAGTCAAACTCGTAAGCCTCACCGAATCCTTGCCGTTTGGTTTTTCTGCTTTGACTCCTAAACGAAACGACAACCAAACCTAGACCCATTAACCCGAAACCATCGTACCGGTCGCGCAAACACAACCTTGGGAGGAATACAAGCCATTAACGAAAAGATAAATCTCGCCGGTTAGAGGAAGACGAACGATGGGTAAAGAAAGACGACAGTTCGACGAGATGGACGATATGGCGAAGTGGTCTGCGGCAAGGGATATCGACAGTTTATTTACGTATTTTTTGAATATGGTTTGTGTTGGATTTTTCTGTGGATTGGCTTTTTTGTTATGTGTTTGGTGGTGGTGATTGGTGTAAGGGTTGTGGTGGTGGCGTTAGGGTGGTTATTGGGTGGTGGTTGATGGATTAGTGGTGCATGTTTGGTGGTTCAATGGGGGATTGTATAATGGCGTTAGGGTGGTTGTTGGGTGGTGGTAGGATGGTGATGGTGGTAGTATGAGGCTTTAAGACTACGGTTAGGGTTTTGGTGAAGTGGTAGTTTAGGATATTGGTGTTGCATGGCAGTGTTAGTATTGGTTGTTGTGTGTATATGGTGATATAGTGGTGGTATAGTTGACAGTGGTATTAGGGTTAAAGTTTTGGTGTAGTGGGGGTTTAGGATATTGGTGTTACATGGCACTGTTAGTATTGGTGGTGGTATGTGTATGGTGGTATAGTGGTGGTAGAGTTGATGGTGGCGTTAGGGTGATTTTTGGTATATTGGCTGGAAACCGGTGAATCGCCTTAAATCGCCTAGCATGGTTGACGACATCGGTGTAACAATGCCACGTACCTTGGGTGGTGGTAGGGTGGTGATGGCTGTTGTAGGGTGGTGGCAGTTGATTTTTTTATGGTGGCGTTGGGGAGATTTTTGGTATATTGGCTGGAAACCAATAACTGTCTTAAATGCTGCCTAGCAGTGGTTGACGACATCTGGTGTAACAATACCACGTACCTTGGGTGGTGGTAGGGTGGTGGCAGTTGATTTTTTGTTTATAATTGCTTGGTTGTGTTTGTTTATGCAAGCTTAAACCAAATTCCTATGACTTTAAAGTTGAAGTGTTTAATTTAGAATATGAAATACTAAATGTTGATCCGGATGAGTATAGTTATATATGTTTTATTAAAGATGTGAAACGATGTGTGGCTTCGGAGAATGAGGTTGTCGAAATGAACCCTTATAAGAAGTTTAAGGTAGAGGTTGAGCTACCCTTGTCAGGGGCTAGATACATAGTGGAAGGGGATGATGATATGGAATTCATATTTGAGCAATATAAGAGTTTTGGCAAGCGAGTGATAAGAGTCTCTGTAGGAAGCCATACCAAGGACTTTGTTGAACCTAGAACTTTATTAAGCCCAACCAGAGGACAATGAGGGTTTTGTGAGGCAGGATAATGAGGAAGCTGAAGAGGATATTCCAGATGAGTTCTATTGGAGTGTTGAAAGTGATGAAAGTGATCATGAAGAAGACCATGAGAGTGGGCAGGATGGACAGGGAAGTGGGGTGGTTGAAGGAATGGAAAGCGGAGACGGGGAAAGTGGGGTGGTAAAGGGAGGGGTGGTAAAGGGAATTGAAATTGGGCAAGGAAGTGGTGGGGTTGAGGGAAATCAAACTGGGCAAGGTAGTGGTGGGGTAGAGGACATTGAAGTTCAAGGGGAAATGTCTGAATACCATGAGGACAGTTCATATGAAGGGTCTACTGATGATGAAGATGCAGTAATTAGGTTTAGCAAGCACATGAAGGGTCAACAGTTTGCATATGGGGATAATGGGAAAATCCACTTCAAAGTTGGTCAAGTGTTTGAGGGAGTTGATCACTTTAGGAAGGTGTTTCGAGATTATGTAATTCAGAGGGGTTTTCTGTTAGGAAGATTCACAATGAGAGAAGAAGATTTAAGGCTAAATGTAAGCAAACAAACTGTCCATTTCATCTATATGCTGCTTTGATGCCTGATGATGTGTCTTTTCAGATTAGGAAGTATAGGCACTCACATACATGCACGAGAGTTTATAATAATAGAGAGGCAACAACTGCTTGGGTGGCTGAAAAAATTGGGAGACTTCATCAGATCCCAAAAGGGTTCATCAATTAAGCCATTGGTAGATGAGTTGGGTAGGAAACACTATCTACAGTTGTCTAGATCCAAACTTTATAGAGCTAATCAGTTGGCAAAGGGGAGGTCAGACAAGCTCCATGCAGAGTCCTTTACTGGTTTGTTGAAATATGATCACATTGTCAAACATACCAACCCAGGTTCTATGTATAATGTGAAATCTGTTAGTCCAGAAGGGATTCCAAACTTTCAGAGGTGTTTCCTAGGATTTGCAGCACAAAAGAAAAGGTTTATAGAGGGTTGTAGGCATTTTATAGGTGTGGATGGTTGCCATCTTAAAGGGCCTTATGGTGGAGTACTATTATCAGTAGTTTCTATGGATGCTAACAGTGGCGTTTTCCCAATAGCAATTACCATTTGTGAGATAGAAAACAAGGAATCATGGAGATACTTTATGACCTTGTTGAAGGAGTTTATAGGGGACATTGACCCTATCACTATCATGAGTGATAGGCGAAGGGTTTAATGGATGCTAACGGGATGGGCGTTTTCCCAATAGCAATTACCATTTAGAGATACTTTATGACCTTGTCAAGGAGTTTATAGGGGACTTGACCCTATCACTACTGCATGAGTGATAGGCGTATGGGTTTGGTGGATGCATACTGCACTGCTGGCCAAATGCTAGTGTTAGACATTGTGCTAGGCATGTTTATGCTAACTTTAGGAAAAAATTCCCTGGGTTGAGGTTAAGGAACTTGTTTTGGGCTGTTAGTAGGGCTGCCAATATCATTGATTTTCAGCAAGCCATGAAAAAGGTTGAAGCTGTAGATAGAGAAGCTCATAGGTGGATGATTGAAAATGATGTGAGATCCTGGTCAAGGCATGCATTCGACCTTGATTCCAAATCTGATCATGTTACAAATAACATGTGTGAAGTCTTTAATAGCTGGTTGGGAGAGAATAGAGAATTACCCATACTAAGCTTGTTGGAGCATTATAGGAGGAGGGTTATGGTACAGATGCAAGCTAGGGCAAAGGCTAGGAATGATTGGGTCACAACTGTTCCCCCTGTTGTACATAGGAAAATCAATGGTCTAATTGAGTCTGCTAGGAATATTGAAGCTATTTGGCCTGGGAGTGATGAGTTTGAAGTGGTGGATAACAACTGCCTTCCTAGTAGACGTTACATATTAAACCTTCAATCTCAAACTTGTGAGCGTGGAATGTGGCAACTTTGCAGGAGTCCCTTGTGTGCATGCAGTCCGCTGTTTGCTTTTTAGGAACATTAGAAATATGGAGGATTATGTGGACTCTTCATTAAGGATCACTTCATACGTAAAAACATATGTTGATCACATTCACCCCATACTTGACCCACTTAGTTGGCCTGACTTGCTTGGGGGTAGGCAGCTGAATCCACCTATCAAACATAGCAAGGTTGGGAGGCCCAAAAAGGCCAGAAAAAAGGATGCTGATGAAGAACCAAGGATGACCAAAGGTGCAACACTTAGGTGTGGGATCTGTCGAACTTTAGGACATAACAAAAGACGCTGCCCACAAAATCATTCAAACAACAAGAATCAAAGGGTATTTTACAGCTTTTATTTAACATGATTAGTATTGTTTTTGTAATAGAATTTGCTTGCATTAACATTTGTTTTCTATGCTTTGTTTAGAGAGGAGAAGCTTCATCAGCCCCAACAAGTTAGACATGTCAACATTGAAGCAACTATCAAGGGTAGCAGGTTAGTGTAACATCAGCCCTTCAAATTTTAACATTGTGACATTGCTTCAAACTGTCAAGGACAGCCCCTTAAATTGATTTTATGATTTTTTTCAGGTACTTAAGGAGTGTGGAGTTGAAGCATGTTGTTATTTTTGGGTGTGTTAAAACTGTAGAAGCATGATGTTGGTTTTTTTTGGATGTGTGGAGTTGAAGTATGCTGTTGTATTTTGGTAAAATCTGGGGAAGTTGTACATAGGACTTTGTTTGTTAGTCTTGGCGTGCAAAGCTGCAAATATGGTGTGATAATATTGTACAGATAGCAACTGATTTAGGTTGTGTGTTGTGAATGTTGTAATTGATTTAGGACTACTGCAGTGGGTATTTTTGATGTAATATGCAGCTTTAATTTTCTGTTTTTGGGCTGTTGATCATCACATTTCAAGGCCAAATTATGTATTTTTCATATATATATGTTCAATGCAAAAGTGTTGTTCTCAGTATGTATGATTTTAGTATGATCTTTGATGTTGGTTTTGTGTAGGATGTGTTTGTGTTCAAACTTTAAACTTTTCAGGATGTATGCCAATTTTTAAGAAATATTACTTTGCCATTATACAGTTAAACCCTCAACATTCAAACAATTGTTGCTGAACTTTCAAACGGTTTAGGGGCATTAGGGTAATTTCACTATTTTGGAACATAAACTAAATATAGGGGCATTTTTGGTTTTTTACAGTCTATTTAGATTTTATTTGTTAAATAATCTAAAGTCAAAGGTTCAAAGGTATTTCAGTCATTGTTACTCACTATCACTGTATCAGATCCATCCGTTATTAACACTGTTAGATTAAGAGTGGCAAAACGGGATAAATTGAATCAACCGTATTAACTTGGGATTTCCCCAAACTTCGGGTGGAATTATGTCGTTTGCTCATAAAAGAAAGATTTGTATCTCTATATATCTAATATCTTAAGTAGTTCTTCGATATAATAACATGATTTGAAGATTGAAAATTTGCATTCCAAAGATATATTTAATAGTATAATGAACTTCCTAGAAGATTTTAGATTTTATAAAGATAAGATTAAGATCTCTTCACTATCACTTTTCGATATGACAACAACATGATTTGGAGATTGACATTTTGCATTGCAAGATATCAAGTAATGGCTGACATTGGGATATGAATCCCTTATTGATCTTCTACAAGTAATTATAATTATTTTCTTGAAAATATTCATCATTTTGAAATTTTTGATATTAATCCATTAATCCAAAAGTTCTGGAAAATGCCGCTTTCATCCCTAGTTCTTATTAATACAAGTAAAATAGTTTTTTTGATAATTTAAATAAATAAAAATAATTATCAATTTTTTAAATCACATTTTAACTCGAAAAACTTACAAAAAACAATATAATTATTATATTTATAAATATAAGATAACCAAAATGATTTATAATTTATTACCCCTATTATATATGAGAATCTGTAATTATAAAATTAAATAATATTTAATAAGAAAACTCTGAATAAAGGAATATTTGAAAGAACCAAAGGTTTAACAACTGAGAACTGTACCAGTTTAAGGATAAAAGCATTATTTTCAGAAATTACTGGAGCAAGAAAAGCTTATTTCAAACGCCAGGGCTAAAATTGTTATTGCGAGAAAAACAAAAAGTCAACATCTTACACAAGATAGACCATGTATAAGATGGGCTGAGCTTAAAAATCATCATCAGTGGAGCTGAAGCAGAATTTGTTTGAGAATAGAAATGGCGAATAGCAGAGGCAAGAAAAGTGTTTTGCTACTATGTGGAGATTACATGGAAGATTATGAGGTATCAAAAAGATTTTAAATTAATTTAAATCGTCTTTGTTTGAATTAAAAATGTAACTGTAAAGTGCGATGCAGGCCATGGTTCCGTTTCAAGCTTTACTGGCTTACGGAGTCTCCGTTCATGCCGTCTGCCCTGGCAAAAAGGCCGGTGATGTTTGCCGCACCGCTGTTCATGAAGTTTCAGGCCATCAGGTCTCTGAACTCTCTCTCTAAAATTTTTATTTTCAACATATTTTATTTGTTTTGAAGGTTTTTAGAGTTTGAATCTCATGGATTATGCTAAGTCGTTGGTTTGAGAATAGGTTTTCCAGTTTAGTTTTAAGTTAATAACTAATTTTTCTCACTCTGCCTTGTCTGATTTTATACAGTCGTTTTTAAATTTGAGAAGCAATTTCAGTTAATATCTGAGGTCTCTTATATATATATATATATATATATATATATTCTTTGTTGTTTTAGTGAGCACTGGCACAGTTTGAATCCTGATTGTATTGCTTGTTTTCTTGATTTTAGTTTAAACATGTTTGAGAGCTTATATATTTACTGTATGTTGCTGATTGCTGAGTGAATAAAACAAGTTATCTGACGCTCTGGTCAAACAGGAAAGGTTTAAACTGTTTTTTTTGTGGAGTGGTGCTACATGTAAAGACTAAATATACAAACTAATGTATACAAACTGATGCAGCACCATTCTTTCATTGACATGCAATTCATCTATATTTATTGATCATTTAATGAGTTTAATTTTTGTATGCATTCATTCGTTACTTTTATGACACATTAGTTTGTATAGAAGAGTTTGTACATCTAGTATTATTCTTTCTTGTGGCATTGATTGATTAAAACATGCTCTAGATCATAGCCTTCTCGTTTTAAAAGAGTGTACCTGTGCTTTGAATAACTGATGAGTAAGTTGCGTATGTTGTGTGATTTTGAAGTTCATAAATTTGCAATTCTACTTGCTGCAGACATATTCTGAGTCACGTGGTCACAACTTTGCGCTCAATGCAACATTTGGTGAAATTGAGTTCAGTGCGTATGATGGGTTGGTCATTCCAGGAGGACGAGCTCCAGAGTATCTTGCTATGGATGAATCTGTTTTAGATTTGGTGAGAAAATTTTCCATCTCAGGAAAGCCCATTGCATCCATTTGCCATGGGCAATTAATATTGGCGGCTGCAGGCACAGTTAAAGGTCAAAAGTGCACAGCATACCCTCCTGTGAAACCTGCTCTCATTGATGCAGGTGCATCTTGGGTAGAGCCAGAAACCCTGGCTGCTTGTGTTGTTGATGGTAATCTTATTACTGGGGCTACTTATGAGGGGCATCCTGAGTTCATTCGGCTGTTTGTTAAAGCACTAGGTGGCACCATAACTGGTTCAAATAAGAGGATCTTATTTCTTTGTGGGGTGAGTTCTTCTTTTATTGGAGCAGTAAGCTAGAAATGTCAGTCAGAAGAGTCATTAGTTTCCTTTTATCCTGCAATCTGTTTGACACTTCTGTTGACATTTCACTGGAACAACTGAATAATATAATTTGCAACAGTTTTCAAATTGAAGATGTGACAAGAATTAAGAAAAAATTGGTCACATATGGACCAGAAATCATATTTCTCAAGACTACTGTTTGACACACTGAATCATGCAATGCTACGTTTTTAACCTTAGCTTCACTTCTATATCTATGCTTGAAAGAAAATGTTCAACTGTTACCGTAACTTAGTGTTATGAAGTATCTTGCCGCATCAGAATATGCAGTTTTATAGTTAAAGTAATAACTTCACTTTATAAATGTGTATGTGTACAGTTACGTTTCACTTTGTGCAATTATGAGTACATGTATATTTTATTTGTAAGTATATATTCATATAATTTCTGTCTGTATATATGCTTGCAAAAATGTTTTTATGAAAATTTGTATCTATGGCAACTGAATGATATTTGTTTGAGTAGTACCTGATTCCATGAATTGGAGTTGTTGCTCGAAGAAATTTAATGTAGTCAGTAATCAGTGTTGGATGGCTTTTATCTGATTCTGATCTGGCAACTACCAAATGTAAAAATGAAGATATTTCAGTATATAAACTATTTTTAAGTTCTATTAAATCTAAAACTATAAATCATACTTGATGAAAGCACTTTTTCACTTGATTGTTGGCATAATTGCTTTCTTGTTTCATATTTGCAGGATTATATGGAAGACTATGAGGTAATTGTTCCTTTTCAGTCCCTTCAAGCACTAGAGTGCCATGTTGATGCAGTTTGCCCCAAGAAAAAGGCTGGTGACAAATGCCCAACTGCTATCCATGATTTTGAAGGTGACCAAACTTACAGTGAGAAGCCAGGCCATAATTTCACCCTTACAGCTAACTTTGAAGGTGTAAATGCCTCAAGTTATGATGCTCTTGTCATCCCTGGAGGTCGAGCGCCAGAATATCTGGCTCTGAATGAAACAGTGCTTGCATTAGTTAAGAAATTCATGGAATCCAAGAAGCCAGTTGCATCAATTTGCCATGGACAGCAGATTTTAGCTGCAGCTGGTGTTCTAAAGGTAATGCTGTTGATAATGTTTGTTTACCAAAGAATATGCTATCTATTATGTTATTAAGTACATATTTTGGTTGCTCCATTATTATGCTGTGGGCACATTTTAGTGATTATAAACCTCATGTTCCATTTGGCTCTTGGGAGATAGGAGAGAAGGAAAGGAGAATGCTTTAAGATGTTATGCAATCAGATGTAGTGTAAATCAAATTATAAAAATATGAAAGAGAATTAAGAAATAACTGGGGAGCATCAGAAGGGGAGAGGACATGAAAGAAGGAAAGAGAAGAATAAACTTCAATCTAGAGGTTTTGAAAACAAGAGAATAGGGAGCGGAAGAAAGCACCAGTGAATTTTATTTGAATTTTTAAGTGTTTTTAATCACTGAATGACCTATCCCTTTAACATCCTTTGACTAGCTCTATAGGGTGAAAACTTTTGAAAGCTAGTAACTCATCAAGTAAAATGTATTTTAGAATTGGTTATGGATTGTAAAAGAACCACATCTAAAAATTGTTAATTGATATTTATGATTTGTCCTAAAGATAAATTGCAGCTTTGAAGATTGTAGGAGTTAAATTTTAGTTCACTTTTATCGTTGTATGGAAACTGGTAACTGTAACAAATTACTAGCTGGCATCCTCCAATCCATATTTCCATATCGCTTCCTTTCTTTCTTAAGCATTTTGGAAACTTTTTCTTTGCTTTTACTTGTTCATTTACAAGGACCAGGGACAGATTAACTGTACGGTGTCCAGTAATATAACATCCACATCTTTGTTTGTAGGGTAAGCTAATTAAATTGTCTTTCCTTTTCCACAACACTCTTGATTACCAATGACTTAGTTAAATTTAGTTGTGTTTTTAAATATAACTTAGTATTATAGAACCTAAAGGAAATTGAAAATAAGTAATATATTTGGGAGAGTGACCGTGGCTCATACGATAATGTATTGCTCCCGTTGATGCTGCTGTTTGTTTGTGATGTTATTTCTTTTTATGGTTAGTCATGATATTAAAACTAACCATGTGAATATTCATTGTGATTGTACTACAGGGAAAGAAATGTACTGCATACCCTGCGGTTAAGCTTAATGTGGTGTTGGCAGGGGCAACATGGATAGAACCTGATCCGATAGACCGTTGCTTTACTGATGGGAATTTGGTAACTGGAGCAGCATGGCCAGGACACCCAGAATTCATCTCTCAGTTGATGGGGTTGCTTGGAATCCAGGTTGTGTTCTAGGTGGTCTTCACCGTGCTATCAGTGTGCTTGCATGCACATAAGTGTTGACCATTTGGTGTGTAAAAATAAATGTTTCCAGCATTTGATGCTGTTTATCCTAGAGATGGCTTTGCATGTTTGGGTCTAGTTGTATTTCTGGAGTTGTGCTTTTTGGAGGAATTTTGCTGTTTACTTTGTTAAAGATAATCTACCCTAAATCTGATCAGTGAGAAGTGAAAAATGAAACCTAAAATAAAACCAATCACAACCAGAGACTTAAAAGGACACAAGCTTATATATGGTTTAACAAAACTTCTTCACATTCAATGACAATTTACTTTAAAAAAAAAAATAATAAATTGATGTTTGGCATGCAAGATTGTATAACATTAAGTAAATGGTACAATACTAAATACTACAATATAGTGTTTGGTAATAAAATTATATTGTATTAAACAATCCCAAGTTTAAAATAATACAATTTTTTCTACATTAAATAATATTTATTAAAACCATTGTGTTAAGTTACTATTTATTTTGTATTAGTTTTCCACTTGCAATAAACATTGCCTATTAATTTTAGATAGGGGTGGAAAAAAAAACTTGGAAACTGAATCAAACCAGAAAATCGAATTGAAACTGAACTAGAAAAGCGGTTTTTTTTAAACCGGTTTGATTTCAGTTTGGGAAAATCTATGAACCGGTTTTTTGGTTCGATTACTGATTTCATGCCTAAAACAAATGTGTTAACCAAAAGTGGTTTTTTTAACCGGTTTATAACAAAAGACCTAAAATAGAAAAATCCCTAAAAAGTAAAACCCTAGGTTCCTAACATTCATGATTCAACTAAGCGTGTTGTGTGTCGCCTTCGACTTCGAGTGAGAGACTGAGAGTGTTAGAGTACTTGCACCAAGAGTCAATGATTATCGCCGATTGCCAAACGATAGCTGTCGATTCGCAGACAAGTCGACAACACCACCAAGGGTCCTCGATTGATCACAGATTCCTTGATTTTCGATTTTCAACCTCCGTTATCTTTGCGTCTTGCTAACATTTTGGTAACCATTCTTCAGATTTTTTATTTTTTATTCTTCACTTGTTGGCTGCGGCCTCCGTCGACTGAGCTATGTAAGTTGAAAGTTTTAATAAATAAAGGATTCATGAAGCAGTTGTGAATCCCAATTGTGTTTGCTGGAAAGAATTCATAAATTGTTTATGAGTTGGTCATTTGCTACGGCCTTTGAATCTATGTTGTGAAGGTTTCATGAAGCAGTTGTGAATTCCGATTGTGTTTGCTTCGACCTTTGAATTCAAACTCAAATGCTTTGGTGATTATGTTTATTTGTTTATGAAATTATATGGTTACCGCTTCGAGTTGGAGGCCCCTTTTGGACTAGTTCTTGTTCTTAGTTTGTTTGTTCTCAATTACAGGGTTACTGCTTGCTTGGAGGTCCCTTTAGAAATTACAGAGTTACTTGTTCTAAGTTAGCATTTGAGTTTGAAATGTGCTGGTTCATGTGGCTTTGTAATTTGTTTGTTATGTTCCCTTTCTGGATATCTCATACCATATTTTTTTTACATTTGGAGTTTCAGAATTGCCCTTACCTTTTGATAGTTGATTGGTTTCTTTTTACTTGGGACTAACATGGATTTGGAGTTTAAGAATTTCATTAGTTCTGTTTAATAAGTGTGATTTAAACTTTAAAGTGTCATGTTTCCAGATTTCTACTTCTGTGTTACTTTGATTTGTAATTTTAATAGTTTATTTACATGAACGATTGTCATTTGTCACTGCAGAAAGGCTTTAAATTGTAATAGTTTGTAATTATAATATTACTCTGATTTGTAATTGAAATGTTAATCTGATTTTTGTCACTGCATAAAACTGGATTTATGTTGCAAAATTATTGTTTCAAAAAACCGATTGACCGAATCGATTAATTGGTTTGGTTAATAACTGATTTATGCAGAAAAATGGTCCGGTTTTGGTTCGAGATCTGCTTGAACCGAATATCCGGTTTGGTTCAAAAAAAAGACCAAACTGGTTCGGTTAATTAGATTTTTCCACCCCTAATTTTAGAATGTATATATTTAAATACACAATGGCTAAAGGCGGAATCAATGCCAGTTAACACCGTTTACCACTATTGATCGGCCTTAACCAACGTTGGTCAATGGTAAAACAATTATGTTGACCGATGTTGATTGCCAGTGATACGCATTGACTGTCAACAAGTTCAAGTTTTGAAACTTGTTTTAAATTATTAGTTAAATAATAATTTATTTTTTATATTTACTAAACACTTATTAAAATATAACTTTATAATTACAAAAATACTTTAATATATAATATATACAATTTTTGTCCAATATATATATAACACTAAATAGAAGAGTTGATTTATCGAACACAAACCTCTAGTTTTGAAACTGATAACAATTTTTAAAATAAATTTTACAAAACACACTCTAAATTATTTTGAACAAAGAACAAAAATAATACTATTAATGCAATTCATACACCAAACAAATATAGTATAAAAATAAATATAACACTATGTTCTACCAATTATCATACAACATGTCGAATGGTATTATATCATAATATAACACAATATAATACTATGCTATGCTACGCAATCTAAGTAGTACATTGCGATGTTGTGTGTCAAATGAATTCCCTAAATATAATAATTTAAGATTAACTTATTTACTTAATCCACTTTTGTCTAACGCTATGATTTGACACACTCTAATCTATAGAAAGTATTTTTCTTAATTTTTGTTTTCGTTAAATTATTTTCGATTCACCCAAACTTACATGTACTTGAACTCATATATATTATCCAAACTCATTCTATAATTTACAGAAAACTAACTTATTTATCATATAGGTTTCATTTCTAATTGTTTTGAAGTCTATGTGTGTGTGTGTGTGTGTCTGGGCTCGGTCCCTCCATTGGGCCCTCCTCCAAGGCCTAGGCCTGGGATCGGTCCTAGGCCCAGGCCCAAACCCTTTTGGTTACTTTTTTAGCCTCCTAGACAATTACATAAAACCCCCTATAAATTTTGAAATAAACAGAAATTATAGGAGTTAAAATAAAATTTAAAAAAATTTGCATTTAATAACAGCCAACGGTCACATGACCGTTCACATTTCTCATTTTTCCACACCACTCAATCTCTCTACTCCAAATCTCTAATCAAATTCTCATTCAATTTATATTTATAATTTATTCATATTATAATTTATTTATTTATACTATTCAATTTTTTCTATTTTTCAATATCATCTCTTATTCATATTATTATTTAATTTTTTTCATTTTAATTATTTATTATTTTATCATAAATTCATAATGGATTCCCGAAATGATGCATTCGGAAGATCACCCCTAAATCAATTTTACATTTTATCCACTGAAGAAATGGAAGGGTTCAATCCATTTTCGCCCTTTCTTCTAGAGGCAGAAACTGCAATTCAACAACCACATTCAGCTGGGACGAGGTGCAACCAAACACAAGCGAACTGTGACTCAACAGGTACGGGCATGACCCAACCCCCCGACTGTCAAAGAGAGTCGTGTCCGATGTATGACGACACTTCACCGAATCAAAATGGCCAAAGACAAATGGGGAGGGGGAACAATCGTGTGGGGTATGTAATTTCTGTGGAACCATTATTGGCTCTGAGAAAGAGACTTGTCCGATACGACAACACTTGGAGAAGAAGCACCCTCAAATAATGCAGTTGTCTGGTACATCTTCAACTGGATCAGGTAGGCAAATTCAAACTCAAGTTAATTTTAATCCACAATCCTCAACTCTCTCAACATGGCAATACAATGCACATGTTGCACGAGAGAAAATAGCAAGATTCATAGTTGCTACGGACTCTCCTATTTGTTTATCTGAAAATCCTTATTTTATTCACATGATTAAAACTGCATTTTGTCCAACATATACCCTTGTTAGTAGAAGTACAAGTAGAAGAGATATACTAAAACTTTATAACAAAATAAATAATAAACTTAAAAACAAATTTCAAAATTTTAAGAATATATCTATTGCACTTACATCAGACATATGAGCTTGTAGATCAAAAACAGATTTGTTAACTGTCATAATACATTTCTTATATCATAGTTGGGGTTTACAACAAAAATTGATGGGTTTTAAACCATTATATGAAAAACATAGTGTTGACACTATTTATTTTACAATTCTTGAAGTTTTGCAAGAATATGTATTAACTGATAGAGTTGTAGCGTTAACGCTTGATAATGCAATTGCTAACACCGTGATAATCTCTTTATTTGAAAAGATATTGGATCCGAGGGGTGAAGGCAAATTTTTTCACCAGAGATGTGCTTGCCACATCATCAATTTGCTTGTTAAAGCAGGTTTAGATGCTACACATTCAAAGATGGAGAGGGTGTGCGCAACTATCGAATTTATCGTCAATGGTAGCAATAAAAGATGACAGGAGTATGTCAAATATTGTAGGCAAGAGGACCCACCGGTTCGACCTTTGAAGTTATGTACGGACATGCCTATCTGTTGGAGCTGCACCTACTTGATGTTGGAAAAATTTTTGCCAACCGGAAGAACTATCTAGAGGAATTTGTGAGCTATGATGATTGAGCGGTTTGTGAACTTTTTTATTCAATTCTTAAATTTTTTTATGATTCCACTAATACATTAAGTGGTATTTATTATCTTACTACTAATTTAGCGTTAGATATTTTACTTCAAATTTCTAAATTTTTTGCTAAATATAGATATAATGACGTTTTAATGGAAATTGTTTTAAAGATGGAAGAAAAATATGAGAAATATTGGTTAGATATTCCATTCTTATATGGATTAGGCCTTGTTGTAGATCCTAGGTTTAAATTACACATAGTTAATTGTATAATTACTGAGATAGGCCAACATTTAGGACATGATTATACGTCTTATTTGACTAACTTTAAGCAAAAAATTGAAAGCCTTTTTTTCTTTATATCAAACAGGTACAATGGAAGTGGAAGTGGAACATTTAGGAGAGACGATCAGGACCCTGATGAAGACCTCCACCAAGGATCGAGCATGTGGATGTATATGGAACATGGCGGAAGTAGCAGCTGCAGCTCGTACATACATGGACCAAATGATCTGAATCGCTACCTACAAATTGACCTGTCCTACATGACGAAGAAGGAGAAACGTGAGATGAATTTGCTTCAATGGTGGAACTAACATCAAAGTCAATTCCCCATTGTAGCCCAAATGGCACGTGACATTTTATTTGTACCGGTTTCTACAATTGCATCCGAGTAAGTATTTTAAACGAGTGGCCGAATTGTTAAAGACAGAAGATGCTCTTTAACCAATGAGATGATTGAAGTGATAACGTGTTTACGGGATTGGACTCCTGCAGAGAGAAGACTACAACAGCGCCCTAAAGATCCTGAACTACTCGAACTCTTTACGAACACAGATTTTAATGATTTAAATATTGTTGACAATGAAGATGAATAATTTAATAAAAAAATTATTTAATTGTTTATTTGTTTATTTGTGAAGTGTGAATGTGTGATTGTGTGAATATTACATTTATGTTAAAATTAACCATTAATTAATTTTTTAATTTATTATTTTTAAAAATTAATTAAACTTTTAAAAACTTACTAATCAACCCTTGAAAATTACTAAATCCCCCTATAGAATTTCATTTCACCCCTAAAATATAAAAAAAGATATGGGGGAAAATAAAATTTTGCAGACTCATAGGACCAGTCGTAGGAACTGGTCCGGGTCCTAAAATTGCTCATGGGCCTAGGATCGGTCCTAGGCCCATGAGCGATTGATCCCAAAGGGACTAGTCCCAAACGGGCCCAAGCCCAAGCCCGCTTGGGACCGGTCCTTGACCAGCTCTAGTGTGTATCGATTTAGGTTTACAAAAATGAATGAATAAAGAGTGGTGTTATTTAAGCTCACTGATTCTCTCTCTAAACCTTAATAATAATTGAATTTATTTTAAAAATTGAATTTATAACATGATGTCCACTTTTGTCGAAAATTAAAATCATCAAGGTGTTATTTAAGCCCACTGAATCTCTCACTAAACCTCGATAATAATTAAATTCATTTTAAAAATTGAATTTATAACATGATGTCCACTTTTGTTGGAAATTAAAATTATCGAAAATTGCCCTTCCCTAATTTTTTTTGTCAGCCTTAATGATGCCCACTTTTATCGAGGAGGGGACCAACATGACCCAAGATGATTTCAAGGTTAGTGACTTTGGGAGATTATGACATGGTGTCAGGAATTCAGTGGTTGGCAAAATTGGGGCCAATTTTGTGTGATTTTAAAAAGCCTTAGATGAAATTCAAAATTTAGGGAAAAAGATGTGTATTAATAGGAGCACCAATGGGGCCTAATAAATGGTGTCTACTGATAAAATGAGTAAATGGTCAAACATCAACAACTTATACTTTTTAATTCATGTTGAAGATTCGGGAGAATTGGAAGAAAAAATATTAAAGGAAAATCCATTGCCACCATCTTTGAAAGCTCTACTTCAACAATTTGAGCAAATTTTTGCCGAGCCTAAAAAGCTACCCCTACCACGGGAGTCGATCATCAGATTCCTCTCAAGGCAGATATAAACCATGTAAGTGTTTTGTCAACTTATGAAGATTGTATCATATTTCTTTTGATATATGCACTTTTGATTAATTAAGTATAATCATGTTTGTTTTGTTGTTTGCACATGTCTTGACATATTGTTGGATGTGTACACATTTTATTGTTCATATGATCGTATTGAACAAATATGTGTGCAAAATTCTCCTTATGTGTAAACATTTTATTACAGTACATATGTCTTACTCATTTTATGTTTTAAGATATTTTTATCTTGAATCTTTCATGAAATTTGTGTGAAAAGTTTACTTTACAGGTGTCATTCTTTTCATGAGTGGTTTGTTAAAAAGTGCATGTGGCTTGTTAAAAAGTTTTGCAACGTATACTGTAGAGATTTTTTGAGCAAGGATATTTAAAGTCATATTCTTCTTCCTTGCTCTTTGAACATAAATGTTGCTTATCTTTTGAGCTTTGAAATTTTAAAGAGTATATTCACTCAGGTTCCTTTTTGTTGCTGGTTTCCTTAACGATCTAATTTCTTGTTGTTGAGAATTATGAAACGTGGTTCCTTATTGAAGCTTAAAGGGAGTTCAAGTTTTAGAGCTGAAAGGAGTTTTCGGCTATCCAAGTTCAAGAGTTGCTTGAGCTATCCAAGTAGTTACTTGGATCCAATCAGATCGTAGCTGGGCATTTGTCCAATCAAGGGTGTGGATTTAAATCTTGTAGACAGGCAATGCTTACTTTGATGTATTTAATTTTAGCTTTGTATTGACATTTGGCTTGTTGCTACAGTGGATTTAATTGAGTTAGACTTGGTCCCATGGATATAGGCTAAAATGGTTTTTATCCGAACCATGTAAAAATTCTTGGTGTGCTTTACTTTAGCTTTATATGTCCAATGTTGTTTAGATGTTGATTGATCATCCTTTCAAAGCATTAAATAGCACAATCTAACCCATTTCGCCAAGTTTGAAGAACCTTTAAACATTTTCAAACCCTACTAATTAGGTTATATCGTTACTCTTATGTTAAAAAAATGAGTTTGTGAGTTGTTTAAGGAATTGCTTGATTTTGGTAGTGTAAGACCTAGTGTTATTCCTTTTTCTTTAGTTGTGTTACTGATAAAAAAAAATGATAATACCTAGATGATGTGTGTTAACTATAAAGCATTGAATAATGACACCTTCAAGGAAAAATTTATGATACCAACTGTTGATGAATTATGATAATCCTATTTTTCATAGTGTTTTTGCATCATATTTCAATAAGATTTAGAGTACTTCCCATACATTTTGAGCTTAATTGAATAGCAGTTCTTTGTATTTTTACACTTTGCAGTTTTCGAAGCAAAAATTGTGATTTTAAGCTTTTAAACTTAGAAAGGATCTGGAATTTGAAGAATTGAGAAGTTTTGAGGATTGAAGGGAAGTGTTCTTGAAGACTTATTCAGAAAGAAAACTAAAGAAATGAAGATTCAAGGGTTTAAGTCAAGAAAGGGCATTTTCGACATTTGGAAAGAAAAGCTTGATTTATCCGTGGCGAAAATCTCTCTGGAATTACGGGCTTCTAGCTTTCGCCACAGAGAAAATAAATTCTCGCTGCGACGAAACTGCGATTTTAAGAAGAAAATTAAATAGCTCTATTTTGGATTGTAGGGTTTTCAACCAAAAAAGGAAACACTATTTAAAGAACGAGAGAGAAAATTTTGAGGGATTTCACTTACTTGGGAGGCAAGGGAACATGAACAGAAGAAGAAGGAGCAAGATTCATCATTTTAGAGAGATTTCCTTCATCCTTTACTCTTGTTTTTCCACGATGGACTCAATTTTACTTTGTTTGTCTTGTTTTGTTTCCATTTTTATGATGAACTAATTGCGTATCTAGGGTTTTGATATAGCCTTGATATAATTACTCAATACATATGATTTAATCTACTCTTTTATTCTAACTTCATTGCTTGAGTGTTTATTTCTATGCTTATTGAATTATTTAGATGATTGCCCACTATGTAATTGATATGATGATTCATGATGAGACTGAGAAGTAAATCATGATATTTGCATCTTGTGATAAACACCATAGGTTGAGCGAAAAGTAAAAATAGACAAACATGACCTATGTGACCTATATAGGATTTCATTAAGCTTAATAAACTTTGAACTATTAGCTTTCAATTTATGGGTATTGAAGGTTAATAAGAATGAGTGGGATAGCATAACCTGAGAAGGAGTGTTAAACAAATTATGCAATTCGGTCTTCAATTGAGAAATTAGTAGTTTAGGTAAAAAAAAAAATCTATGTATTGGATAGGAGTATCTTAGTGAAATTAAATACCCTAGAGTCTTGAACCATTTGTGAATTTGTGTTGATATTGGGTCTTGCTTAAGTTCATTATTAAGTGTTTATATTTAGTTAATTTGTAGTTAATTGTCAGTATTGCATCTTTCCAATCTTTATTGCTTCAATTAGGATTTATTTTAGATAAACCGGTAATTAATACACAATCCTCATGGAACAATACTCTACATCATCACTTTATTACTTAATGCAACTAGTGCACTTGCTAAGTATGCATATGAATTTGACGCATCAAATTATTAGATGAATTGAATGAAGAAGATTTCTTTTCAAAATTGGACTATGATCAGGTTAGCATAAAATTATAGTTCACCTTGCTTATGTGCATAAAACAACCTTTAGAACTCATTAGGGTCACTATGAGTTTTTAGTGATTCCATTATGGTTAACCAATGCATCCTCTACCTTTCAAAGTTTGATGAATGTTATTTTTAAGTTGCTTTTGAAAAAGTTTGTATCAGGTTCTTTGATAACATAGGAGGCTCACTCGAAACACTTGGAGGTAACCTTGGAAGTATTAGAGTAAAATGAATTAGTTGTCAAATGGTTAAAGTGTTATGTTGGCCAACAACAAATTGAATAGTTACAATGTCTAAGACCTTTCTTCCTTGAAATGTTGCATGGTTTTTTATGACTTACGACTTATCACAAGTGATTTGTTCGAGATTATCGAAAATTAGTCTTCCCTTAACTAATTTGATGAAGAAAGATCATTTTAAATGGAATGAAGAAGCAGAACATGCCTTCCCTATTTTTTAAAAAAGGTAATAAGCACAACACTGGTGTTAGCATCGCTTGATTTTTCCAAACAATTTGTTAGGGAGTGTGATGCATCTAAAGTAGGCATTAGGGCGGTTCTTATGCAAGAAAGTAGACCAATTGCCTTTACGAGTAAGGCTTTCACCAAAAAAAAAAAAAAAAAAAAAAATTGGCTTTGTCTATTTATGAGAAAAAGATGCTATTAGTGGTATTTAAAGTGCAAAAGTGGAGGGCTTATCTGTTTGGTAGATTTTAAAATCTCCAGTAGTGATTACAATTTAAAGTATTTATTAGAGCAACGTATTATCATTGCCATGCAACAAAAGTGGATGATAAGTGAGAAGGCACTTATACCTAGTGGTTTATTGGCATTATTTATGGAAAATTAGATTTAATTGGTTTGATTTGGTTTAATTATTTCATAAATTTGTTTTTTGGGATCACGGGTCTGTTTTGTGCGTTTTTAGGTCATAAATACTTAAAAATAATATTCGGATAAAGAATGATAATGGCGACGGAGTTTGTGATGACTGGGAGCAAACGGTTCAAGAATTAGAGTTGAAATGAGGAAGTTATGCCACTTTGAGTACAACTTGCAAATCCTAGAACATGTTTTGAGTCTGAAACATGTTTCAGATTTTGACGATAACCTAAGTTGTAGACTTCGGATTTGAGTTATTCTTAAACCATTGGAAAGCTTAGTCGAAGGTGTGAAATTCGTATATTTGCCAGATTCAGCCGTTATCATGCTCAATTTGCCACTTCTTTGCATGCCGCAACATTCAAATTCTTCTACCGTGGCATTGGGGTCTTGGGTTTGGCTGGGAAATATTTAAATCTTGAGCGCGTTGAGGCAGAAAAAAGCAATGTCGCGGCATGTGTCCCGGAGTCCTAATTCTATGCGCATTTTTAAAGTTTTATCCAAATTTGTCTATCTAGCTTGAATAGGATTGTTCCAACTACACTCCTAAAACCCTAGTATTATAAATAGTAGTTTTAATAGGAAGAGAGAGAGAGACAAACAGCACTTAATAAGATACAAGGATCTAGTCTTTGGAGCTTTGGATAATCAATTGGGAAAGCTCTCTTTTATTTTTTTGTAGACCTATGTCTATTATTTTTACAATGGTTGTTTCTTTTAATACTATTATGAATTAAATTAATTTTCTAGGGTTAAGATGTAGCCCGATTTATGAATATATATTGATGGATTTATGTTAAATTTTGTTAAGCATATTTTTTCTAAGTTTTATTATTGTTCTCAATGCCTTCAATTCTCTTGGTATTGAGAGTTGATTGATCTAATAGACTATGTTGAGATCGAAAGATGAAATCTAGTCAGTCTAAGTAATAAAATCATAGATTGAGCAAAAGGTAGAGATAGATAAACGCAATTTGTGTGACTGTAGTAAATTCCAAAAGGCTTAATGATCCCTTAATCTAAATTCAATTTAAAGATATCTTGGGTTGGTAATAAAAGGTTAATCCGATAATTATTTGAGATAAAGTTATTAGAATTTCAAGAAATTTGAGGGAATTTGGTCTTTAAAAAAGGCTTAACAATGTTAGCATAATTTGTCAATTGTATTTCCTATGAGATCATGATAAAATAGGAAATTACATTATACATATTGAAATCGAGAAGTAAAGTCCATTCTTGGGCCTCATTGTGCATCACTATACTCATTTTTTGGACTTCGATCACAATTTCTAAGTAACGGTATGTCAATCGGGACCTCCTTAAAAGAGCTCACTCTAAGGAGTGCCCTGTTGTAGCCTTGTATAATTAAATTTAACCATAGAAGACCAAAAGACAAAATTCCTAGAGGAAAGGTATAGGGGCCAAGCATCCAAGTAGTTAATGAAAGCAAGTATGTTTAAGAAGTATTCCAAGCGATCAAAATAATGATATTGAAGTTAGAGTTTAGCAACAAAAATCAGATTTTAAAAAGTGCAGAAAATTGAGAAAAATTAATGTTTTGGTTTGACGTGATAGACATTACGAGAAATTTGCAGGGTTTATAGGACTTTGTCTTTTGACTTCAATTTTGTGCATTAAAAAATTTATTATGTTGATGCTTAATTTTGATACAAACGACTCACACGTGCAAAGTGTTAAACGAATTTAGAAATCACACGTGGTAAGGAAAAAGGGTTTGGGCAGGTGAATAATCCTTGACCACTTGCGAGTTTGGCATTCACCCGCTGCACTGACAAGAACCATACCTCTTCCGTCACTATGCGACGTGGTAGTGTCTGGACAATACAACACCTTCCTGATCCCTGATTGGCTCTTGTTGACGAGAGTCCACGTCAGCCTTAACTTTATAGGCATAACATATTATGACCTGAAAAAGATACTCAATGAACTTGAGAATATAAAAATGTGAAAAGATACCTAGAGAGGTGACTAAATCTTAATGTTTGTGTACAATCTTGATATGTTTTGAATTATTTGTATGGTGTTTAGAAGCGGATTCCGTGGCTGTAGTGTTTGGGAAGGATGGATATAGTGTTTGAGTAGTTCAATTTGATGGGGAAACGAAGAAAACGGCTAGAGTTTTTTTGAGTAAAGTCCCTTGGTTTCTTTTTCTCTTTGAGATGCTAGCTAGGCTTTTTATGATCGGTGAAGGATTTCATGGTCCCCTTAATGAAAAGCTCCATCCTTTATATAGAGGCTTAGAGATAAGTGATCAGGTTTCGATTCAATAGATAAATAGAATAAATACTTAATAAAATAAGAGATAAATAGGAAATATGATTTATATAAGAATATAAATCATTTAGAAAGAAATATATGGAAAATATTAAAGACTTAAGTAACTCTAGAAACATTTAGGAAAAAGAGATTTAATGAATATCCAATGATTTTAATAAATTAAAGAAATTGAAGTAGCAAAATTATGTAGACATAAGCATGTCTAGGTTCATTGGATTTAATCAAATAAAAAAGATAATCAAAGTGACATATATATAAGGCTTTTAGAATGATAAATATCTCTGGAAAATAATTTTTAATTAATAAATAATTATAAAATTGAAATAAATACACAAAAATAATATTTTATTAAGGGTAAATGTCAAAAATAAAATTAGTATAAAAAATAAATTCATGATTTAAATAATTTGATTGATAATGTGAGAGATAAACTTAGAAATAATTTATCTCTTGATGGAAAAATGAAGCAAAATTATTACAGCTTTTAATAAATAGGAGAGGTGATTTTACCGAAAGGCCCTTTGCATGTTTTTATAAAGAATTGAGTGAATCAAAGTGGTTTAATGCGAATAAAACTTTTGATAGGGTTTTGTTTGGTAGTTTGGGAGACTCTACATGACCAAGAATATTTGAAATCGAAATTTCAAATTACGTGAAAGTGTTGTAAAGGTGGGAATCTTGTAAAATTCGTAGAAAATAGAATATGCTTGATAAAATAGTGAAATTTGAACCTGTGGCTATGTAGATGTTTTACTTCATGGTATAGGAAAAAAAAAAAAAAAAAAAAAAGTTGTTATATGAGGTCGTAACGTGTTTAGGGGTATTTTGGCAATTTTATGATTTTTGACCTTCGAGGGGTAAATTCATCATTTTATTTTTTACCTAAGGAATTAACATGATTTTTGGGATATTTTTGTGATTTGAAAAGTATTTTTATCTTGGGCTTTTTTAGAAATCAACTTTGGCACTTCTTAATTCGAGATGTCTAATTAGGTTCCCCAAGCGAGCCTAATTCAAAGAAACATCTCAACCTAATAAGCCTTTTTGCATCCTCTAATACCGCGTTATAGTAACCCACTAAGATTGCCTCATTGAAGTGTCTTGGGTCCATCGACATCGAGAAAGAGGGAGGAGTATTTACTCCTCCATACCTTAGTGTTTTGTTGTAGGTCGTTTGTTTGTGGAGCATGCTAAAATCTTGTGTTGGAAAGGATTTGAGCCTTTTGTAACGATTCTCACATCAGAAGCGTATTAGGAAGGTCTTGAGTTTATAAAGGGAGGAGTCCCTCCACCTAAGAAGTTAGCCTTTTAGGTGTGAACTCCCAGCCTATGACAAGTGGTATTAGAGCAGACCGTGTCCATCTTTTGATGTCTCGCCAAGTGCCCACACGAGGGGCGTCCACATGTGATTGTGGGTCCACACGAGAATGAGGTGGATGGGTAGACAAGGGGGCCCATTTGCCTTAGGCTTACATGCGTACAATGCTGTGGGCTTAATATTTAGAGTGTCATGGGCTTACATGCGTAGAATGTTGTGAGCTTACCATTTGAGGATGTTAGGGCTTACATGCGAGTAGTAATTATTTGGGCCCAAAGTATAACCTTAAAGCTTGAGCTATAGCTTTGTGCCTTAATTGCAACCTTGATTGCGTGATTTGGGCCTTGATTGCATGATTAGGACTCCCTTGACAAAAGTGGCTATCAATAGTTTTTTATTCTAGATTCTTTCCATTTTTCTAGATTTCTCTTCACTTTTTTACTTTTAATTTTTGTTTTTGTTTTTTTTTTACTTTGTTCTTTTTCTTTTTTGAGATTTGTTAGTTTCTTTCTTTTAATTTTTTCAATTTTTTTTAATAATTTTTGTAAGTCTAACCCTTGGTGCACTTGGATATAGAGTCAAAGAGGGTGGCTTTGGGTTGATTGGTGTTAGGGGCTTCTTAAGACGAAGTCAAAGTATTGGGGACTGTAGATACAGTCAAAATAGGTGGGTGGGTAGGTGTTGGCAGTGCTGGAGACAATGTCAAAATGGGGGAGGGCTGTTGGATTGGATAGGCATGGTAGGTGAGGGCATTTAGGTTTTTTACTCTTATTAATTTAAACTAAAGGATAAGTACTATAAACCCTTTGAGGTTTGGCCAAATAGATTAAACCCCTTATGATACTGATAATTATAAAAAGAAAACCTGTTGTGTTGGTAATTACTCTAAATCCCCTGTCGTTGGCCTCTTAAAGTTTTTTCGGTTAATTTTAACATAATCAAGGGTAAAAGAGTAAAATGTACCTAAAGTTTTATAATTACTGACCTTTAACTCATTTACACCCTTAAAAACTACTTATATCCCAAAAACTCTCGAACTTACCACATAAACTAGGGATGTAAACGAACTGAGTCGAGTCAAGCTTTAGGCTAATCGAGTTTGGCTCAGTTGCTAAAGTGTCGAGTTCGAGCTCGAGCTTGGCGAGTTTAAAATTCAAGCTTGACATAGAAAATGTGAGCTTGAGCTTACAAAAAAAAAAAAAAATTCCAATCCTCCATTTTTCCGCTTTCCCAATCAAGCTTTTCAAGCCTAAATCTAGCGAGCTTGAACTCGGCTCAACACTATAGCCGAGCCAAGCTGAGTCGCTCGCGAGCGGCTTGACTCGGTTGACACCGCTAACTTAGATCACTACAAATATGAAGGTTGACTGAACTTGACCAAATACAATTACGAATTAGCCTAATTATATTTTGTACATAACGAATTTACCCTAAAATTTATTAACAACTCATTTTAAAATAAAAAATGTAAAATAACTAATAAAAAAAACTTCAATAACACAAATCCTTAATCTAAAAAGACAAAGAAAAAATTATTAAAAAAAAAAAAACTTTTGAAGATTTTGAAAAATTAAGAGTACTTGTGAAAAAAAAAAACTACAAAAACCTATAAAAAAGAAACTAAAATCTAAAAAAAAATATTGCCAAATTCAATTTTTTTTTTTAAAGATTGTTATCAATTTTTTAACTTTTTACAAAGTTTTTCAATTTTTAGATCATTTTATTTAATATATATGTCTTATTCTTTTAATTATTCGAAATTTCTTTTATTTTTCTAGAATTTTCCCATTTTTCAGACACTTTTATTTTGTAGCTGCTTTTCTATTTTCTTATTAAAATTTCATATTTTCACGTAATTTAATTATTTTTGAAGCCTGGAATGGGTGTTGGGGCCTGCTATAGATGATGTGAAAGTAAGAGGGGTGAGTTGGGATTGATGGGCATAGAGGTGAGGGTATTAAAGTCATTTACCCTTTATATGGTTAAAAGTAACAGAAAGACATTGAACGAAAGTGGGTTTAGAGTCATTTTCAGTGCCACTGAGAAGTTGAGAGTCATTATCAGTACCACAAATAGTTTATGGGATTTGCTTATCCCTTAAAACTAAAGTAAAAGCATGAGTAAACGACATTTCCCACCCAAGGTTTGACGAATCTGCAAGTTCCTACCCTTAAATTAATAGAAAATTGTTTAATCTAATAATTAAAAGGGTAAAATGGTCATTTCAAAGTTAAAAATTTTAAAATAACCTTTCACTTCTTAATTTCACCCCACCAGCGATTTTAGGCCATTATGGCCTGTTCTCAGCGTAGTCAACCCCTCTTGACATTATCATTACAATCCCCTCAACCCCCACATCAAAACCCGTGACTCCCCGCCTAATTGAACCCCCTAATTGCTTACCGCTGCTCTTAGTTTCAGTTGGCGTTTCATCCAATTCTGGCAAGTCCTGACACCGGAAACCACTAACACTGGAAACCACTCGTAACATCGGAAACCACGAATAGCATCTGAAGCTCCCACTGGAAACCACTAGATAAACCACCCTTCACCACCAATAGCATCACCGACTTCCCCCCACCAAAACCCCCAGCATCACCGATCTCAATTTCCCGTCGATCGCCATCGCCTCTTCCTTAGGTTTTCGCTTTTTGTCACGTCTTTCCAGCCAAATTCAGGCACCTCGCCAAAGTGCAATCAGGTGGAAAAGTTAGAGGTTTTAGTGAGGAGGATAAGGGGATGCCGATGGTGGTGTCGGGGTCCTCGGGGAGGTCCAATGGTGCCAAAATTAGGCCAGATTTTTTGCTTGGCCGAGATCTCTTCTGAGGGTTATTTGAGAGAAATTTGAGATGTGAGGGTTATTTTGAGAGAAAAGTAACGGTGTTAATTTAAGGGTGGGAATCTGTAATTTATGAAACCATGGGTGGGAACTTGTAGATTCGCTAAACCTTGGGTGGGAAAATGTCGTTTACTCGTAAAAACATTGATGGGAGGGGATTGAGCGTAATTACCAATACCTAAGGGGGTTTTGGGTCGTCGAAAAACTCAAGGGATTTAAAGAAAAACCCTTTGTAATAACAAGTGTACTAGTTTAAGGATAAAAGTGTTATTTTCGAAATTGTTGGAGCGGAATGTACTTACTCTTCAAAAGAACAAAAAATCAACTTCTAACACAAAATATATGCATACGTAGAGTTTAGGCGAAGCCATGCTTAAAATCATCAGCTGAGTTGAAACAGAATTTTTTTTGAGAATAGAAATGGCGAATAGCAATGGCAAGAGAAGTGTTTTGCTACTATGTGGAGATTACATGGAAGACTATGAGGTATCTAAATTATATTAAATTAATTTAAATCCTCTTTGGTTGAATTAGAAATGTAATTGTAAAGTGCAATGCAGGCCATGGTTCCTTTTCAAGCGTTATTGGCTTACGGAGTCTCCGTTCATGCCGTCTGTCCCGGAAAAAAGGCCGGTGATGTTTGCCGCACCGCCGTTCTGGGATCTTCTGGCAAAAAGGTCTCTCAACTCTCTCTTTTTAAAAGTTATTTGGAACATATGTTATTTGTTTTGAAGTCAAATAGAGTTTAAATCTCATTGATTATGCTAATTCGTTGGTCTGAGAACAGGTTTGGCCAGTTGAGTTAATAACTAATTTTATAAAATTGTTTCTAAACTTGAGAAGGAATTTCAGTTAATATCTGAGTATTTTTATTTTATTTTATATTTTGTTTTAGTGAGTACTGGCACAGTTTAAATCCTGATTATGTTGCTCGGTTTCTTGATTTTAGTTTATATATGTTTGAGAGATTATATATTTACTATATGTTGCTGAATGAGTAAATCAAGATGTGAAACAGAAAAGATTTAAACTATTTTCTTGTGGTATTGATTGATTAAAACGTGCTCTAGCTCATAGCCTTTTCGTTTTGAAAGAGTGTATCTGTGCTTTGAATAACTGATGAGCAAGTTGCCTATCTTGTGTTCTTTTGAAATTTATATATAATCATTTTTAACTTGTTGCAGACATGTGCTGAGCCGCGTGGTCACAACTTTGCGCTCAATGCAACGTTTGATGAAATTGAGTTCAGTGCATATGATGGGTTGGTCATACCAGGAGGACGAGCTCCAGAGTATCTTGCTATGAATGAATCTGTTATAGATTTGGTGAGAAAATTTTCCAACTCAGGGAAGCCCATTGCATCCATTTGCCATGGGCAATTAATATTGGCGGCGGCAGGCATAATTAAAGGTCGAAAGTGCACAGCATATCCTACTTTGAAACCTACTCTCATTGATGCGGGTGCTTCTTGGGTAGAGCCAGAAACCCTGGCTGCTTGTGTTGTTGATGGTAATATCATTACTGGGGCTACTTATGAGGGGCATCCTGAGTACATTCGGCTTTTTGTTAAAGCACTAGGTGGCACCATAACTGGTTCAAATAAGAGGATCTTATTTCTTTGTGGGGTAAGTTCTTTTTTATTGGAGCATTAAACTACCAAATGTATGTTAGAAGTTGAATTTGTCACACATCGTCCCAATAGTGGGCTGTTATGGTGTAGTGATTGGGCTCCCTCCTCCCTTGAGTTAGCTTTTGGGAGTGAGTTCTACCCAAGCCCATTTTATCATGGTATCAGAGCCACGTTTGTTTCTCTCCTCTCTTTGGTTGGGGCGATGATGGGTTTGGACCCCGGCCTTACACACCGAGCATGAGGGAGGGTGTTAGAAGTTGAATTTGTCTCACATCATCTCAATAGTGAGCTGTTATGGTGTATATAAGTGATTGGGCTCCCTCTTCTCTTGAACTAGCTTTTGGGAGTGAATTCTACCCAAGCTCACTTTATCAATGTAGAAGTGAAGATATTTCTTATATAAACTATTTTAATGTTTTATTAAATCTAAAACTATAAATCATACTTGATGAAAGCACTTTTTCACTTAATTATTGGCATAATTTCTTCTCTTGTTTCATATTTGCAGGATTTCATGGAAGATTATGAGATAACTGTTCCTTTTCAGTCCCTTCAAGTACTAGAGTGCCATGTTGATGCAGTTTGCCCCAAGAAAAAGGCTGGTGATAAATGCCCAACTGCTATCCATGAATTCGAAGGTGACCAAACTTACAGTGAGAAGCTAGGCCATAATTTCACTCTAACAGCTAACTTCGAAGGTGTGAATGCCTCAAATTATGATGCTCTTGTCATCCCTGGAGGTCGAGCGCCAGAATATCTTGCTCTGAATGAAACAGTACTTGCATTAGTTAAGGAATTCATGGAATCCAATAAGCCAGTTGCATCCATTTGCCATGGACAGCAGATTTTAGCTGCAGCTGGTGTTCTAAAGGTAATGTTGTTGATATTGTTTGTTTAACAAATAAATGTACACATTTTGGTTGTTTCATTATTATGCTGTGGGCACATTTTCGTGATTATAAATCTCAAGTTCCATTTGGCTCTTGGGAAGTAGGAGAGAGGGAAAGGAGAAACCTTTAAGATGTTATGTAATCAGAATTAGTGTATTAATAACATGAAAGATAATTAAGAAATAAGTAGGGAGCATCAGAGGGGAAGCAGACATGAAAGAAGGAAAGAAGAATTAATTTCAATCTAGAGGTTTTGAAAAACAACAGAATGGGGAGAGGAAGAAACACCAATCCATTCTATATTCTCGGTTAAACATGGTAGTGTTTTTAAACTACAAAATATAATATAGTAAAATAATTGGGAAAGCAACAAAGACTCATACATTATTGTATTGTTCCCTGTCCAAATATTGTCATTCTGTTTGTTTGGTTAGTCATAGTATCAAAACTGTCTAACCATGTTGTGAATATTAATCGTGATTGAGCTACAGGGAAAGAAATGTACTGCATACCCTTCCGTTAAGCTTAATGTGGTGTTGGCAGGAGCAACTTGGTTAGAACCTGATCCGATAGACCATTGCTTTACTGACGGGAATTTGGTTACTGGAGCAGCATGGCCAGGACACCCAGAATTCATCTCTCGGTTGATGGGGTTGCTTGGAATCCAGATTGTTTTCTAGGTGATCTTCTCACCATGCTATCAATGTGCTTGTATGCATATATATACCAATAAGTTTGTACAATAAATGTTTCCAGCAGTTATCCTGGAGATGACTTTGAATGTTTGGGTCTACTTTCATCAATGCATTTCATGAGTTGCTATGCTTTTGGTGGAATTTACTTGTTAAAGAAAATCTGATTAGTGAAAAGTGAAAAATAAAAGCAATCACAACCAGACAGTTAAGAACATAAGATTTTGTGTGGTTCAACAAAACTTTGTCCACATTGATCAATTGACTTAAAAACATTAAGTATAATCATACAAACTTACACTTAAACTAACCTATTTATTAGATAGGTTTCCTTTTCTAATTGTAATGAAGTCTCTCTTTAGATTTTAAATAAATAATTATCATATGAATTTGAACCAACATTATTATTGAAATGATAGGTATGGACTTTGATGAGCTTAAACTCGTAATCTTATATTGATTCGGGTTTAGAAAGTGAGTGAATCAATGAAACCCATCAATAACCTGGAATGTATAATCAGATGACTTGGCTTGTCCCAGCATTTAACAGTTGAGGTAGGTCCTATCATGAGCTGAGGACAATAGAATAATTAATAGGATGGTAAACTGGGCTTCAAGAGGAGAATTAGGTTAGACCCAACTATAAAATGAGATTACCCTGTTAACCTCATTCAAATAAAATAATGAGGGCTACTGATCAAATTGGTGGAGGCTAAAAGTCATTTCCCATTTAGAAATCTTCTGCACTTCCCAAACCAGAGGCTTGATTATTTGACTAAATTCTGATGGGTTTAATATTACATAAAAAAAATTATAATTCATGAGTTTAAGGTTGTTGTAGCTTCTCACATAATCACTTATATCACAATCTATCTCCCCAAAAATGATTATAGGAGAAGTAGATTGTTGTATAATCTATTTCATTGAAGGGTTTCAAAAGTAGAATTTTCTAGCTTTTAGATTTTAATAAATGCCTTTAGCGGAGTAATTTACAAAATTACCCAATTTAAAATTAAAATCAAAATTCTTTTATTATAAATAATTTTTAAAATTAAAATAATAAAAATCTAGACAGGGCATAACTGCCCAACCACCGCCAGTAGTGGCAACAATCGTCATTGATGAACTTGTTGCCAGTGAGTGGATTGGCACTACTGACACAATTACGATCACTTGCCAGCTATCTATGCAATGGTATTGGCGATAGGGGTGGGATAATCCGGTTAACCGAACCGGTTTATCCAAACCGAAAACCGGACCGATTTCGGTTAAAAATCGAATGTAAACTGAACTGAATTTTCGGTTCGGTTATCGGTTAACTGGTTTTTAAATTATTCTTTAATCCTTAAAATTCTTTAATGTTTCATTTAAGTCCCTAAATTCAAATATTTATTATTTTATATATAATAATTTTTTTGCTTTTATATTTAGGGTAAACCGGTTTGAAATTTTTTTCAAATCGAAAACTGAAATGATTTTTCCGGTTTTTTGAATTTCACAAACCAAAAACCGAACCGGTTTGTAAAAAAACCTAATTTTTGGTTTGGTTCAATTCGATTTTCGGATTATTTATCCTACCCCTAATTGGGGATTTGGTCAAAAGTCGCGGCAAGCCAAAAAAATATCGACCAAACTTTTTCGGGTTTGTTGCAACTTAACGCCATAACATTTCAATAAACCACCAGCATCATTGGAAAGATGGTCGATTGGCAATCGTAATGGTGCCAGTGATTATGGGAAAAAGGAACAACAATCCCAAACCAAACCTTAATCTATAAATTAAATATAGTGTATTTGTTTCAATCTTGCTGAGATCTTACCATGCAGTGGCTTTAAATTGGGATAGCCAGGAGATGCTACTCTTGCAACATTATAAGATTACTGGGTGGGTTTTGATAATAGCTGCGAATTCAAAAGTTTTTACTTACTAACATTCTAATAGCATGGTGTGTGTCTTGATATCACCATTAATTATATCATATATTATATGTTGTAAGATATATTTCATGGTTGACAGCCCAGCAGCATGTGGATTTTCATGTATGGATGTTGTGACAAAGTGAGACAACTTAGCCTATTTGGACCTCTTCTCTTTTCTTTGTGTGTATCTTGATGTCGTTTTCAAAGTCAAACCTATGACTTTCATAATTTCATTTTATCTTCAGAACGGCTACATTTTCACATTACGCGGCGGGTTTCTTATAAATGTTTTTGCAATAATTAGGCTTTATAAATTAGAAGATTTTTGGGGAATAAATAAATAGTTGGATAAGAAGGGAAGGAGGATGTGTATTTTTTAGTTGGAAACCGAATCAGTGGGTGGTTTTGGTTTCGATGTCCATGAATTACACTGACACCCTTTTTTTCTTTAATTCTTCACGCGCTTTTCCCATTTTCCCAACAAAATTGCCTCCCAAATTACAACGAAACGACAGAGACTGAATGTACGCGCTATATAAAGAAGGTGGGTTTGACAAACACCTGATTAGCTATATCTAGCTAAGAGGGTGGTGGAGGACACACAAAACTAAAGTGGATAAAATCGAATCTTTTAATATTTTAAAACATTTATATATATATATATATATATATATATTCACAGCTCGCTGCTGCTTCCAACCAAATTCTTTTCATTCCAAAAGAAGAAACCTCACCAATATTTATAAGATGGAGTTGCCTCCTAAATATTCTGATTTAAACCAACTTAAATTGGAGGAAGAAGAAGAAGCTGATTCAATCTCGTCTGAAGGTTCAAGTATTGGATCATTAGAGCCTGATATCGAAGAAGAAGTTTCGAATTCTTCACCAAAAATCAAAGACCCTTTGCAGGACATGTCCTCTCTTCTTCAACAACTTCCTTCCAAGTAAGCTCACCTCTTATATCTATCTTCTTGTTTGATTTTGATCATATAGTTAATTGTTGAATTAATTATAGGAGAGGGCTTTCAAAGCATTACCAAGGGAAATCACAGTCATTTACATCATTAAAAGAGGTGACATGCTTAGAAGATCTTGCAAAGCCTGAGAATCCTTACAATAAGAAATTGAAGTCTTGCAAAAGTTATGCAGCCATCTACAACAATCTCCCATGTCCTCCAAAGAAGTCGTCATCTCCAAGGCCATCATGTTCAAAAACAAATAATAATATTGGTAATTTGTTGGGGAACAGGCGGCCACCAATGGATCCTCACAGATCTGCAAGCACAAACAGCTTTTCCAATCAGACTGCTTTATTTGCTTAATTATGTTATTTTATTTTATTTTAATTACCCTACCTATCATATATTTCAAAATGACATTTTTTTAACTATGTCTATGTTACCGAACTGAATTGTAGTACGGTTTTATATTTACATGTTTTTATTACTGAGATGGAATTGACATGTAGGTTTGGCATCTGTACATCTAAGTTGTGCTTGGGACATGGACTAAAGGTGGGATAGGACTATTTTTTTAAAATAGTTCAATCCTTATGATTATCTAGGTTTTAAGGAGAGTTGGATGGGACTATGTTTAGTGTCACCATCTTTACAATCCTTCATATTATCTAGGTTTTAAGGAGAATGAGGTAGGATTACGGTTAATCTCACCCTCCTGATTTAGTCTCAATGAATTGGTACAAGGAGTTTATGAGAGGTATTGGATTCCTTATCCAACTTGGGATAAACTGTTTTTTTTGTTTAATCTTGTATATTATGTATATTAAATAAGTAAATAATTAAAAAAGTTTTTTTTTTTTTTTTTAATTTTTAAATTTATTTATAGTAAACGTATATGTTTTAACCTTTATTGTAGTGAACACTCGTTGGTTTTATAAATGAGACTCTTAACTCTCATCTTTTATGGAAATAATGTTTTTATTATTCACTCAAATTCAATCAATCTAACATCTGTCAACAATGTTAAGAAGTTAATATATTTTTTGGAAGCTAAATTATTGAAATTGTTGATAAAATTTGAAGGCTGAATTGATAATATTCTGAAGTCAGCAAGTGTTTACTACAAAAAAGTCAAACACACGGGGTTAGGGTCATATTTCTAAAACTAGTGGGTGTTTACTACAAAAAAAAGTTCAAACACACGGGAGCTTAAGGTAGTATTTCCGAGATCGGAGGGTACTCACAATAACAAGGCCAAACACACAGGGGTTTAGGATAAAGTCCCCTAATTAAAAATGAATAATTATACACATACATCATTTTCATGCAACATTTTTCATACAACATTATGTGTCAAGATATGAAAATGATGTATGTGTAGTATTACTCATTAAAAATTATATTAAAAATAAATTTTGTTATGGAAATATTATGAATATAATTGTTAATAATATCTTATTTAATGATTCATTCATAATTAATTAATATATTTAAAAGTATAATTAAATATTTTAATTATTTAGATTAATTTTACATCTAAAATTAGGAATACCATATATAATATAAATAAATAGTTTCATTTATATTATGAAAATAATTACTAGAAGAAAAATTATATTAAATGACACTACTTTTGTGGAGAGTTGAAATGTAGCACTTTTTGAAAACTCTCTCAAAAAATACCAAAATGGCGTTTTACACAAATAAGGACGAAAACCATAACCCATGTACGTATCTTCTTCAAAGTTAGACTAACCCTTACCTCCACTAAAGAATTTGAAAAACCAAAGCTATAACCGATTCTTAATTCAATTTTGTATGTAAGAAACACACTAATTAGGTTTTTTTTATGTAGATGGGTGGTTAACAATTTAACTAGTTTAACCCAGACCCGAGAGCTTCACCAAGCTGGGTTACCAATTTCTCTATTCACCCAAAACTTTAAAATTTATGATGATGATCAACGAACAAATGAAAGCCGGGATGTTGGGGCTTTTGAAGAGAAAATATCGGTGAGTGCAATGGTAGCAATAGAGTTGATTTTCAGTGAGTGAATCAATTGTAAATTGAAAAAAGGCTGCGGCAACAACCGACATTTGCCAATAATTGGCGAGATGGGCTAAGGTGGGTTTTGGTTGGAGGAAGAGAGTAATATTTTCAGGGTGATGGGGAGGGTTGTCGACGCTAGAGTCAATGAGATCTGGCCTAGAATGTTAACGCCAACATCGGTGAGATCTGGCCAATGCTAGATCTTGGAGAGATTTTATGGGAAATGAGCTCAAGGAATGATTGACATTGCATTTGGGGCGTCGACACTGCCATCCAATCGTCGACCGATTTGTATTTAAGGTGTGTTTACTAAATTAGAAAGTAAACATTGACAAGATACAATCCAAAAAAGGAAAGTAATTCACTGAAACCCTATTCTATTTCACTATATGAAAGGGGCTAACAAGCATGGAATAATAACTCAATATTCATTCGGAAAAGACTGGCACTTGAGCATTTGAGATTAAAGGCTTAAAGCTGACCGCCGTCACAATTAGCCTCCATCCCTTGTAGTTTCACAAGAGCCTTTGCTATTTTCTTACAGGGATAGGGACCAGGGCTGCAGTCAACTAGCGTTCCAAGATACAATGACATCCAGAATCAAGGGTAGAATGGAAAAATCATCATGTTTCGAAGGGTAAGACAAGCAACCCCGGTTTGGTGTGAATTTGGCATCAACTAACTTGCATCCGCTAAAGATTAAAGCAAAAAGCCAAGGAGAGAGGTGAAATTATTGGTTTTTAATCAATGTTTTAATATCCGACTCGAGGTAAAACCTGAAAAGATGATTGGGTCCCGGATTGATCAGTTAAACCAGTTTGATTGGCACCGATGACATCATCATACTAACATTAGCATGGTGACGTCATCCAACATATTTTTTTAAAATCCATCCTCCATCTCCCTAAATATATCACAAGTTCCAACCAATTTCTCATCTCCTTGCATAATTATCATTACTTATTTTCCCATCACGGCAATTCCCATTAAGCTGCAATTTCTCATACACCTCAAACCCATCCTTTCTAAGGCCTTCAACAGTCAAACACACGCTAATCAAAATGATTAGCAACCAAACCCAGCTCTCAATTCTATAGCGCAACATTTTAGCTTTCTCAATACACCATTTTAAACCACCCGTCAATCAAACAAGCAAGTATATATAACAACAGTAGGAGACCAGCCTAACTACTCAATTTGATCAAAATCCTGGAAATAACTATGTACACAAATGCAAACCTTGGGGAATAGATTTGGTTGTGGAAGAAGAAGAACGGATTGAAGAAGAAGAACTGAAGAAGCCCAATAGTTGAAGATCGAAGTTTGAATTTGATTGTGGAAGAACTGTGGTCGTTTGAATCGAAGAAGAGATGAAGTTTGTTTGTGGAACAATGGAAGATCAAAGAAGAAGATTGTGCAGAAAAGAAGCCGTTGATAAAATGAAAAAAAAAAAAAAAAGTTAGGGATTTAGATTTATAGTGACTCGGATTTGTGCCAAAACCGATTGGACCAACAGGTTGCTACCGTAACACCAATCCACCTGCGGGTCAAAACAGTTTGACCACTATCTCCGATTTTCTACCTCTTAAAACTCGGCCCAGCCTTCGGTTTCAGTCAAACAGGTTGAATCGATCCACCCAGGGCAGGTTTTAAAACACTGGTTTTAATATATCTAAACTTCCATGTTCCCTCGTATCCTTTCTTTTTTTCTTTTTCCTATCATTTTCCTTCACTACTTTATCCATCATTTTAAAAACAAGTTGTAGATAAGATCAAGTCTAAATAGATAAAATAAATTGACACCTAAACAACGAGGAACAACAGAATCTCTAATGAAAACGATAAAAAGTTAGTCCAGCACTCGACATATTTTTATGGAGCAATGAAACTCAAAAATTCTAGAAACGCATGAAAAAAAAAAAAAAAATCTGATTATGATTGATCAAATAGTGCTATTGTAATAACCAAAATACAAATTATAACCAAAGTATCTAACGAAACAAAATTCTTAATCAATGAATAAAATACGAAAACATTATTTTGTTCCTTCTAATTTCCTCTCCTCATTGAGTCCCAAATAATTTATAAAACAAAAAATATATATTTTGTTATGAAGTCCTAATCAATCTCTACACTCAATCAAATGGTTGAGTGCATGAATTCACTAATAAAATTTTAAGAATTCACTAATAAAATTTTAAGAATTCAGACCTTCAATCAATAACCTCATAATCCACAAGAAATATACCATCTCATGTCTTCTGTTGTACTTGAAACTAGAAAGAATAGCAGGATTAGAGCGTTGAAAATATAGGAGACAGAAGATCTTAAAATAAATTACTTAAGCATTCATGATTATGGAGTTTGGCATCAGTCTAGAAAACAAAGTAATAAAACCTAAAGTTTCAAGCATTTCACATCCTGGAGATTTGAAGGGGAAATGCAGTTTCGCGAATGTCATGCCTATATGAAACTAGTTGAAGCATCTCGAGGTTACCAAGTTGCTTTAAGAGATGCCTCTGACAGTTTTGAGCAGCCATAATTCCAGCTGAGTAAGCTCCATGTACAGATCCCTGATGATCCATGCTAACGGCTTCTCCTCCGAAGAAAATACTTCCCAACGGTGCTTGAAGCCTCTTGTACAAATCTTCTGGCATTCCAACCACATCATATGCGTAACAACCAAGAGAGTTTGGGTCACTTCCCCATCGTGACAAAAGATAATGAACCTGTTCCAGAGTGACCAACCAAGCATTAGTTCAGAGTTTTGTAATAATCACAACAAAAAAAATAACTAAGAAACAATCTGATTTCTGACGGGCTTAATAATTAGATAGTGTAGGCTGGCCAACAGATGGAACTTCTCATCACATATACTATGGTCAAAATATAATTTCCAATCAAATAGTACAAGGTGCAGGAATTTATAGATTAAATAAAGCAAAATAAACGTGAAAACAATGAATTTACCGGCTCAGTTGCATCCGGAAACATTTTCTTCAGCTGCAACATTACAAATTTTGCAGCAGACTCATCTGATAGCTTCTCAAGGTCATTAGCAAACCTTCCAGCGGCCATATAGACAAGGACTGGATGACCTGTTGCCTTGTGAAGATTAAGAAAATAACCACAAGCATAAGAAGTGGGGGCAACAATGCCTAAGAGTTCCACATTTGGCCAAAAAACTTTATCGAATAGTAAGGCAATCTTATTTTCATTGCCCACACCAAGATCTGATATTGCAGCAACCTTCCACTCAGGCAATTTTGGTTCAAACTGAATTAAATTAGCTTTAAGAATCCCTATAGGTACTGTAACAATAGCAGCATCAGCAACAAAGTTTCTCCCATCCTCAACCATGACCATCACCTTATTACGACCATTTGATACCTTTGTAACCCTAGTTATCAAAAGTCAACACAGTCAAAATCTTGCAAAAGAAAAAAGAATCTTAAATCTATTCAATTTCCTCATCAAGAAAAAGGGTGTGACTTTCTACCACATGAATAACTATGAAATTCCTAAAACTAAATAACACATTAATCCCATGTAGTGATTGCAACTGAATCAAATTATTGCCAGGGAACAAGAAATAAAATGGAAGAGTTGAGCAATAAAAACTAAATCTTAAATGATTGGTATGGCATAGGAAATAAACCATATCCATCAAGGAACTCAGTATCTGTTAGATTCTAAGGAAATCTTTTTAAAAAATAATGAATATAATGCTGATGAAATAATGAAAAAGATAATGGAAAAAGAAATAATAAACAATGACAATTATAATTTCACTCTTGAAATATACTGGGCATTTACCTTCAATACATACCCCCATCAGACACCTCAATCCATCAGAATGTTACCAAAACCCAGCATCACTGACATTAAGCTGGGATGAAAAAGACCTAAAAGATACACTCAGGGTTCTATAATTAACTCTATATATGATGGGGTTTAAAGAACCTTATGGAGAATTGGATCTGGACATGGAGGAATGGAGGAAAATATTTCATAAAGTAGACTAAAACAGTTTGGGATTGCATTTTAAAGGTTCAATGGTTTGGACATGTACTAGGTCACAAAACCTTTTCTTTTCTTTTAGATAGATACCATGTTTATAAAAGACAAGCACAATGATTAGTCAATATAAAAGTTCAAAAAAAAAAAAATAATAAAGAGCAGAAAAAGAGGTCCTTTTCTGCTTAAGAATTCCCAAAGGAGTCAATTGAGTGTATCTAGATAGATAACATGTTTACGTATAGATCCCCACGTCAATAAATTCCATTTAGGTAGGCACATGAAGCAATACGTTTAAAGCATAGATGCAATTGATCACCAATGAACTACATGAGCATACCTGTGATTTAGGCGTATGTCAATATCTTTTGCAAGAGCTTTAATTACAGGGTCATAACCTTGCACCATAAGTCCATGTCCACCAGTGAGTACATCCTCCTATATATTAAGAATTACCCTTAAACATGTAAGAATTCCTCTGAAGCTAAGATAATCTAAGTCTGACCCTATGATTCAAAGTACATTTATTACAATTCAGTTTAACACTCAACTTTTAAGACTTTACCATGCATTTCTTATTTGAAAGCAACCTAAAAAAGTATAACATAGAGTATCTTGGAAGGAGATTGCTGCAAGAGTGAAAGATCAATTATTGTTTCAGCCAAGTGCATCAAAGCGGAGATCTTGGCAGAAAATGAAATTTCTTGTAGTGATTTATAAGAACAAAAGAATGTAATTAGTTCTCAAGATAAGTCCATCCAATGCCGCTTGGACATACTCATAGCTGACAGGTATATACTCATTATAGATTAAATGGTTAGTATTTTTTGATAATTTATAAGCGCAAAGGCCTCTTTGTCCCATGCTAGCTTAGCTCCATCTATGGTCGTAATGTATATCTACACCAAAAAGGAATAAAAGCTTCAAAAAATATTGATCATTAAGATTTTAAGGTAACTTATACGTAGAAGCTCAAGACCAAGAGTAGCATGGTGAATAAATCATGCAGAATAAATTACAAAATGGATAACAGCGGAAAAAGTCCATTTGATAGAGCTTGAAATTGTTTCACCATTATAAATTTACCAGCACTATTGATATAAAATTCTAAATTGAAGTGTAGAGCACTAATGTAGAACTCCACATGGACTTGTAGAGTTATAAGTATTTGCCTTTTCCATCAACCGGGACCCAAGCATTAAAACCTAAGGTAAAGGTTATAAATCTCTAATAACATTAGATCTGGAGCACTATGGCAGAACTCTAGGCTTGTAGACATTTCCCTCAACCAGGACTTAAGCCTTACAACCTACAGAGGCACATATTGGCAAAACTAGATAGCTCCATATACAAGACACTGAAATGTATAATTTATCAGGTGGTCTATTTAGATGTTTAAAGCCCATAAGAAGTATCTTAAACAGAGATCACTTGCCTGATCCCAATTTTTCAGTGATATCTTATCTGCATCTACTGCAAACCAAGCTTCCATTCTACATATGTACCACTGTAGCACTTCATGGGCAAGTCCTACTTGTCTGCAAAGGATGGGAATTATGTCAGGGCTGCTATGGGTCTCATGCTCAATAAAAGTGTAGTGATTTGCAGATATTCGACATGATTTTCATCTCCTTACCTTAATTCTGGATGCCTATCTAACACAATGGATATTGCTTGAAGAACAGACATGTCACTGGAATGTTCATCCCTCACCTTCTCTGTCTAAAAGTGTCAAGAAAGAACCAGGTGTTTAATCAATTGTCACAGAGCATAGTTTATAGATAGATGGAAAAATAAACAGTCGGAGACTTTACCATGTAGACCCTACCTCTTTGAGAATTCTCTTGAAAATATCTCCAACTTCAATGACAGTCTGTTGTGGAACTTTATGGCCATTCATATCATATAGTGTGTAACTGAAAGGACAAAACCCAGATCCTCAAGACAATAGCTCAGACTAAACACAGAATAATCTTGCATACAAATATATATCCTTGGTTCAAGTGCAATATTGCCTCAAGCATTACTTTTTCATATAGTATTAAATGCACTGATTAATAATACAGACGCAAAAACTAGGAGAACATTACCTCTCTAAATCATGGTCGTATAACACAGAATTGTCACCACTGGTACGGTATAATGTAAGCCCAAGAGAGCATATCAGTGGGGCCAAGGGATTCTCATTACAGACACCATGCAGCCTGTACAATTTTCAAGACCAAAGATGTAAATAAGGATTTCAATAATGGAACAGTGAGTTATTTCATTTTTTTTTTCTTCAAGTAAAAAAGATAAGAGCATTGACAGCAAATATCACAAGAGACACCACAGGAATATTTCTGTAGTCTTTGTGAGAATAAAACTAATTAACTCAAGAGAAAGATGCAAAAGAAGTCATAGGAATTTTCTTTTAAGCCTTGAAAAGTATTGATGCAGCAGTCAAATCAAATATTAACTCCCTTATGAAGCCTAATTCAAAAGCATTTTCATCTTAAATCTTTTTTATTTTTAAATAATGGTAATGAGTATGTATAAGCACGAGAATCTATCCACACAATCCATTTTTAGCTAGGGGAGGATCCAATCGGCAAGTGAATGGTAAAAGAAATATAAAATAAACAGACATTTGCAGAATCATCCAATTTATCAGAAGTGCCTGATTTGAATCATTATAAGTATGACCCACGATTTCAAAGGCAACTTAAAAGCAAAACTTAATTTTTTTTCTTGTATTGCGGAACAATAGTGGTGGATACTCTTTTTAGCCTTTCCTGCCCTCTGTGTACGACCATAGGACTAAAATAAGAATAAAGGATGTGGCAACTTATGGAGCAATAATGGGTCATATGCAGTATAAAAAAGAAAAAGAACAGGGAAAAAAGAATTATGCAGAGAGCAGAATCATTCCCATCAATGAATGGAAAAGTATACCACAAAATCTAAACCTGACATGACTGACAATATATTGCAAAAATGTATAGCAACCTAAATATAGCATCCAAGGAAACAAATTTAAAAAGATTAACTTTCCATGATGCTCCCATATCGACTGGAAAACCGAATGAATAGTCCGTATGAATACGTCCACCGAGTCTATCCCGCGATTCCAGCAAGATCACCTGTAGACAATAATGAAAATAAGCCATTGTCGGATAACCCTGCACAGGAAACATATAAAAAATAGTCTCATAGTCGAATATGATCACCTTAAAAGATGCTTCAGAGAGAACCCTGGCAGCAGCAAGTCCCGAGATACCGGCACCAATCACAATAACAGAAGGGGCGGAAGAGTTATTCCTCTTAATAAGCGAGGAAATAGTGTCTAGAGATTAGATGAACACGAATTAGAAAGTGCACAATATACTCGTAGCAAAATTATTAAATGAACAAAACAAAATAGAGCAGCCGTTTGAGAAATGCTATATAAGTTAAACACATTTCTCAGCTCATACTATAAAATTAAATTAAAAAAAAAAAAATCATTCCTTTCCTCCCCTCCATCAAAAAGGATCTCAACGAGAACCCATAGATGATTGAAATTGCTTAACAGCAATATACGGTTGCAGTGTAACAGAGCAAAAATCATCAACTAAATAGAATTAATTGGAAGATTAATAATTCTTATTCATTCGCAGCATAATCTTAAGATCTGAATATGGCTTGATACGAATAAAATCAAAAACTTAAGTAATTACATTGTAAATTAATACCGCCAATGAGCCATCACCATTTTTTTTTTTTTTTTTCAGAATTCTAATTAAATAATTGTTAACATCATCACAATTATACGCAAAATTGTAATGCATAGGGTTATCTTTTCCATTTTTTTGATGATCAAACGAACGAAGAGATGAAATAAAACAAAACAAAAATGCAAAATTCTCATGTTATTTAGAAGAAACGTAACAGAAGGAAACGTAAAGAGACCAAATAGAATCTTAAAAGAAATAGAAGGAATATACTAACCGTCCATCAAATTGTCGGGGAATGATTGTTTATGATCCATGGATGAAAAAGAAGCGATCAAAGACAGAGAAAAATTTTGGAATTGAAATCGAAATCGATTGAAAAATAGAATTTCGAAATTGAAAAAAAAAAACAAAATTAAGGGTGTATAGGAATCAAGAAATTAGAAATTAACTGGAAAGAATGATAGAGAATGAAAATAAGAAGACCAGCAATGAAGGTGCTGAGATTGGAAGAACAACGGAGCTTACCAAACCAGCTCATAAGGTGAAACTTTGAATGATTTTGAGATGAAAAATTTTGGAAGAATGAAAAGAATGGAGGAGAATGGAGCGGAGAAGGAAGAGTTGTGCTTGGGTTGCATAGATGAATGCAATGTTTACTTCGCTTTTTTCGTCAGCGTCGCCTAACGTAGCTCCTTTTTATAGACATTTTCACCTGTATCATTACTCATACGTGGGTCTCTGCATTCACCCTGTTGCACAAAATTACTTTTAAACACCATCTATTAAAGTTTTTACCTTTTTGAAAATGCCTCCAAATGAAATAAATTATCTTTTGTTTTAATAATATAAAAAGATATACCAAAAATCATATAATTAAAAATAATATTATATGAATCTTCATTTAAAAAGATTAAATTATTGAGGAAGATAGACAGCATGTTCTATAAAAGTTGGGCATGTGGGTTTGTTGAGTATGGAATTGGAGTCAGGACTCTGTTATAAAACTTACTTAAAAGGGAATTGAATTTTGAAAAATAAATCTCAACAATTTAGTGAATAAAATCGATCTTAAAAGGTATTAAGAATCTACTTTTGATTATACGGAATCTAAAGATGAAGGAAAATAAAAAGATATTGTTGGGGTTAGTTTTGGGATTTCAAATTGGCAATTGGCATCACATATTTATTATGCATGCTATAAGGTTACTTGTACGAGTAGAACTTTTGTTTTTGTTAGGTAACTTAGGTGTGGGAAATAATGGGAGTTGTCCTTGTGGACTTCAATTCAATTATTCACTCTTTTTAATACTAATATCTTCTCTTTCCTCCCTCTTTCTTCAACTTGTCCCAAATCTCATTCCTCATTATTATTCTTTTTTTTTTTTTTTAAATCAAAAAAAAAATAAAAATCAACGGTTGAATTATTATTGACAAAAATTAACATCAACATAGGAAAATACCAAAAACAAGTCAATGATTACTGATTAAATCCTTTGACAAGTCAATTTCAGCTTCCCCTATTAACAAGCCATGTGCTGTACGATTGTATTTGTGAGGAGCAGTGGTAGATCACACCATATTAAGATTTTATTGGATTGATATCAATAACATAAAACTATCTAACAAATTATCAATATAAATTATAATTACATTCTAGTAGCCAGATTGAATTTTAAATAGAATAAAATTATATATTAGATATTTATTTGTTTCTTTATTATAAAAAAAAGGGGTGTTAGCCGAGCCGAGCCGGTAAAAGTTCGAACAAGCCAGAACTCTCCTCGTAGGCTCGCGAGTTTTAGGAAGCTCGGTATATTTGATATTTTTGAAACAATAGGGGGTGATATGTAATTTTTTTGTTTTTAAAAGTGACAAACACACCCCTAAAAAATTCAAACAAGGAGTCATTTAATTAGTGGTGGGCTCGAGACTGCCACTCTGTGGCAGTAGAGGAGAAAAAAAGGACACAGCATTAATTGTAAGAGAAGAAAGAGAAAATAAATTACAAATAAAGGATAGAAAATTTTTTTTTCTCTTACAAATAAAAATAAGAACATTAATCTTTCCTTTCAAAGTTTCAAGGTTTCGTTTTCTTCTCTTCTTTTTCAAAGTTTCAAGGTTTCAAGCTCATGGCAGTGGAGTCTCCGGTGTTTGCTCCGTTATTTGCTACTCATGGTGACTTCTTGTTCAAATTGCTGTAACTTCAAACCGTTTCCCCTAATAATGTATTACTATTATCATTCCATCTTCTCTTTCAAAGTTTCATGGTGGCTTCTTGTTCAAATTGCTACTTCATTCTTTACTACTCATTTTCTCTCTTCCTCGAAAGTCGAACCCAACTTTCGTTTTCGTTTTTAGTTATTTTGTTTGCCCATCTAGGCTTTGTTTCGTTGCTGAGAAAATGTATTAAAATTGTAGGGACTCAAACCCGAGCTTCCCTCGAGCTCGATTACCCCCCACATAATCGAGTTCGAGCCGAGCTACAAAATCGAAGGTTCGAGAGGCTCGGCTCGAACTCGAACTCGAACTCGCATCACTTGAGCCGATTACAGCCCTTATGGCAACAGATATTTTCCAACGGGAGTTGGGAAAAGTCCAAAACCAAAATACAAGTGGGGGCCATGCAGCTGATACGCAACTTCCTCAATAGTGCATTCACGTGATCTGATTCTGATCTCATCTTCTGTCAACAATAAGAAATATTAATTATATAGACTGAGAAAATGTGAAATACTGGTTTTAAATTTATGATACTTTTGTAAAGCAATGTTAGATAAATTTAACGATTTTTTTTAGAAAAATTTTATATTATAAAAGATATTTTTATATTTTATGAACAAAATGGATAAATTTCATTTTAGATTAGGCAATATTACATTTATAACCTAATTTTATAAAGTCCTTTGAGAAAATTTAGCTGACTGTCCATTTCAAATTTGGATTTAAAAAAATGGCCATAAAACTATTTGTTATTTTTTTTTTTATTTAGAGAAGCTAACGTGGACATAGTTAGGATCCATTAAACATGTAAAATATGTTAAAATTAAAAAATTAAAACATATAAGGATAAAATATAATTAATGAAAGTTTTTAAAATTTAAAATTTACGAAAAAGCCTCAAATATTCAAATCGCTTAATCGAAACCAATTAAGGCAAAAATCGATATCTTCAATCCCTAAACGCATCTATGCAATTTCTAGCGATAACAGTCTACATTCCGATGAATTTTTACACCCAAATTCAATCTTAAAGCTTTTTCCTTTCTTAAAACTATGGTTGACATTAACAATGAGGAGGAAAACCCAACGCCTCTTCGAATCGTAGAGTCCATGGCACAAGCATGATTCAATAAGCACATCTCCGGTGGATCCTCGATCGAAAAGGTGTTCCAAAGCCGGCGAGCAGCGGTGGCACAACAAGAGAGAGAACAGAGTGAGCAAAACGGTTCTGTTTCCAAAAGGAAGGAGGAGGCAGATTCGGGCCGAAGAGGAGCGAGTTCAGAGGAGGAGGAGGAGGAGGCCGCCAAAGAGGAGGCCGCCGAAGAAAATGTATTTGTACTTACCAAGACCTAAGATCGCTTAAGCAATCCTTTATATCGCTTAAGTGATTGATGGCTTTTACTCTTGATTTTGGATTGCTTAAGAGTAAAAGCGATGAATCGCTTAAGCAATATAAAAGATCTCTTAAGCGATCTTAGATCTGGCGGATGTTGATTCTGCCTCGTACAAGATCTCTTAAGCGATCTGCAATCGCTTAAGTGATCTCTTCCGAGGCAGAATCAAATCTACCCAGATCTATAATCTCTTAAGCGATCCTTTGTATCGCTTAATCGCTTAAGAGATCTTGTATGAGGCAGAATCATCTGCCCATCGCTTAAGCGATTCTTCCGAGTTTGTTTGATTTGGTTTAATTTTTTTGCCGATATTTGATTGTGCAGATTTTTTCAACAAGCGATTCTTCGGAGCGTATTTTGTTTATATTTGATTTGGTTTAATTTTTTTGCATATTTTGTTTATATTGATTGTGCAGATTTTCGGAGCGTAAACTATAGAGAGTATGGATTGGAGGTTGTAAGCAATACGGTACCGTACTTCCCTGTGAAGGTGACAGAGAGGTCAAGTTGAGATGTTTTAACGAGAATAACGGGGATTTTAGGGACAATGAGGAATGGTGAAAGGAGATTCAAAGAGACTTGTTTCAGTCATTTTTGGGATATGGACACAAAATGGAAAAAGACATTCTGGGGTCGAGTGCATTATATGTTGCCGCACTCAATAAAAAGCAACAAAAAGCACGAAATGTGGTTCATGGTGGATGGAAAGCCAGTACGTCTCGGGATGATGGAATATGCGTTGGTGACTGGCTTAAAATGTGGGGAATTGCTAGGTGAGGTTGAGGAAAAAAAGAATAACGGACGACGGGAGGGGCCAAAAGGTTGGCTAACAAGGTTTTGGCGGGGAAGAAGTCTATTAAGGCACAGGAATTAGAGGACAGGTTAAAAGATGGTGAGTTTAACGATTCAGAAACATTCAAACTGTGCTTGGTATTGTTCTTACATTCGATCTTAATGGCTAGTGACTCAACAAAAGCCATTGATATTGATTGGGTGAAGTTTGTAAGCAACTTGAACTTCTTTAATGCTTATCCGTGGGGACGGGTATCATTTAAGCGAACCATGGAGTCCCTGCAAGCAAAAGACCTGGCGTTAAAGCACTCCCAATGGGCCGAGAAGAATAGACCGGTGACGCACAATTTGTTTGGCTTCCCATAGGCAATGCAGGTGAATATTAATAGCTTTTTGTTATATTTTTTTTAATATATGTGTTTGAATTATGATATGGACTGTTTTTTTAAAATGTAGGCTTGGATGTATGAGGTCATCCATGTCCTGGCTAAGGCAGGGGGGAGGATTAGGGCTTCGGTTGTGTAACTGACATTTCCTATGATGTTGCGGTGGCACGACCAGAAGTGTACCCATTTGGATTATGAGCAAATAGAGATTGAAATTCAATCAGCTCGGGTAAGATTAAAGGATTAAGCTTGAACATGCACTTGCTTTAAAATGTCGATTAAATCTGATTGATTTTGTTTCTTATTGCAGGGGGTTGTCCGTCCCTTCCTTACCGCTACTGGGGGTGAAGCGCAACAGCACTATGTCACATCTTTTCGAGCACTAGAGGATCAAAGGGATGAAGGGATAGACCGCCTGACGCGGGACCTACAAGGGGTCACACATGTGAGGGCAGTTGCAGGGCCACTGCTTGAGAATGTGGTTGACGCCGAGGAGGATGAAGGCGCAATCGGTGGGTGGGAGGGAGGAGGGGAGGGAGGGAGGAAGAGGTTCGTATGCCTTAGCAAACCGGTACAACAAGTACCGCTTTGCCGAGGCGTCGGGGTCGGGAAAGTGAGGTGGTTGACCTCATAAAGAGTTTGTTTGATAAGATGGAAGAACAGTTGAAAATGGTGGAGGAGAAAGTGGATAAGGTGGCAGAGAAAGTTGTTAGGGTAGAGGAGGAAGTTGGTAGGGTGCAGGAGAAAGTGGATAAGGTGGTAGAGAAAGTTGTTAGGGTGGAGGAGGAAGTTGGTAGGGTGTAGGAGGAAGTTGGTGGAGTATTGAAGGCGGTTAAAGTGCAACTTGGGCTGAAAAGAGAGAATCAAAAGAGCAGGTTTGTGAAATCGCCTTACACCGTACTAACACATGGAATTAAGAGGAAAACAAAGAAACAAATTAAGAAAGAAGCCAAAATTGAGGGGTTTAAAGAGGTTTCTGGAGGAAGTGGGACAGTTATAATGGAGGAGGTTGAGGCGGGAGGCGAAGGAAGCGGGGATGTACAAATGGAGGAAGGGGGAGGAAGCAGGCAAGCAAAAATGGAGTCCACTGTCGATTTGTATAGGCCAATAGAGGAGGAAAAGAAAAAACCCTTCTATGCCTATTACAATGAATCCGGAAGTGATGCCTTTGTAAAGTGTAAGACCGGAGATTATTCTCGGGATTGGTTTGAAAAGATTTTGACGACGGGCAGATGGCTTCACGACTCGGTGAGTTATTTTCGCTTAATTTTCCTTATTTTTGCTTATGTTTTCCATGAGGTATTGTATACTTATCATGTTGTTTTTATTTGATGCAGCATATCGATAAGGTATTGACACTGATGAGGCTGCGACAAACCAGCAATGGTGATCTACTGTATCCCGATTGTGCCATCACCGATGTGGCCTTTGGCCAAACACTGGTATCGATATATCGCAATTTATTGAAAAAGGTCATTGGTACATCTATAGCAAAAGGAGCCAAGCGAAAACGATCGGGCACAAAAGACTTAGACTGCGTCCCTAATGATTTTAAGTTTGATGACAGGATGATGCAGTATGTAATGAGGGACAGGCCCAAATATGGCCACAGTTGAGCAAAGGTTAAAAGTGTCTACTGCATCATCCTGGTCAAGGAAATGCACTGGATAGTAGTCGTCACTCTCTTAAAGGAGAGGTTGCTGAAGATCCTTGACTGCAACCCAACAATTTGTCGAGACAAGCAGTTGGAGACCGAGTTGGAGGCACTGTCCATGTTGTTCTCGAGGCTGTTACGCGAGAGCGGGATGTTTGAGCACCTCGGTGATGAAGCATTGACGGGAAAGTGGCCACCCAAGCGCGTTCCCGTCCCAACAAATGAGTCAAGGTAAATTTTCTATAAAACTAACTTACATAATAGAATTGTTATATAAGTTGATTCTAATGCTAATGTCATATTCCTATTGCAGTGCTGATTGTGGGGCATATGCCCTGAAATTTATTCACCTGACATGACCAACAATTGATGGGACTGATTGAATGACGAAACAATGAGCATCTTTTGGGAGCGCTGGGCTATTGAGTGCTTCCATGGGGAAATGGATTCGTTTTGAGTGACCACAACCCAATGAAAAGGTTTGGAACTTGTACTTTTAATTTTGTAGTTTATGTGATGTTGATGTTAATACTTGGGTTGTGGTGTTGATGCTGCAGGTGTCATGCTTATACACAGCTTTACCGAAATAGATGGACTCGGTGAACTTTTCAATCTTGCACTCCATAACTTGGGTTCGTGAAGAGAGAAAATTTTACTCCCCAGACATCCCAACTTTCCATTTAACAAATTGGCCCTGAAAAACTTTTTGTTTTTTTGTGTTTTATTTAGAAAAGCTGACGTGGTTACAGGTGTGCCGGATAATTTTGCGGGTTGCTAGCAAACAATGAGAGGGAACTCCTCAAATTGGCTTGGGCTGTCAGAGTAGGCTCCCGGCAAGGCATCTGCAATCAAGGCTGCTGGCAAGCCATGGTACCATGAAATGATCTCAGACAGTGATTATTCCGAATTTGAAAACTTCTCATAGTGGTGGCATCTGCAATCAAGGCTGCTGGCAAGGCATGGTACCAAAGAATGATCTCAGACAGTGATTATACCGAATTCCAAAACTTCTCATATTGGCGGCATCTGTAATCAAGGCTGCTGGCAAGGCATGGTACCAAAGAATGATCTCAGGCAGTGATTATACCGAATTCCAAAACTTGTCAAAGTGACTTAGGATTTATTCATTTTTGGCACTATTATGAATGATTTTAAGTATAAACTTTCAATTACATTGATGTCTTTTATATTTTGATCTGTGATGGATTAGATTGATATAAATGACTTCATTTTGCTGCTTATTCTTTTCGTATTTGGGAGGAAAATGAGTTATAAATGACAGTTTATTACATAATACAGGAGAAATGTAGGATTCTTTTTTTTTTTTTTCATGATCGCTTAAGCGATATATGAGCAACCACAGATACCTTTTAAGCGACCAAGATTTTTTCTCAAATGATCGCTTAAGCGATCTAAAATCGCTTAAGCAACCAAAATGAAAGAGAAGAATCGCATGAGATACCAGAGTATCGCTTAAGAGATAACAGGGGATCGCTTAAGCGATCATAGATCCTGGAGCATTTTATTCTGCCTCGGAAGAGATCGCTTAAGAGATCCTAAATCGCTTAAGCGACCAAGAGTAAAAGGGAAGAATCGCGTAAGCGATATAATAGGATCGCTTAAGCGATCATAGATCTCGGCAGATTTTATTCTGCCACGGATGAGATCACTTAATCGATCTTAAATCTCTTAAGCGACCAAGAATAAAAGCGAGGAATCGCTTAAGCGATACATGAGGATCGCTTAAGCGATCATAGATATGGGCAGATTTTATTCTGGCTCGTAAGAGATCGTTTAAGAGATCATAAATCGCTTAAGCGACCAAGAGTAAAAGCGAGGAATCGCTTAAGCGATACAAGAGGATTGCTTTTGCGATCATAGATCTGGGCATATTTTATTCTGCTTATGAGATCCTAAATCGCTTAAGCGACCAAGAGTCAAAGCGAGGAATCGCTTAAGTGATCATAAATCAGGGCAGATTTTATTCTGGCTCGTAAGAGATCGCTTAAACGACCAAGAGTAAAAGCGATGAATCGCTTAACTGATACCATCATCTATCTGGGCAAATTTTATGCTTCCTTGGAAGAGATCGCTCAACTGACCAAGCGCGACTAACTAAACATGTAAAATGGGTTAAAATGAAAGGATTAAAACATATTTGGGTCTAATAGACAAAATTTTTTTTTTTTAAATTTGAAATTTCTCAAAACAAGCCCTATTTACTGTTCACCTCGCTTAATCGAAATTCATTAGGGCAAAAATCGATTTCTTAAACCAGAGGGAGACAGGCGATTTCCGATCCAACCCCACAAATTTCCACACCATATTCAATCGTAAACTCAATTTCTTGAACCCTAAACGGAATATAGTTGCGATTTTCGGTGATAAGTCACGATTTTCTATCGATTTCTTGAACCCTTAACGGAATCTGCGCGATTTTCAGCGATACAGCCCATATTTCCAATCCAAACTACAAATTTTCACACCAAATTCAATCCAAAACCATGGCTGATACTCATAATGACGAGGATAACCCAACGCCACTTTGAATCCTAGATTCCGGTGGCGCAAGCAGTTCAATGGCTACTCCGGTGGATCATCCGATCGTGAAGGTGGTCGCAAGGGGAGGAGAGGAGACGCGGCATGATAAGGACAGAGGGAAGAATCATCAAACGGTTCTGAAGAGAAGGAGTCCGGCGATCATTCAGGCCATGAGGAGGATTTCGGTGCGAATTCAGGGCAGGAGGAGTCTTCTGAGGATTCAGGCGACGAGGAGGAGGCCGGCGAGAGCGAGGCGTGAAGAAAGTGGCACGTTTAATCGCCGCTTGCGATCATTTGTATCGCTTAAGCGATTAACCTCTTTTACTCCATCTGCCCAGATCTAAGATCAGCTAAGCGATCCTTCATATCGCTTAAGCGATTGATTAAGTTGACTCTTGGTCGCTTAAGCGATCTTGCACGAGGCAGAGTCAAGATCTCTTAACCGATCTGACATCGCTTAACCGACCGCAGTCATAATTTTTTGTTGCTTATATCTTGTTTATTAGTTGTTTAGGTTTATTTTTGTTGCTGACATTTTGTTTATATTGATTGTGCAAATTGTGCGGGCCGTAAACATCACAGACTACGAGTTGGACCTTATAAGCGATAAGGTGCCCTACTTCCCTGCAAGGGTGACGGTCAAGTCCAGTTGGAAAGTTTTTGACAGAGTACAAGACATTTTAGATGGAATTAGGAATGGTCATACAGATTTCAGTCAAACTTGTTTCGGTCAGGTTTTAAGACTCAGAACTCATTGGAAAAAGGCATTTTGGGGGCAAGGAGTGCATTACATGTTGCTGCACTCAGTAAGATGCCAAAAAAAAAAAAAGAAATGTGGTTTGTGGTGGGCGGAAAGCCACTACGTTTTGGCATGATGGAATATGCCCTATGTGAGGGCTTATGATGTGGGGAAGTGCCAGAAAAGAAGGCAGAGGCAGTAAAGAATAGTCGGAGAGCCATACAGTTTCATAAAAAAGTTTTGTAGGGGGCTAAGTCTATTACAGCACAGGGTTTAGAGAAAAGTCTAGAAACAGTTGAATATACTGATAAAGAGAAGATACAAGTGTGCTTGGTTTTGTTTTTACATTCGATCTTATTGGCTGGTGACTCAACAAAAGCTGTTGAGAAAGATTGGTCGTTGTTTGCAAGCAACTTGAAGTTCTTTAATTCTTATCCATGGGGACTGAAATCATATGAGCGAACCATCAGGAGCCTGAAAAAACTAGACATGGCGTTAAAGCAGTCCCAATGGGATGGGAAGGATAAACCAAGCACGTACAATTTGTTTGGCTTCCCATGGGCAATGCAGGTAAATATTAATAGCTTTTTATTATATTTTTTGTAACATATGTGTTTGAATTATGATATGGACTGTTTTTTTTTTTCCAATGTAGGCTTGGATGTATGAGGCCATCCTTGTCTTCGCTAAGAGGGGGAGCAACAGTTTGGATGTGCAACAACAATTTCCTAGGATGTTGCGGTGGCATGTCCAGAGGTACACCCATTCGGATTACGAGTAAATAGACATTGAGATTCAAGCGGCTGGGGTAAGATTAAAGGACTAAGCTTCTGCATATGCAGTTGCTTTAAAATTTCACTTTAATCTGATTGATTTTGTTTCTTATTGCAGGGACTCGTCCGTCCCTTTCTCACCGCTACTAGGGCTGAAGCAGAAGAGGACTATGTCAAATCTTTCAACGCATTGGAGGATGCAAGCGATGAAGGGATAGACCGCCTGATGCGGGACCTAGAAGGGGTCACGCATGTGATGGCAGTTGCGGGGCCACTGCTTCACAACGTGGTTGATGCCGAGGAGGATAAAGCTTTAATCGGTCGGAGGTCCAAGGAGGAGAAGAGGGAGGAAGAGGTTCGTATGCCTCAGCAAACCGGTATAACAAGTACCGCTTTGTCGAGACATCGGCGTCGGGAGAATGAGGTTGTTGACCTCATAAACGGCTTGTTTGAAAGTTTTACAACAGCCGTTGATGCAAGGTTTGAGAGTTTTACAACAACCGTTTATGCAAGGTTTGACAAGATGGAAGATTGCATCAAAAGGGTGGAGGAGAAAGTGTATAAGCTGGGAGAGAAAGTTGGTACAGTGGAGAAGGAAGTTGGTGGAGAATTAATTGCGGTTGAAGTGCAGACTGGCTTGAAAAAAGAGAGCCGGAAGAGCAAGTTTGTGAAATCGCCTTATATGGTAGTGACACGGGGAAACAAGCAAAAAATTAAGAAACAAATAGAGCAAGAACCAGAAATACAGGAGGTTGGTGGAGGAAGTGGGGCGGTGATAATGGAGGAGGGCGAGGTGGGAGGCGAAGGAAGCGGGGATGTAAAAATGGAGGAAGCGGGAGGAAGTGGGCAAGGGGAATTGCAGTCAAATGTCGATTTGTATAGGCCAATAGAGGAAAAGAAAAAACTCTCCTATGCCTATTACAATGGATCAGGAAGTAATGGCCATATAGAGTGTAAGACAGGGGATTATCCCCGGGAATGGTTTAGGAAGTTGTTGACGATGGGCACGTGGCTTGAGGACTCGGTGAGTTATTTTTGCTTAATTTTTCTTATTTTTGCCTATGTTTTTCATACTTATCTTGTTGTTTTTATGTGATGCAAAGACATCGATGAGATATTGGCCCGATGAGGCAACGACAGACTACGATGGTGATCTGTTGTATCCCGACTGTGCCATCACTGATGTGGCGTTTGGCCAAAGGCTTGTTTCGGCATATCGCACTTTACTTAAAAATGTCGTTGCTAGTGGTGCAGTAAAAGGACCAAAGCGAAAAAGATTGGCCCCAGTATAGATGCCCTGCATCCTTGATGATTTTCATTTTGATGACAAAATTTTGCAGTATGTAGCGGGGATCAGCCCAAATATGGCCACGATTGGGCCTTTGCTAAAAGAGTGTACCGCATCATCCTTGTCAAAGAGATGCACCTGGATAGCGATCGTTGCGCACCTAGAGGAGGGGATCTTGAAGATCCTTGATCGCAACCCCACTATTTGTCGAGACAAGCGATTGCGGAGTGGAGTTGGAGCCCTTTGTCCGAGTTGTTTCGTCATTGCGTGGACATGGGATGTTTGGGCACTTGGGTGATGAAGTACTAATCGGAAAGTGGCCAATTAAGCGCTCTACCTGCCCAATAAATGAGTCAAGGTAACTTCTGTATAAAACTAACTTATATAATATAATTGTTCTATAAGTTTATTCTAATGCTAATGTCTCTTCCTATTGTAGTGTTGAATGTGGGGTATATGCCCTGAAATTTATTGAGTTCGACATGACCAACACCCTGATGGATGGGCTGAATGATGAAACAATGAGAGACTCGGGAGGGAGGGTCAATGCCGATCGCTTCCATGGGCAGATGGATCCATTTTCAATGACCAGAACCTAATAAAAAAGTATGAAAGTTGGACTTTGAATTTTGTAGTTTATGTGATGTCGATGTTCATACTTGGGTTGTGGTGCTAATGCTGCTGGTGTCATGCTTATATGGAGCTTTACCGAAACACACGATTTGGGATGAACTTATCACCTACACACACTTGTTTATTTATGTGTTTTTTTTTTATTTACAAAAGTTGACGTGTCTGCAGGTTCCTGGCAAACAATGAGAGGAAGCTTCTCAAACAAAGGCTGGTTGGCAAGAGGAGAGGAGGCATCTGCAATAAAGGCAATAAAGGCTGCTGGGAAGGCATGGTACAAAACAATGATCTCAGAGAGGTTGCTGGCAATGTATAGGAAATTTTTGTAAAGAATTGGATCTGACATTTGGGAGATAATTTTTTTTGTCCATATAAGATATCTCATTAGCATGTTGAATTTACTATGTATGATGTGATCATTTGCTTCACCGAAGCCGGATAATGGTTTTTTAGCGTTTTGTTTCATTTTGTGTATCACTACAACGTGTGATATCTCATTAGCAGGTTGAATTTACTATGTATGATTATTTCCCAAATGACTAAGACTTTTTCAGATATGATCGCTTAAGCGATCTAGAATCGCTTAAGCGACAGAGACTCGTTTAGGGAAGCATCGCTTAAGCGATACGTCAGATCGCTTAAGAGATTACCCATCTGGGCCGATGTTCATTCTGCCTTGATAAAGATCGCTTGCGATCCTATATCGCTTGCGGACGAGACTCGTTTAGGAAGCATCGCTTAAGCGATACATAAGATCGCTTAAGCGATCATAGATCTGGGCCGATACATTCTGCCTTGGCCAATATCGCCTCAGCAATCCAAAATTGCTTAAGCAACAGAGACTCGTTTAGGAAGCATCGCTTAAGCGATACATAAGATCGTTTAAGCGATCCTATATCTGGGCAAATGCATTCTGCCTTCCCCAAGATCGCTTAAGCGATTCAAGATCGCTTAAGCGATCAAGAGTGTTTTACGGAAATCGCGTAAGCGATACAAATGGATAGCTTAAGCGACCAGGAGGAAAAACAATGAATCGCTTAGGCGATACATGAGATCGCTTAAGCGATCATAGATATTGGCCAAATCATTCTGCCTTGGCCACGATCGCTTAAGCGATTTTTGATCACTTAAGCGATCAAGTGTGTTTTACGAAAATCGCTTAAGTGATACAAGTGGATGGCTTAAGCGATTTTCGATCTGGCCATCTGCCGCGAGGTAGATCTCTGAAGCGATTACCGATCACTTAAGCGAGTAGGAGTAAAAGCAACGAATCGCTTAAGTGTTCCTATGTATTCGGATATTATTTATTGTATTTCAGAGCATCGGTTTAGTGATTAACACTATATAGGGTTTAGGATTCGTCTTTGTGGACTATGACCGTTATTACATTTATATTAAACATAACGTTCTTTTACGTTAGTATGAAACATATAAAGTGTAGAATGTATACCTCTATGCTAAACATATAGGGTTTACGATTCGTCTTTGTGGACTATGACCGTTATTATATTTATATTAAACATAACGTTCTTTTACGTCAATATGAAACATATAAAGTGTAGAATGTATACCTCTATGCTAAACATATAGGGTTTATGATTCGTCTTTGTGGACTATGACCGTTATTATATTTATATTAAACATATTGTTCTTTTACGTCAGTATGAAACATATAAAGTGTAGAATGTATACCTCTATGCTAAATATATAGGGTTTATGATTCGTCTTTGTTCAGAACATAAAGGGTGCGTTTGGTTGAATATTCGTATAAATATTATAAATCCTATTCCCATAATATTTCTTTGTTTAATTATTTAGAAAATATAAGTATTTTTTTAATAAATTTTAGACCCATTAATTGAATTAATTTATTTAATACCGCCTGAAAAAGTTTCAAAAGTAACAAAAACACCCCCACCCACCAAACTTCCCAGATTCCAGCACCACCGACGGCTACAAACGATTGAAAATGGCCGGTAATTCACAGATGTGACATTTTTTGGCCAGATCCACTATAGATCTGGCCGGAAAAGGCCACATCGGGCCGTCATCGACTTTCAAATGAAATGGTTGACGTTGACGGTCAACGACGGCCAAATCTTGGGCATCGTTGACCGAAAACGACGGCCATATCTTTGGCCGTCGCTGACAGCCAGATGTCACATTTTTCGTCCATCGACGGCCATATATGGTCTTGATCTGGCCTTTTTCGGCCACATCCGTGGTCGATGTGGTCGGAAAAGGCCACATCGACGCCCTATCAGCCTGATCCGGCCGCAATGCATCATAACGCCCTTTCCCGATAGGTTTTCAGTGATGGTGGCCGAGATTTGGGAAGTTAGGTAGGTGGGGGTGTGTTTGTCAAATTTTTAAATCTTTCGTTAGTCGATTAAGCGATCATAAAAAAAGAAACTTCGTTTACAAAGGGTCGCTTAAGCGATCATAGAGATCGCTCAAGCGATTCTTTACTTTTTCAGTTGGTCGATTAAGCGATCGTGGATCGCTTAAGCAATCATGTGACTGACATAATCAAATCTGCCCAAGTGCATGATCGATTAGGCGATAGTAAATCGCTTAAGCGATCGCGCACCTAGGCAGAATCAAATCTTTCCAGGTGCACGATCACTTAAGCGATCCGAGATATCGCTTAAGCGATTCTTGTCTTTTTGTCTTGGTCGATTAAACATACGTGGATCGCTGGCGTCAGCGTGCCACCGGCGTAATCATCACGCCCAGCTTGCACGACGCTTGCGATCCTAGATATCGCTTAAGCGATTATTGTCTTTTTGTCTTGGTCGATTAAGCGAACGTGGATCGCTTGGGCGATCGTGCCCCTGGGCTGAATCATCTGCCTAGTTGCACAATCGCTTAAGTGATCGTAGATATCGCTTAAGCAATTCTTGTCTTTTTGTCTTGGTCGATTAAGCGATCGTGGATCGCTTAAGCGATCGTACACGTGGGCAGAATCATCTTCCCAGGTGGATGATCGCTTAAGCGATCCGTGATATGGCTTAAGCGATCCTGTTTGAAAAACCCTTAGTCGCTTAAGCGATCATTGGCGATATATATTTTTCCTGCTTTTCTCCTGAATTTTAACAAACTAAAATTACCAACACGTATTAATTCCATACTTTCTCCTCAATTTGACAACCTAATTCAAACTAAAATCAACAACAACTATTTAGGCCATGTAACAAGAAATATAAAATTTATAACATCAATAATTGAAAACAATAAGTCATCAACGGTTGGCCTTGGCAACTCCCTGAATTTCATCCTTCTTCGAACCTAATTTTCTGGATGTGCATATGATTGCTTTTGGCAACTGGTTCTCTTGTGGCCAGGTTGCTTGCAAATTAAGCACTTATTCATCTTCCGTGGAACCTCAAAGGCTGATGGAATACGCTTAACTCTTTTTCTCCCCTTTGTTGTCTTCTTGAATGGCGGGTGGATGATAATGTTAGCCACCTCTGGCGGCACTACCCACTCCTCTTCTGGAGGCACCGGATATATCGTTTCTGAATAAGCTAGCATGTAGTGATCTGTCATATAGAGAGGGGAGCAAAGTTCCATGTAAATTCTTGAACCAAAATCCGGCTTCCGTTGGTGTTTCAGTGCTGCTAGTGCATGAGGACAAGGTAAACGTTGAATGTCAAACACTTTACAGCTGCAAGTTTTTCTAACAAGGTTAACTAGAGCATCCGGACCATAACCGCGAACAGTGAACTCTTGAGCATTAAGAGGATAGGCAAACAGTGCATTTGACAGTTCCATACGTTCTCGCAATAATTTTTTGGCTGACGGAACAAGGGTTGTAGTAAAATTATCGACTCGCGACGCTCATGGAACCATCGCGAGTTGTCCTTTGGATTGCATCAAAAAGTGCAACTATTAGAAACTCTCTTTCTATTAACAACTTCGAATTTATGGACTCGACTATGTTTGTGGTCATGACATCAAACCTTCTTCCAGGAAAGTAAGCTCTACTTCATCGCTCGAAACCAACATTATGCTCAAGATACTTAGCAACTCTATCATCCTTGATTTGGATTTGTTGGAACTGCTCCTCGAACGCATCAACCTGATAAGCTTTTGCTGCCATGTAGTATGTTTGATGGAGGCCAGCACACTTAAACTTTTGTTTTATGTTCTCACCAAGGTGCCTCATACAGAATCTGTGATGTGCTTGACAGTAAATAGTGGCAATCCCCTTCTTTATAGAGTTGTGCCTATCGGATATTATGCACAACTCGTCCGTGTCAGGCACTATCGTACGCTGCTGAAAAAACCAAGTCCACGACTCGCCATTCTCAGAGTCAACCACACAACATGCAACAAGATATGTGTGATTCTCACTGTCCTGTGCAGTGGCCACCAACAATGTACCTCTATACTTTCCGGTCAGAAAGCAACCATCAACAGCCAACACCTTTCTAATGTTTACAAAACCCCTTATAGCAGAACCGTAAGCAACAAAAAAATATTTAAACATCATATTCCTATCCCACTTCAAAGCCGTCTTGCTACCTTGATTTGTCAACTCAAGCATATAATGGTACGCTTCTAATACTGCTGCACTGTCAGTCGCGTGCCCCTAACAAAATCTTATGCATGTTGTCACCCTTTCCAACATTTCCAGTAACTAACAGACATCCCAACTCTGTGCGCACAAGTCTTTGAATGTCTTTAGGAGATGGACCTTTCCCTTCAACGAACCGACTTTTGACAAATTGTCCAATAACATCAGCAGACGCTTGTCGATGCTCACCTGAAATATGTCCCAAACCACAAGTGTGCTCACGGGTATATGTGCTAAGCATAAATTTTTCTGACTCTGCCAACCTTCTACAATAAATCTATCACTTGCACTTTCGGTCACGACATGCAACCGTCACAGCCCGTGTACTTGACTTTTTGGTGATGAACTCAAAATTACCTCTCACGGCAATAAGTTTTAGCTTCCTCACCACTTCCTCTTTGTTGTCAAATAAATACCCTATGTGCAACTCCGATCCATCCGTAAAAACATGAGCTGATTCACTATTACCTCCAATTGCCCTCTCTGAACCTGCATAAACGACCATGGTGTTCTCTTCCTCACAATCTATGCCTTTTGCATAATCTGTATTTAAAGGAATCTCTACATCTGTGGGAACATCTACGGGGTCCTCCTCCTCAACATTTCCATTCTGCCCCCCATCACCAACATCTTCTACAGGCTCCTCCTCACCACCCAATTGACCGTCTACTCTTGATTTTTCAACTAACAAATCATTGGCCTTGTAGTTCAAATTAAAACCAGGCAAATCTCCGCCTACTTCCTCGTTATCCCCTTCCTTTGAACCAACTTCGAACGGTTTTTCTACAAGAGAAACCCTTAAAATCGACCTCGAACCATTATCGGCCACATCAATCATATATAACTTCACACTTTCATCCGACTTTAATATAACAGGAGGTACCTTATAATTTTCAGGAACTTTGCTTAAAAGATACTTCACAACTATATCACTACGCGAGCAACTCAAATTACCTCTTCTAATTATTTCATCAATCAACTCATCAAAACTAACCTCTGTGCTCACAGCAATTGGTATAACTTCTTTGCTCTTCCCAATCCAATGCCAGCTACGTGCTTCCTCCATCCACTCACCAAAATATTCAACACCCAAAACAACGTGTCCCATGTGTAATAATAGCCAACTACCTGTAATGCAAGAAAAAAAAAATTTCTTAAATGTTGTACTAAGGATTCAAATATTTTAAAAAGAATATGCACAGAGCTTATATGGTTTGCTGTATCGCTTAAGCGATCATGGTTATTTATACTGGATCGCTTAAGCAATACAATTGATTGCTTAAGCGATCTTATGCCATTTACTGATCGCTTAAGCGATCTGCTCTTATACACCAGACTTTTACCAGATCGCTTAAGCGATCTATCTACTGCATGCTTGATCGCTTAAGCGATCTTTCTGCCGCATTACCAGACCTACTAGATCGCTTAAGTGATACACCAGATCGCTTAAGTGATCCATCATACCTAGAACACATTTTCAGTCATCTTCACCTACAATCGATTCCATCATACCCAGAACAAATTTTCAACAAATTTCACTCCTTTCAACTTGCATTACATCAAACACAACCCAACAACCTAAACAACTAAATCAAAATCATAAACCAAACCCCATCCATTATTAAATCTTTGTAAATCTAAATATAAAATGTAAAAAGGACATACACATACTTAGAGGAAATGTCAGGAGGAGGAGGAGGGGGATCTTTGGCGGAGAAGATGTTAATGGTGGAGGAAGAATAAAGTGTTCATGGCGGAGGAAGAAAAAGATGTAGAGGAAGGAGGAAGAAGAAGAAGATGCACAAGAAGGAGGAAGAAGAAGAAGATGCAGAGGAAGAAGAAGATGTAGACGAAGCTAAGAAGAAGAGAAGAAGATGCAGAGGTAGAGATGCGTTAATGGCGGGAAGGTGTTTGGGTTTGTTTGCAACAATTTCGGGTTTGTGGGAATATAGTATAATTTTGAAAAGATTACATAATACTTCATTAATCCTGATTAAGCACTAACTACCCTTAATTAATAATATGGCTATTTAGTTAACACTTTAAAACTTGATAGCTTTTTAATTAAATGCAAACTTGAGATGTACTTTGAGTAAACTGCCCTAAGTCTTTTTTACAACTTTGACATCTCAGTTTATGATTGGTTAGTTTGCAATGAGTAAAACAGTTAAATCAGTTCCAAACAGGTTCAGGATTGTCTCAGTCGGGACCAATCGCTTATGGACCTAAGACTAGTCCTAGGCTTATGAGCAATTTTAGGATAGGTTATGTTGGCTGCAAATTTTTTTTCCCCTTATCATTTTTTATATTTTGGGGCGAAATAAAATTTTGTAAGGGGTTTTAGTAATTTTCAGGTAGATTAGTAAGTTTTTAAAAGTTTAATTAATTTTAAAAAATAATTAATTAAATTAATTAATTAATAGTTAATTTTAACATAATTGTAATATCCACACATTTGTGTTTCACAAATAAATAATTAAATAATTTTTTTTATTAAATTATTCATCTTCATCGTCAACAATATTGAAATCATTAAAATATGTGTTTTTCAAAAGTTTAAGTAGTTTGGAATCTTTAGGGTGTTATTGTAGTCTTCTCTCTGCATGAGTCTAATCCCGTAAACACGTTATCACTTCAATCATCTCATCAGTTAAAGAGCATCTTTTGTCTTCAACAATCTAGCCACTCATTGAAAATGCTGACTCGGATGCAATTATAGAAACCGGCACAGATAAAATGTCACGTGCCATTTGGGTTACAATGAAGAATCGACTTTGATGTTGGTTCCACCATTGAAGCAAATCCATCTCACGTTTCTCCTTCTTCGTCATGTAGGATAGGTTCATTTGTAGGTAGCAATTCAGCTCATTTGGTTCATATATGTACAAGCTGGAGCTGCTACTTTCCCCATGTTTTATAGACGTCCATATGCTCGATCCTTGATGGAGGTCTTCATCAGGGTCCTAATCGTCTCTCCTGAACGTTCCACTTCCACTTCCATTGTACCTATTCTGATATAAAGAAAAAAAGCTTTCCAATTTTTGCTTAAAATCAATCAAATAAGACGTATAATCATGTCCTAAATGCTGGCCTATCTTAATAATTATACAGTTAATTACGTGTAATTTAAACCTAGAATCTATAACAAGGCCCAATCCATATAAGAATAGAATATCTAACCAATATTTCTCGTATTTTTCTTCCATCTTTAAAACAAATTCTATTAAAACGTCATTATATCTATATTTAGTAAAAGTTTTAGAAATTTGAAGTAAAATATCTAACGCTAAATTAGTAGTTGGATAATAAATACCACTTAATTTATTAGTGGAATCATAAAAAAATTTAAGAAATGAATAAAAAAATTCACAAACCGCCCAATCATCATAGATGACAACTTCCTCTGGATGGTTCTTCCGGTTGACGAAATCTGTCATTTGTCTTGTGGTTGGCAAAACTTTTTCCAACATCAAGTAGGTGGAGTTCCAACAAATAGCCATGTATGTATATAACTTCACAGGTCAAACCGGTGGGTCCTCTTGCCTATAATATTTGACGTACTCTTGCCATTTTTATTGCTACCGTCGACGATAAATCCGATAGCTGTGCTCACCCTCTCCATCTTCGAATGTATAACATCTAAACCTGTTTTAACAATAAAATTGATAATGTGGCAAGCACATCTCTAGTGAAAAAATTTGCTTTCACCACGTGGATTTAATCTCTTTTCAAATAAAGAGATTACCGTGGTGTTAGCAGTTGCATTATCAAGCGTTAGCGCTACAACTCTATCAGTTAATACATATTATTGCAAAACTTCAAGAATTGTAAAATAAATAGTGTCAACACTATGTTTTTCATATAATGGTTTAAATCTCATCAATTTTTTGTTGTAAACCCCAACTATGATATAAGAAATATATTATAACAGTTAAAAAATATTTTTTTGATCTACAATCTCATATGTCTGATGTAAGTGCAATAGATATATTACTAATATTTTGAAATTCGTTTTTAAGTTTATTATTTATTTTGTTATAAAGTTTTAGTATATCTCTTCTACTTGTACTTCTACTAACAGTGATATATGTTAGACAAAATGCAGTTTTAATCATATGAATAAAATAAAGATTTTCAGATAAACAAATGGAAGAGTCCGTAGCAACTATGAATCTTACTATTTCCTCTCGTGCAACATGTGCATTGTATTGCCATGTTGAGAGAGTTAGGGATTGTGGATTAAAATTAAGTTGAGTTTGAATTTATCTACCTGATCCGGTTGAAGATGTACCGGACAGTTGTATTATTTGAGGATGCTTCTTCTACAAGTGTCGTCACATCGTCGAAGTCCCCTTCTCAGCACTAATAATGGTTCCACATAAATCACATAACCCACACGATTCTTCCCCCTCCCCATTTGTCTTTGGCCATTTTGATTTGGTGAAGTGTCGCCATACATCGGACACGACCCTCTTTGCGATCCGGAGGGTTGGGTCATGCCCATGCTCTTTGAGTCACAGCTCGCTTGTGTTTAGCTATACCTCGTTCCGGCCGAATGTGGTTGTTGAATTGCAGTTGCTGCCTCTGGAGGAAATGGTGAAAATGGATTGAATCCTTCAATTTCTTCGGTGGATGGAACGTAAAACTCATTTGAAGATAATCCTCCGAATGCATCATTTCAGAAATCCATTATAAATTTATAGTAAAATAATAAATAATTAAAATGAAAAAAAAAATATGAATAAGAGATGATATTGAAAAATAGAAAAAGTAAAATAATATAAATAATAAATTATAATATGAATAAATTATAAATATAAATATAAATTGAATGAGAATTTGACTGGAGATTTGGAATAGAGAGTAGAGAGATTGAGTAGTGTGGAAAAAATAAGAAATTTAAGGGATATTTATAGTGTAGCTTTTTTTTGGGGGTAAGGGGAATCAAATGACCATTGGCTGCCAGCCAATATCCAATGGTTATTAAATGCAATTTTTTTTAATTTTATAAAATTTCATTTTAAATCCTATAATTTCTGTTTATTTCAAAATTTATAAAGGGTTTTATGTAATTATCCAAAGCTAAAATAAATAAACCAAAAGGGTTTGGGCTCGAGCCTAGGACCGGTCCCAGGCTCGGCCCTTGAAGGAGGGCCCAGTGGAGGGACCGAGCCCTCCTCCTTAGGCCTGGTCCGGTTTTGGGATCAAGCGTGCTAAGACCGGTCCTCTCAAAGACCAATCCTAGGACTAGATTTTTGGGCCAAGTTTTGGACCTAGTCCCAAATGCTCAACTCTAACAATTAGTTTCGTCTGTCTAACAATGAGTACTGTCTATCCAATTACAAAATGACCAATTGCGAGTTATTATGTCAGGATTATGAAAAAAAGTTTATAAGATTGTGTTGTGAGCTAACTTTATCGATTAAGATTTTACACCTGCTTTCAAGCTTATATTTAGGGTTTTTTTTTTTCTTTTTTTTTTAAAGTTAAAACAAAGATATGAACAATTCGTTGAATTTCAAGTATAAAATAATAATAATAATAATTTAAACATAAAAGGAAATGGAATTGGGAGAAGAGGAGTCATAGTAGTGCAAATTGGAAGCAAAATGCGTTGGCTGTTTTGCTACGCAAAGATAAGAAGGCATTGTGGTGTAATGCCGATCTAGCCAGCTCATGCTCCACTTCTTAATTAGAGATTTTTCTATTGTTGCCTTGGCTCCATTTGCCCCCAACTTGCAAATCCAATTATTTCAATCATCCGTGTACATCACAACTCTTTATTTTCTACTGTATATATATATATATATATATTTTGGTACTATGCTGCAAACCTAGAAAAAAAAATGATATTTATGTCCAAAGCAAACAAAATTACTAGTCACTAACTTTACGTTTAAAAGTGATTAGGTTGAAATTGATTTTTTATTATAAGCTTGGTTTCGGTTGGTTTAACGCAATTTATGGTTAAATAGAATCTATGTACTTAATTTATAGCGCCTTTAGACATAATGATGTTGATTATATTATATATGTTTTAATAAAGGGAGAATGACAGTTTCCTACCCAAGGTTTAGCCAAACGACACTTTCCATCCATTGTTATGATTTGTTCGTTTAACTTTAATTAAAGAATGATATAATGGTAAATCACTCTAATGCCTATTCCAATTCCACCTTCACCACCAACTTAATGCCCTCCATCAATGCCATCTACTGTCCCTCCTCTAGTACCACACCACCTACACTTGCACCTTCTTCTACACCTCTACCAGCTTCAAACCTACCACTATGACCTAAACCCCCACCTATTCATCCTCCAACCTCGCCGCCAACTATTCCTCTACACCTGTGCCTCCACCAGCTCTACTTGCTAAACCCCTCACCAATACCAAAGCCACCCCCGTGCCTAGATCCTCCACTTAATCCACCCCCAACTCCTCCTCCTCCTCTTCCTTATCCTCTTACTCCACCACCACCAAAACCACCTCTAGTGTCGCCACCAACATCGCCCCTAGCTCCAAAGCATCCACCTTTTCCTGAACCACCTCCAACACCTCCTCCTCCACAACTCCACCACCACCAAAGCCTCCACCTCCACCTCCGACTCCAAATTACCAGTTTTTTTGCAATAGCTAGATCCCATTCCATTTCCTTTTTCACAAAAAAAAAAAAAAAAAAAATGTAGTCTTCATCACCAAATATTAAACAATTCATTTCAATTTTTTTTCCACAACCAAATCTCTAACAACTTTCAAATAAAATATTTAACCATGTTCAAACTCTCCAAAATGTCAAAACACAACATAAAATTCATAGGATCTATTATCCAAAATTGAAAAAGTAAATCATAAGAAAAATGTATTAAAAAATTGGTAGTTGGCTAAATCGAGCGACTATGATCTGGCGCCACTCGACCATATCATGCCAGCATGATTTGGCAAGCGGCGATCGATCCGTGATCACCACAATTTGGGCAAGTGTTAGTCAGACCGTGATCACCACAATTTGGGCAAGAGGCGGCCCAATTGAGCCACCAAAGTTTGGGTAGATAGGGTCTTGGATAAGAGAAGGGAAAGGGGAGACAAAGAGAAGGAGGAGAAAAAGAGCGAAGGACAAGAAAGAAGAAAGGTAAAGAAGAAGATAAGAAAATGGGTATTTTCATCCTTACATTGTTTATACTATGTTAGTTAACTGATTTTACTAACGAAACATAACGATGGGTAGAAAAGTGTTGTTTTGAAACTTTTCAGGTGGAAAAATGTCGTTTGGCCAAACCTTGGGTGGAAAAATTGTCGTTCTCCCTTTAATAAATTGTTTAACAATTAGTACGGAGATTAATTTATCAATTTGAAGGGCCACTCAAGAACTCTTTTGAAATGAATGACTTCCACACATTAAATAAAAAAGAAAGATGAAATAATTAGAAGTTGAAAGAAGTTCATTCTAGATTGTTTAGATTAATACTAGAAGTAAACGACTTTTTTCCCACCCAAGGTTTGGCCTAATGACATTTTCCCATCCAAAAAGTTTCAAAATACAACTTTACTACCCATAGCATAGATCTATTAGTAAATTTTGATATGAAGAAGGATATGATGGTAAAAAGTCTATTATAAATAAGGGCAAGATGGTCAATTAACCAACATTTTGATCAAATTTTGCTGTTTCCCACAACCCTCTTCCTCACCGCACGACTGTTGTTCTCTGGCCAAATTGGCTTGATTCCAACACTATTGAACCTCCCCGGCCCCACCATCATCATGTCCTTGCTCCCCCCAACAAAAACCTAATCTTTCCTAACCACAACAACCACTAATTACCAGCAATAGCAACCGCGTCACGCAAATGTTCCCGCGTCACGCAAATGTTCTCTGCCAAATTCCAGCTAATTATGGTGACGACAACCCCTCCCACCACCACTCTTGACTCACTGACACATGCCTTACAAAACCTCCATCCACAACCCATTGTTCGTCGTCTACCACTCCATCTAGGGTTTGTTTGCATTTTTGTTGAATGTTGGTTTTTTGATGAAACTTAAGCTTGGGATTTGTTTGGTTGATTATTTGGAGTGTTTTTGTGATTGATTTTGGTTGGAAAACCCAACCATTCACCGTCAATCACCATCCCAACTTAACTTGCCCACCACTTGTTTCACTGTTTGTTGTTTTGCCCCAAGCAACCCAAACGCCCACACCTATATTTTTCCCGCGCACGCAACACGTCAGCACACACTAGTGCGCCCATCCAACACGCGTGCATGCCTGTTGTGTGCCTATATTTTGTGCACAGTAGCAAGCAGCCCCCAACCATCCAAGCACAATCTAGCCTTCTCTTAACCACCTCCCACACAACTTCCAAACACTATAACACATCTCCCACCACTAGCTAAAAAGAGAAAAGGGAAGAGAAGAAAAAGAAAGAAGGGTATTTTTGTCTTCACAACGAATACCATAGTATTTAACAAAAATTTCATTAGTCCAAACCTTGGGTGAGAAAAAGTCGTTTACTCTAATACTAAATGGCAAAAAGCTCGAAAAGAAATTGAAATGACTAAATTGGGGGGATCCTTGACCTTTGAATATAGCTTTTAAGTGACCAAGATCATTGAACTTATATGAACCTTAATTAATAAACATTTTGAGTGTCGGTTAAAAAGGTAATTAAAAAGAAATGAGAGACGGAGACGGCTGGATCAACTTGTAGGTTTACTTGAAAGAAGAAATTGAAAGTGGTCGTTTTCAAATTAACCAGGTCGACTACGCCACCTATGTATCTGGTTGACTTTGTTTTGTCAGCTTCTACTGCTTAAATTATAGTACTAATGTTAGTCTTTTTTCTCAGTCCTTATATTATAGTTTAAAGATTCGCCATCCACCAAATCCAAAGGTTGAAAATGAGCCACAGCTAATGTTTGGACTTACAAATTGTCTTTTTTTTCAAAAAAAAAAGGCATTGTTTCTCTCTCCTCCTTTTGTAGATACGACCACTTTTATTGTGAAACGTGACTTGTATAATTAATTACAATATGTTGATGATCGCTTTCTTTTAATAAAAATCGACTCTATAGTGTTTTTATTTAATTAAAATATTATTTGTTTTTAATTTGAATATCACAATATATGTTAATTTCATTATTATTTCAAATAATTTGCTTCGCCCCATTGGAACAATTATCCAATGTAAATGCAATAATAAGTGGTTTGATCTGTAGCCTTCAGTGGAGATCAAGATTTAATGAATCAAAACTTAAAGTTGAAACTCCAAATTTCTTAAATTTATATCCATTTAATATGTGATCAGGTCTCCATCACATGCAAGCCATGAAAAAGAAAAAAGATATTTCAAAAGTTTCAATTTGTGAACAAAAAAGCTTAGTTTTTTCTCTGTAGCTTTCGAAGTTATATATATATTTTTTCCTCATCAAAAGATTTCATTTACTAGTTTTAAATTATAATTTTTTTTGTTTTGTTTTTTAGATCAAGATAATAGTTTTGAAAAAAATTTGAATAGTTTAAATTTATGATAAATTTTAAACTTTTTTTATATTTCCATTTAATTTAAAAACGGATGTTTACCTATATATATACTGTATATTGAATTTCTAAAATACTTTTAACCAATATTGGGATGTAAAAAGAAATATAATAAATCTTAAATAACACCATCCTTATGAAATGATATTAAATGTAAATAAAACCAATGGCCCATAAACTCTTTATCATTGTTTTTTTTTTTTAAAACAAAGCCTCTTTAAATGAATGAGGGCCGAAGATTGTGATGTTGAATGGAGGCATTAAATTATGACCCAAAAGGCGAAGCAAAGTCCAAAATATTGTTTTAATAAAAAAAATAAAACAAACTTAAAACCCTATCTTCCCTTACAGGAGAATCTATTAATAAAAATTAATCACCCACAATCACCTCCATCGGAGATATATTTCAAGTGCACCTAATAATGAAGTTGGACTAACAACATACAGTCTTGAGCTTGATTTCCCTAAAAAGAGATTCAATAGAATTTCATTCTCATCTATTGTTCTCTTATCTGCATACCCACTTAACTTCTTCTGACAATAGTGTTTTCCATTATGATGCCATGTAGCTGGCTTGTTCTTCTTTGTTTCCTTCATACGAAATCAAAAATCTTTTCTCTTAACACTAGAAGCCCATAACAAAAATTTATACACCAAAATCATAAAGCAGTAGTAAAAAAACAAATTCACAAAACCAGATAACATTCACGGCAAAAGATGTGGAGGGTCGCTAAAGCATCACGATTAGGTTGCAAAAGATCTGGTCTAGCAGTCGCGTGCCATGACGTACAACTTAGGCTAAATCTTGGCCTGACAATCACAATGGATCTGGTTGGAAAAGACCGTCTCGGCATATGACCAGTCAGATCTAGCCGGTAGTGTATCGATACCTTGACTCTGACTACCCTCCGATGGTGGTGGTCGGCTGTCAGTATTTAATGGATGGGTGGGAGTGTTTTTTGTAATTTTTAATGTTTTTATTACAAGATTGTTTAATAAATTAACAAACTTAAATGGTGTTTTTATTAATTTTTAAATCCTTACCTCGTTATTACAACCTAACCCTTACCTTTTCAAAAATATTATCCAAAATACTAAAACAAATACACCCTATTTTTGTTTTTGTTTTTTTTAATTAGAGATTTAATTTTGGTGTTATTTTTTAATTAAAGAAATAGTAAGAGAATTAGGGTTGTTTTTTTTTTAATCAGAGATTCAATTTTGGTGTTATTTTTAATTAAAGAAATAGTGACAGAGATTAGGGTATTTTTTTTTTTTTAATTAGAGATTCAATTTTAGTGTTATTTTTTAATTAAAGAAGAGAGATTTATTATTATTATTTTTTTTAAAATTAGAGATTCAATTTTGGTGTTATTTTTTAATTAAAGAAACAGTGAGAGAGATTAGGGTTTACATAGCTTTAATTTTTTGGGTAAAAAGACCTAAATACCCTTTGACTGTTAAATTTAACATTTGAAATTTAAAATTGAGTTGTAAATTGATAAATTCTCAAACCAGGGGTAGGAAAATGTCGATTTACCAAACCTAGCATGGGAAAATTTAATGAAAAAGTTCAGTAGTGGATGCTAGTGATGTTCTTAGCTGCCACAAAACTTAAGTGCATGAAAACGACAAGCTATAAAAGCAATTAACGAGTGTAGGCATTGCCAGCTCACCACTTGCCCACAACAGAATCTGTTGCTCCTTTAAATTGGACGGTCGTTTCTGTTCACATATTTATTATTGATTTTGGGTAACGAGTAGATTAGATGACAAAATATAGCCCTTTCGGTTTCGAGAGTCAGCACCAACATGATTCTCTTGTGACTGGACTGTTTACTTGTTTATTTATTTATTTCCAATGAATTTATTTGCCGTGTATTAGAGCGTACAGTTAGGACATTTTTGTTATAAGACATATCATGGTATTAGAGACTTCATGATACTATATAATGCAATATTATGTTAAGTAAAAATACGCCGACAATCTATTATCACAAATTTTTCTTATAATTTTGATATGATAGTTAACACAAAATAATTTTGATTAAACTTAAAAAATGATTGTTCCTTCATAGTGAACAACCGTTCCTTACAGAATGACATAGCCATTTCAAGAATAGTCATTCCTTAACAAATGTATGATCATTCCTTATGTTGTTCCTTATGAAGAAACGATCGTTCGTTAGAAATGTAAAAAAATGTTGTGAGATTGAGTTATAAATGTAATATTTTTCTATTATTTTTGGTGATGAAATTGCGTAGTATTAAATAACATCAAAGTATAAAATAATGCAGTATGCTTCACATTAAATAATGTCAAGTAAAACCATTGTATTAGTTAATGCAATTTACTTAAACATTAATTTTAAACATAAAAATATTGTCAATTAATTTAATATTTATATATTTGAATTTGCAATGATGGTCAAACTATGGTCAACAATGGTCATTGCTATTGACCAGTTTTGACTACTGTTCACGCATTCACCTATGTTGATCGGTGTTTGACCGTTGTTGATAAGTGTTTGACCTTTGTTTACCTGTGTTGACCAGTGTTTGATCATTGTTGATCGATGTTTGACCTTCGTTGGTAGTATTTGACTGGTGTTAACCATTATTGACCGATATTTGACCACTATTTTGACTTTTGTTGACCTACATTGACCACTAACCTGTTCATTTTTTTACTCTTTTTAAATTTATTAACTAAATAATAATTGAAAAATATATTAGTTTTTAATAAATGAATTTTGTTAAAGAAGAAAAATAATATTATGCAATGTAATTCATATACCAAATATAACATAGTATAAAAATAATACAATGTAATGTTTTTATCAAACATCATACAACATTTAACATAACATTATATAATACAATGTAATGTTATACAATTTGCTTACTGCCAAGCTATGTTGCGTGCCAAACATGTCCTTAATGTATTTGTATACATTGAAAGAAAGATTGAAGTCGAAAACAATTTATACAAGACCTAAATCTAACTAATATTGATTTATTCTAATTCGGTTATCTGGGTATTCCAAAAAACTTTTACGATTTTTGTTGTTGAAAAATATATAAAACTTACTGATTTCCATAATTTTAATTAATTTGATTCCTATGTATAACTTCAAGGAATATATGTATATTATTTTATCAATTAACACAATCCAGTCAAAAGCTAAGCAAGTAAAAGGTTCTAATGGTGCATGCTAGTGGAGTGAACTCAAATTTTACCAAAAAGAAAAAAAATGTCAATTGAAATTTAACCAAAGAAAATGAGAATTCTAGGGTTGACAAAGAAATTTATGAGAGAAAAAAAAAAACTATAGAGGGGTAATTTGAAATAAAATATCACATATTTGTAGTTAAATTTTAAAATAACTCCACCTCCACTCAAAATGAAAACCCGGAAAATATTTGCAATCTACTTAGTTACTATCCCTCTGAGGCTCTGAGCCCAATTCGTTGGATGATCCAAAATTGAACAATACAGCCCATCCAAAGTTTCATTTTCAGGCCCATTTTTATTGGGTTTGTTGAAAAAGCAGTACAACGAAAGGAGCTTGCTTTTCGTCTCTCACACTGTTCCTAATTGTCTCTTCTTTGATCATATCCTCATTTTACTCCTCCTCTCTGTCTCTTTGTTTGAAGTTCATGGCGACAATCGGACACAACAATCTCAATGCGAAGCTTGTGAGTAAAACATAGAACATTTTTTATAAAATTGAAATTTAATGATTGAAAAGCAATCTCAATTGTGAGTTGTTCTTTCAGGTTCTGCTGGGCGATATGGGCGCCGGCAAATCCAGCCTCGTATTGCGCTTTGTGAAGGGACAATTCCTCGAATTCCAGGTTTATTATTATTCTTGTTATTGGATTGAAGAGGTTTTATGGTTTAATTTATGGTAATAAGATAAGTTGAAAGAGGTTTGATAGGAGTCGACAATAGGAGCGGCGTTCTTTTCGCAAACCTTGGCTGTGAACGATGTGACTGTGAAGTTTGAAATATGGGACACTGCTGGACAAGAGAGGTATCACAGTTTGGCTCCAATGTATTACAGAGGTGCTGCTGCTGCTATTATTGTTTATGACATTTCTAGCACTGTAAGTTTTCTTATTATTTGCTGTGTTATCGTGAGATTACCTGCATTTGTATGTGGGTTTTGATTGGATTCTGAATTATAGGATTCATTTGCACGAGCTAAGAAGTGGGTGCAGGAACTCCAGAAGCAAGGTTTCTTCATTTGGCTTTTTTTTTTTTTTTTTCCTTTTTTTTGGTTGTTTCTTAATTTTAGTCTTATGTGTTCCTTTGGAATTGTTACAGGGAACCCTAACATGGTTATGGCGCTTGCTGGGAATAAGGCTGATTTGGAAGACAAAAGGAAAGTAACAGCTGAAGTAAGTACCGCTTTTTCTGTTATTTTTACCTGGAATCCCTTAGCATCATATTTTTTCTATAAATTGTCGTGTTTACATTTGTTTGATGGATAATAGTCCTTCATTTAGGTAGCGAAATCTTTAGATGACCAATTTCTTGATTTCAATTTATGATTACTGATTAATCCTAGTATGTAACTTAAGTTATGTTAATTGTAATGGTCATATTTTGATTCTTTTTTGTGCTCTGGTATGCATATACATATTTTTTAAATAGGGAATATAGATTTGTATTTTTTTTTAAAAAAAAAAAAAAAAAACTTAGATGGTGAATCAGAAATCCACTACTACAATAAGAACCCATCTAAAAAGGGGCTATAGCTTTAAAAAGAGTATCATGAGCCTGTGCAAAAAGAAACCCAGAAAAAGAAGAAGTATGACATAGACAAATCCTAAAAAACCAGAATCATCTTACTACTCCTAACCAATTAAGATGGATAAAGAAAAACAGTATCACTTTGCCTCTTCTGACCACTTAGCTTTATGAGTTGATGCATGAGTATTATATGTATTTTATATTCATAAATTGACTCATGGTTGTGGTTTTGGAGGGGACAGGGCCCCAAGAAATGATGACGTTGATGTGATTATCTTAGAAGAGGTATTAGCCCAAAAAATTGGGAAAACTTCTAGGGTTTTTCGATTGAAGTGATTTTTTTTTTTTTAAGTTGGGCTTAATGCCAATTAGCCTTTGAATTTAGACTGATACCTATCCTTTACTCTCAGGCTCTAGGGTGAGCCTGGGGGTGGTCTTGTCAATTGTAGTTATCCAGTATTAAAAATACCATCGAACTTGGTATAAAAACTCCAGAGGCATAGTATGAAGTCTTGGGTTTGAAACCATTATCATGCTACTTAACTAACACCTAGTTGTGATTTGGCAAAGAAGAGGGTATTAACACTACAAGCCCTGATTTGTGTTAAATTTTTCTCACTGCCATTTTCTTTGTAATTTTTAATTATCGTTAGAATAGTTACTGTGAGTTTCTCTAATAAGTTTGTAATGGTAAAAATGGCTAGATTCAATCCCCCAGTTTCATCTATCGGATATGACTTTATTTTCCTTCAAACAAATGATTTTGCAGGCGGCACGTGCTTATGTTGAAGAAAATGGCCTTTTCTTTATTGAGACATCTGCCAAAACTGCTTACAATGCGAATGAAATCTTTTATGAAATAGGTATGTATTTATTTTCTTGTTGCTGCTGGGTGAGAATAAAGTACGCTGTTATAGATTGGTTCGCTAAAAGGATTTATGATGCCATATATAAACACACACACACACACACTCACATACACATATATGTATTTATATTTGTAGTTGTCAGTAATGCATCTACCCTTTCTCCCAATTCTAAATTTAAAGTTATGGTGAATTTGTAAATTTTGCTGTTATTTTGTGGTTGCTTATAATAGTTATTGATCTGGGTTCTTCCATATAAACTAACCATATTCATGTCTTGTAAGTCAAAGGGATTTAGATACATTAAAAAGTGTTGTCAGAGATATAATTTGCATATAGGTAATATGGCACTAATTGAACTATGAGATGCTAGTATTTGAAATATCTCATCAGATTCTCCATTGAAACCCTTTTACCTCTTCTTTTCTATAAGTATTCATGTACAACCATTTTCCTCCAATTCATTACTTCTATACTTTTTGTTTAGGCTAGCATTATTGTAAAAGGTAGTTGTAATCTTATAGTACTTTGAAGGTATGAAGGTATGATTAACATGCTCTTCAAGTGTAATTTTGTGGATGAACCATCAAAGCAAAGCCTTATGCCCAGGTGTGTGTATGGAAAGCCAAAGTTTGATTGTTGGACTCACTTTGTTAAAAAGTGAATAATTCATCAACCATACTTGTAGTTGGGTGATTAAGAAGCCTTTAACTGTTGAGTGATCATATTGTTATAAAAAAATGGCTTCAATTTGTTGTCTGGTAAAAAAAATTACACAAGTGCATCTGATAGCTAGAAATTTGTGGTTGAGCTCATTATATGGTTTTCTAGGGTTCAAGAGAACCTGGGATCTTAGTTTTGGAGTGTGCTTGTATCCTTATGGTAATAATAATTGTTAATGTCCAAAAAATGCTAGTTACTTAGAATTCTTATGAATTATGACCAATCAGTGCTCCTATCTGTTGATTTATTCCTTGCCATCAAGCCTTCTGCTTGAACCAAAGGGAAATTATTCAACAATAACACCAATTATAAAAATAACATAAATCCTATATGACCTCAGTTTGCCAATTGCATGCAGTACATGCATATGTTTTTTTAACTAAAATTGTTAACACAAATTAATGGCCATTCATTCACAACAATCAAATGGTTGGAAGGTGCTGAGTTGACATTAGAAATAATTACCTTTTAACCCTCCTCTCAAAACCTTTGGATTGTAATGGATAAATGGTCTGGAATTTGTGTCAACAATTTAGTTAAAATTTAAGTTACTATTATCCAACTCATATATGTATAGAACTTAGATCTCAGCTATTGGATTTCTCCAATGGTTAGGATCATCGAGATAGATGACAACTTTTGTTTATAGAGCGAAGAGGAATTATGGTAGAAGAGAAAGAAACTGGTGTTGGAGTTTAGTTTGTTTAATGAGCTCTCTTTTATCAATAAGTTAAACTAATCATGTGCAGGGAGCATTTAAATGCTCCATGTGGGCAGCTTGCTGCTTGACAAACACTACAGCGAAACTTTCAAATTTTGGGTGTCAGATTAATCTAATGGTCCAAAGCCAAGTTGTGGAAATTTAAAAAAAAGTTTAGACTCGTGTGAGAAGTGATATCCTGGAGCTATAGTTCAAGTAAACAAGTATTTGTGAATTTTCCCAAGAGTCTTGCTGCACCTCGATATCAATTTGGTTCAAGTAAACAAGTTTTGTTCATATTAGATTAAACTTTAATAGCCACCCATATAAAATGTTTGGGATGAAAAAAAAATAATATAGAAGAAGAAGGAAGGGAAAAAGGAAAATATGAACATGTAGTCTCTTCACCAAACATTCATTTGACTCAAGATTAGGGGGCTACTGTTATGGGTAAAATTAAGCTACACACATGGCTAAAGAAGATGCGGTTATGTTTTCAAGGTGAAGGCCTCATTGACAAAACAATTATCGCCCATAACTAAGGGTTTGATCAAGAAAGTGGTAAGTGAAGCCAAAATCAATGAGATGAGAAAGCCAAAATCTCATTGCCCAAGAACTCATGGCCAGTAGTTTTCTCTTCTCCTAATTGGGGAAAATTAGTGTACAACATTTTGATAACTTACGTGTTCGGGATTCTCTAAAATGTTTGTCCACATTTTTGTTTTATATGGCAGAGTTGGATGTTTGACTCAACCCTTCCCTTTGAATTTATTCATCTCTTAGAAACAGGTTCTGAACAAGATTGAGTTCCATTTTGATGTTCTTTTGAAGCACTGTTCTAGCTTTCTGACAAGTAGGAAAGGAGAAACAAAATGCCTGACTATGCTATTAAAAGTCCATTTTCTTAAAGCTTAACTGATGAGTTACTATGTCAGAGTTATTCAAATGCTTAGCTATAGACACACGCACTTGTAGACATCTCAATTTAAATAATCTAATGCATAAAGTGTACCTTGTTGGAGGCCTAAGTTGGGCAGTTATAGACTCCGTTGTGGTGTATCTTTTGTTATATTGGAACTACAATATTAGTTTGTCAATTGAATAATTTATAGCCTCTATCTATTAACTGACTCGTACAAATTTGTCCTTTATCCTGTTGTCTTTTTTAAAATTTTCGTATTTATTTTCCTTCTTCTAAAAGAGGCTGGTATAAAATTTTCTGATAAAGATGATTTTAGATTAGGTCTTCTATAATACAAAGTGAATTCCATTGAACTTATCAATCTTATCTTTCTTTTTTCTATGGCCATCATTCCCACTATAACCATGCATTAGTGCTAGGTTTTAGGGAAAACGTTTTTAATCAAGATTTGTGTGATGTGAAAATTAAGGACACCTGGTCCACATTTTTAATTTATCTTCATTAATAATTTTTTTTTTCTTGTTCCCTGTAATAAATAAATAAATAAATAAAGGATAAAAGCAAAGATTAAAATAATATGTGAGACCACCAAATTTATATGATTTGGTAACATTCTGCCTGTATTTACACTACAGCATGTGATTCACATGATAGTAGTGAATCACGGTACAAGAATCATCTATTATAGTGCATCTAAACCCTCAGCATTGCATAAGTTCTTTAGCTTATGCGTTCAAACCCCGCTTTTCTTATTAATATGTGAGGAGACTCCCACTTTTGTTCTTAAATAAGCTCTCTCTTTTGACTTCCATCTGAACATTCCTCTTCAATTTTCTATTTGCTATGTTTTACTAACCACCTATTTAGTGGAGATGCAGTTTTAAATGTCTTGCTCAATGTTTAAAAATGAAGTACCATAGAACCGTTATGCGTTGCACCCAGCAATCCTTCTATCCTTTTTTTTTTTTTTGATAGACAAGTTTGATGTTAGTTGGATTGAACTCAACATTTTCTAATGGTAGATTGACTGGTCCATTCTCTACCTCCCAGACAATTGAAGGCATCTATTTAAAATATATAGCTTCTAATAGTTCTTGATCAAGTGGCAGGAACTTGTTTCTGGATCTTATGTGAGCTATCATGTAGAGTGATGTGTATGAGTCTTTTTTTAATATATATTTGTTGCTCAGCAATTGATTTTCTTTCCTTTTGTTTTGGTAATCTTGTAGAACCTGTTTAGTTCATATCATTTTACTGCTCCCATTATTTCAACTTTTATCTGGGTTTTCCATCCTTATGCATATAATATTTGTTTTGGTTTAAAACAGCTAAAAGATTGCCTAGAGCTCAGCCTGCCCAGAGCCCAGCTGGGATGGTGCTAGTGGACAGACCGTCCGAAGGGTCCCGAGCTGCATCATGCTGTTCTTAGTCACACCTTAAATGTTTGTTAGTCCTTTCTGACCTTTTTTTGTTATTTTTTACTTGATACTCGGCTAAACTTTTGGAAATTGGAATTGATCTTTGTACAAGTAATTGCATCGAAAACACATATCTGTTGTATGGAAAATACTTGTCTCAAAAGTCAAAACAAATTCGTGGCAATACAAGTAGTCTATATTACAGGGCTTGGAATATCATTTCTTCATCTGCATAACAAGATAAGAGAATGAAATTGCGATGAGAATACGAATCAAATAAAGCCTCACTGGATTAAACTGGTTCAGGAGTTCAACTCCTCAAGAAATTCACTTTTACTTATTTGTTTCAAGAAAATTACTTGGATCTGCTTAGAACCTTATTCCAGTTAAGTTGATTAAAGAAGAAAGATGTGGCTTGAAATTCCCCTAAAACCAAGGCCATAGAAAAAGAAAACAATAATCACAAGATAATCGTTTGTTCAATTTAACTTATTAAAAAGTAGGCTCTTTTTGTTATCAAATCACCCAAAGAGGAGCCAACATCACTCACTTTCAGTATAGTGAAGAAAGTGACAATGTGCCACTTCTTCAATCTTACAGTGCATTTTACTATAAAAAAAAATGGATAGGCGAAACTACAGGTTCCTTCTTTTTCTAGATATGTTGACTTTTTTCAATTTCAATTTCAAGTGGGTCATCACTCATCATGATTTAGATATACTATACATCGATAGTTTAGGGACATTAGTGATTTGCATATATACTCAATCAAAAAAAATTTTCCATCAAACTCGTTCTTTGAAAATTCTCAATAGTAAAATCTACATTCGGCTACCTCACTAAAAGCGAATAGAATTATGAGTTTATGTCGTTTTCTTCTTTATAAGATCGTTTAATATCAAACTCATCAATTTTGTTAAAGTTTTAGTAACACCTCTATTAGGGGGTGTTTTGTAAGTTCGTAAGGGAGTGTTTAATAAGAATATCATGACCACTCTCTAGATTTATAAATTTATTATTCAATGACAACTCTCACACTTTTTTTTCATTTTTACAAGTCACCTTTAAAGTTTGAAACTGCATCATGGATACCCGTTTGCCTTACCTCCATTATGTTGTTTGTGCTAGATGAGTGAAATGGTCTAATAAGAAAGTTTTAGGGTGAAATGATAACTTTGGTTTTAGAAAAAAGTGTTTTGCAAAACTAATGACAATGTGGCAGGTATAGCGCAAAGGGGTATTTATGATAAAATTTTTAAACTTTGAGGATCTATATAACAAAGCAAAGGGGTATCTATAGTACAATTTCAAACTTTGGGACTAGTCTATAATAAAAAAGTGCAAAACTTATCATGAATAACAAATTTGGAAACTTTTAAGGGTAGTCTATGATAATCACGGGGACTATTGAAACTTTGTTTTGACTTTTGATACCATAATTGGAACAATTAGAAGGAAAAAAATGAAAAAACACATGGACTATCGAAACTTTGTTTTGACTTTTGATACCATAATCGGAACAATTAGAAGCAATGTGATAAAAATAAAAAATGTGTCATAAACCAATGCATTTAAATGGGCAACACATTACACATGGACAGTATGAATATGAAGTCCAAATATAGAAATTAAAAAAAAAAAAAAAAAAAAGAAAGGTTGGGATCATCTTTAAGTGGAAAAGTGAAAGTGGCCTATAATAAAACTTATATTTAATAAGATACAGATCTCAATTTCTCAATCATGAGATCTAACAATATTACGCACAATTATTTGAAGTAAAATATGGGTAGGCGGGTAGCCTAAGATAAAATTAAAATGCAATAAACATTGTCAAAATTATTTTAGTTTCTAAAGAAAACCACGTTATGGGGATGTGTCTTCTTCACCTTTTAAATTACTAGACAAATCCAAGTCATACTCAATTGAAAACACATGAAGAGACGCATTACTAAAAGATTTACGTGCACTCATCAAATACATATATCTTTTGAGAATTACTTACAGGAACTAACTTTATAATTATTTTCAGTATTCGTGAATCATAATGTCCAATTTATATCAATTTTTCAGGGAATATACGCTATCTGGTTCTTTGTACAAATACTATAAATCATATTGACTCAAGTTGAATAGTCAAGAAAATTCAACTAACTTAAATAAAATTTTTTCATAAATATCTGAAGAAAGATAGAACACGTAAAATACATAACTTAAAAAAACTATTTAAGAGTTAAATTGTTATTGATATTATGATTCATGGATGAGAACGACAATAAATTCAGAAGCGGACAAACATCAAATAATTTCATCGGAGAAGAACACAATGAAACTAAGCCCATTTAGACTAAGACACGTAATGGAATTTCACATGGAGACAATTGTGAATTTTCGTTTTAGATTAAATGGTGCCTCCCATAGAATTATTAGAGACAATAATGGGGCCATTTCCACGTGATATTTTAATTGTATGGCCTATTTTAAGCAGGCATCCACTGTACACTATCTTTACTGCTGCTCTGATTCTCTGCGTTTTCATTTTATTATCTAACTAACAAACTTTGAATTCAATTCAAATAATTTTACCAATACTACTTTCTATAATTTTAGGTAATAACTCTGGGGAATATATTCCAGATTATGTCGCGCTCAAATGACATTGCCTACGCATATATAATACCAACTCTAATAGCTTCTTCATAGGTTGGTGTTGCTGCCTTTAAAATCAACTTTTGAGCACATGCTCTTGAAAGTTTTTTTTTATAGGTTCCCACTTTTCCCATCAAATGGTATTTGTTATGATTAGACCTGGCAAACGGCGGGTGTACCTGCGGGTCAATGGGTATCCGTATTCAACGGGCGGGTACAGATAACACATTCCTCGATCAGTGAGATTCTGACCCGTACCTGACCCACCCGTGACTTTTGCGGATGAACCGGGTACTACCTGCGGGCCCGTAAATTTGAAATAAAAAAAAAAATTTAAATAAAAAACTTATCACTCAAATTTAATTTAATCATCCATTTATTTAATATTATAAGTTAATAACTAATAACTTTAATAAATGAATTTTATATCAAGTTTTTAAATTAATATAATTTAGTATGTAATTTGAATTTTTGAATTAAAAAAAAAAGTAAAAAATAACAAAAATATGGAAAAACAGTGAAAAATATGGAAAATTTAAAAGGCTGCTGCATTTTTCACGGGTGACCCATACCCGCACGGGCGGGTGCAGATTGTGAAAATGTCAACCCGTGAGAATTTTTGACCCATGAACTTGTTCCACCCACGACCCATTGCTACCCGGACCATACCCGCCCAACCCACCTGTTTGCCAAGTCTAGTTATAATAGACATCGTAAACTTGTTTGAGCGACGATATGCTTTTTGCAACATTTTCAATAAATAAATATTTATTTTAGATTCATTGAAATATATGATTAATGATTAAATAACAATTAAGATAAATGAGCAAATTTAAAATTTTCAACATAGTACAGTACGTGTAACTCATATAATATTTTATTATATTAATTAGCATTTTTATATAATACAATAGTTGCACGTTACTCTACTCATTCATATGGAAAAATGATAGAGTCACTGAAGGTTGCACACAAATTTGTGCATCGAATGACATGACAAAATCTTGACCGTTAATTAATATTAACTGATAATGAATCAACGGTTAGAATTTTGTCATGTTATTCGATACATAGGTTCGGTACGTAACCTTCGTAACTGTAGCATTACTTATTTTATACTGTATATTTAAAACCCTGTTATCAAATTTGTAATTAATACATTTATAATATCACGTATTCTATTTCTATCCTTATATAAATTCCAATTTATGGGCATGCATATTAATCAGGGCAATCAATGTGGACTGTGAAAGGGAATTCTACTTTTTGAAATAATTTAAATATCTTAAATAGGAAGGCTTTTGGTACATAGATTAGCTGCTGTTTTTAAGACTAGAACATCTCTCCTTCATGAGCCTATACTGAGTAGTTTTGGCCAAACTTTTTCGGCTTGCTGCGGCATAAAACCGTTGGATTTCGACAAATCATTGTCACTATTGTGTAGATCGCCAGTCGATGATCTCAATGGTGTCGGTGATGTACACCCACTCGCCACTAGTAGGTTTGTCGATGATGGCAACTGGCCATCGTTGGCTAGTTTTTTATCATTATTATTATTTAAAACTCTTTTATTTATGTAATTAATTTTAATAATAGGAAAAAAAAACTAATTCAAAAACTAATTATTTTAGTTTTTTTACATTATTAATATATCATCTCCAAAAAAAAAAAGTGCTTTTAAAGTATCCTAATAGAGTATTTTTAAAGTTAATTATTTAAAAAGTAGGCTATAAGTGATTCTGGGACAAACTACTATTGTAATCCCGAATTAAGCCTAAATATGTTGACAAACGGTCGGCCAGGTGCTAATATGAAGTCATAGATAAAAATATTTCATGGGTATTATATCAACAACCAATCAATTTATTCACTAAACAAATGAGGGTTAGAGGAAAATAATCTTATACACAAATATATTGTATTAGAATATTGAATCAAAGGCATATATATATATATATATCAACTTGTTCGGAATTTAATTTTTGTTATCCAATTGACTTATAATTATGTACTAAATAAAACAGATAAATAAAAGTTCACTTGGCATTAATTAATTTGATGGGAATAAAAACAAACTCAATATATAATGAAATATTATATTATAAGCCGATGACAGGTAATTAATAACGTGTATATACATGTTTATTTTATTTAGAATTAAACAACACTAGTATTCAAAGCCGAGATAAAGCAAGGATCTGTGGAGGCTGAGCATCGTAAGAAATCTCACCACTGGTCACTTTACTGACAACAAAGTTGATAGCAATTGCCCTTAATTTTTCCTTTAAAACCTTCCCAGTTGGATTTCTAGGCAATTCCGGCAAGAACTCAACCTTCTTGGGTACCATAAAATGTGATAAATTTTTACGGCAATGAGCAATGATATCAACTTCTCTAACGTCCTCATCTGAACCGTTGTTTTTTGCCACAATAAAAGCACATGGACTCTCCCCCCAACGTTTATGTGGCATTGCCACCACTGCCGCCTCTAACACTTTTGGATGTCTGTATAATACATTTTCAACTTCAACACTGCTTATATTTTCTCCTCCTGAGATTATCACATCCTTTGATCGATCTTTTATTTCCATGTACCCATCAGGATGAATAACCCCAACATCTCCAGTCTTAAACCATCCATTATCGAACGCTTTCGAAGTCGCCTTTTCGTCTTTAAAGTAACCTTTCATTATACTGCTTCCTCTTAAAACTATTTCCCCCATCGTCTTCCCATCACGCGGGACGCTTCTCATCGTGTTCATGTTTTTGACGTCCGCATCCGCCAGTGTCAGTATGCTGATCCCTTGACGTGCCTTGATTTTTGCCTGTTCGTGGCGCGGCAACTGGTTCCACTCGGATTGCCACTCGCAAACCAGTGCCGGACCAGTGGCTTCCGTGAGCCCATAAGCGTGAGTCACGTGGAAACCGAGGTCTTCCATTTTTTCCAAGAGTGAGGCCGGTGGGGGTGCGCCTCCAGTGAGTGTTTGTACTGTAGAAACGATTTTCTGGCGCTCGTGCGGTTTGGCCTCGAGGAGAATGTTGAAAATGATGGGTGCGCAGCACATATGAGTGACTTTGTGGAGTGAAATGTTGCGGTACATATCGTACGCCGTCGTGTTGCGGAGGCAAACGTTGGTCCCACCGCGTGCGGCGATGCCCCACGTGAAGGTCCAGCCATTACAGTGGAACATGGGGAGAGACCAGAGATAAACCGGCTCACTCCCCATTTCCCACCCCAAAATTAAGCTCAGAGTACTCAAATAAGCTCCTCTATGGCTGTAAACAACTCCTTTAGGCTCCGATGTTGTTCCGGATGTATAATTCAACGTGATTGGGTCCCATTCATCTAGGATTTCATCCGGGACAAACATTGGATTTCCCTTCAGGATCAGTTGTTCATACTCCAACTCACCAAGACGGACGCCGGTGGGCGAGTCTATGTCGTCTATGACGATCACCAAAGGAATTGATGATTCAGCAGCAACAAATGTCGACTCCTGGGAGTCACCTATCAGTAATCTCATAGCCTCGCTCGCCAATGACACAAATTGGCAGTCTACAAAGAAGACTTTCGCCTCCGAGTGACGGAGAATTGAGGCTATGTTCTTAGCGTTCAGTCTTGTGTTGATGGTGTTGAGAACAGCTCCAGCCATAGGCACGGCAAAGTGCATCTCGTACATGGCAGGAATGTTCGGAGCCAGAACCGACACCTGCATAAATATATAGCAAACGTTTCAGTATTCTCACTCAACTAAAAATAAAACTATTAAACAGAAGAACATAAACGTAGATAGAAACTTACAACACTGTTTTTGACAATGTTGAGAGAGCGAAGAGAAGAAGCTAGTCGGAGACAACGTTCATGCGTTTGTTTCCAAGTGAAACGTGTTCTCTCATAAATAACAGAGGTACGGTTGGCATAAGCGGAAGCGGCTCTGTTCAAGAAATTCAAAGGGGTAAGAGGGACATAATTTGCTTTGCATTTGGGGAGATGATCCATTGAAAGAAAGATGGTATTGAGTTTTAGAATGAAGAATAAGAGAAAGGGAAGTGATATTTTTTCTTTGTATATTGTAATGGTAGAAATAAAAGAAAGAGAAGGGTGGGGGGGTTTATATAGGAAAAGTTAGATTTGATAGTGCCACGTTATTGTGGTGGAATAAGACGAGGAAAGGTGTTTGGAAGTAAAGAGAAATTGCTATGTTATTACAGAAATATGAACATAAAGACTATTGACTATTCAAGTGCATGCTTCACATTATGTGGGGTTTCCATTCTTTCAAATTTTACTTTTGTTGTTCATACTATACACGGCTGCTTGACTTAACCACCATCTTCCATCTCTCTCTTTTGTGTCAAGCTTCAAAACAAAACCCATTCCAGTGCTCCTCTTTGACTCACTCACAAACCTATAGTTTAATTTATTAATTAACTTTCACTTCAAATCCCAAGGTATTTCATTTTAAATTTCCTTTTTTTTTGTTGATGTTTTTGAGAGAATGGGCCAAATCGTTTATTGTTATGTGCCAAAAAGAGACCTCCACTGAGAGAATGAATCGCTACTTCTTTACCCAGTGCTGGACCACATTGGCGATATTTTTTCTTCGAAGTGGGCTAAATTATAATTTGCATCTTTAGGAGGTAGCTCTTTTGGCTGAAAATGATTTTTCATATATATTTGTGCCGCCAATATCAAAATGCTTTACTGAAGATTTTTGACAAAATTATGGCGGATAATAGTGTTATTGATTTATTATTATTATGTAGCAACAAAGCAGTAGATAAATCTATATCCACATAGAAATTAACTATATAATCTAATAATTTGATTTTGTATGCTATTGAAGTAATTTTTTATATATGAATTGGATGACAAAAAATTTAGTATTTTGATGCGTTAAAAATTTTGTGTGTGAATTATTTTTTATTTTTTATTTTTATCATTTAGTATATCTTGTGCATTGAAATAAGTAATTTTATTTATTTATTTTTTGTGTTATTAACATATTGAAACAACTAATAATTGTAAACTATAAGTTGACGTGAGATAATATTAGTTAAGCTATTTGTAAATTAATTAAGTTTTATGTATTAATTATATGCATATATATTTTTGATAAGTTATGAGCATATACATACTAGTTAAGCCGCCTACCGGCTTCACCTTTTGAATTTTGACAATTAAATATGTTGACTTAGAATTCTTATTTAAACCTTTTTTCGTTCTTAGCCTTCGGATATTCTTTTCTTCGAACTGAGACACTGGACAAGTCCTGTTGAATTCTGGTTACAACGCATAAACACTAACCTGTGCTTTTTTTTCTTTCTTTAATTTAATTTTAGAAAATCAGTTACTTCATTACATATGCAGGACTTCATTTGTTCTATAGAGGCTCAGACGACTAGACCAACATAAAGTTAAGTGGAAAAAATGTTATCATCAACTAGTTCACATGAAAAAACTAATGATAATATCAATTAATTAAAATATAATCAACATTTTTATATGAAAATAAATTTTTAATAATTCAAGTTCTCTTTTTGTCAATCAAAGACAAAATGAAAAAATATAAATTATTGAAGTCATTTCTTATAAGAAAAAACTAATATATATTTATCTAGGTTTATTGCATAATAATAATAATAATAATAAAAAATTTTGTCTTCATGTATGTGGAAAAGAAATTAAGTTATTTAGTCTTTATGTATTTTCCAAGAAATTTAAATATTCCACACATAAAGAGTATGGACTCTTCATTGTGGCTTCCGAGGAATTTCAAGTGTAATTCCATCAACAAATCAATCGAGATCCTGAAAAGAATAATATTATGTCATAGAATTCCTGTGGTGGACGGACTATTATTTTCTTGTGGAAAGAAGACTGGCAATTTCAATTTGGTGGCGTAGAATCCATGTTAAACTGATAACCACCTTCGCTGTCAGCTAACAGTTACATCAGCCGATAGATAACTCATAAGTGCATAATTAACGTTAATTGACCGCAATGTTAGTTGTTTGTAGTCGTAGATGAGAACATTTATGATTTATGGTAACGACCCTGTTAATAGAATGACCAGGATTTTATTTGTTAAAATCTAATTCCTTTATAGTAATTTTACTTGAAATAAACAATTAAGTTAATAAAAAGAAAATTGCTAATTTAATTTGTGTAAAATTACCCAATGAACTACTCCAAAAATTTAATTTCCAAATATAATATTCCAATTATCTCAAACCAAAATGCAGTAACTACCAAGTTAATTTTACTTCGCCAAATTGCAGGAAACCGGACAGGGCTCATCATATACCAAGTTAACGCTCTCTCCCAATTTCTTCAATTCCACGGAATCAAATCCTTGGAAGTCTGCAAAATGGAGAGTTTCGCAATAGAGTAGTTGAATTAAATTTCAAAACTACTTGATACAACACTATAACAAAGTTTGCTTTTAATGATAACAAAAATTCCTTTACAATTTTGAAAAAAATACTTACACTGGAGAACTTGTAAGAACTATTCTTTTCTTCCACAATGTCTCTTGTTTGGCCTTCTCCCCTTTTGACGGTGTCCACCTTCAATGATCTTTAAAAGCCATTGAGGCTTTCCTGTTGAGAAACAAGATATCCTATGATCATTCCAAACACCATTCCACATCCATAGCCTATCAACACCACTTTCCAACCAAGTGTGTATCATCTTCTAATTTTGAGGGTGCTTGTAGTGTCTCATCTCTTATGCATTCTTCTAACATTGCCAACTGATTTTTAATTTGTTTTAGTTTATATGACTGTTTTATACCATTGTAAAAGCCTTTTATACGAAGGTAAGATATTGAGCCACCTTCAAATTAGCCAACTCCTCCCATACTTGCTGAACATCATTACTTGAACTTAAGGCTTGACATATGTTGATGCGTGATTTTTATACCAACGAAACGCACGTGTGAAATGTTGAGCTGACCTTGAAGACACACGTGAAAGTGATGGATAATGAGATAGTAAATGCAATGGGGACAATTTTTAAAGTGGTTCGGATGCTAAGGTAGCAAGTCCTACGTCCACTGATGCTTATATTGATGATAAAGGTCAGGTCGCTTTTAGCTGACTGACTTTACAATAATATTACAAGGTATTGAATGCTAAGAATTCTAGGGAAAGAGAGAATAATTAATCAAGCGTAAAATGTGCCAATCCCCTTTAATGAGAGAGGAGCTCCCAATTTATAGTGGGATGCATTGAGGCAATGATCACTAAATATGAAAGTTGGTGGGATTATCCATGCAAATCCCTCTTTATGTCACATTGCCCACCTTCCAGAGTGATTTGCGCGATTTAAAGCAGGGATTGGACACGTGGGAGCACCATAGCTCCTGAGTGGCCTGACACGCACCCACTATCCTGACGGAAGCAAACGGTGGTTGTCCCAATGATCTGACTTTTGTGGGCTGAATGGACCTGACGTCAACCCTTATATTTTTTAGGTATAAAAGAAGTCCCCTAGTTTTTGAGGTTTGAGGATTGAACCTTGGAAACTATAAGTCATGCCATAGCGGGATGATTTCTGGAAATTCTAGCCTATTTGAAAGTAGGTCGGGATGGCATTTTTATGAGCACGACCTCGCATATTCATTGCTTGCAGAGGACGGGCGACCTAATTTCGTCTGACGTCACTTGTTGTTCTGACGATAGGGATGCATTTAATGAAGCAATCCCTACGCTGACAGGTGTGTTCTGTGCGTGATAAATGCCAACCAATCGCATTAAATGCGTTGTATGCTGAAACAGTGCACTTTATCAGAACATTAAATGCATTTTACGTTGGAACGACGCCCCTTATCAGAGCATTAAATGAGGATTTGAGACGCAATTAATGCTCTGAGAGAGGTATGGCCGTCGTTTGAGCTTTTCAACTGGAAGGATGAAAGTTTGACTTTATCCAGTCGTTTCGTTCACCCTTCTCTGCTGATGAGTGACACGTAGCCGAGATCAACGGTAAGAAACCTTTGTCGCCCAAATGTCGTTTCGATTCCGGGAAATCCAAACGCCGATTCACCTCAAATCGTTCTCAGGCAATGTCACAGAGCCTTTCTCACAAAGAGCAAAAGATTGTTGTAAACCTGGGACTTTTGTCTTCCAAACCTGCATTTTTCCGGCATTTGAAGCAGAAGCTGTTGTCATACTCCGAAAGGTAAGAGCTTCTTTGCTACTGTTTCATTATTTTCATGAGTTAGTGGCGTCAGTCTTTCGATAACCCATCGGAGACGAGACGTTTGTGTTGGGTTCAAGCCATGAATGGTGGCTCGAATCGGGCTGTTAGGGTTTTCTTTGGGAATTAGGAAGTCTGTTTTCTCCCACGTCATCGTACGAAATAGTGTACGACGGTCGAATGACCCTTCTGCTTGTTGCTTTTGCAGACTGGCAAAATGGGCCCCTCAGTAACCAGATCCGAGCGTCCCTCTCGAGGTCTTCTCGGTACTTACCGAGGACGAGCTTGAGAGGGTAATAAGCCAATATGGTATCGGGGTGGACGTTTTCCATGACGTGACGCATTCATCGCGATATTCGTCAAGCGGCCTGGCCGCGATCTCCGAGGAGATTATCAAGGGTGGGGGACTGATCCCCCTACACCCTTTCATCAGGTCGTTTCTGGACCACTTTGGGGTCATGCCGATGCAGCTAACTCCAAACGCGTACGTCATTACTGTTGCAATTTACATCGCGTGCGGGGAAAGAAAAGCAGGCTAGGCGAGCAGCATGTATGGGCTCATGCTCGTATTTTACGAAAAGAGCAAGGACAAGGATTCATATTACTTGTCCAGGCGACCTACTATTGCCGACGGGATACACAGTTATCCCAGCAACGCGGAGGCCTACGAAACGAAGTTTTTCTTCTTTCGTTATGATGGCCATTGCCGCTTCCAGGAACCGAGTAGGCCTCTTCCTCTTTGTTTGCTTTTTGTTTTGTTTTGGCAGACTCATTGCGTTCAAAGCGTGTTCGCTCTAACGACCTGATTTCTTTTTGATAGTTAACAAGACGACCAACCTAGGGCTGCTCTTCGATAGGAGAAGAATCGTGCACTTCGGCTCCCTACCCGAGGATAAGCGCGACGCGAAGAAACTCGTGACGATCGTAAATTTACGGAAATACAAGTTCTTCAACGCAAACGCATCATTAGAGCCTCCACCGAGTAAGTCCTGCTAATTGATTCTTTTTCTAGTCGTGAAATAGAATGCCTTTACTAACGTTGTCTTGTATGCAACGACCACGCCTCCGAAGGAGCCAGAGCAGCCCTGACGAAGGCCTCTCAATTTTCCTCGGTCGAAGAAAGCTAAGGTGACCGAAGCTGCTCAAACCATCCCCTCGGCTGAGGGGGCGACCTCAGGCCAGCCGATGCGACCTTCCGAAACTTCTCAGCTGCAGTCGGTGAAAGACGTGCCAATGCGAACCACGAAGGTCTCCCAGCCGTCGCCTGCTCGCCCGCAGATGAAGACCATGGCTCAGCGAAAGAAGAGGAAACAGATTCAGGTCGAGGTCAGAGACGAATATGAGGGCGAGCAGCTAAAGAGGTTGAAGAAGGACGTTGGAAAGAGGTCGGGCAAGGAACCGATGGTTGACACGGCCGTTGCTGAAGGCGCGAAAAAGGATACCCCAGTGTTGGACTCGTTTGGGGAACCTCTGCGATACTGCGGTCGGTGGTTTATACCTTACTGGAATGCAGACTCTCGGAATCATTCGAGTAGTTCACAAATTTCAGCGACGTCGACCTAATGTCCACATCGATCCAACATTTAAGCAAGGTGAGCGAACTGTCCTCGGCGAGGATTACCCTTAGCTTCTTTTGATTGGCTAACTCTATCTTTCTTTGTTCGCAGGCCCTTCTTTCCATGCGAATGTCTCTGGAGAAGGCTTAACTGGGAGCTGCAAAGGGGAGGTTGCGCTGAAGGAAGAGAACGCAACACTCAAGTGAAGCCTGGAAGCCATCGAAACGGAGAGAAACCTATCTTCCGAATCGGCGAACCGATACCAAAACGAAAGGGACACGACTCTTCGCACAGTTGACTTCTAGAAGACGCAGCTCGAGAGGCATGGAGAGAAGGTTAAAGAGTTGCAAAGGACCATAGCCAGGCTCTCGAAGGAAGCCGGGGAGAAGGACTAGGAACTCAAAGCGACCTCTCTGCAGGTCGCGAGAACAGGACAGGAGAGAGAGGCTTCCGAGAAGCTAAGGAAAGCTCTCGAAGTTGAACTTCAGGAAAGTCAAGGAAAAGTTGCTTCCTTGACAGAGGAGATGCAGAAACTAGCAGCGGAGGTCGATGAGAAGGTTGCCGAATAGGCGATTGAGTCTATCTACGCCCTGCGGCAGAGGAATCCATGACTTGATATGTCTGACCTCCTGGATGACTGTCGAGAAACACTTATGTCAATGGCGCGGGAGGATGATGAAGCAGCGACCTCCGGAGCAGGTGGTTCGGGACATGCTTCGGACAAACCTTCAGCCGACCAGCCCTAGGACATAGAGGTCGCTCCTTTAGGAGCCTGATTAGGGCTTTTAACCATATCTTTTTTGCTGTACTCCTTACTAATGAAATTTACATTTTTGACTTATACAATTTCTGTTCGCTGCATTATACATGAGTACTATCTGATTGCTTACATTCATTGAACAAGTGTGATAACATAACTCATTTGCACGAAAAGGATCACATGCAAAGATTGTTACAAACGCCCAAGATAAAACTTTACAAAGAAATGACTTACAAAAATCAGAAATTAATTTACAAGGAAAGCTGAGTTCGGAATTACTGATAGTATGGCCGAAGGTGCTCAGTATTCCAAGCTCGGGGTACTTTGGAACCGTTTAGCCTTTTGAGATGATAAGTCCCCAGTCTAATTACTTTATCGATGCGGTATGGACCTTCCCATTCGGTCCCAAAACTCCCGCACTTGGTTCCTTGGTTCCGAGGAGAACTTCCTTTAACACAAGGTCGCTAACCTAGAAGTCTCTTTGTCTGACCTTTGAATCGAAGAACTTCTTCACGCGTTGCTGATAGGCCGTTATCCTTAGCGAAACCTTGCTGCGGTGTTCTTCAACAAGGTCTAGGCTTGCTCTCATAAGTGCTTCGTTGTCGGCTTCGCTGTACAAGTCCCTCCGAAGTGAACCAGTTCCTACCTCTACAGGGATCATCGCTCCGCATCCGTATGCCAGCGAAAAAGGTGTTTCCGAGGTGGAGGTTCTTGGAGTTGTTCTGTACGCCCATAGGACTTCGAGGAGGTCGTCTGCCCAATTTCCTTTGGCTGCGCCAAGTTTGACCTTCAGAGTTTGCTTGATGGTTTTGTTGACAGCTTCAACTTGGCTATTTGCTTGTGGTCTTGTGAGTGAGGTGAACTTTTTATGGATGCCCAGCTCGTTGCAAAACTGTTTGAATTTCTTGTTGTTGAATTGTTTTCCATTATCTGAAATGAGGGTGTGAGGAATTCCAAAGCGGCACACAATATTCTTGAAAACGAAGTCTTTGAGTTTTCTGGTCGTGATCGCGGCTAGTGGTTCGGCCTCTACCCACTTGGTGAAGTAAACCACCGTAACCACGGCATATTTGACTTCCCCTTTTCCAACTGGCATGGGGTCGATGAGATCGATCCCCCACATGGAAAAAGGCCAGGGGCTAGTCATGGTTATCAGTTCGTGAGAGTGGGCTTGCGGTATACTCGCGAACCGTTGACACTTATCACACCTCTTGACAAAGTTGTAGGAGTCATCTTGAATTCGGGGCCAATAGTACCCTTGGCGAACAACCTTGTTTGTGGGAGATCGTGTGGCAGTGTGATTACCGCAGATCCCTTTCATGAATTTCCCTCATGATGTAGTCTGCTTCTTCGCTGGTTACACATCGAAGGAGAGAGGCACTAAATCCTCTCCTATACAGCTGGTCCCCGATGAGGGTGTAACGAGCAGATCTTGTTCGCAGAACCTTTGCCTCGACCTTGTTGTCGGGCAAGATCCCATCATTGAGGTACTAGAAAATGGGAGTCATCTAGGAATCTGATTGCGTCACATTCACGGCTGTTCGATGAGGGCCTCGACGAACCGAACAGGAATGCTATCTGGTGCCTCTGAGTCCAACGACGAAGCTATTTTTGCCAGGGCGTCCGCCATAGAGTTGCTATCTCTAAGAATCTGAGTGATTTCAAAGTGTTTGAACGGCTCGAGTGCGGCCTTAACTTCTTTCAGATAATGGACCATGTTTTCTTCCTTGGCTTGGTATTCTCCCAAAATCTGGTTGACGACCAGCATGGAGTCGCTGTGGACACTGATCACGGTTGCACCCATTTCTCTGGCCAATCGCAACCCAGCGAGCAGAGCTTCATACTCAGCCATTGTTGGTTGCCTTAAATCTGAACCGAAGAATCTGTAACAGCCAGCCGCTCCCGGAGGGGCTCGGGAGGAGACTGGCGCGACACTGCATGACATGTATCTCATCTGTGACGTCACGGTTGCACCCATTTCTGCACAATCGCAACCCGGCGACGAGCTTCATACTCGGCCATTGTTGGTTGCCTTAAATCGAAGGCAGAAGAATCGTGACGAGAGCCCTCCCGGGGGCTCGGGGAGGAGGAGACCTGCACCGGCCCTCTTTCTGTTCGATAACCCGTCGACATAGAGGCTCCAGGTTGATAGATTCTGAGTATTTTCCTGGATGGCTTCGCTAGGCTGTTGCTCGTTTGGAAGATGGGAAAACTCTGAGATGAAGTCCGTAACTGCCTGCCATTTGATAGTTGATCTTGGCTTGTACTTCGGATCGAACTGACTCAATTCCATGGCCCATTTAAGCAATTTACCCGATGCCTCTGGCTTTTGGAGGACCTGTCTGAGTGGGTAATTAGTCATCATATGGATAGTATGGGCATGGAAGTAAGGTCACAACTTTCTGGAAGCGATCAGCAGGGCATAGGCTAATCGCTCCATCTCTGGATACCGCATCTCGGCATCCGTCACGTGCTTGCTCACATAGTACATTGGCCACTGCACCTTTTCCTCTTCCCGAATTAGAGCTGCACTGACCGTGAACTGAGAGATGGACAGATACATGAGCAGGATCTCTTGTGGAAAAGGCTTGGACAAGAGAAGTGGTTTCTCGAGGTGTTCTTTTATGCTTTGAAACGCCTGTTCGTACTCGGGAGTCCATTCGAACTTCTTGTTAGCTTTTAGGACATTGAAGAATAATAATAAATGGCTACACATAACTTCATAAATTGACAAAAACTCTTACACTATAATTTGTAATATTTTCTTAAATGAAACGGAAAGGAGAGAAAACCTGATGCTTGGACGTATAATCATGGTCCATTGCCAATTGATGTTCTATGTTGTTATGCCTAAAAAATATAAGGGCTGACGTCAGATCCATTCAGCCCACAAAAGTCAGATCATTGGGACAACCACCGTACTCTACGAGGGATAGTGGAGGGTGCGCGTCGAGCCGATCGGGGAGCTATGGTGCTCCAACGTGTCCAATCCCTGCTCTAAATCGCGCAAATTACTCTGGAAGGTGGGCAATGTGACATAAAGAGGGATTTACATGGATAATCCCACAAACTTTCAGATTTAGTGATCATTGCCTCAATGCATCCCACTATAAATTGGGAGCTCCTCTCTCATTAAAGGGGATTGGCACATTTTACGCTTGATTAATTATTCTCTCTTTCCCTAGAATTCTTAGCATTCAATACCTTGTAATATTATTGTAAAGTCAGTCAGCTAAAAGCGACCTGACCTTTATCATCAGTATAAGTATCAGTGGACGTAGGACTTGCTACCTTAGCATTCGAACCACTTTAAAAATTGTCCCCATTGCATTTACTATCTCATTATCCATCACTTTCACGTGTGTCTTCAGGGTCAGCTCAACATTTCACACGTGCGTTTCATTGGTATAAAAATCACGCATCAACAGTTTGGCGTTAGAAGGAGGGCCCAGATTTAGTGTTCATCCTTCATCAGGAGAATCTCCAACTTACCGGTCCTACAACAACAAATGGTCCGCCAACCGAAACATGAGCAAACCAACCAGGGCGTTGAGGGGCTCCCCCAAGTTCAGGGGGATACTTCTTCCAAAAAACCTTCAGCCCTGCAAAATGCTGTGGGAGATATCCCGTCAAGTTCACAGCTTGACCCCGCCATAAGAAGCTACCTGGACAGGTTTGACAACACTTTTTAGACGGTCAACCAAAGGTTGGACTGTTTGGATCAAGGCGCGCTATCTAAGTTAGCTGCGGCGGTGCAACCGTCAAAAACGCCTGCAGGTCGCGCGAAAGTACAGCAAAGGGAAATAGCCGTGCCGCGAGCACTGCAACGCGTAGACGAAAGGGTAAGCAAGTGGCAAAAGCAAGCCCACGAGGGCTCCAAAGGGCGACAAACACCGACCCCGCATCCCAAACAGAATACCAGTCTCGTTGAGAGTCGGTGAAAAGACGCAACCCGAGCTGTCCCATGCCACGTCGCATGTGCATACCCATAAAAGTGCTAGACGGGGCGATTCTTATCATCGTCAGCAAAGCAATCCTGATCGTCACCGTGCGAAAGGGTCCCACACTTCACGGGGTGGTTTTTACCACCGCGAAGGTCGTGAAAATACCCCGCAGCTTTCATCGCTATCACACGCCTCTAGTCAGCGTGTGTCGAGAGTGGCTAGAACCGTCGACTGAGGCGAAGAGGAACCCGACCTCCGGACATTCCTCAATCGTAACCGCGAGAATCGAACTCGCATGGGTGAAAGCAACCCCCATGCGGCTCCATTGCCGCAAATTGAGGAGTTGCAGCGAACTCTAGACAGACTAAGAGCTCAGCAAAATGAGCAGGGGTAGGTCGCATCTGCGTCCCCCTTTTCTCCCGAAGTGTTAGCCGCTCCACTCCCATCAGGATTCAGGATGCCCGACATACGGGCGTTTGATGGAAATTCTGATCCGCAAGATCATCTATATGAATTTAACGACCTAATGGAGCTTCACCAGGTCTTAGATTTGGCAAAATACCGCTGTTTGGCAGTGACGTTGACCTCCCATGCCAAACGATGGTTCAGGTTGCTCCCAGCGGAATCGATCAGTTCGTGGCCTCAGATGAGCACGACGTTCCTAAGGCATTTTCAAGCGAATCAGAAGTTTTCAATGGCTTTGAGCTACCTCAGCAATATAAGGCAAGAAAGGGATGAATCCCTTTAGCCCTACATTAACCGTTTCCACAGAGAACTCAACAAGGTGGCTCATACTCCTGAAGAGTCTACTCGGACTCTCATCATAGTCGGGGTTCGCCCACAAACCGACCTGTGGAAAGAATTACAGGCTGAGGACAATGTTTTCCTCACAGGATTTTATAACCTTGCGGAGAAGTACCTCCGAATAGAAAATTCATTGGCGGCACTCTGCCGTCGCGACCCCGGAGCTTCGAGCAGTATGTCTGGTCGGGGAGAAAGTAGAAGAGCTGATCGTAGAGGGAATGCTGACGAACAGCGAAAAGGGAAGAAACCCCGCTACGAGCACAAAAAGTCCTATGCTCCTGTTCCTCGTCGCGATCACGAGAGAATTCAATATACTCCACTGATTGTGTCTGTATCGGCCATTCTTGATAAATTCGAGGAGGCCAGTCTACTCGGTGAGCCCGGACCCATAAAAACTCCTGCGACAGCCAGAAATAATAAAAAATACTGTCGCTTCCATCGGGATAACATGCATCATACCGATGAGTGCCAAGCTCTAAAACAAGCAATCGAAGAGCTTATCAAGAAAGGGCACTTCAAGGAGTATATTGATGACTCCGCACCCGTAAAAGAGAAGAGCCAAGGGGAGCAAGGGAAAAAGCGTCGTGATCGTAGAGGGTATAGCAGCGTTAACATAATCTTTAGAGGACCGCACCTCGCGGGAAACAAGCGAGGTGCGCAGGAAATGTATGCTCGCGAAGCTCATCACGACCCAATCAGGGTGATGAACACATCGCAGCTACCACAAAAGGCTTAAAAGGAGGAACCGATCACCTTCTACGAGAAAGAGGCAACTTGTTTGCATCATCCTCACGACGATGCCCCTCATAGGGCACCATAACGTCCGCAGAATGCTAGTGGACAACGGAAGCGCTGTGAACATCCTATTCCAGTCCACTTTCAAAAGAATAAACTTGGACGAGGCCGACCTGAAGCCCGCCTCGATCCTTCTTTACGGCTTTACAGGGGACCACCGATCCCCGAGGAGCGATCCAACTTCCCGGTCACTTTGGGTGACTATGACGAAGTAACTAAGGTTACTGAATTCTTGGTCGTGGATTGCCCATCCGCCTTCAATGGAATCCTGGGGCGACCTCTACTGAGAAGCTTCAAGACAGTTACTTCCATATACCATCTTAAGATGAAGTTTCCTACCCTAACGGGGATAGGGGAAGTGAACGGATCGCAAAGCGCATCTCGCGACTACTACATAAAAGTGGTGCAGATGGCATGTAAAGGAAAGGGCATTTCGCGAAGTATGCCCTGATAGGCTATGGCGATCAACCGGATCGAGCCACAACCTGGCCCAGGAGAGGATAATATGGATCCTCGAATTCAGGAAATCCCTCCCAGCGGCCCAGTTGGGGATTTGTCCGAAGTATCGGTCGACCTGAAAGAGTCGAGCCGAGTGTTAAGGATTGGGAGCAGTCTCAACCCCTAGCTCGCATCTGAGCTGATAAGCTTCCTGAGAGAAGATATCGATATGTTCGCCTGGTTGCACGCAGATATGGTCGGGATCAGCCTGGACATCATTTGCCATACGTTAAACATCGACAGCGAAACCAAACCAGTTCGTCAGAAAAGAAGAGCAATGGATCCGGAACGGTATGCCGCCTTGAAATTAGAGGTGGAAACCTCCTCCGAAATGGGTCCATCAGAGAGGCACTCTACCCGACCTGGGTTGGCAACCCGATTCTGGTGAAGAAGCCAAATGGTAAGTGGCGAACCTGCATCAACTTCAGCGACCCCAACAAGGCTTGCCCTAAAGACAGCCTCCCTCTGCCAAGAATTGACCAACTTGTGGATGCCACCTCGGGGCATGAGCTGCTAAGTTTTATGGATGCGTATTCGGGATACAATCAAATTCTGATGTACGGGCCAGACGAAGAGCATACGTCCTTCATTACAGACCGGGGGCTATATTGCTACAAAGTTATGCCTTTCGGCCTTAAGAATGCTGGCGCGACCTACCAGCGATTGGTTAACCGAATGTTCTCTGACCAGATCGGAAAAACAATGGAGGTCTATGTGGATGACATGCTGGTCAAATCTCAGGTCGCCTCAGAGCACATTGCGCATCTCGCTGAGATGTTTGACATCCTTCGATTGTATAGAATGAGACTGAACCCTCTCAAGTGTTCGTTCGGGGGAGGTAAATTCGAGGGAAAATTCCTGGGGTACATGGTTAACTAGCGAGGGATAGAAATAAACCCCGAGAAAATTCAAGCTCTGTTCGATATGGAAAGCCCGACCAGCAAAAAACAGGTCATGAGTCTTAATGGGCGGATATCGGCACTAAGTCGCTTCATATCGAGGGTAACAGATCGCTGCTTACCATTCTTCAATGTCCTAAAAGCCAACAAGATGTTCGAATGGACTCCCGAGTGCGAACAGGCATTCCAAAGCATAAAAGAACACCTCGGGAAACCACCTCTCCTGTCCAAGCCTTTTCCACAAGAGATCCTGCTCCTGTATCTGTCCATCTCTCAATTCGTGGTCAGTGCAGCTCTAATTCGGGAAGAGGAAAAGGTGTAGTGGCCAGTGTACTATGCAAGCAAGCGCCTGACGGATGCCGAGATGCGGTATCCGGAGATGGAGCGATTAGCCTATGCCTTACTGATCGCTTCCAGAAAGTTGCGATCTTACTTCCATGCCCATACTATCCATGTGATGACTAATTACCCACTCAGGCAGGTCCTCCAGAAGTCAGAGGCATCGGGTAAATTGCTTAAATGGGCCATGGAATTAAGTCAGTTCGATATGAAGTACAAGCCAAGATCGACTATCAAAGGGTAGGTAGTTGCAGACTTCATCTCAGAGTTTTCCTATCTTCCAAGCGAGCAACGGCCTAGCGAAGCCATCCAGGAAAATACTCAGAATCTGTCGACCTGGAGCCTCTACGTCGATGGGTCATCGACCAGAAAGAGGGTCGGTGCAGGTCTCATCCTCCTGAGCCCCGAAGGGGCTTGCGTTCACGGCATTCTTCGGTTCGGATTTAAGGCAATCAACAATGATGCTGAGTATGAAGCTCTGCTCGCTGGGTTACGGTTGGCGAGAAATGGGTGCAGCCGTGATCAGTGTCCACAGCGACTCCATGCTGGTCGTCAACCAGATTTTGGGAGAATACCAAGTCAAGGAAGAAAACATAGTCCGTTATCTGAAAGAAGCTAAGGCCACACTCGAGCCGTTCAAACACTTTGAAATCACTCAGATTCTTAGAGATAACAACTCTGTGGCGGACGCCCTGGCAAAAATAGCTTCGTCGTTGGACTCAGAGGCACCAGATAGCATTCCTGTACAGTTCGTCGAGGCCCTCATCGAACAGGCCGTGAATGTGACACAATCAAATTCCTGGATGACTCCCATTTTCCAGTACCTCAACGATGGGATCTTGCCCGACGACAAGGTCGAGGCAAAGGTTCTGCGAACAAGATCTGCTCGTTACATCCTCATCGGGGACTAGCTGTATAGGAGAGGATTTAGTGCCCCTCTACTTCGATGTGTAACCAGCGAAGAAGCAGACTACATCATGAGGGAAATTCATGAAGGGATCTATAGTAATCACACCACCGCACGATCTCCCACAAACAAGGTTGTTTGCCAAGGATACTATTGGCCCCAAATTCAAGATGACTCCTACAACTTTGTCAAGAGGTGTGATAAGTGTCAACGGTTCGCGAGCATACCGCGAGCCCACTCTCACGAACTGATAACCATGACTAGCCCCTGGCCTTTTTCCATGTGGGGGATCGATCTCATCGACCCCATGCCAATTGGAAAAAGGGAAGTCAAATATGTCGTGGTTGCGGTGGATTACTTCACCGAATGGGTAGAGGCCGAACCACTAGCCGCGATCACGACCAGAAAACTCAAAGACTTCGTTTTCAAGAATATTGTGTGCCGCTTTGGAATTCCTCACACCCTCATTTTAGATAATGGAAAACAATTCGACAACGAGGAATTCAAATAGTTTTGCGATGAGCTGGGCATCCATAAAAAGTTTACTTCAGTCGCAAGACCGCAAGCAAATGGCCAAGTTGAAGCTGTCAATAAAACCATCAAGCATACTCTGAAGGCCAAACTTGGCGCAGCCAAAGGAAATTGGGCAGACGACCTCCTCGAAGTCCTATGGGTGTACAAAAACTCCACGAACCTCCACCTCGGAAACACCTTTTTCGCTGGCATACGGATGCGAAGCGATGATCCCTGTAGAGGTAGGAACTGGTTCACTTCGGAGGGACTTGTACAGTGAAGCCGACAACGAAGCACTTATGAGAGCAAGCCTAGACCTTGTTGAAGAACACCGTAGCAAGGCTTCGCTAAGGATAACAGCCTATCAGCAACGCGCGAAGAAGTTCTTCGATTCAAAGGTCAACGAAGAGACTTCCAGGTCGGTGACCTTGTGTTAAAGGAAGTTCTCCTCGGAACCAAGGAACCAAGTGCGGGAGTTTTGGGACTGAACTGGGAAGGTCCATACCGCATCGATAAAGTAATTAGACTGGGGACTTATCATCTCAAAAGGCTAAACGGTTCCAAAGTACCCCGAGCTTGGAATGCTGAGCATCTTCGGCCATACTATCAGTAATTTCGAACTCAGCTTTCCTTGTAAATTAATTTCTGATTTTTGTAAGTCATTTCTTTGTAAATTTTGTCTTGGGCGTTTGTAACAATCTTTGCATGTGATCCTTTTCGTGCAAATGAGTTATGTTATCACACTTGTTCAATGAATGTAAGTGATCAGATAGTACTCATGTATAATGCCGCGAACAGAAATTGTATAAGTTAAAAATGTAAATTTCATTAGTAAGGAGTATAGCAAAAAAGATATGGTTAAAAGCCCTAATCAGGCTCCTAAAGGAGCGACCTCTACGTCCTAGGGCTAGTCAGCTGAGGGTTTGTCTGAAGCATGTCTCGAACCACCTGCTCCGGAGGTCGCTGCTTCATCATCCTCCCTCGCCATTGACATAAGTGTTTCTCGCCAGTCATCCGAGAGGTCGGACATATCAAGTCGCGGATTCCTTGGCCGCAGGGCGTAGATAGACTCAATCACCCATTCGGTAGCCTTCTCATCGACCTCCGCCGCCTGTTTCTACATCTCCTCTGTCAAGGAAGTAACTTCTACTTGACTTTCCTGAAGTTCAACTTCGAGAGCTTGCCTTAGCTTCTCGGAAGCCTTTCTCTCCTGTTCTGTTCGCGCGACCTTCAGAGAGGTCGCTTTGAGTTCCTGTTCCTTCTCCCCGGCTTCCTTCGAGAGCCTGGCTATGGTCATTTGCAGCTTTTTAACCTCCTCTCCATGCCTCTCGAGCTGCATCTTCTGGAAGTCAATTGTGCGAAGAGCCGCATCCCTTTCGTTCTGGTACCGGTTCGTCGATTCGAAAGATAGGTTTCTCTCCGTTTCGGCGGCTTCCAGGCTTCACTTGAGCGTTGCGTTCTCTTCCTTCAGCGCAACCTGCCCCTTTGCGGCTTCCAGTTGAGCCTTCTCTAGAGACATTCGCATGGAAAGAAGGGCCTGCGAACAAAGAAAGATAGAGTTAGCAAATCAAAAGAAGCTAAGGGTAATCCTCGCCGAGGACAGTTCGCTCACCTTGCTTAAGTGCTGGACCGATGTGGACATCAGGTCGACGTCGCTGAAATTTGCAAACTGCTCGAATGATTTCGAGAGTCCGCATTCCAGTAAGGTATAAACCACCGACTACGGGTACTCCGACAGGTTCCCCAACGAGTCCAACACTGGGGTATCTTTCTTTGCGCCTTCGGCAGCGGCCGTGTCGACCATCAGTTCCTTGCCCAACCTCCTTCCAAGGTCCTTCTTGATCTCTTTAGCGGCTCGCCCTCAGATTCGGTCTCTGACTCCTCGACCTGAATCTGCTTCCTCTTCTTTCGTTGAGCCATGGTCTTCATCCGCGGGCGAGCAGGCGACGACTAGGAGACCTTCGTGGTTCGCATTGGCGCGTCTTCTGCCGGCTGAGGCTGAGAAGTTTCGAAAGGTCATGCCGGTTGGCCCGAGGTTGCCCCCTCAGTCGAGGGGATGGTTTGAGCAGCTTCGGCCGCCTTAGCTTTCTTCGACGGAGGAAAATTGAGAGGCCTTTGTCGCGGCTGCTTTTGCTCCTTCGGAGGCATGGTCGCTGCATACAAGACAACGTTAGTAAAGGCATTCTATTTCACGACCAGAAAACGAATCAGTTAGCAGGACTTACTCGGTGGAGGCTCTAATGACGCGTTTGCATTGAAGAACCTGTATTTCTATAAATTCGCGGTCGTCACGAGTTTCTTCGCGTCGCACTTATCCTTGGGTAGGGAGCCGAGGTGCACGATTCTTCTCCTATCGAAGAGCAGCCCTAGGTCGGTTGTCTTGTTAACTGTCAAAAAGAAATCAGGTCGTTAGAGCGAACACGCTTCGAACGCAATGAGTCTGCGAAAACAAAACAAAAAGGAAACAAAGAGGAAGATGCCTACTCAGTTTCTGGAAGCGGCAATGGCCATCATAACGAAAGAAGAAAAACTTCGTTTCGTAGGCCCCCGCATTGCTGGGATAACTGTGTATCTTGTCGGCAATAGTAGGTCGCCTGGACAAGTAATACGAATCCTTGTCCTTGCTCTTTTTCAGAAAATACGAGCAGTCGAGCTCTATAGCGGTCAGCTTGCCTAGCCCGTTTTTCTGGCACGCGATATACATTGCAACAGCAATGACGTACGAGTTCAGAGTCAGTTGCATCGACGCGACCCCAAAGTGGTCAGAAACGACCTGATGAAAGGGTGTAGGGGGATCAGTCCCCCACCCTTGATAATCTCCTCGGAGATCGCAACCAGGCCGCTTGAGAGATATCACGACGAATGCGTCAGGTCATGGAAAACGTCCACCTCGATTCCATATTGGCTTATTACCCTCTCAAGCTCGTCCTCGGTAAGTATCGAGAAGACCTCGAGAGGGATGCTAGGAGCACCTATGGGGACGAGTTGGTTCCCTGCTCGGATCTGGTTACTGAGGGGTCCATTTTGCCAGTCTACAAAAGCGACAAGCAGAAGGGTCATTCGACCGTTTTATGCTATTTCGTACGATGACGTGGGAGAAAACAGGACTCCCTAATTCCCAAAGAAAACCCTAACAGCCCTATTCGAGCCACCATTCATGGCTCGAACCCGACGCAAACGTCTCATCTCTGATGGGTTATCAAAAGACTGACGCCACTAACTCATGAAAATAATGAAACAGTAGCAAAGAACAGCTTCTGCTTCAAATGCTGGAAAAATGCAGGTTTGGAAGACAAAGGTCCCAGGTTTATAACAATCTTTTGCTCTCTGTGAAAAAGGCTCTGGTGACATTGCCTGAGAACGATTTGAGGTTTTATAGCGTGTGAATCGGCGTTTGGATTTCCCGGAATTGAAACGACGTTTGGGCGGCAAAGGTTTCTTACCGTTGATCTCAGCCACGTGTCACTCATCAGCAGAGAAGGGTGAACGAAACGATTGGATAAAATCAAACTTTCATCCTTCCAGTTGAAAAGCTCAAACGACGGCCATATCTCTCTCAGAGCATTAATTGCGTCTTAAATCCTCATTTAATGCTTTGATAAGGGGCGTTGTTCCAACGTAAAATGCATTTAATGTTCTGATAAAGTGCACTGTTTCAGCATACAATGCATTTAATGCGATTGACTGGCATTTATAACGCACAAAACACACCTGTCAGCGCAAGGATTGCTTCATTAAATGCATCCCTATCGTCAGAACAACAGGTGACGTCAGACGAAATTAGGTCGCCCATCCTCTGCAAGCAATGAATATGCAAGGTCGCGCTCATAAAAATGCCATCCCGACCTACTTTCAAACAGGCCAGAATTTCCAGAAATCATCCCGCTGTGGCATGACTTATAGTTTCCAAGGTTCAATCCTCAAACCTCAAAAACTAAGGGACTTCTGTTATGCCTAAAAAATATAAGGGCTGACGTTAGGTCCATTCAGCCCACAAAAGTCAGATCATTGGGACAACCACCGTCTGCTTCCGTCAGGATAGTGGGTGCGCGTCAACCCAGTCAGGAGCTATGGTGCTCCCACGTGTCCAATCCTTGTTCTAAATCGCGTAAATCACTCTGGAAGGTGGGCAATGTGACATAAAGAGGGATTTGCACGGATAATCCCACCAACTTTCAGATTTAGTGATCATTGCCTCAATGCATCCCACTATAAATTGGGAGCTTCTCTCTCATTAAAGGGGATTGACACATTTTACGCTTGATTAATTATTCTCTCTTTCCCTAGAATTCTTAGCATTCAATACCTTGTAATATTATTGTAAAGTCATTCAGCTAAAAGCGACCTGACCTTCATCATCAGTATAAGCATCAGTGGACGTAGGACTTGCTACCTTAGCATCCGAACCACTTTAAAAATTGTCCCCATTGCATTTACTATCTCATTATCCATCACTTTCATGTGTGTCTTCTGGGTCAGCTCAACATTTCACACGTGCTTTTTGTTGGTGTAAAAATCACGCATCAACAATTATGATGTTTGCACATTAATTTATTTAAGAATAATCATGTATGCAGTTTACACATGTTTCAACATATTGCAAATATGTGTGCACATTCCCTTGACCTTGACATATTGCAAATAACATTTTCTTGATCTGTTCTCGCAATACAGGTGACGTTTTTATCTTGCTTGTTAAGATAATTCTGTTCATGAAACTTGCGTGAAAAATCACTTTACAGGTGTTTGTCTATTTGTCCTAAAGTGGTCTAGCAAGGTTGTTAGAATGTGATCGTGGTCCAACAAAGGTTGGTAGAGTTTGTCTGCTACATGAATTGATGACATTGGTTAAGCAAGGATTATATTAGGGTCGCCTCGAGGGGTAGGCAGGTAAGGCACTTGCCTAGGGCTTGGTAAAAAAGGGTCCAATTTTTTATGAATATATTACAAAAATGAAAATAATGTATAATTTCTTATTTGCCTCTCCCCCCAAAAAAAAGAAGCCAAAAAGGCCCAATTTTGTTATAAACTTTTTACATATATTCCCACCCAAAGTTTAACGAAATAACAAGTTTGTACCTCTAGTTTCATATATTGTAATTTACACCCCTAAATTAATACATTGAATTTCTTTTAACAATGAAAGGCTAAAATGGTCATTTACATGTCTCAAATTACTCACCCCTAATTCAATCCCAAAATTCGATATTCACATAAATCATCTCCACCCCTCTTTCGCCATTGGCCATTTGGAGTTGATTCCGATCAATTTTGGTGAGAAAATCGATCGGAATCATTACTTTATCATTTCCCAAGTGTTTTCCTAGCCTTGATAGCTCTCGATTTGACCAATTTTAAACGAATCTCGCAACCCAACTCCATCGCACGCGACAACCATTTCCGGCATGTACTCGGCGTTGTTGGCCTTCCCCGACACCACCATCTTCCTCCCCTCAGCCCTCTTACCAAAACCCCTATCATACCTCATCTGTTTACTCCGCCAATCGTCGATACCTTTTGGGCCGTGATTTCTCAAGCCTTTTCCGATCAATTTGGCATTGGAAATCACTCATTTCACCACCCATTGCTTCTTTAGCATCTGATCTCCAAAACCTCCCACCAACCTGACCCTGTTAGCTCACCGGTCGTCGTCCACCTCTCCTAGTGATTTTGCATCTCAAAAGGCAAGAAAAATAAATTTGAAATAATTTTTTTAATATATGCTTATATTATTAGAAGGCCTCCAAAGTAACTCTTGTTTAGGGTCACAAATGTTCTTGAGACGGCCCTGGATTATATATGTTCATCATGTTCTTCCTTGCATTTTTTTAACTTGAGTATTTTGCACTCTGAAATTTTCCAGAGCATATTTCACTTAGTCATTTTCCATTAAATTGTTTATTGATTGTTTATTTGACTATCATTTGTTTATTGATTGTTAAATCAGAAGGGTGAAGTTAAATTTGTAAACAAGAAGTTGTTTACTCTTTGATGTATTTAATTTTTATTTTGTATTGATATTTTTGTTTGATTCTATTGGATTTGATTGAGTTGGACATGATCCCATGAATGTAAGCTAAAATGGTTTTTAGCCGAACACGTAAAAATCCATGGTGATATTGTTTTGATGTCGATTGTCTATTCCTCCAAGCAATAACAAACGCTATCAAACCCATTGCAAAAGTTTAATGAACTCGATTACACAAACTTTCATATAGTTATTATGTATAGTTTCAATACTATCTACTATCAATTTAGCACACACCGATCTGTTCTCTGTTTTTTGCAACTGAAACCTGACCTATCGTGGAAAAAAATCATTAATTGTGAACGATTTGTCTTATTTGCTTTGCAACATTCTACAGATAAATACACTTATGAAATAAGTTTAATATTTTTGTTTTGAACAAAACATTGCATACTTGAGCTTATTTCATTCCCCGGTATACTGCCATTGTCTTCCATTGTTCTTAATTAACCCTAGCGGAGTGAAAGGCAAGCATCGCTCTCTCTTCACTCGGGATTTCTATTCCTTCCAAGCTATACCAATTATCTTCAAACAATGAGTTTTCTATATTCATCTAGAACATATATATTATCGTTTCATTAAATGGTAGAAAGGTCACCCAAATAGCCAGACGCAATATTTGTTTTAAAACATGAATACAACGGTTAGGATTTACGGGTTTTTGCGATTTTGGCTTATAATCAACTTTGGAAAAATTGTTTAAACGTTCTAAAGCATGGCCAGGGCATATAAGAAACATAAAAAAGCAAAATAACTCCCAAAACAACAATCGAAATCAACAAATAAAATCAAAACTGGATTATTCCGTGACTAAGTGCATAAACCAAAAGAACAAGCCTATGAGATGAGATTTTAATGCTTAAAAGTATTTCTTTTGCGTTGGGAAAATGTATTATGAAATGCATACAGATTAGATGAGATTAAAGCAGAAAAAGGGTAGAACTTTGAACAAATCTGAGTTGTATATGTCTAGGGGGATGATATGAATTATATATGATGTATATTCGTGATGGCTGGGACTAAACATGATTTCGCTCTTTGAAATTCCATAATCATCTCTTCGTCTCCACGGAATTTCAAACCCGTTTTAGAAAGCAGAACCGTGTGATGATGGAGAGATGAGTAGCGATGGATGTGCATGCTATGTTAGTGTGCAACTTCTCCCCTCATCTCAACTTCTTTATATACTGGGATGGAGATGACGGTAATCTGGATGAATGGATGATCTTAGCTACAATGATATGAATGAAAGAGGATTCATAAAATAAATTTGTGGAGAAAATATATAAAACTGAAATTCTTTGAAAAAATAAAATAAATAATAAAACACTAAAGGAAGTCTAGGTTCATTAGAAAATAAAGATTTTAAAGAATTTCGAAAATATTAAAAATAAAAGGAAGGAGACGGCGTTAATATCATCAAGAAAGAAAGATAAAGTACTCATGCTCATCTGCCTAGCTAGAAGATAGGATACATACATAATACTTACGGTAAATAAAAGAATAGGATTTAAATCATTTGATAAAAGATAAATAAAATAAAGAGATTTAAAATATTTATAAGAGGAGATAATTTGCTGGAAAAAACATTTAAAATAATTATCTCTCATCAAATTAACATAACAAGAAATATATAAATGATAGAAATAAGGGTTTTGATGAGTTAAAATGCTTTTATACAGTAAAAATTAATAAAATACGGTATTAAGCTTAAATAATATTAAAATATTGATAAAATCATAAGATAAAGTTTGTAACATTTATCTTAGGTTTTAGAAAATAGATTAATAAAAGAATTCAATTAAGAGAAGTGATTTTTAACCCCAAATCCAATTTACGGTTATCCTCCATTGTTAGCTAGACCTATTTTATATTTAGAGAAAAAAATCTCTTCAACCCCCAATTAATACCGAAAATACCCCTCTAAGCTTATATATATATATTTATATTTTATTTATTTATTGTTTATACCCATTTCTCCCCTATTCAAACTTAATTACATTTTTTGTTTACATCCAATTTTCTTAATTTCAAATTTGGAAAACTTGTTAGAAAGTAGCTCTCGGCAAAGACAAGCAACATCAGGCATAAAGGATTAACAGAATCAAGCATGACAAAAAACAATCAAGCAAGAAACACACAGCAGCAGCGAACAACCACCACAAATCAGCAGATTCGAACACGGCATAGTCATTTCATAATTCCTTTATTATTCTTTTTTTTTTTTTTCTCTTTCTAATTCAACGCAAGCATAAATGAGAGGAAAAATGATATTTTACTCATTTATTAACCTAAGTCAAACGATGGAAGGGTCAATGGTGGTTTCTGCACAATTTGTAAGTGTAATTTCTAAAAAGCATTAAAACTAACAAGTGAAATTAGCCTAAATATTTAGAGTTATTATCTCACTTCCTGAGGTTTAAAAAAATTTCAGCCCTTCAGGTACGAGAAAACTTAGTATGAGAATAAATTAGATTTTCTAGATCCGAATTCTTTTATGTTTGTTGAGACAAAATATAGAAACGAGAATCAAGTGTTGAAACAACATATTTAGGTAATCATGTTCACGACGTCGTTATCTGCTAAATGGATATTATGTTTTATAATATAATAATAAATAAGAGTGGGTCATGTTTTGGTTGTTAAAAAAGATAAATAAACAAAACAAATACAACTGTATTGCATACAGACGAAAGGAAATAAGTTTAATAATATGATATAAAATGTTAAACTTATAATCACGTTATTAATATGGTATGAATATGTATTATACTATAAGTCATATTTTACACAAGTACTTTAATGTTATAAGTATAATATTTATACCCATTTTCACAATAATTCTTAATGATTATGCAACAAGGTTAATGTTATAGGTATAATATTTATACCGGTCAGCTTTATCAATTAAACGAGAATCTAAATATCTTTTGTAAAGTTAATAAATAAATTATAATATTTATACTGATTTTCACAATAATTCTTACTTATATATAAGAATTATTAATTTATAGAACTCTCAGACACCAAAATGTATTTTTTTTTATTGTATATTAATTAGTGATCAAATGAGATTAATTAGTGTTAATATTACATAAAATGAAAATGGGGCTACAAATTTTGTACCCTGATCAACACATGAATAATGGAGAGATGATAAACTAGTTACAATGAATATGTTTCACGTGAAACTAAATACAGATAACATATAATACACGAAATAATATAATAATAAGTCTGAACATAAAATGAGTGTTCGATCTATACAATTATAAATATTTTTTATATTGCGAATTTGATAACATCTGTATGCATATATCCATTATCTTATCCATTACATTACTACTTAAATAATAAAACAAAAACATGGATCAAACATCATTTGTCAACGTTGTTTATGAGAATATTATATATGCAAACACTTCATATAAATTCATCCATAAAAATTGACGTGTTTTAATATAATAAAAAAATTAAAAATAATTTAAACAAATTAGAATAAATGTAAGGTTACTATATCATGATGTAGAAAATAATTTGTATAAACATAATTACTTGATAATGAATACAGCACACTTGTGGTAATCCCAAAAACGCGAGGTAAAAAGAGAAATATGTAATTCAGAATTGAGTCAATTTGTTGCTAGCAGTGGAGCCAGCCACCGAACAGAAATGAGTGGTGAAGAAAGGAGAAGAGCAAAAGACAATAAAGATATGGAGCAACAACAAAAATGGGTAATCAATGGGTCCCTTATATTTAACACAAAAATGGGAATCTTGAAATTGCAAGGAAGAAGAGCAGCCATTCAAGTCAAATACGTGAATATGGGCCAAGCAATTTCTAAGTGGTCACTGATTTCAAACTTTGTTAGAGTATTAAGGCTTTTCTCATTGTGATTGTATAAATAATTCCAACACAAGGTACACAACAACTACCATTACCGACCACATAAAAGTTTATTTGATTTTCTTATCAACTATGACTTTGACTAAAACGTGGAATGCATGAAAAAGTTTTAATTATAATGCAAATGAAGATCAAGTCCTGTGTGAATGTAATGTATGCAAGAAGCTCGTGGTACCTTCATGTAACATGCTTCTTACTTATCCAATCCTAATTTATTAATTTGATAAATAAATATCTCTTTTTATATAGAATTTCTTTATTCAATATCATTAAGTCTACTGTAATTTTGTTATAAGTCTTACATTAATTAATGCTTCTGGGGTAGAGTTATGTTAATCCTATGATGGCTGCCAGCCTACCCTAGACTTACAAAATCTTCTGAAGTTATGCTTCTGGTTCTGGGGTAAGGTTATGTTATAACAAGTTTCCTGTAATTTATTTTCAAGGTTGGTTTTCATAATCAAATCAATAAGTAATAGAATTTTTTGGTATTTAATTAATTGTGAACAATATGTCAAGATGAAGATTTGTTTTTTTTTTGATACTTTTAAAATTATAAGAACATGGACGTAATTAAGTAAGATATACCATAAGCTAGGCTAGTGATATTATCAATTAATTCCACTAGTTTTAGTTTATTGACTATTGAAAACGTATTTCTTTTACATCAAAATTCTAAATATAGTCTCTTCATACGAATACCATGACTTAAATTTAAGATGCTGGAATAGATTCCTCATTAGGTGACAAGGAATGTGGACAACAAAGAATAAAATATACACTAAATACTCAGTTCACACCATGAAGACTCTTTTATTTAAAGTGCGAACAGAAGCCTATGAATAAATAAATAAATAAAAAAAGACTGTCAATTCAAAGTTTTCTTCATTTAGTAAGACTCATCGACTACTTGAGCCATCTCTCCCTTTGACTTCAAAGTTCAAACTAACCCTTTTTATTCCCTTTTCACTTTACTGAGGTTTTCAAGTAGCCGTCCTCACTTAATTCTAAAGGAGTGGGGTGTATGCTCCATTTTTTACCACTTGATGTATTTGTTTGATAAAAAGTAAATAAATCCAACATAATTTATAAATTAATTTTTCTTTGTAAAATAAATTAAACAACGCAATAAATAATAACAATGTATTATTTTATTGAATTTGTAACATCTCAGACAAGTGAAGAACATAAAATATTGTTGTTGTACGTCCAATCAAAGTAAAAATGATTTTACGAGAAAATTTACTGAAATAAAAATAAATAAGAGAACTCAATTTGGAAGTTTGAAGTCTTCTAACTCACATGAGATCAAGCTTCAACCACCCCAACGACAAACTTTTTTTATTTGTTATTGTTTTTATTTTATGGCGGAGACCACTTACAATAAAAGAAGTTGTTGCATGTCAGAAAAATACAATTGCAAGTTTGAACTTAAAACTAACATGAGATCAAGCTTCCAACACCCAAAGAACAAGCATCTTCTTTAAGGTGTAGACCACTTGAAAAAGATAAATAAATATTCATAGACAATAAAAACAAAAGAGTGATTGTTGCATGCACGTCTGTCCAAAGTACAATAATTCTAATGCAAGATGTACTAAAAAAAAAATTGATTAAGACATATGAGATCAAGTTTCGAGCACCACAAGAACCACTTGAAAGAGATAACCATCACGAAAAGTAAATGTGTATTCAAACTACAATAATTCTGCTACAAGATGTACCAAAAAAAAAAAAATGATCTAGTCCCGAACACCACAAGAAGCAATATCTTCTTTATGGATGAGACCACTTAAAAAGAGATAACCATCACAAAAAAGTAGAACTTTTGCTACAAAAATAATTATTCATAGATAATAAGAACAAAAAATAATAATGCTTGTCCATCCAAAGTACAATAATTCTACTAATAATTTTACTACCTAGTAAGAGAAATAAAATTGGATATTTAAAGCCTAAAATTCATATGAGATCAAGTGCCACATGCCACAATGCTCACGAATGGAGTCTGGGTTTGGTTTATAAGGCATTTCCATAATAAAATGCGTTTTGGGTGAAAATGCTTATTTGAAGCCCAAAATTTGTGAGGATGTAAAACAGACAATATCTACTTAGTTGGATCCCAAATGTTATAATTGACTTTATATTGGTATCAAAGTGAGCTCATGACCTGATGGTGCAATATGATGAGCACACAGCGAAGTGTGGTTCTTAAGATGGAGCGTTTTAACACATTCTATATTACTTGTGAACCGGAGCTTGTGATAGTTAATAAGTCTTGGGTCCTCATACTTGAGTAGACATGTTTTGAGCGAAGGACGTTTACGTTAAGCCAAAGCCAAATTTTGTGCAAGTGTGAGCCCAAAGTGGATAATATTTACTTAGTTGGACTGGAGATGTTATAATTGACTTATATCAAGCTTCAAGCAACACAAAAACAAATGTCATCTTTAGGGTTGATTGACATCGCTTAAAAGAGATATTATTCACAAAGATAAAAAATAAATTGATACAAAATAACTATTCATACGAAAAGAGGGTTAATTTCATGAAAGAATTGTTAAGTACTCTCAAGCATCCCAACAATTTTCGAAAATTGTTGGGATATCCCCTAAAATTACCAAAAACCCCTTTAAAAATATATATAAGAAAAAAACTCACTTAAACTATTAGAACCCCTACAAATATATATACAAAATCCTAAATAGGGAATATTTAATAATTTTCAAAAATCATTATAGCTCTAATTAGATATAAAAATCTTAGGGGGCTGATGTAATTAATTCTATGATAATAAGAACAAAAAATATTGTTGCATGTCTATTTAAAGTACAATAATTGTACCACAAAATTTACAAAAACAAATTATTAAATAAGGGAAATAAAATTGAAAGTTTAGATCCTAAAATTCACATGTGATCAAGCATCGAGCACCTCAAGAGCAAACTGTAAGGAATTGATATGAAGAGGCAAAGAGTAGCAGTTCAGGATGTTGATACTGCCAACGTATGCTGAGAGAAGAGAAAAGAGGAAAAGATTTCTGCATTTTTCATTGCTGTATTAATCTGTACAATGCTAATTTATACACCTTTTGTAATAGTAAAAATGGAAATCAATGAATACAATTAAATGTAATTATTCAATCAATCACATAAATTATGGATTGATTGAATGAGATAATTGCTCCTTGATTATAACCAGCATGAATCAAGGAATTTGTGCATTCCATATTTCGTCACTCCCCCTCATGCTTGTGGTTTGTAAATGTCAAAAACTCCAAGCTTGCCAAGTAAATATGAATGCTATCTACTGCACAATGGCTTTGTGAAAATGTCTGCTAGTTGTTCTGAAGTAAGAATGTGCAAAGTCTTGATTACCCCTTCTTGTATCTTGTTTCTGACAAAGTGACAATCAATCTCTATATCTTTTGTTCTTTCATGGAATACTGGATTTGCTGCGATGTCATTTGCAGCTTTGTTATCGTAGTATAAAAGGACATGCTTTCTTACTTGTACCTTTAGGTCTTCTAATAATCCCAAAATCCAGATGATCTCACATGTTGTTTTGGCTATGGCTCTGTATTCGGCTCCTACTGAAGATAGAGATACTGTTGATTGTTTCTTGGTCTTCCAAGAAATAAGAGCTCCCCCTAACTTGATACAGAAACCTGTATAAGTGACTTTCTTATCATTGGACATGTGGCCCAATCTGAGTCACAATGAGTTGTGACAACTAATTCTTTGTCTCGGAGACGAAGGAGTCCTAATCCAGGACATCCTTTCAAGCACTTTAGAACCTTTATTGCTGCATCCATGTGAGATTGTTTGTGCCCATGCATGAACTGGCTAAGAATGTGGACTGCATAACTAATGTTTGGACGAGTAATGGTGAGATAGATCAATCGCCTAACAATTCTTTAATACTTTGTAGGATTTGCCAGTAGTGGATCATTTTCGGAAGATGATATCCCACTGTCATATTCTTGAGTAGTCAGCTTTGTATTCTGTTCTACTAGAATGATACTTGGCTTGCATCCTGATAGTCCTGAATCAGAGATAAGTTCCAAGACATATTTTCGTTGGCTAAGGGATATTCCTGCTGGGGATCTTGCAATTTCAATGCCCAGGAAATACTTTGGCTCTCCTAAATCCTTTATTCGGAATTGTCTGTTAAGATGCTCCTTTAAGGATTTGATGCCTGTTTCATCATTCCCTGTAAAAGGAATGTCATCAACATATATGATGAGAGCAATAAAAGTTTTACCTTTGTTCCAGGTAAATAATGCATAGTCATGTTTGGACTGAACAAATCTTATGCCAGTGAGAGCTTTACTGAATTTCTCATTCCATTGTTGGGATGCTTGTTTTAGCCCATTGAGGGATTTCTGCAGACGACATACTGTGTTCTCCCCCTATCTGCGTAATCTCGGGGGAAGATCTATGTATATTTCTTCATGAAGATCCCCATGAAGAAAGGCATTATGAACGTCCATTTGATGAAGAGGCCAGTCACGAACAGAAGCTACTGTAAGAAAAGTACGAACGGTGACATGTTTGTCTACAGGGGAAAAAGTGTCCTGATAATCAAAACCTTCCCACTGAGTGTATCCCTTGGCCACTAACCGAGCTTTGTATCGTTCTATGGAACCATTAGCACGATGCTTGATTTTGTAGACCCATTTACAGCCAATAGGTTTTCTATGAGAGGGGCGAGGCACGAGATCCCAAGTATGATTCTGAGTGAGAGCATTAAGCTCAAGAATGCCCATGGCTTCGACGCTAGTGAGTGCTCAACAACCTCGAGTAACTAGTGGTTCTCTTCAGAGGACCCATTTACACCAATAGGTTTTCTAGATAGGGCGAGGCACGAGATCCCAAGTATGATTCGAGAGAGCATTAAGCTCGGCGGACCATGGCAAGCAGCTAGTGAGAGTGTTGAACAACCTCTGAGTAACTAGTGGGTTCTCTTTCTGTAGAGATGTTACTGATGCAAGCTCTATATATAGGAGAGAGACGATCATAAGTCACATAATTTGAGGTGAGATACAATGGAGTTGAAGGATCTGAAATGGTGAGACACTCATAATCTGCTACCCAGATTGGTGGTTTGGTCTGACGAGTGCTGCGATGGACAGGAATATTAGGAGCCTGAATAGAAGAGCTGGGTGGAGGGATAAGGAGTTGATCCGGTGAATCTATTGTAGTGTTATCAGTGTTGGTTGTGTCAGGGTCAATAGTAGGAGTGCTAGGCTGAAGAACTAATGGATTAGGAACCATAGTGAACAGAGGATCTTGAAGAGTATCATTGTCAGGGAACACTTGAGGTGATGGTGATGGTGATGGAACAGTGTCTTCTGTGGCAAATGGAAAAATGTCTTCATGAAATACAACATCTCGGGAGATCAAAAACTTGTTTGTAACTGGATCATATAGCCTGTATTCTTTCTGAAGCATAGGATATCCCATAAAAACACAACGGGTAGCCCGAGTACCAAACTTATCATGGGATCCAAGAGTGCAGCATAACAAAGACAGCCAAAGACTCAAAGATGATCAAGAGATGGTTGCTTCTTGAATAATACCTTATAAAGGGTCTTTCCATGAAGGACTCTACTGGGCATGCGGTTGATCAGGTAGGTAGTAGTGATCACACATTCGCCCTAAAAGGAGATAAGTAGGTGGGCTTGGCGTTTAAGGGCACGGGCTACTTCTAGGAGATGACGGTGTTTTCGTTCGACAACCCCATTTTGTTGTGGAGTATAGGTGCAAGAGCTTTCATGCAGTATCCCGAGTGATGAAAAAAGGAAGAACAATTATGATTGAAGAATTCTCTAGCATTGTCTGTTCTAATCCTTTGGACAGAAGTATGAAATTGTGTGTTGACCATGGCTAGAAAGTGTGTGATGTGGGTAAGTGTTTGAGCTTTGGATTGCATGAGAAAAGTCCATGTACCCCAAGGAAAAGTCATCAACAATGGTGAGAAAAAATCGGGATCCATCATGATTTGGAGTGTGATAAGGTCCTCAAATATCAAGATGGATTAGGGTAAAAGGTTGTGTCGTAGTGGAAGTGCTATGTGGAAAAGTAATTTGGGCTTGTTTAGCTAACGGACAGATGCGACAATGAGGTTGGGGAATAGTAGCTTTGTGACCTAATCTTTGATGAAGAATAAAAGAGTTTTTATTAATTGTTGTATTACAATTGGCAATTTTATTGGTTGTAATACAAGGATGAAAAATTCTAGAAGACTTAGCTGGTGCCTAGTAGTATAGACCTCTATGAACCTTACCCAAGCCCATCAGTTTCCTAGTCGAAGGGTCCTGAAATTCACATGTGTTAGGACAGAATTTTATAATGCAAGTATTGTCTTCACATAGTTTGGATACTGATATGAGGTTAAAATAAAAAGTAGGGACACATAAGACATTTTTAAGGAATAAATTTTCGGATAATTGGACAGTGCCTATGTGAGTGGCCGAGGTTATGTTTCCGTTCGGCATGCGAACATAGGTGAATGAGGTAGTGCAAATAGAGTTGAAAAATTTTGGATTACAAATGATGTGATCACTGGCCTCTGAATCAATAATCCACATGTCAGTAGTAATTAAATTAAAGCAGTAGGAAGTACCTGCATAAGACATTGTAGGTGCGGTGGGAGCATTATTCAGAAGGTGAAGCAATTGATTATATTGATCCGAAGTGAGAACGGGTGCTTGTGGATTGCTGGAAGAAACTGAATCAACCTGAAAAGAAGAAGAATTGTTATTTTTGTCTTTAGGACGACCATGTAATTTCCAGTAATGATCTCGATCATGATTGGTCCGTTTGTAATAGTCACAATATAATCGCCTCCGATTAGATCGTGAATTGTCAGACCCATTGGACCTGTTTCTGGATCCGTTTGACCAAGAATTGGGCCTAGTTGATCAGTTGGTTGACCTGTTCTCGATTTGAGCCGTTAGATGCGTTTAAAAAACAAATCAGCTTCTGGCCGTCAGATCGTGAGATGAGATCTGGGCCTTTCATCTCTGCATATAAATTTAGGCCCTTCTCTTTTGCAGGTTGCCCTAGCCGCGAGCACCCATCTTTGTTTTCCTTAAGCCCTGCAAAAACCAGAGAGTCAGTGGATGGCCGATCGGAGTGCAACTGGCGTTGGCTCTCATCCTGCACCTTCAGTTGAAAACTCTGGCGAAGGGAAGGTGGTGGAGACGTGGCCAGAACTTGGGTGCGAAAAGCATAAAAGCTTTCGTTCAACCTGAGCAAAAAATACGACAGGCGGTCGCGATTTCGGATCCATTGGTACTGGTGGAGGGTTTTCGGCGACCCTTCAAGAGCTTCCTCAGCAGCGTCCAACTCATTCCAAAGGGTAGAGAGCTGATTGAAATAAGTGGTCACCGAAGCGTTTCCTTGCTTGAGTTCGATCAATCACTGCCGGAGAGTGTACGTTTTGGCGAGATCGAGTTTCCCATACATCTCTTTGATGTATGCCCATATATCGGCAGCCATCTCTGTTGGTGGGAGGTCGATCGAGACATCTGTAGAGATGCAATTACTGATCCATGAGCAGACTAGTGTGTTCTGCGGTTCGGTGGCGTTGATCGGAGTTCCATACATCTCTTTGATGTATGCCCATATATGACCATCTCTGGTGGAGACATGCAGCAGAGATGCAGTCTGATCCATGGAGCGAGGACTAGTGTGTTGCAGCGGTTCCAGTGGCGTTGGATGTGTGGTTGTGGTTGTGGTTGAAAATTTTTGTCCAGGAAAAGCTCTTTGTCTTTTGCGATGAGAGCTCATTGAAAATCGCGAGCCCAGGATGCATAATTGTCTGAACCCATAAGGGTTTGTTTGATGAGGACCAATTCTGGTCCATCAGAAATCGGCGAAAACAGAACGTCACCGGTTCAGGGCGATTGTAGCTGGTGGTTGGGATGAAGCGAAATGGGTACGAGTAGGGATTTCGATCCGTACCCATTTGAGAACCAGATTCCGGGTTGTGACCTGGTATTCCAAGAAGAGGTGGGTCGGTGCGGGTAAAAGAATCTGGGTCATAACCTAGCATTCCATATGGGTAACGGGCTGGGTCAGGCCTAGTTTGTGTGTTTGGGCCGATTCGGATTGAACTGGTTGGGAGTGAACTGGTTTGGTTTGGGTCTGGGCCGGTTGAAGTGGGATTTGCATTTGTTTGGTTTGCTGCAGTTGATTGAGTTTGAGTTGGATTTGGATTATCTGCCATTTGCAGAAAAATAAAACACTAAAACGAGTTTTCTGTTTGATTGTAGGGACAGAAAAGAGAGGCTTGTTTGTGCGGAAGCGTGAAGATTATGGCTCTGATACCATGTAAGGAATTGATATGAAGAGGCAAAGAGTAGCAGTTCAGGATGTTGATACTGCCCAAATAGGCTGAGAGAAGAGAAAAGAGGAAAAGATTTATGTATTTTTCATTGCTGTATTAATTTGTACAGTGCTAATTTATACACCTTTTGTAATTGTAAAAATGGAAAACAATGAATACAATTAAATGTAATTATTCAATCAATCACATAAATTATAGATTGATTGAATGAGATAATTGCTCCTTGATCACAACCAGCATGAATCAAGGAATTTGTGCATTCCATATTTCATCGCAAACATCGACCATTTGAAAGTGATAATCATCATAAAAAAGTAAAAACGAAGTACAAAACAATTATTCATATGACAATAACAAGATGAAAAAAAACACCTTTCAGACGAAAACATGATTAATTTCATTAGTCTTCTTACAGATATCATTAAGTCTTAAGCATCCAACAATTTTCATTAAATATTCCTTAAAATTATTAAAAAAATCTCCTTCAATATATTAAAAATCCCCTTAATATATTAAACCTTAAATAAGGGGCATTTATCTTTTTTGAAATCGTTGGGACGGTTAAAACTTAGCAATTTCTCAATGGTGGATGAAATCAACCCAATGATAATAAGAACAAAAAAATATAATTGCATGTCATTCAAGTAAAGTAATTGTACCACAAATTAACCAAAAAATGATTAAATAAGGGCTTATTATCAAGTATAAGTCCCCTGAGGTTTAAGCTTTTCGCAGATATCACCACATGTTTCAAAAATCCTCAATCCCCTCTCCTCAAATTTCCACTTTCCCCAGCCACCTACCCTAAACACTATTTTCTAACGGAAAATTTAGACAAAAAATATGAAAAGTCATAATAACCATAGGTTCAGTGACGACTTATTTAAATGTTCATATTATCATACAATTTATATATGTTTATATGGTTCCCAGATATCACCACATGTTTCAAAAATCCTCAATCCCCTCTCCTCAAATTTCCACTTTCCCCAGCCACCTACCCTAAACACTATTTTCTAACGGAAAATTTAGACAAAAAATATGAAAAGTCATAATAACCATAGGTTCAGTGACGACTTATTTAAATGTTCATATTATCATACAATTTATATATGTTTATATGGTTACTATGGATTTTTCATATTTTGTCCAAATTTGGAAGACTAACAAGGTGCTGAAGAAGCACTTTAAAGTCCTAAGCAATTTGCAACAACATTCTTTGCTAGAATTATCAATTTCTTTCAATAAAAAGGTGCCAAGATATATACTTTGGTGCAAAGGGACGTAAGAACAAAAGTTGGAAACATAATTTTAGAAAATAACAAAAAGAAAAAAAAAACCGCAATCATTGCAATTCAATCCTCACAAACATTAGTGAAAGTTTGTTTAACCGTGTTCATTAAACATTTGCAGAATTGGCTGATTGTGTTTGTTAACGCTTAGAACCTCTAGTGAAACTATTTTCGCCAAACTTGGTGATATGAATTCATGCAACCTCAATTCATATATCACTTTATTTCAACCAATTTCAACTCAACCTAAGTTAGGATTTACTTGCAACACCCAAACACAAATCCGGCCAACACTCCATAATGACAACTTTAGAACAACACTTTTAATTTATTCTCAATCAACACAAACTCATTCCACTTGAAAACACAACACAAATTGGAATACAAACACAAACAAAACAAGTCAAACCCGAAATTGAGACGAATAGTAACCAAATGGAAATAACTTACAAGATAGATGGCCAATGATCATTCAAGCCTAAAGGAATTCCACTAGCTTGAAAAATCAATCCACCACTAAGCTTGGCCGAAACTTGGGTAAAGGAATTCAAAGAGAAAAACAATTCTCCAAGGAAAACACTATTCATGCAATATTCATTGTCTAATTCATATTATGAAAGAGTAGCCTTTATATAGGTTTTACAAAACATGAGAATTACACTAACAAATATTATAAAATCTTAAACAAAATATTAAGGGATAATTCTCCACCATGTAATTACAAAAGTGCAAACCATACATATTTAATGCTAAGGACAACCACTCCTTAAATTAAAGATCTATGCCCCTAATTACAATTTTCTTGATTTTCTTTCACCAATTGAACCAAAGAGCAATGCTAGTTTTACAAAGACACATACAAAGGGGGCATACAAAGACAATCCTCATCCTTGATTTTCATGATTTCTCTCTCTCTCTTTTTTTCTTTTTTTTTTTTTTTTTTTTTTTTTTCTGGATGATGTCACTTTGTAGCCCTCTTTGTATGAGTCTTTATAAGGATAGCATTTTTCTTGAACCAAATAGCATCTACAAATTGGGCTTGGACCAATTAAGCTTCTCCCCACTTGATCTCCACGGCTTGGGGCTACAAAAAAGGGCTTGTGTTATGTCTTGGACCCTTAACACATCCTGGACAAGTTTGTGAGCTTCCTTGAGTGTTTGGGCTGAATGTTGTCCTCCTTGTAAGGCTTGAGCTTCTTGAATCTTCAATGAACACTCTTGCATGTTTAAAGAACACAATGAGTTTGGATTCTCATTACTTGGTAATAATGGTTTTAAGCCAATATTTTCATTATATAAAATAAAGTAATTTTTAGCTGCGTATAATTCAATAGCATCTATTATTCATTACACCCTATTTATATTTTAAAATATCTCTTTAAACTCCTCTTACTACCAAAAATGCCCTTTTTGACTTAAATATGCTTTTTTTTTTACACCCATTTTCATAATTTTAATCTATCCGGAATTAATATGAACTTTTTTTTTTTTTTTTTTAATGCAAATCATTTTCCTTATTTCATTTTGCATAAGCTTTAAAAGATCCATTGACATATGATAGTTGTTGATGCCGAAATTATTCATCACCCTTAGCTTAGCAAGGTTAGAGCATCTCCAATGACGCTCTTTATTTTGAAGAGCATCTTTCATATAAATAAAGAGCATCTTTATTAATTTTTAAATATAATAGACTCTTTAAATTTAATGAAGATGCTCTTTATTTTTAAGAAAGAGATTTAATGGGAGAGAGAATTAATAAATAAAATGTATAGAAACTTGTAGTTTATTAATTAAAATTATGATGGAGGGTGAAATTTGACTCTCTAAATGTAGAGAGTCAAACTCATTCTCTAATTTATATTTTAAAGATAAAAAGTCTGTTGGACTCTTGTTTTTTTTTATAGACTCTTTATAATAAAGAGTTTGGGTCATATAAAGAGTCATTTGGAGATACTCTTAGAAGCAATTTGGGAGGCTTAAATAGGGGCGGACCCTACCCTTTTGAGGGTAGACCTCAAATTAAAAAAATAATAATAATTAAAATGAAAAAATAAATAAAAACCATTTTTTTTTTTTTTTTTTTGGGAAAGTTTTCCCTTGAATCTCTCATTATCCTTTGAGATTCTATATGTCTTTATTAATTTGACTTTTCTTTCCTCTCTCTTTCTCCTAATTTAGTACTTATAATATACCACATAAATCATTATTAATTGTGATTTTTATTCTATGACCTGGTTTCATTGTTATTTAATCTATACTTACCTTTCCTTCTTTCATCAGTCTACTTAATTAATTACTTAACAGACGTCAATTCCCTCTACTAATAAAAGATTTCATGTTGTAACTTACACCTCTTATTAATAGAAATAAAAATTAATAATTTATATAATTATAAACTAATAATCTACTTAATAATTATCATTATCTTTCCCTTATTTTAATAAATTTGGAATGTTTATGTTATACTCTTTTCACAAATCCATCGTTTAATTAATGACAATGACATGACATAATTAAAAAAATATATAATTCAATTTAAATCATTCATTGAACTTTGACCATGACAATCTAGTGTTAAGAGCAAGCAGATTTAATTTTTTAAAGAACTTAATTATATAAAACATTACTTTAAAAGTGAATATAACTCAACTCATTTTTCCATTTGGCTCTTGCTTCTTCCCTTCCAATTTCATCACAAATTTTCATAAGACATTAATAACATCAATTGGTAAGAGAAGAATTTGAGTTGAAAGCAAATTAAGTCAAGATTTAGGGCTTAGGGTTTAGGTTTAGAGTTTTTTTTTTGCTCTCTTCACATTGAAGAGGTTTTTCTATGTAAAATTTTTATTGTGTTTCTTTATGAATAAGATATTATTTTCAACACATTTGCTCAAGATTTTGCTTCTCATGAATTTATTCAAGTAGAAAAGTATTGTGTTATTGCATTATTTCTTTTTAACTTCTTGATATTATATTATTTCATTTGCTTAAGGTTTTGTGGTTTTTTATAAGTTTTCACTAGTTGATTGTCACTAGTTGATTGTCACTAGTTGATTGTCAAACAATGGCAGAGCCGTAGAGGCTCCCCCAACAAAAATCCTGGGTCCGCCACTAGGCTTAAAGGACCACTGTTAGGATCAATATGGAATGCTCAAATATTAAGAGGTTTTTCCAATAATGAATAGCGTAAGCATCCCTTGCCTTTAGCCTCCTTTATATAGTGAAGTAGAAAGAGTTTGGGTTTTAGAAGAATAGTTTCCTTTGATGATTAGGAATTTGATTAGGATGAGAAGAATGAGTGTTTTACTAGAATTGAGGATCAAATTCCTTTATGGAATGAATCTCACGTATATTCAATTTCCTATTTTACTTATACAGTAAAACCTCTCTATAGTCACAATAGTGGGACTAACTAATTTTATTACTATAAAGAGGTTATAACTTAATAGATGTATAGTTACAAAAATTTCTTATTTTATAATTCATGCTTTTGTAGTACAGTATTAGGATTTCAATTAATGTTTTAACAGTATTAGGATTTTAATTCAACACTTCGATTGCTTACTTTTGAAACGGATAGAAGATTGTGTTTTGGAACCAATAAAGATAAGTGTCTTTGATGGAATTATAAATGCAATTGCTACATGGTTAAATTAATATGAAGTCATAGACAATTGCCTATTGTTTTAAGCATTACAAAATTAGGACCCCCGATGTCGATTAATTGCAAGTTACAAATAAAGTAGATAAGGGGAATTAAAGAATCATAATAGAATGGAGTGATCAGATTTGACAACTTCACTACACTAATCGAATGGATGTTAATGTTTTCCTCAATTATCCAAATGAGTAACAAGTTATGTATATTTAACTGAAGAAGAAATCATTGTTACAATTAGACAAGAAGAGAAAGGAAATAATCATGAGAATGATAGTAGGGAAATACAAAAAGTTTCGTGCCAATAAACTCTAAACATGCTTGAGAAGCTAGAAATATTTTGATTTCAATAAGAAGATGTCTATGCTAGCGGGTAATATACTCGCAAGTTAAGAGATGTGGTAACAACTCTAAAACATAAATCATTAATCTAAACAATTTTAGATAAATATTTTATTTCATCTTAAACCTTTAATATAAGGTAGCATATATATTTTTTTTCAATATACAGATAATTATTACTATGTGAAGGCAATTTTCCTTAAGAGGGGAATTAAAAAAATTATAACTTATTACAATGTGGAGTTTATTCTTATTTATAACTATCCCAAATTAGGAATAAAATTTTTTATGACTATATAGAGTTTATTCTTATATAAGGTATCACTATAGAGAGGTTCTACTGTACTTTTTTTTCTTTTTAAATACTCTTTTAACATAGATTCCACTTCTTTATATATATATATATATATATATGTCACCTAGACTAATTACTTGATGTCCAAGTAAGATCTTTAGAATATTTACATATTTAGCCCTGGAAAATCTGGGCACTACAGCTGTTATAATATTAGACAGGAAGTATCTGTGCATTCAATTTTTTTTTTTACTTTTAAGTCTCCTAATTAAACTCAAGATTTTTTCTTCTTAATTACTAAATAGAATTTTTATGCTTTCTACACTTCTTCTCCAAACCAACAACTGTGTTAAGTGCAACCATATGTATTTCTATTCAAACTCTAATCTCTCTAAGAAACTCCACCGCAATGGAGATTATTTGTTTAATAAGAAGTTTGCGTTTAAAAAAAAAAAAAAAAAAACAATTGGATTAGTTTATACTTTAAGACTTCAAGTTTAAGAAGAACAAACATATTTGAAGTGTATCATTGTAATGAAAAAAGAAAGATGGAGTGAAAATTCATATCTAGATTTAACATAAAATTTAAGTGTCATGGAGGAGTAAAAACTGATTATTTTTTGTGTTTTTAAAATGATAAGACTCTAAGTTTTAGAGGTTAGAAGAAAGAATAACAAAAGGAAAATATAAAATAAATAAGGGGTGTATTTAGAACCTATAGTGTCATTTATGGTAACGTTATTTGGTTAAACTTATAAAAAAAAATGGGGGCTACTAAAGTTAAAAATCACAGCTTTATTCAAAATCTTCGCAAGGCATTGTCAGCCTCAAAACTTTGGCTTGCCTCAAACTCTTAGGGTGTGTTTGGTTGGGAGTAATAGGAGATTATTGAGGTAATGTCATCTTCTAGTACTTGATTACTATATTTGGTTGTCAAATAATATAAAATTTTAGTAATCTCTCAAAACCAATAATAATTACTATTGGTAATATAGGAGGTAATCTTATTACCTCAATTTTTTTAGGTATTTTAAAATTACTTGGTAATTTTATTTTTGTTATAATTTTACCCCTTATTAATAAAATTTTAGGACAATGATGTCCTTGTTTTAAAAACAATTCACAAAAATACTAATAGACTATTTTGTTCCTATATACAAAGTTTTTAGGATATAAAAACCTCAGGAATTTAAAAAAAAATTACCCAAGGGTGGTGGCCGGATCTAGCCACCACTGCTAGCCACCGACAACCACTGTCGATGGCGATGGAATGGCGCACGATCAGCAAATATGGTTGGCCATGCATTGCTAAGACTGTTTCCGGCCATGGATCTATGATCCTTGGCTGGAAACAACCATTTCTGGCCTTTCACAGCGAAGATGAGGCCGCGAAAAGCCAGATATTTGGCCATGAAACGACAGCCGTGAAACGACCAAATATCTAGCCTTTCACGACCAAATCTGTGGTCCTGATTTTTGGCCGTGAAACAGCCAAATATCTAGCATTTCACGACCAGATCTCCACTATTGTTGCCGCCGAAGGTGGTGGCATGCACCGGTAGTGGCTTAGGGTAAGTGGTAGGGGTGTTCGGTTTCGGGTACCCTGCACTTTTTGAAGGAACTAGAATCGGAACCTACGGTTTCTTGAAATTTGGAACCAGAACCTGTAATAACGGTTCCGGTTCTGGTTCTGGGTACCCTGTAAAATTATATGACCCTCCAAAAGTTTTTAAAATGGCAAAAAAAACCCTTAAAAACTTACAAATACCCCCACTTGGCACTTGTCAACAAAAATAAAATTACAAATTATAAATTCAAAATTCAAAATTACAAACTCCATTACTTTGTAAATATAGATTCTCAAAATTCAAACCAACTTACTTTAAATGTTATGAAATATAAATATAAATGTATTCACATTACTTTTTCTACAAAAGTTTTTATTAACCCCCCTAATCTTTAATTTTATTTTATATTAGTCTCGGTTCCTGGTTCCTGGTTCTAGTTCAGGTTCCTAACTATAGGAACTTAGGAACCGTAACCGAATCAGACGAATCTGGCCCAAAAATTTGGAACCAAAATCTACCCATTGACGACTAGTTCTGGGTAGGAACCGGAACCAAACCTAGGGTACCCGCTGGTTCTGGTTCCAATCGGTTCTTTTGAACACCCCTAGTAGGTGGGGGGGTTTTTGTTAAATTTTAAACTTTTTTTGTTGCTCGGTTGTTTTAGCTAAATCTGAAATGTATGGGGTTAAAAGGAATTATTCAAAAAATAATATTATATTAATATTTAAAAAGGAAGGCAATTTAGTAATTTATATAACATACCTGCCAATTTATTCCTCTCAACTAAACATATTAATATAACATAAAAACCAATTTATTCTAACCAACCAAACATATTTCCCTAAACATTCATAGTAATCTTCAAGGTAATTTATCTTTCCATTAATATAACATTCCCTGAACTAAACACACCCTTAAGCAATTTTGACTAGTAAGTGTTGATTTGGTATTTTACAATTACAATAATACTACTTTCCCTAAAACTTATCACATATTTCAAGTGATGTGGCATTGACTTGTATATAAAATGATGATGCATTGAATGATACGACATTGCCCATATAATTACACATGATTTGGGACATAAAATTTGAGATAAGCATTTGGAATGACTAGTATTACGACTAAAGGGTGTTTAGAAAGTCAGGAGCATTTAGTACCACGAGTTGAGGAGCCGAAGCTTGCATAAAATGAAATCGGGTCTGGCTGGTAATGTTATTGGCCCAAGATAGCTCTTAGATTGGACTTGATCAAGGCCCAAACTACCGGTCTAGTACCACAGCAAAATCAAATGGAAATATTGTCCAAAATAGACATCACTTTTATAAATCACATCATATAGATGTGAAATTTGAGATAAGTATGAATGATATAATATAGCAATGCTTATGTGATGACATATCATTTAGAATGTAAAATCCAGAATGTAAAATTTGGGATAAGTACGTGGGATGAGTAGCATTATTCTTATAACTAAGAGGGGTTTAGAAAGTTATCGAAGGAGCATTAAATGCCTGAGTTGAGGAGCCGAAGCTTGTATAAAATGAAATCAGGTCAGGTTCGTAATGTTATTAGCCCGAGATAGCTCTTAGATTGTACCTAGTCAGGGCCCAAACTACCAGGTCTGGTACTGTAACAGAATCAAAAGGAAATACTATCCAAAATATACTTCATTTTGGTAATGGATAACTAAATTTGAAAAAAAAAAAAAAAAAAAAAAAAAAAAACTATTTAACATCCATTTTGGTTTACCTGCATCGAAAAATACATCTTTACCAATTCATGAATGACTTAGTTCACAATAGCTCTTGTTAACTAATAGTTAACAGACCAATTGATATGTTTTTTCTGAAGTCTTAATTCTCAAGTAAAGAACAAGTGGCACTTGAATCATAGGACTCAATACATCCTCCTCTTCACAAGCTATGTACTAATTAATAGACTAATTTCCTTTCCTAATGAGACTCGATTATGATCAGCCATTAGAAAGTACACATTTGCTTTGCATAACTTTTAAATTTCTACAAAACGAGCGAATAAATCAGCTCACTAAAATCACAATTCAACCGAATCTTTAGCCTGTCCCTACAATTGTTCAATTATCAGCTCCATTCACATTCTTCTTACGCAGCTACTAAATCAGCTACAAATGCTACCCCTATGACATCTCACGGAACCTAGCAAGCGCCTTCTTATGAATGAGAGTTTTGTAACTATCCCCTGCCTGCACCTCAAGGCTTGGATCCAACTTCTTCTGCTGACTCCCCAGTCCCGCTCTATTGTCCATCGCCTGTGCTTGTACCGGTTCTATCATTCCACTTCCATCCTTGCCTAATCCCTATTGGTTGTAACAAGTCCCCAAAGCCAGGAAAACAAAATACCCATAATAAAATGTTAGAATTTCATAATTTCTGAGAAAAAGTGCCACCTGACCAACAGTTTGCCATTCAACTCTCAATGATCGAAGGAACACAGTATTTTCAAGTATACAAAAGTTTTAAATATAAACTGTTTTACCTAATATGCATTTAAGGGCATTTCAATTGCATGATAATTAATGGTCTGTATCATTTAAGTGCAGAAGAGAGAGAAGATACCAAGCCTTCATGCCAACCCATGTTGCGGAGCATTCGATTTCCCACATTGTTCTCATCTATTGCTTTGTCAGCTGTAATCACCTCATAACTGTGCACGTTCTCTGCAGTAACCCCACGTCCTCCAACACCAGGGGGGAAAGGCATTGGATCCAAAGAACCCTTTTTGAGAGCAAAATCTCGATCTTGAAGTCAACAATGGTAGAGACAATTTCTCACAAGTCAATAGACATATCGAGAGATAAAGCAAAAACTCTGGACCCATCAACTTGGATAACTAAAACGGTTATGAAAAACCATCATGTGACAGACTTTCAGATATAATTATCAAGACAATGTAAAAGTTACCAACATAATGGTGCCAAGCATAAAATGAGCTTTTAACACAGGATCTAGGGGCATGCCACTCATAAACAATATTTAGCGAAGCTTACTTGGATCTCCAAACCCAGCATCAGGCAGATCATCTCCAATAGAAGATGAACCATACAAGCTCCTCCTTTCAGCTGCACGATCTCTATAAGTAGTCTGAGGTAGCTCCTTCTGAGAAGAAGCAGGCATTTCAGAAAACCTTCTCCTGCCACTCCCAGAAGCCACGGGTGGAGTATAAGAACCCAATGCTGATGCATCTGTTCTAAAGGGAGTCACAACTGCATGCATATCAGAACTTGTTGAAGGAGGTCCTGTGAACGATACAGAAGCAGTTGAAGACATGGACAAACCACCAAATGATCCCGAATTAAAACCCCTTCCAGAGTTCCTAATAACACCCATTATAGTCCCTCCTGAGCTGTTACTCACAGGCTTTGGCTTTACTGGAAATTCCAAACCAACAGCCTGGGGAGCTGCTGCTACAGAAGAAGCTCCTGAAGTAAGGGTAGAATTCTCCTTGTTAGACACTGAATCAGATTTGAACTTGCTCTTAGTGGATTGTCCAGCAGGTAAAGATTTATCCTCAGCTGAAGCAGACAGCTGATTGTCATGACTCCACTGCTTCCACATTGTGGCATTATTTATTTTCTTCTTGCTAGCAAGAATAATGCTCTTTGAGGCAAGTTTCATTTCTTTCGACTTCTCCTTCCCTTTCTTTTCAGCGGCTATTGCTGCTGTTGCAGCAGCCTGAACCGCATCTGGTAATGAGGCAGGCTTCTCCACTGCTGAAATGGTTGCAGCAGGTGCAGAGATAACCACTTTTCTATTATTGGAACCATCCACTGCCTTAGAAGGCTCAGATTCTTTACCAGACATTTTGTTGTCATTTTGATCAGTACAAGGAGTATACTGCTGCAATTGGTGGTCATAAGAATACCAAACTCCACTGTTACCATCATAATAAAGACCTGCATATTGGGAAAAAAAAAATCATGGGAAAATACTAAAATGCTACTTCCAAGAAATTTATATATCTAATTATATTTCCATAATGTAAATTTAAACTTTTTCGCCTTTAAATCATAGAGATATCCTAACATTCTTATAAAGAAATTTATAAATAGCTGCTTACTGTCTTGACTGGTACTTTTTTTTTTGGGTAATTATCTTGACTGATACTTCCAATGCTCTATATGCAAAAATTACTTAAGGAACTACTGCTTAGTGTTAGCAGAACTCAGCTTCAAATAGTTTTTAGGATCTAAATTCCCCTAAAATATTTTAAGCTTCAAAGATCTTAATGCATATTTAAGAACAATAAAAAGGTAACTCAGAAAATCTGGCTAAATATAAATATAAGTTAGTAAAGATCAAAACTAATCTGGCTATTATTATGATTAGGAACAATATCACAAGATTTACACTTTCTTAAGACATCTTTAAATTCCATGGTCACCAAATGCTTCAGAAACTATTAAAACCACCCCTTGTATTTAGGAAAATTTAGAATTTCTAAAAAAAAAAAAGGTTTTTTTTTTTTTTTCAAATAACTTCCAAAAAAACTCTTATGGGAATGAAATTTAAGAATCTCTCAGGTAGATTCAAGATAATATTCCTTAAATAATGTATTTCATATTTGGAAATCTAGATATCTTTCTTAAAACAATATTCTTGAGTATGAAATTACATGCTCTGGAAGTTATAATTTTCAAATAGTTGTGTAGTGCCACTCATACCTTCAAGATTAAGAGGAGAAGAAAACCATAAGGGAAAATAATATTATGATGATAAAATATACTTTTTGAAGATGAGTGAAATTTGACATGTAGTACTACGATAAAAACAAGTTAAAACTATCATAGCTGCCAAACAAAAGTGAGGAAATGATAGTAAATAACAACAAAATTAAATTAATATTCCACTTTCCCACATATCAAAAAAAAAAAAAAAAAGCTTCCCTTTCAATGTCAATGATAACACAAAATGCAATGAGGTAGAACCAAACCTGTATTTCCATCATAGTAGAACCCTGAACTAGCATCATAGTAATATCCAGATGATTCATCCCACACAAAGCCAGATTGTGGAGCAGAGCCATCTTTCTGGACAGAGACTTCTCCATGCTGCTCATGGTCCCCAGCAGACTGTTTGTCATCTGGATTATATTCCTTTGGTGCCCATCCAACAGCGTCATACTAACAGAAGGAAAAGCAACAACAATATATTCAACCAGATTCAAAGTCAGCAGAAAACTAAAACAATTCATATTCCAACTTTGGCTTCTCTAGCTTTTATTATAATTTTGTAAATAAATAAATGACCATCAAGAACCCCAAACTTTTTTTCTTGTTCGGGTATCAAAGAATACCTTCACTTGTACTAAGTTATTACCTTCTCCAATTGTATTGGAAAAACCATTCTAATCAATAATTGAATCATAATACTTGAAATTAGAGCAAAATTGAAAACATATATAGATTTAGGTACAAAATTTTCAAACTCAATTTCTAAAAGACAATCATAGATCAATAAATTACATGGTGACATTCATCTACAGAATGATTTCCCTTAGAAGAAAGCATATAGCCGACAGTTCATCTCCTCTATCATACCACCAAAATCCATCTAATTATTCAACATTTTCCATACTACATGGATTAATCATGTAGTATGGAAAAAGAAACTTAAGAATATGAGCCAACAACATGAAATACCTGCTGAGCAAATGCTGCTGCCTCAATTGCAGCAGCTGCAAGGCTACTTGACTGTGAAGACCCTGATGTCCCTGATCCAGGACCAAGAATGCTCTTTGCATAAGCTACTCTTAATATCTGCCCATTCCTCTCAAGAGTTGTTCCATTTGTTGCTTCAAGAGCTTTGGTAGCATCCTCGACCTAGAAGCAATGAGAAATACACCCTTATGTCATATGCAACAATAATCTTAAAAAGCAACAACACAGTAAAACATACTTTTCCACTTCCCTATGGTTAAAAAAAAAAAATCTGATGGATAAGGGGAAAAACTTTGAATTTGAAATAACAAAGTCCTAGCTCTTGATTGTAAATCCTACAGTTTTCTTCAAAATCAACTAGTAGACTTGCATGGAGTTAGCCTATGCCACAGCACTGTGATCATATTTTTATTTCATTTATAGGGATTAAAGAAAAAGAGAGATAAAAATACAAAAGCTCCATCTGTTTTGCATAAATTTTGATGACAGATTACAGTCTGTCATCCTTATCTTCTTTCTTCACAAGAACGAGATAAATTCTAGTGCTTGGATCATTGGTCCGAAAACTTACAACTTAATGACAAAAACAGAAAGCATTATGAGCAATAATGCAAGAAAACTTTTAAGTAATCATATCAAAGTGCTATTTGCTAATATAGCAATATCCGAAGCTATACATAGATGTCCACCAAACAATAACTAAAAATTGATCTTATCTACTTAAAGCAAAAAAAAAAAATTATCTTAAGTATGGATTGTAATCTACAAAGTCCCCAAAACCATAATAACAACACAAACTAAAACTAGCGCCAAACTGCTTGGAATTATATTTTCCTCCAAGCCACTTTACACAGCATATAACATTGAGGAAACGTGTATTATCTTAACATTTCCTACCGTTTTTAATAATTTATAAAAGAACACCCACACAGATAGCATCACATGTCCTTTCTTGCTAATTTTCTTTATTTATTTATTTATTTTTTTGGTTAAAAAAAAAGGAAACTAACATGTGAGGTCATTTAAACACTATATTATCTATGTTTTAAAAGAGTTATAATTGACATTTATCTATAAATTCAAACATATATATATGTATTATCTAAACTTCCAAATTTGTGCAGATTTTTCATAGTTCAAACTTGTATAAAAACCAACCTAGTTTGGAATATAAAAAACTAGCTGTAATAAAAGAGAAATAATTTAACATTCAACAGGGACATTGACCAAATAAAAGTGAACATACCGAATGGAAATGCACAAATGCAAATCCCCTTGATACATGAGTGAACTTGTCTCTGACAAGGCGAAGATCCTGAAAGTTAAACAAATCAAAAATTCACTTTACATGGTAGAAGGAAACAAGAATTCAAAGAAATCAACCATCACGTAATATTAACCTTAATTGGAGCATGTTTTGAGAATTCATAGCGAAGCATTTCCTCATCAGCATATTCGTCCAATCCACGTACAACAAGAACATGAGTGGGACCTGGTTACGTATTAAAACTTATAGATAATAGCTACACTTAAAAAAAGGAAGAAGTCAACTAAAAGTAACTTTGACCAACCTGCATCTGATCCTTTCCTTCCTAAAGAAGGTAGATTTGATAAAGTCATATCTGCCGGAGGAGCATCATCAGTTCTTGCCTCATTGCACTGCATCGATAGGAAGAAAAAACCCAAAATGTTTAAACAAATCTTAAAGAAATAAGATACAGAACAAACCTCCCCTATATAGAAATTAAACCTGCCCTCCGGCTTAACTAGTACAAGTCTCTCAGTAATGAAGGACATATAGGCATACATAAAGGATTATTCCATTCTTTAGTTTTATTAAACTAAGGGAACAATATATCAAGGGGTTTTGTTCTTTAATTTAACTTTTGAGTTGTTTTCGACATTTTGGACTTTAATTTTACTTTTGAATTGTTTTGGACTTTTATATTGTTTCTGATTAGGATTAAATTTCTGATTTGTGATAAAATTATATTTCTGCTTTTTAGAATTTCAAGACTTTTAAGCCAATCAATAGGCCTTATGTTCATGTGAAAAGCAGAATTTGATAACTGATTAATAAAATATTGCTTCCTATAGTATTCTATCTAGTTTCTTTTCCAAATTTTCTCTCCTTTCCTCCCTCTTTTATCTCTCTCTTGCTCTTTCCTCTCTTTTCTTCCTCCTGTTCTCCATCACTTACATGGCAAAAGAGAGCCCAGGGTCAAATCCCATTCACAGCTAGCGTATAGAGGTGGCAGCCTCCTGTTTGTAGTCCATAGGACCCAGGGAATTGCCAAGGACAAAAAAAGTTAATGTTCTTAATGATTATTCTGACATATAAAATTAATTTTTAAGTATTATGTTCTTAAATCATCTAAAACCAAGTTCAGATCAGCAGAGGGAATTAAAAAAAAAACCTGAAAGCAGGATGTTCGCCGAGCAAAATTCACACAACCACAAATGGTGCACATCCAATCAGATGGAATTGTGATGCTTTTATGGTTACTATGGCCCGTTCTCATAGTGTTTTCATGACCAAAAGGTCCACCTGAACCCCCAGTTGGCTTACTACTGCAACACAACAATTGAAAATGGTGATTGAGAAAAGCAAGAAAAGGAAAAAAAATAAAATGAAACTGATGGTGTATATTTTTAGTAGCAGAACAAAGACATAAAAATTAGCCCAGTTTCAAGCCATTGAATAAAAAGCCTTTTATTTAACATATAAGATCTACATAACATCAATGTACAAAAAAGGCTATCTTAAGGTAGAGATCATAACCCATAGAACACAGTCAAGAACAAGTACGCAAGATTAATGACAATATGAATGATTGGGGTGAAAATAAAAAACCTGTACTCAAAGAAAAGCTTCCTGCCATCCACAACAAGACCATCCTCTCCAATCCTATCCATCATTGCTCGTGCTGCTCCCTGTTCAATACCAATACCTGTCATGTACTCCATTCCAAAACAGAGAACAAGAATTGACAATTTAAGCATAGCACATACCACAGAAGGAAAATCAATAAATGCAAATCCACGTGAAATTCCAGAATTTCGCTCTTTGATCACGCGGACATGGCGAAGCGGTCCCCATTCAGCCTAATAATCACAATAAGAAGAAATGTTCTGATTTATAAAGAGATAACAACAGAGGGATGAAAGCAAGAAGAGAGTAGAAAATTACAAGGATCTGGTATAAATCTTCTTCAGTTGTCTTCTGAGAGAGACCCTTCACAACCACAGTGGGAGATGGGGCCTGCAAGAAAACATATTTCTAAACCTTCTGGCTAGCAACAAATCCTGCATTATAATTATGAAATATTAAATTTAAAACAATTAAACTTCAAAATATACCACTGAATAGTGCTCCCGCTGACGTCTCTCTTCACGGTCCCTTCGCTTTTCAGTTCTCTCATGTCGGCCATCATCATAGGTGTCCTCTCGATGACTTCGGCCATGACTTCGACCATGAGGGGATGTAGATCTAGGACGATCATCATGGCCATGAGACCTAGATCTAGATTGAGACCGGGATCGGGACCGCTCATGTCTTCTATGCGGACTTTGATCTCTTTCCCGACTTAAACATCTTTTATCACATTCTCGATCACGGGATTCATACCTCCTCCGGTTACTGTCCCTTCTACTGCCTCTATCATAATCAGAATCATAACTGTGACGACTATAATCGTAGTCCCTCTCTCGACTGTCCTCTCTGTTCTGATGGGAAATTCGAGATCGGTAGTCATAATCATCATAACCATCACGATCACGTCCCCCAAACCTAGGAGGCCTGTCAAATCCATGATCACGATAATTGTCAATACTACGATAGCCATCACGATCGAATTCCTGAAATGAATCTATATCATGGTATGAATCAACATATGGTTTCTCATGCCGTCTAGATTCCCTTTCAAGGGGATACTCTTCTTCATAATCTCTTCTCCTTGATTGAGGCCAAAGACCAACAGCAGGTGCTGGCGGATAGTCCTCCCTTTGGAAGGCATTTCTTGGATAGACATTATCCCTTGAGTATCTTTCATCTAAAAACCTCCTCTCATCGTATGAACTACCAGCTCTGCCAAAATGACATAAAATGGGATGGAAGAGAAAAGATAAAAAGTGATATTATGTACTAAAACTTCAAAAGTAGGAAAAAGAATAAAGAATAAATAAAAATAAATTTGCAATCACATTTTGGAAATAACCATTTAGTAAGTATCAATAATATGTCTTGTTGCAAAACCATGCAAGAAATAAATACTAATAAACATACAAACATTTCCAAATTAAAAAAATTTACCGACGAGCACTAAACAACCCTTTTGACCATGATATTCAGGACTCACCGGAAGTTCGGTTCATGGACTGCACCATACCCCTCCAGAGCCTGTGGATTCAAGACAATAAGTAATGTCAGCAACAAATACAATCATGATAGGAGGTTAGGCAAATCCAGTCCATATCCTCACTGCCCCACGGCTTTCTCTCATTTTTTCTTTAAGGATGAGATGCCGAATAAAAATGGACAATCACATATGCCCTAATAATTTTCTGGTATTATCATCCCATATAGGTGATTATTAAGGAGGAAACCACAATTACGCTGTTATTATCCCATCCTCGCTGAAGGCCATAGCGACCAGGATCCATTTCTTTGAAGCAAAACTGTCAGCGGTAACCCCTGCAAGGCTCTCGACGATTGCTCAGAAGTTTCAGAAGCGCAATGTTTTAAATCACTTCCTGTAATATATGCACAAACAGACACAGTTACGCCATGATGAACCAAGCACCAATAGTTCCCATGAATTGACCTTGGCCTCTTGTTTTACAATCGGAATCCTCAAAATTCAAATCCTTTCCAGAAAGTCAGAACACCCATCTTGCAAGTCTCTTAAAACACAATAGAAGATGTTGATAGCAGTAACCATCGGCTAATATTCATGAAGGTTATCCAAATGACATTTAGGTAAATTTAAAATTTTGAACAATCAAAATCTGAACTAATGTCAATCGGACATGAAATTAGTGTGAAACAGTTAACCAAACAAAGTGAACATGCACATATGTTTCTCACATAACAACCATCATTTATATCACAAAAGAGGATAAATGTTACTCTCATATTCAAACAGCTGTGACAAAAGTAACGAAAATTTTGTCCAATCAAACATATGATATTTTTCACTGCACGAGTTGATTAAACCAATCATAAAGAATTACAAATTTTGCTTCAGATTGTTATAATAAGACAAGAGATACATCAATAACAATTTAAAAACAATTTCTCAAGCCAACCATATTTTAATGCTAAACGGTGAAGCAACCGATTCGCAGCAAAGATCGTCTGAGATTTTAATATCAATAAATGCAAAAGGAAAATGGTGATTTTGGAGCAGGTTGCAATCACACAAGGAAATGAGAATTCAAATAGCGTTGTTAAAAAGTTCCAATTACAAAGAAAAACATAGAAGAAAATCGATAATACCATTCAATTGATTATCAAACACAACCCTAACTTGACGATTCAGATTAACAGGAACATGAACGTACCAGAAAGAACTGGGTTGGATCTGAACACACGGTTCGCTACTCTTCTTCTTCGTCAGTGATTTGCTGTTAGGGTTTTTTAGTTTTTATTTTTCCTGTTTCTCTCGGTCAGTAAACACCAAAAAATGTTTGATTGCATAATCAGAAATAAAGGAGGGGAAATATATTTTTGGCCGAACGACTTATACCCACCCAAAGGTTTGGCGAAAGGACGCGATTGGTACCCAAAATGTTTTAAAACGACAAACAGGTACCTTTTATTAGTGAAAAGACTAGAATGCCCTTTGAGAAATATTAGTCTATTTTTTTAATTACTTTTAGACCCCTTAAGTTTATTAATTTCATCAAATACCCCAAGAAAAAAAGTTTAAAAATTAACAAAAACACCTCACCCACCTATACTTGCCAGATTCTGGCGGCCACCACCGGTGGTAGCCGGAATCTGTCATAACGGTCTACGCCACCACCGTAAATGGCTGACGGCCAAAGATGGTGTATTGCGACCGTCAACGGCCAGATCTGACCGTAGATCTAGCCGGAAAAAGGCTAGATCGGTGAATTAAGGTCCATTTTCGGATGGTGCGTGAGCGTGCATGATTAGGCTACCACCAATTATGGCCATGTATGCAACAAGTATGGGTGGGTGAGGGTATTTTTGTTAATTTTTAAACTTTTTTGGGGTATTTGTGAAAGGGTTAATAAACAAGGGGTTTAAAAGTAATTAAAAAAATAGACTAACTATTTCTCAAAGAGGCATTAGCCAAAACATTAATGGGAAGGTACCAATGTGAAATTAAGTCAATTAACATTCTGGCAAAGTATTTGTAACTGCTTTAAGTGACTTAATGAAATTAATAAACTTAAGGGGATTTAAAAGTAATTAAAAAAATAGACTAATATTTCTCAAAGGGCATTCTAGCCTTTTCGTTAATGGGAGGTACCAATGTTCGTTTGTCAAACCTTGGGTTGGTGTAAGTTGTTTCCCCTTATATATTATATTATAAACTTTGGGCTAGCAAATGGACGTTTTCAATGTGTAAAGCCAAGTTTTTCTTTTTTTTAATCATCTTTTATTTATTTATTTTTGAGTAAATGACATATTCCCACCGAAGGTTTGACGAAACCCCAAGTTAGTATCATTGGTTCCATTTATTCCAGATTCACACCCTTACAGTGACGGAAAAACGTTTGATGTAACGGTAAAGGGGTAAATTGGTTATTTTAGATGGGCGGCGCACATTAGCAGACCACCGCCTTTAACAGTCCTCCGGCACACATTAGCAGTCGTTGTTCTCGACGTTTTTCACTCTTTTTCGACGATTCTTCCACCCAAAATCACCCTTGTCACCACCATTTGAACCCCCATCCTCCCCTCTACAAAACCATACTATTCACAACCCCTCATCACTCGCCGATTGCCGGCCACGGCAATGAAAAACGGTCGATGAACACGAACTCTCGATCGGCGAATGAAGACGAAATGGTTGCTGGGGACATAGGGGTTTTATAGATTTGGAGACGGTGGTTCCATTGGTGGTGTCCAATTGGATTTTCACAGCCAGAATCAACCGAAATTCGGTGAAGAACACCGAAACCCTAAGCCTAACGGTGCTGACGATTGGAGGGGCAAATGAGTCGGGAACCAGAGGGGTTTTGGACAACGAACTATGGGGAAGGTGATGGAGGTGACCAGGGGGTTCGATGTCGTCGGAAACAGCCCAGATCGGGCTGTGTCCGACGAGGGTGTATAGTGACCAAGGGTGTTTTTGATATAATTTGGAAATAAAATGGTAAGTTTTGTAATTCTACTAATTTAGGGGTTAAAACATAATTTATTAATTTAGGGTTAAGGGCATTATGGTAATTACACCCTCTAAACCCTAAAAATTCATAACAGTGTTACTTTAAGAGTGGGAATCTGGAATAAATAGAACCAATGGTACTAACTTAGGATTTTGTCAAACCTTGGGTGGGAATATGTCGTTTACTCTTTAGTTTTTTATTATTAGTGTCAGAAGCATTAACCTGAAGTATGGTATAATACAAACTTCCTTTAAAGTTTATAAAATAATAAAATTTTCCCCATCATTAATGAATTGTTAATAAGCTGTTAAAATTTACATTTTAATATTTTTTATACTATGAAATAAATTGGTATAAATTAAATAATATTGTTGGACTTCTTTTTGTTAGTAAATTTTTTTTTTTTTTTTTTTTTGGTTTTATAACTATTAAGGCTATTTCTTACTTTTCCTTCGTAAATACATGACATTACAAGGGCATTTGAGTCAACATAAATACTCCCATTTTCAATAAACATTAATTAAATATTTTTTATATGAAAAAAAGTCAAATCAAAGTTTGACTACTTAAACTAATTTTTCTCAAACTAAGATTACTTTAACCTTTAACTAGGTTTAGTGTTTTTGTAACTTTCAGGCTCCGTTTGATTCACAATTTTATGTTTTTGAGAAAAGTTTTTTGAAAAAAGTTGAATTGGGCAGGTATTACGATGTAGGATTTACAAATTTTAAAATACCCTCTATGTTTGTTTTTTTACAAAATACCCCCTATAATAAATCATTAAAAGTTAACAAAAACACCCCCAACCCACCCTCAAATACGAACAGCCGGCCACCACCGCCAGAGGGTGGCTGGAGTCGCCGTATCAGCGCATGACTGGCTGGATCTTGTCGGTTGTGCGTCGATATAGCCTTTTCCGGCCAGATCCATGGTGGATATAGCCGACAAAGGTCAGATCTACGGCTAGATTTGGCCATTGACGGCCAGATCTGGTCGTATTTGCTATTCATCGACGGTCGTCGTTGATGGTCAACGACGACCGTTTATTGGTCGTTGTTACCGACTGGTTACGGCCAAAGATCTAGCCTTAGATCTGGCCTTTTCCGACTAGATCCATTGTGGATCTGGCCAGAAAAGGCTAGATCGGCGCACTACCTGCCAGATTTAGCAGTTAGTGAGCCATCTTACCAGATTCTGGCCATTTTTCGGCAGTGGTGGCCGGAATGTAAATATGGATTGTTGGGGTATTTTTATAATTTTTTAAAAAATATTTAGTGGTATTTAATTAAATTAATAAATTTAGGGGGTTTAAAAAAAGTTAATAATATTGTGAGTTTTTAGGTATTTTACTGTTTAATTTTTTTGGAAATACTGAAAATAATATAACCAAAATGCAATCAAACGAAGCCTCAATGATCAAATGGTTATCTTAATTAAAGAAAAATAAATTGAATATTAATAATGATTTTTCAGTTATGTGTTTTTATCTTTTTCTGGAAAGTGAGATTTGACAAGTACTCGGATAATTAATTAGAGAAGTTTAATTTATAATTACATAGGTTGGAATAATGAATTGTAGCACCATCTCCCTGTTTGTATCAAAAATTTAATTTTTAAGATCGTGTCGTATTATGTCTTTTTCAAAAAAATAATAAAAAAATTTTAAAAATTAATGGTTGCTTTTGGTTTATTATTTTGGATAGGATTTTGGAGATAGTATTAGATAGTTGAATAAGGTGATTATTACGAGGTAAAATTTAAAAATTTACAAAAAAACCCCATCGGTATGCTAATTTAACTAAGTACCCCAATATATAAAATTTTTGTAAAATGATAAAAACACCTCCACCCACCCACAGTGTGTAGCGGTGGGAATCTGGCGTTACGAGGCAGACATGTCGGATCTAGTCGGACATGCGTCGATCTGACCTTTTCCCATAGATCTGTTTGGAAAAGGCCAGATCGACGACCAAATCTGATCGTCAACAGTCGCAAAAGGCTAGATCTTGCAGTCAACGACAACCATTTCTTTAGTCGGAAAAAGCCAGATTGGCGAATTATCGACAAGTTTCGGTCATTTGTAGGCCGTTTGTGACAGATTCCAGCTACCACCGATGATGGTTGCTAGAATCTGGCAACTATAGGTGGGGTGGGATGTTTTTGTTAATTTTTAAACTTTTTTTCCTCGGGGTATTTAATGAAATTAATAAACTTAAGGGGTCTAAAAGTAATTAAAAAAATATAATTGTATTTCCTAAATATTTAAACAAACAAGTATTTTGGGAATAGAATTGGAAATAGGAATAGGAAATATTAAACCAAACGTACACCATTCCCAAGATTAATTAACAAATTTTGTGATATTATTGGTTTTAAATTTTGGTATTACATAATCAAAATTAATCACAAAATTAAAACTCTATATTATTTCTAAGATATTAATCTTAATATTTATATCTCCACTTGTATTATTATTATCATACAAAATTGGAAACACATCTTTCTCTTCACTTTTTTCATGCAAAATAAGTAAATTTGGACAGGTTTTAATGAACCAGACTGTATGACCTAGATCCAACCTGAAATTTTTTTTATGCCTTTGGCTTAAATTAATAAAGTTCTATCGATTTGTCTAGATAATTTTAAGAATATGTATTGTATGAGTAATACTACACATACATCATTTTCATACAATATTTTCCATACAATATTATGTGGGAAGATATGATTGGCTAATTTAAAGTTAAAATTAAACTTTCATCCAATCACATCTTGCCACATAATGTTGTATGAGAAATGTTATATGGAAATGATGTATGTGTAGTATTATTGGTATTGTATATTATTGTTAGAAATATAACAACTTATTGAAATATTTTAGACACACTCTCTGGTGTCACTGTATCGATTAACATAAGATAATAATAACTATGGTTTGTTTTACTATTTCAAATCATTTAGTAAATTAATATTAATTTTCTCTTTTCCATTCGTCAATTTCTTCCCTCTCACTTTTCTCCTTTTATGTTTGTTTTCTTCCCCTCCTCTTTCTTTTCTCTTTTCTTCACTTCTTCCTTTTATTTTTCGCTTATTTCTTCTCTTCTCTTTCTTTTTCTCTTTTATCTTCGCTTCCTTTTCTTTCCTTCGTCTCTTTCTTCTGTTCCAACTCCTCGTTCTTTTTCTCTTCCTTCTCTCCTCCTCTTCTCTTCTATTTCTTCTAATCTCTCTCTTTATTTGTTGTCGATCGGGACTTCGCGGCTGGCCAAGTTGGCCGCCGTAAGGCGCTTGCATGGCGGCCAGGCAGCAGATCTATTTGACTTTCCCTTGAAGAAGTTTGTGCTGGTGCTTTTGTGATGGTTTTGGGAAAAAAAATAAAAAATAAAAAATGAAGAAAACGGAACCGTTGTTGGGTTGGGACAGAGAACTGAATGGAAAAGATATGGAGTTTTTTCTTTGATGCGCGATTAGGATTTCTATAAAATGGTTGCTACTTGAAGTATTGTTATTGTGTAAGATTGTAAGAAAATAAAGGGTTTTTATGGTAAATTAGCTTTAATAAAAGAGATACGTCAATTAACTTAGGTATGCTATTTTGACGGAAGAGTATAACGGTCTGCAAAAGATGGGGGCTGCCTGTATAATAATAAAACTAGTCGGTGTTCACAGATTTGGCTAACTAAACTTATGAAATTTTTTGAAATAACCCTTTTTTTTTTTTTTTAAATAGATATTAAAAAGGATATTATCAATTGAGGTAAACTTTTCGGAAAAAATTAATAGAAAGATGGAAGTTGCAAATTCTTCAATTAAGAAACAATAACAAGTTATTTAATGTCAGACTTAACTTTAGAAAATGACAAAACAATAACAGTATACATTTAAATTGTTTCTTTTTTTAAAAAAAATTAAAATTATTAAAAAAGTAAAAAAAAAAAAAAATTTTGAAAAAAATAGGCTAGAAAGAGCTTTCTTTTTTAATTGTTCTCATCAATTCTTAATTTTAATTTTTTTTTCCAGTTTTCTTAAAAAGAAATGTTATTTTAAAAAAAATTCAATTTAAAAACTAAATTTAATTAGAAAAAAAAATGTTAATAACATCTAAATCTTTTTATCATTTTTTGTTAAAATTAACAATAAATTACAGTTAGATATTTTTTAATTAAATCAAAGCAAGAGAATGAGCTCTCCCGATGGTTGCGTTTTCCAGATCGAGAACGTTGCGAAAGCCGTCGATAACAATGGGTACTCTACTCAAATCACTTAGTAACCTTCGATTTTCCTTTATTTCTTGTTTTAATCTCTAGATTGATTTCAAATTTCCATTTCTTTTGCAGGACTGTCACAGGAATTAAATGCAAAGATGAGATTGTTATGGTAAATTTTATTTTATTACTACTACTAATACTACTGCTACTATTATTATTGCACTACTTAAAAATTGTCATTTGATGGTGATTTTGGTTTGATTTAAGGGAGTGGAGATGCTAATTGCGTCGAAGAGTTATAATAGAAGAATCCATCCTGTTCACCGGCATTTTGGCATGGTACTCTCTCGTTCTTGTCTTGATTTGATCTTTTGTTCACTCATATTTTTACTAGTAATTTCCATGTTTTCTCTTACTTTTTTATGCTTCATATGTATATTTTTAGCTTGCGAAATAGACAGACAGTGATTTAACAAGAGGTTTGAATGGTTGCCAATTAAGATGTTAGAGGTTTATAGTTAATTTGAAGTAAGATCCCTCTATTAGAAGGTTAAAGTAAAGTGAAAATACCAAAAAGTTATTAAAATACATAAAAGGAAATCTCTGTTTTCTCGTTGACATTGTTACGTAGGTTCTAAGAAAGAAAGATTTCATTGGGAGGTGCTTCTGAGAAGTAAAGTTTTATCTTTAATTGTTCTCGTACTCTTAAGTTGATTTATTCTTTTTATTTTTCCCTGATTCAATAAATGTAGAACAATAACTTCACTCTCACTCAAAATCATTTATTAATTAATACGTTGTTGTTGGTGATGCGAACTATGTTGATTTGATTTGATTAATTATATAGTTAAGATTTTCAAATTTTGTAATTTTTTGAGCAAATGGTTAATCGATATTGAATTACCTTCTATCCTGTGCTTTCATGTCTTGTTAAAGTTTTGAATGCCAGTGTTGTGATGCTGATCCTCTCTATAGGTATAACTTTATCATGTCTTCCCTATTGTGTCTCCGTTAGTTGTTAGGATATTATCCTTATCTGAAATTTGTGTAGGTGGTTTATGTACACTTGTCATTTGCTTATATGGTGCACTGGAAATTTTTTTTTGCTTTGTTAGTGGTCCCAAGAAAGTTTGGTTGAAAATTTTTCCAATAGCAAGACACATAAGTAACATGTTGGCTGGCTGTCCTCTTACGTTGGAACCCAAATTTCTTTATATTAGTCTTCTCCAATGCATTTCTTTTTTAGCCTGAATATACCTATGATAATACTTTGCATATTTCTTGAGGTTTCATTCGTTTTTCATTGTGCTTAGGTAGACTTGAAATACCTTGTTTAACTCTTGTTTGTTTGAGTTTGGATCTGGAACATGGTTCCATGGTTGTTGCTTGGAGGAGTTTAAGCTGCTGAAACTGAAGTGCACATTCGGCATTGAACCTTGAGAAGAGCTCAAGGATGACTAGGTGGTCTTGTAGAGTGAAGCTAGCTATGGTGGTTTGATGTTTTAACCAAAGAGTGAAGATTGAAGTGTTGATTAAATAGGGAGTGTTTTGCAACTGATACTTGTCTTTGTCTTTGGCTTTGTAATTGAACATATAAGTATTTCATAGTGGATCAGCTTCTTCTAGACTTGGTCTTATGGATGTAGGCAAGTTGCCGAATTATGTAAAAATGAGTTGTGTTCTTTATTTTCTATCATAGATGATTTGCTTATGTTGATAATCTTTTAAACAACTTATAAGCACAAAATGAACAAGTGAACCCATTTCGCTTAAGTTTTAACAATATGGTAAAGGATTGAAATTTCATCACTCACTTTTGGCACAGTTTTAATAGTAAGCATGGTCAAATAACTTAAAAGCTCCAATATGAGACACAAGATAGTACAAAAACAACAGCACTAGCGAATGAAAACAAAGTAGCACCACAAATCTTATATATCAGAACCCTTGGTTTCGCACACTACAACATTACAAGATGCAGAATTATAGACAAACATTAAGTATCATTTTTGTATCACAACCTAAACCTATTATTGCTCGGGAATCATTAATACATTTAGGAGAGCCATGACTTGTTCAAACTAACCGAACCAAGCAATTTAACTTTTGCTTCAATGATGCAAGTGTCATCCACCAAATAACCCTGTTTCGGATCTTTCAATGTACCTAACAACATAAATTCTGGAAAACCCAAATCCTTGTCTGTTGGATAAAACATATGGTCTTCAACTGGAATTAAAGAAAAAGCACATGTTCATAAGATCAAATTTCATGGGAAAAACCTTCCATAGAAAAAGTAAAATCATTAACGGTTCCCATTGAACTAACCTTTTCCTTCAATGTGAGGTCCATCCCTTTGATTTTTGACACGCAGAATGAAATTTACAAATAATTTAGCATTAAAAGAATGATCATACGATAAATAAATTGAAATATTTTTTCCCTTGCCCTCCTTATGTCCATTAGGGAAGAGAATAACATACCTGCAAGACATTAATCAGCGTAAGCTGTAGGCAAATATATAGCGAAGAGAGGTAAATATATATTCAATCAATGCCAAAATCAGTCATGCATATACAAACCATTTGTATGGTCCGAATGATTCAGAAATGTATTTTTTATTAGTCATGGTCGTAAAATTTTTAACTATCCAGGTATGATAATGAGTAGTAGGATCTTCCATCTTTGATAAAAACTCCCCCTTAAAAGTATTTTTGATAACAAAAACCTCCGCACCAAAGACACAAGTGTCTTTGATAAGGTATCCGTTTGATGGATTAAGAAAGGTTTCTAGGTCCAAGAATTTGGAAAAGCCCCATTCTGTCTTCATTGAATGGAAACGCCTTATTCTCCCATCTACATCAGAAGAAAAAGAAAAAGAAAATAAAATATATATATGAAAGAGCCAGAAAAGATAAATGTTGCGGAATTATATGTAGAGAAATAAGCTACCTTCAATTGTAACATACTTGTCCTGAAGCTGATCAAATACAAAAAAATTGAAAATCACATTGATTTCCCACCCAATAGGGAGAGAACTCATTTCTGCCAATTCTAAGTAAATAGATATATGACCTTCCCCTTTATTCTCCTTGTCCCCATTTGGATAGAGACACAATTTCCTGTAATTGTAGATGAAGTTCAAAATGTTAAAAAAGAGATCTAAATATGTATTCTTATCTATAATAATAAGTCCCCTATTTGGCTTAATTCTTCAAAAAATTATATACAATCAAACAAAGTAGATATTATGTCATTAAATAAAATACCATTTGAAGCTCCCGGCATCAAAATCGTTTGAGATGAACTTGTTTAAATTATTAAGAGATGAGAAAGACTGAATTTTTAACAAGTAATGACTAGGCAGAGTGTCCCTTAACACTAGAAGAAGATAAAAATTTGTTAGATAAGGACCACTGCATGGTTAATCGTGATAAAAATAAATAAATAAATAAATAAATAAATAAATAAATATATATATATATATATATATATATATATATATATATATATATATACCTCTTAAGACGACTCCTTCTCTTGAGTTCTTAAACTCCATATATATATATATATATATCCAATTGTAGAAAGAATAATTAATAATTAATTGGATTTTGCCTTTTGTTTCTTCTTCCTAATTATATATATATATACACCTCTTAAGACGACTCCTTCTCTTGAGTTCTTAAACTCCATATATATATATATATCCAATTGTAGAAAGAATAATTAATAATTAATTGGATTTTGCCTTTTGTTTCTTCTTCCTAATTAGGTATAACTGACTTTTATAAAATTATTTTTGGATGTTTGATGGCTTACGAATTCAATCACCTAATATCAGAAAAGAATAAAGTAATTTCTTGATATTACATCCACAAATTTTGACTTCATGTACATATACCTACCTTTCCTTGTAAGCAGTGAGTTCCTTTATTCTTTTATCAAGGTTATGTTAGTAATGGCATATGAAATTAATTTAATCTTTGAAATCTTACTTTTAGGTCCACTACAGAAAATTTAATAATGTCTATACCTATTGAGTATCAAGTATCGATTATGGTTTTGGATGATTGGATCATCATCCAATGATTAGATAAAATTATGTTAATTATAAATATGAAAGAAAGAATTGACAATAATGTATCCAAGGAGTTTCAAATAGCGACTTTAATCTAGAATATACAAGTGCAAAATGTTTGTTTTGAAGAATTGTATTTTCAATTCATTGATTTTCACTAAAGAGTTACAATCTTTATATAGGGAGAATATAATCTACTGAATCTACTAATTATGTCAGTTACAAATTATACAATATAATGCTTGACGAAATTAGGAGATTACTTTATATCTAGAATATTATGAAAATCGTAAGCTTGACATAATTGGAGCATTACAGAATAATTAGAAGATTTACAGAATATTTAGAAAATCTCAACACTCCCCCTCAAGTTGGTGCCTAGATGTCACATAGTGGCCACAAATGATGAGGACTGTTTGACATCTTCCTTCTTTTCCACAACAACATCAATAGATTTTCTCTTTAAATTCTTCTTCCTTTGATTGCAATTGTGATCCCACCAGTCTAGATATCCAAAAAATTCAAAACATTGGCTCTTGGTATGACCAGATTTGTTGTAGTGAGTGCACTTCTTGTCACCGTTGTTGGGTTTGCTGGATTTTGTCTGTGTATGCTGGCTTCTATTATGAGCTACCATTGCTGAAGTTTTAACGTTCCCTAATTCTCCCTTCAAGGTAATATGATGTACCGCCTCTTGTTGAACCTCCAAGTAACTTGCTTCTAAATTTGGACGCAGAATTTCTCCACGGATTTGTTCAAACTCTCCATCTAATCCTGCAAGAAATATGTGTACTCGTAATTGCTTGACAAATTTATGATATGCTATTATGTCATCAGGATCCTTCATAACCACTTTATTGTGCTAGTTTAATTCTTGAAATATTTCCACCAACTCTCTATAATACACAGAGAATGTGGCCTTACATTTTGTTTAGCAGTAAAGGCTCTCTAATGCAACAAGAAGACAAGTAACTCATCACTTCCATCATAGAAGGCTTTGGAAAGAGCACTCCAGATTTCATGAGCAGGAGATAAGCATAGGTAATGCTTCGTAATTTCAAGAGACATGGACATCAGCAACCACCACTTGACTTTTTGGTTTTTAGCATACCATTTTTCATACCCCTCATCTAAATTTTTTGGTGGTTGTTTCTTTCCACGAATATAGGAAAGTTTTTCCCTCTTAGTAATGTGCATTTCCATGAGCTAAGACCACACATTGTAGTTCGATTCGGTAAGGGTAATTCCTACATTGAAAGCTCCATTAGATTGAATAATAATAGGTTTTGACCGTGATGGTTCTACCAATTTTTTTTTAATTTTTAAATAAAAGAGAAAAAAAAGAGAGATAAGAGACGAGGTACCCAAACTCTCAAAAAGTTCACCAACGTCTCCTCTTGATAGCAGCTGACCAACGTCGTTAGCTTCAACAGATCAGCATCAGATTGGCAAAAGATGACAGCGGTAGAAGATTGACGACTTCAACTATCGATTTTCTTGGCATTAGCAACAATCTGTTTGTTTTGGCATCGGCGTTGGTTTTAGGTCTTTGTCAATTTGATCCTCTCAGCGATGATTGGAACGAATCTACAATTTGATCTTCTTGGTGACAATTGAGCTTCGAAAATCAGTTGTTGGGGACGATTGGGTTTTGGCGTCGGCTTTGGGACTTCGACGATCTGATTCGTTCGACGACAATTGGACTCCTCCTAACTCTGGTGACAACACGCAAGAACAACGATTGATTTCCAATTGGTGGTGCTATTTGCGTGGCTGAGTTGATGGCTAGTATCCAAATTTTGTTTAGATAATAGTTACACTATGAAATTTTGTCCTAATACCTGTGAATTTCAAGACCCTTCGATTGAGACATTGATGGACTTAGATAAAGTCAATAGAGGTCTATACTATTGGGTACCTAATAAGTCTCCTAATGTTATTTCTCCTTGTATTACATCCAATAAAATTTCCAATTGTAATACAATGCTTAATAAAACTTCTGTTATTTTTATCAAAGATTGGGTCACAGTGCCACTATTCCTCATTCCAAATGTCAAATATGTCCATTAGCTAAACAAGCAAGAATTAGTTTTCCAAAAAGCACTTCCACTACCACTCAACCTTTTGCCCTGATCCATCTTGACTTTTGGGGCCCATATAACAGCCCAAATCATGATGGTTCCATATTTTTTCTTACCATTGTTGATGATTTTTCCCAAGGGACATGGACATTTCTCATGTAATCCAAAGCCCAAACACTTGCCCACATTAAACACTTCGCTATGGTCAACACTTAATTTCATACATTAGTCCAACGAGTTAGAACTGACAGTGCTAGAGATTTTTTCAACCATAGTTGTTCTTCCTTATTTTTATCCAATGACATTCTTCATGAAAGTTCTTGCACCTATACCCCACAACAAAACGGGGTTGTTGAAAGAAAACACTGCCATCTCTTAGAAGCAGCCCAACCCAAAACACCAAGCTACCATACCTGTCTTATTCTGGGGTGAATGTGTGATCACAGCCATATACCTAATCAACCGCATGCCGACCAGAGCCCTTCATGGAAAGACTCTTTTTGAGATATTATTCAAGAAGCAGCCAACCATTGATCACCTTCGAGTGTTTGGCTATCTCTGTTATGCTGCTACTCTTAGATCCCATGATAAGTTCGAATCTCGGGCCACCCGTTGCATCTTTATGGGCTATCCCATGCTTTAGAAATGTTATAGACTTTATGATCCAACTAAAGACCGCTTTCTAATATCTAGAGATTTTATGTTTCATGAAGTCATATTCCTTTTTGCCAACACTGACTTGGTTCCATCTTCATCTCCACGACTGTTTTATGATGGTGATGCTCCCTCTCTACCAGATCCTCTTTTTTCTATGATACCTGCTCCTAAGGCTCCTTAGCAACCTACTGTTACTGATTTTGATACTGATTCAACAGCTATTGACAATATTCCAATAGAGTCCTCTCCTCCAAATTCTCCTCCAAAGTCTCCTGATTTAGTTCCAGCATTACCTATCTGTCGAACTACTCGTTAGACTCGGCCACCAATCTGGATATAGATTATGAGTGTCCTACAATATCAGATTCTTCAGGTACTCATACCCTACCTCTAATTATGTGAACTATGATCGTCCCTCTCCTATTCAAAGAGTTTGTATCAGTCACATTTCTGTCGACTAAGAACTGACTTGTTACTTAGATGCGGTCAAGCATTCCCACTGGCGCCAAGCAATGGCTGATGAACTTGCTGCTTTGAATCAGAATCACACATGGGATTTAGTACCTCATCCTACTCATAGAAAACCCATTGGTTGCAAATGAGTCTACAAAATCAAGCACCGTACTGATGGGTCAGTTGAACGTTAAAAAGCCCGCTTGGTAGCTAAGGGCTTCACTCAACATAAAGGGTTTGATTATCAAGAGAACTTCTCGCCGGTAGCCAAACATGTCACTGTCCGTGTCTTCCTTACAGTTGCTTTGGTTTGCGACTGGCCTCTACATCAAATGGACGTTCATAATGCTTTTCTTTATGGGGACCTCCATGAAGAAATCTATGTGGACCTTCCTCCGGGAATCCACAGACAGGGGGAGCACACAATATGTCGTATGTGAAAATCCTTTTATAGTCTAAAGCAAGCATCCCAACAATGGAATGAGAAATTCATAGTAGCTCTCACTGGCATAGGATTTGTTCAGTCTAAACATGACTATGCAAGGTTTACTCAGCATAAAGGTAAAACATTCATTGCTCTAATTATCTATGTTGATGACATTCTCATTATAGGAAATGATGAAGTAGGCATCAAATCCTTAAAAGAACATCTAAACAGACAATTCTGAATAAAGGATCTAGGAGAGCCAAAATATTTCCTAAGAATCGAAATTGCAAGATCTCCAACAGGAATATCTCTCAGCCAATGGAAATACGTCTTAGAACTCATTTATGATTCTAGGCTACAGGATGCAAGCCAAGTGTCATTCTAGTAAAACAGAACACCAAGTTAACCACTCAGGAATATGACAGAGGATCATCATCCTCAAAAAATGATCCACCTTTGGAAGATCCTACAAACTACCAAAGACTTGTTGGTTAACTAATTTATCTCACAATGACTTAACCAAACATCAGTTATGCAGTTCACATTCTTAGTCAGTTCATGCACGGACCTAAATGATCTCACATGGATGTAGCAATAAAGGTATTGAAATACTTGAAAGGGTGTCCTGGTTTGAGACTTCTCCTCCCTCGTAACAAAGGTTTAGATATTGCAGCACATTGTGATTCAGAGTGAGCCACATGTCCGATGACAAGGAAATCACTCACTAGGTTTTTTATAAAGCTAGGGGGAGCACTTATTTCTTGGAAAACAAAGAAACAATCTACTGTATCCCTATCTTCAGTAGAAGCCAAATACAGAGCCATGGCAAAGACTACATGTGAGATCATCTAGATTCTAGGGTTACTAGAAGGATCTTGAAGTACAAATAAGGGAACTCGTTCCCGTTCTCTTACCTGTGATAACAAGGCTACAAATGACATAACGGCAAATCTAGTATTCCATGAAAGAACGAAACATATAGAAATTGATAGCCACTTTGTGAGGAGCAAAATACAGGAAGGGGTAATTAAGACTTTACATATTCGTGCTTCAGAACAACCAACTGATATTTTTATAAAACCATTATGCAGCAGATAGCATTCACATCTACTTAGCAAGCTTAGAGTTTTCAATATCTACAAACCACAAGCTTGAGGGAGAGTGACGAAACATAAAAGGGAATGCTACAGATTCCCTTTATCAAGGAAATTATTTGTGTATTTATGTGTAATTAAGTTTCAATCAATCACCCTAATAGCTGTGATTGATTGAATGATTTACAGGGATCCTAATTCCTATTTTACATTTACAAATTTGTATAAATTGCCCAATGTAGAAGCTTAGAATTTGATTCAATATATAGAAAAGTATTTCTTCTCTTTCTCTTCAATTTTCTCTTCTCATGCATACTCTAGCAGCATTGCTCTTCTTCTCTTGCCTTCTCCTTCAAACTCTGGCACTTCTCCTTTCTAATTTGTGTTGCATTTTGAAAAAGTAATAAAAGTTACTTGAAATAATGAATTGAGGTTAAAGTTATACTAAGTCACAAAAGAAAAATTCATAAAATATAAAATTTATGATTATCTTATAAACTTGGTTTTGCATGTATATAATAATTTCTCATTAGTGTTTTCTTTTTCAAATAAAATATATGTTAAAAATGAGTGAATAAATAATCAATCTTGATCAAAGATGCAAATTTGAATTTTTAACCGAATCCAATTTTCTATATTGTATCAAATGAAATAATCGGATATTATTAATTGGAGGACAATGTTTCAAAAAATCGTTAGAAAAAAGACACAAATCATCATAGGAAAGAACACCATTTAAAGTCCCCTGCATCATACTCGTCTGAAAGGTTTATCAATTATCAATTTGTTTATTTATATAAAAACTAATAATTCTTAAGTGTATTTTACAAACCAAACGCTTAAAGAGAGTGCAGAGTTTTGAGTAGATTTTGATATTTAAAGCTTGTTTCTTTCAGTTGGTTAACATGATCAAATAAAACGCTTATAGAGAGTGCAGAGTTTTCCAATTAATATTTACCCTGAATAATTTGGTCCTTCTTGTGATCCTTATTGTTTGAGCCATAAATCAAGTAGCCAAGTTGCTAGTCTAATGTAGCGTGTGAATTCCATAATACAATACCAGAGAAGCCAACCCAGCCTCTGTATCCCACCTGCATACACATAATAAATATTCTATGCATATTTTTCATAAAATCTATTGGGATTAAAACCGAATTCAAACCTAACTTTAAACACTCACAAACACAATCACAAGACTAACCAATCAAGAACACAGAAGATTTTTACTGTGGTTCACTTATTCCAATGGAACAAACTACATCCACGTTGAGCTCCAAGCAAATTGGGACTCACTGCACTATAAGGATCAAAATATTACAAGTACAACTCAAATCGCACCCAAAATACCCAACTCTCAAATTGTTACAACAAACCCTTAAATCTGACTGTAATCACAATAAGCAAACCCAGAAACATAATGCTTACACCAGAAGAACTACCTAATCCTTCTACTCACAATATTCCCAAAAGCTGTGACCCGATTACAAGACTTGATTAAGAGTATCAAACAAGAACCCTAACCCTGTTGCAAAACACGAAAGAGAGATTTCCATTCACTGTTTGTTTTCTCAGATTTGTGGCTTTATATACTTTGACTTGCTAGGCTGGTGAGAGTCATTAGATCAGGCTGAATCCAATGGTTGAGATTCGTCACTTGATTTAACTTTAAAACGACAGCGTATTGACAGGTGCAATACGACACCGTTTAAAGCTTCACTCAACAATCTCCACCTTGAAGCTTTAAGTTATCATCAAACCAAGAGAACCAAGAAACCTTACCAGTGCAGTTTCATCACCAATTGCTTATCACAGTTTGATATCTGCATGTCATTTGACATGCAGTAAGTTCAAGCAGTGCTTGAACTTGGCCGGAGTGACCACCTTTGTTCCCATATCAGCAGGGTTGTCTTCAGTTGGTACCTTTTTTAGGTTGATCACTCTTTTCTCCACTAGCTCCCTCACAAAATGGTATTTAACATCAACATGTTTGGTCCGTTCGTGATACACTGGGTTCTTGCACAGGTGGATAACACTTTGGCTGTCTGAATAGACAGTAACTGTACCATCCAGCAGCTCTACTTCTGATAGTAATCCTTGGAGCCAAAGAGCTTCTTTGAATACGTCTGTAACAGCCACATAATCTGCCTCTGGTGGACAGGGCAACGATTGGTTAGAGCTGAGACTTCCAGCTTACACAATTTCCTCCCAAGGTGAACAAGTAAGCAGTAGTTGACTTCCTTGAATCCTTGTCACCTGCAAAATCAGAGTCTATAAAACCTACAAGATCAAGTGAGTCAAATCTTTTTCCATATTCCAAGCCAACATCTAATGTGCTGTTAATATACCTAAGCAACCATTTGAGGGCAAGCCAATGTTCAAAACCAGGATTTGACATAAATCTGCATAAGAGGGAAATTACAAAGGAGAGGTCTGGTCTAGTGCTAATCATAGCATACATAACAGACCTAATTACATTAGCATACGGGATATTTTCCATTTTAATTAAATCTGCATCTATTTTGGGACATTGAGTCTTACTTAACATAAAATGTCCAGCCAAGGGTACAATCACTATTTTAGAACCTGTCGTGCCAAATTTGGTCACCAGTTTTTGTAAATATGAAGTCTGATGCACTTTTAGTTCATTATGCTTCCTGTTTCTATCTATGGTCATGCCTAGAATCCTTCTTGCATGTCCTAAATCTTTCATATCAAATTCAGAGTTCAGTTTTTTCTTTAGTTCTTTTATCCTAGACTTAAACTTGCAAATTAAGAGCATGTCATCGACATTCCACATATAGCAACAAATATAAAGGCATGTTATCAGAGAGTGCATAATAAAAGCAGCTATCATACTTACTTCTATTGAAACCAATGTTGAGTATAAATGCATCAAAACATTTGTACCACTGCCTAGGGGACTGTTTCAGTCAGTATAATGATTTATGAAGTAGACACACATGATTGGGTAGGTTCCTATCTACAAAACCAGTGGGCTGTCTCATGTAAATTTTCTCATCCAAATTCCCATGCAAAAATGCAGTCTTAACATCCAGTTGTTCTAATTCTAGGTCCTTATGGGCAACAATGGCTAATATGATCCTAATGGTCTTGTATTTCACAACGGGGGAGAATATCTCATTAAAGTCTATTCCCTCCTGCTGGGTGTAGCCTTTAGCTACCAACCTAGCTTTATACCTAGGAGGGTCAGAAGAGGTTATACCTTTCTTAAGTTTGAATAACCATCTGCACTCAACCAATTTCTGGTCTTTGGGATTTGGAACCAAAGACCAGGTTCCATTTACCTTTAGGGATAGCATCTCTTCCTCCATTGCAGCTTGCCATTTTTCTCTGTCTTTGGATCTGAATGCTTAAGCAAGAGAATGAGCTCTCCCGATGGTTGCGTTTTCCAGATCGAGAATGCTACCAAAGCTGTCGATAACAATGGGTACTCTACTCAAATCACTTAGTAACCTTCGATTTTCCTTTACTTCTTGTTTTAATCTCTAGATTGATTTCAAATTTCCATTTCTTTTGCAGGACTGTCACAAGAATTTAATGCAAAGATGAGATTGTTATGGTAAAAATTGTCATTTGATGGTGATTTTGCTTTGATTTAAGGGAGTGGAGAAGCTGATTGCGTCGAAGAGTTCTAATAGAAGAATCCATTCTGTTCATCGACATTTTGGCATGGTACTCTCTCGTTCTTGTCTTGATTTGATCTTTTGTTCACTCATATTTTTACTAGTAATTTCCATGTTTTCTCTTACTTTTTTATGCTTCATATGTATATTTTTAGCTTGCGAAATAGACAGAGAGTGATATAACAGGAGGTTTGAATGGTTGCCAATTATGATGTTAGAGGTTTATAGTTAATTTGAAGTAAGATCCCTCTATTAGAAGGTTAAAGTAAAGTGAAAATACCAAAAAGTTATTAAAATACATAAAAGGAAATCTCTGTTTTCTCATTGACATTGTTACGTGGGTTCTAAGGAAGAAAGATTTCATTGGGAGGTGCTGCTGAGAAGTAAAGCATCTTTAATTGTTCTCGTACTCTTAAGTTGATTTATTCTTTTTATTTTTCCCTGATTCAATAAATGTAGAACAATAACCTCACTCTTACTCAAAATCATTTATTAATTAATACGTTGTTGTTGGTGATGCGAACTATGTTGATTTGATTTGATTAATTATATAGTTAAGATTTTCAAATTTTGTAATTTTTTGAGCAGATGGTTAATCGATATTGAATTACCTTCTATCCTGTGCTTTCATGTCTTGTTAAAGTTTGGAATGCCAGTGCTGTGATGCTGATCCTCTTTACAGGTATAACTTTATCATGTCTTCCCTATTGTGTCTCCGTTAGTTGCTAGGATATTATCCTTATCTGAAATTTGTGTAGGTGGTTTATGTACACTTGTCATTTGCTTATATGGTGTACTGGAAAATTTGTTTTGCTTTGTTAGTGGTCCCAAGAAAGTTTGGTAAAAATTTTTCCAATAGCAAGACACATAAGTAACATGTTGGCTGGCTGTCCTCTTGCGTTGGAACCCAAATTTCTTTATATTAGTCTTCTCCAATGCATTTCTTTTTTAGCCTGAATATACCTATGATAATACTTTGCATATTTCTTGAGGTTTCATTCGTGTTTCGTTATTCTTAGGTAGACTTGAAATACCTTGTTTAACTCTTGTTTGTTTGAGTTTGGATCTGGAACATGGTTCCATGGTTGTTCTTTGGAGGAGTTTAAGCTGCTGAAGCTGAAGTGCACATTCGGCATTGAACCTTGAGAAGAGCTCAAGGATGACTAGGTGGTCTTGTAGAGTGAAGCTAGCTATGGTAGTTTGATGTTTTAACCAAAGAGTGAAGATTGAAGTGTTGATTAAATAGAGAGTGTTTTGCAATTGATACTTGTCTTTGTCTTTGGCTTTGTAATTGAACATATAAGTATTTCATAGTGGATCAGCTTCTTCTAGACTTGGTCTTATGGATGTTGTAACGCCCCACTTGAGGTACGTAGCTAACGTCTCTTCTTTTGCTCTTATTTGAGTTGGTTTATTAGTATTATTGTTTGGTTGACCTTTGATTGAGTGATATGTTGAATACTTGCCCTGAAATTGGTTGAAAATAGAAGAAGTTCAGTGTTCCATGCTTCGCCGGGGTGAAGAAGAATCTTCACCGCGGCGAAGAGGTGTTGAAGCCATGGGAAGCTGCTGGACAGTGTCGCCGAGGCGACAGAAGCTTCCTCGCCGCGGCGACGGGCCGACCAAAATGTTTGTTAAGTTTTAGATATTTCCTTCCCTAAGGGCAATTTGACCATTCTACCCCTAATTAGCAGGAAAAGTGGGGAGTAAAATGTAAGGATTTTTCATGGAGAATATGTTGTTATGGGGGTGTGTTTGTAATGAATCAAAGGATATAGATGAAATTCCCAAGGAAAAGTAAGGGCAAAATGGGAATGCTTGTGTATAAATTTCATTAAAAGGAATTAAGTCATTGCAAACCCTTTATTCCTCTTCTCCATCGCCACTCTCCTCTCTTACTTCCTCTCAATTTCTCTTTCTTTTGTTCAAGGAGTTTTAAAGGGCTTTTGGAGTGATTTGGGGTAGAAAATCAATCTAAGGCATCCTAAGGTAAGGATTCTTGCTTTGGTTGTGAAGCTTTGTGAGTTTTTGAGTATATTTGATTATTGAGGGTTTTTGTTCATTTGTTAAAGAGTAGAGAAAAAGTCAAGCAAACCAAGAGAAAGGAAGAGCTAGTGAAATCTCTCCATAACAAGGTAAGTAAATCCCAACCCAAGTTGAGATTTGAGAATTTTCTTGATTAGGGTTTTGAAAGCAATTATGTATGTATGTTACATACATGTTATATGCCATGTTATTGAGTCTTAAATGGAGATTACTAGTGCTTTGTGATTGTTTATACATTTCAAGTATAAGAAGTGAGATATGGGTTGGAAAGGTAGTTTGAGATGGAATTGAAGGATATTAAGAAATCCTTTTTGGAAGTGTCTTTCTTTGGCAGGATTTATGGCTATGTGAGGGAGTTTCTCCCCATTTTGGATGGTTAGAGAAAGACATAGGATTATTGTTATAGTAGAGTTTTATTATGCACTTAAGTTGTTTGATGAAATGCCTAATAGAGGTTTGAGTATGAGAAATGAACCTTAATTCTTGCAACATTGCATGTTGGCATTTCATAAGTGCATTAGTGGAGATGAACCATCCATATGCATTAATTGTGCATTGAGAAGTGACCTAAGAAAGAGTAAGAAACTTTGTGTATGCACTTGCTCTATGAGTAGAGAACTTTGTAGATGTAACTACCCTAAGGGTAGAGAGAATGAAAAGTGCTAGAGTAGAGTGAATGAGAACGGTTATTAGAAATGGGTCGATGCTTTGTAATCATCACTCGACAGTTATGAGAATCGGGTTAGTGCTTTGTGATCATCACCCGAATAGCTATTAGAAATGGGTTGATGCTTTGTGATCATCACCCGATAGTTATTAGAAACGGGTGGATGCTTTGTAAGCATCACCCGGTTAATTAATAGAAAGGGGTTGATGCTTTGTGATCATCACACGACATTTATTAGAAGTGGGTTGATGCTTTGTGATCATCACCCGACAGTGATTAGGAACGGGTTAGTGCTTTGTGATCGTCACCCGAAAGTCATGAGGAACGAGTAGGTGCTTTGTGGTCTCCACCCGATAGTTACGAAAACCGGGTAGGTGCTTCGTGATCCCTACTCGGTAGTCACTAAGAACGGGTTGGTGCTGTGTGAACTCCACCTGAGAGTCATGAAGAGTAAGATGGTGTTGTGTGAACGCCATCCGGCCGTACCTCCGGTAAGATGAGGCCATGACGTCTAGTAGAAACAGAAAACAGAAGTAGTGTAAGGAAAGAATTAAGAGAATTACATCCGGGGACAAACAGATAGAGGGTTTACTTACTGAGCATTATTTTGTGCTCACCCGTTATTTTCCTTTGTGGATGCAGGATCTAGGTGATGATGCAGACGAAAGAGCGTCGGCAAGCGAGGAGCAATAGCTACACTGTTTCCCCTGTTTTTGTCTTTTAAAATGGCTTTTTTGTAAATGATGCTCTTTGTGTATAAAAGACGTATTACTTATAATAAAAAGAAAAGTTTTGGGCCCATTTTCTATTGTTATTATGCATGCATTGTACTAGTTTACAGCAGTTGTTACAGATGTAGGCAAGTTGCCGAATTATGTAAAAATGAGTTGTGTTCTTTATTTTCTATCATAGATGATTTGCTTATGTTGATAATCTTTTAAACAACTTATAAGCACAAAATGAACAAGTGAACCCATTTCGCTTAAGTTTTAACAATATGGTAAAGGATTGAAATTTCATTACTCACTTTTGGCACAGTTTTAATAGTAAACATGGTCAAATAACTTAAAAGCTCCAATATGAGACACAAGATAGTACAAGAACAACAACACTAGCGAATGAAAACAAAGTAGCACCACAAATCTTATATATCAGAACCCTTGGTTTCGCACACTACAACATTACAAGATGCAGAATTATAGACAAACATTAAGTATCATTTTTGTATCACAACCTAAACCTATTATTGCTGGGGAAGCATTAATACGTTTAGGAGAGCCATGACTTGTTCAAACTAACCGAACCAAGCAATTTAACTTCTGCTTCAATGATGCAAGTGTCATCCACCAAATAACCCTGTTTCGGATCTTTTAATGTATCTGACAACATAAATTCTGGAAAACCCAAATCCTTGTCTGTTGGATAAAACATATGGTCTTCAACTGGAATCAAAGAAGAAGCACATGTTCATAAGATCAAATTTCATGGGAAAAACCTTCCATAGAAAAAGTTAAATCATTAACGGTTCCCATTGAACTAACCTTTTCCTTCAATGTGAGGTCCATCCTTTTGATTTTTGACACGCAGAATGAAATTTACAAATAATTTAGCATTAAAAGAATGATCATACGATAAATAAATTGAAATATTTTTTCCCTTGCCCTCCTTATGTCCATTAGGGAAGAGAATAACATACCTGCAAGACATTAATCAGTGTAAGCTGTAGGCAAATATATAGCGAAGAGAGGTAAATATATATTCAATCAATGCCAAAATCAATCATGCATATACAAACCATTTGTACGGTCCGAATGATTCAGAAATGTATTTTTTATTAGTCATGGTCGTAAAATTTTTAACTATCCAGGTATGATAATGAGTAGTAGGATCTTCCATCTTTGATAAAAACTCCCCCTTAAAAGTATTTTTTATAACAAAAACCTCCGCACCAAAAACACAAGTGTCTTTGATAAGGTATCCGTTTGATGGATTAAGAAAGGTTTCCAGGTCCAAGAATTTGGAAAAGCCCCATTCTGTCTTCATTGAATGGAAACGCCTTATTCTCCCATCTACATCAGAAGAAAAAGAAAAAGAAAATAAAATATATATACGAAAGAGCTAGAAAAGATAAATGTTGCCGAATCATATGTAGAGAAATAAGCTACCTTCAATTGTAACATACTTGTCCTGAAGCTGATCAAATACAAAAAAATTGAAAATCACATTGATTTCCCACCCAATAGGGAGAGAACTCATTTCTGCCAATTCTAAGTAAATAGATATATGACCTTCCCCTTTATTCTCCTTGTCCCCATTTGGATAGAGACACAATTTCCTGTAATTGTAGATGAAATTCAAAATGTTAAAAAAGAGATCTAAATATGTATTCTTATCTATAATAATAAGTCCCCTATTTGGCTTAATTCTTCAAAAAGTTATATACAATCAAACAAAGTAGATATTGTCATTAAATAAAATACCATTTGAAGCCCCCAGAATCAAAATCGTTTGAAATGAACTTGTTTAAATTGTTAACAGATGAGAAAGACTGAATTTTTAATAAGTAATGACTAGGCGGAGCATCCCTTAACACTGGAAGAAGATACAAATTTGTTAGATAAGGAACATTGCATGGTTAATCGTGATAAAAATAAATGAACTTATCAACTATTATATATATATATATATATATATATATATATATATATATATATATATATATATATATATATATATATACCTCTTAAGACGACTCCTTCTCTTGAGTTCTTAAACTCCATATATATATATCCAATTGCAGAAAGAATAATTAATAATTAATTGGATTTTGCCTTTTGTTTCTTCTTCCTAATTAGGTATAACTGACTTTTATAATATAATTGTTGGATGTTTGATGCCTTACAAATTCAATCACCCAATATCAGAAAAGAATAAAGTAATTTCTTGATATTACATCCACAAATTTTTACTTCATGTACATATACCTACCTTTCCTTGTAACCAATGAGTTCCTTTATTCTTTTATCAAGGTTATGTTAGTAATGGCATATCAAATTAATTTAATCTTTGAAATCTTACTTTTAGATCCACTATAGGAAATTTAATAATGTCTATACCTATTGAGTATCAAGCATCGATTATGGTTTTGGATGATTGGACATCATCCAATGATTAGATAAAATTATGTTCTAACCAATTATAAATATGAAAGAAATAATTGACAACAATGTATCCAAGGAGTTTCAAATAGCGACTTTAATCTGGAATATACAAGTGCAAAATGTTTGTTTTAAAGAATTGTATTTTCAATTCATTGATTTTCACTAAAGAGTTACAATCTTTATATAGGGAGAATACAATCTACTAAATCTCCTAATTATGTCAGTTACATATTATACAATATAATGCTTAACGAAATTAGGAGATTACTTTATATCTAGAATATTATGAAAATCGTAAGCCTGACATAATTGGAGGATTACAGAATAATTAGAAGATTTACAGAATATTTAGAAAATCTCAACACTTTCCCTTAAGTTGGTGCCTGGATGTCACATAGTGGCTACAAATGATGAGGACTGTTCGACATCTTCCTTCTTTTCCACAACAACATCAGTAGATTTTCTCTTTAAATTCTTCTTCCTTTGATCGCGATTGTGATCCCACCAGTCTGGATATCCAACAAATTCAAAACATTGGCTCTTGCTATGACCAGATTTGTTGTAGTGAGTGCACTTCTTATCACCGTTGTTGGGAGTGCAGCCAAGTTTTATGCGTGCATCGCCGGCTTCTATTATGAGCTACCATTGCTGAAGTGTCAACGTTCCCTGATTCTCCCTTCAAGGTAATATGATGTATCGCCTCTCGTCGAACCTCCAAGTAACATGCTTCTAAATTTGGAACTAGGTTTTACGTAGAATTTCTCTACGGATTTGTTCAAACTCTCCATCTAATCCTGCAAGAAATATGTGTACTCGTAATTGCTCGACAAATTTATGATATGCTATTATGTCATTGGGATCCTTCATGACCACTTTATTGTGCTAGTTTAATTCTTGAAATATTTCCACCAACTCTCTATAATACATAGAGAATGTGGCCTTACATTTTGTTTAGTGGTAAAGGCTCTCTAATGCAACAAGAAGACAAGTAACTCATCACTTCTATCATAGAAGGCTTTGGAAAGAGCACTCCAGATTTCATGAGCAGGAGATAAGCATAGGTAATACTTCGTAATTTCAAGAGACATGGACATCAGCAACCACCACTTGAATTTTTGGTTTTTAGCATACCATTTTTCATACCCCTCATCTAAATTTTTTGGTGGTTGTTTCTTTCCACGAATATAGGAAAGTTTTTCCCTCTTAGTAATGTGCATTTCCATAAGCCAAGACCACACATCGTAGTTCGATTCGATAAGGGTAATTCCTACATTGAAAGCTCCATCAGATTGAATAATAATAGGTTTTGACCGTGATGGTTTTGCAAATTTTTTTAATTTTTAAATAAAAGAAAAAAAAGAAAAAAAAGAAAAAAGAGACAAGGCACCCAAACTCTCAAAAAGTTCACCAACGTCTCCTCTCGATAGCAGCCGGTTAGCTTCAAAAGATCAGCATCAAATTGGTGGAAGATGACAGCAGCATAAGATCGACGACTTCAACTATCAATTTTCTTGGCGTTAGCAACAATCAGTTTTTTTTTGGCATCGGTGTTGGTTTTGGGTCTTTGTCAATTTGATCCTCTTGGCGATCATTAGAATGAATTTGCAATATGATCTTCTTGGCGATGATTGAGCTTCGATAATCAGTTGTCAGGGACGATTGGGTTTTGACGTCGGCTTTAGGACTTCGATGATCTGATTCGTTTGACGACAATTGGACTCTTCCTAACTTCGGTGACAACAAACAGGTACAATGACTGATTTCCAATTGGTGGTGATGTTTGCGTGGCTGGAGTTGATGGTTAGTATCCAATTTATGTTTAGACAATAGTTACACTATGAAATTTTGTCCTAATACCTGTGAATTTCAAGACCCTTCGACTGGGACATTGATGGGCTTAGGTAAAGTCAATAGAGGTCTATACTATTGGGTACCTAATGAGTCTTCCTAATGTTATTTCTCCTTGCATTACATCCAATAAAATTTCCAATTGTAATACAATGCTTAATAAAACTTCTGTTATTTTCATCAAAGATTGGGTCACAGTGCCACCATTCCTCATTCCAAATGTCAAATATGTCCATTAGCTAAACAAGCAAGAATTAATTTTGCAGAAAGCACTTCCACAACCACTCAACCTTTTGCCCTGATCCATCTTGATATTTGGGGCCCATATAACAGCCCAAATCATGGTGGATCCAAATTTTTCCTTACCATTGTTGATGATTTTTCCTAGGGGACATGAACATTTCTCATGCAATCCAAAGCCCAAACACTTGCCCATATTAAGCACTTATTCGCTATGGTCAACACTTAATTTCATACATCAGCCCAACGAGTTAGAACTGACAGTGCTAGAGATTTTTTCAACCATAGTTGTTCTTCCTTATTTTTATCCATTGACATTCTTCATGAAAGTTCTTGCACCTATACCCCACAACAAAACGGGGTTGTTGAAAGAAAACACCGCCATCTCTTAGAAGCAGCCTGACCCAAAACACCAAGCTACCATACCTGTCGCATTCTGGGTTGAATGTGTGATCACAGCCATATACCTAATCAACCGCATGCCGACCAGAGCCCTTCATGGAAAGACTCTTTTTGAGATATTATTCAAGAAGCAGCCAACCATTGATCACCTTCGAGTGTTTGGCTATCTCTGTTATGCTGCTACTCTTAGATCCCATGATAAGTTTGGATCTCGGGCCACTCACTGTATCTTTATGGGCTATCCCACGCTTTAGAAAAGTTACAGACTTTATGATCCAACTAAAGACCGCTTTCTAATATCTAGAGATGTTATGCTTCATGAAGACATATTCCCTTTTGCCAACACTTACTTGGTTCCATCTTCATCTCCATGGCTATTTTATGACGATGCTGCTCCTACTCTACCAGATCCTCTCTTTTCTATGATACTTGCTCCTAAGGCTCCTTAGCAACCTACTGATATTGATTTTGATACTGATCCTGATACTGATTCAACAGCTATTGACAATATTCTGACAGAGTCCTCACCTCCAAATTCTCTTCCAGAGTCTCCTGATTTAGTTCCAGCATTACCCATCTGCCGAACTACTCGTTAGACTCGGCCACCAATCTGGATATAGATTATGAGTGTCCTACAATATCAGATTCTTCAGGTACTCGGTACCCTACCTCTAATTATATGAACTATGATTGTCATTCTCCTATTCAAAGAGTTTGTATCAGCCACATTTCTGGCGACCAAGAACCGACTTGTTACTTAAATGCGGTCAAGCATTCCCACTGGCGCCAAGCAATGGCTGATGAACTTGCTGCTTTGAATCAGAATCACACATGGGATTTAGTACCTCATCCTACTCATAGAAAACCCATTGGCTACAAATGAGTTTACAAAATCAAGCACCATACCGATAGGTCAGTTGAATGTTAAAAAGCCCGCTTGGTAGCTAAGGGCTTCACTCAATGTAAGGGGTTTGATTATCAAGAGAACTTCTCGTCGGTAGCCAAACATGTCACTGTCCGTGTCTTCCTTACAGTTGCTTTGGTTTGCGACTGGCCTCTGCATCAAATGGACGTTCATAATGCTTTTCTTTATGGGGACCTCAATGAAGAAATCTATGTGGACCTTCCTCCGGGAATCCACAGACAGGGGGAGCACACAATATGTCGTATGCGAAAATCCTTCTATAGTCTAAAGCAAGCATCTCGACAATGAATGAGAAATTCATAATAGCTCTCATTGGCATAGGATTTGTTCAGTCCAAACATGACTATGCAATGTTTACTCGGCATAGAGGTAAAACATTCATTGCTCTAATTATCTATGTTGACGACATTCTCATTACAGGAAATGATGATGTAGGCATTGAATCCTTAAAAGAACATATAAACAGACAATTCCGAATAAAGGATCTAGGAGAGCCAAAATATTTCCTAAGAATCAAAATTGCAAGATCTCCAACAGAAATATCTCTCAGCCAATGGAAATACGTCTTAGAATTCATTTATGATTCTGGGCTACAGGATGCAAAAAATGATCCACCTTGGAAGATCCTATAAACTACAAAAGACTTGTTGGTCGACTAATTTATCTCACAATGACTTGACCAAACATCAGTTATGCAGTTCACATTCTTAGTCAGTTCATGCACGGACCTAAATGATCTTGCATGGATGTAGCAATAAAGGTATTGCAATACTTGAAGGGGTGTCCTGGTTTGGGACTTCTCCTCCCTCATAACAAAGGTTTAGATATCATAGGACATTGTGATTCAGACTGAGCCACAAGTTCGATGACAAGGAAATCACTCACTGGGTTTTGTATAAAGCTGGGGGGAGCACTTATTTCTTGGAAAATAAAGAAACAATCTACTATATCCCTATCTTCAGTACAAGCCAAATACAGAGCCATGGCAAAGACTACATGTGAGATCATCTAGATTCTGGGCTTCCTGGAAGGATCTTGAAGTACAAATAAGGGAACCCGTTCCCGTTCTCTTACCTGTGATAACAAGGCTACAAATGACATAACGGCAAATCTAGTATTCCATGAAAGAACGAAACATATAGAAATTGATAGCCACTTTGTGAGGAGCAAAATACAAGAAAGGGTAATTAAGACTTTACATATTCGTGCTTCAAAACAATCAACATATATTTTTACAAAAGCATTATGCAGCAGATATCATTCATATCTACTTAGCAAGCTTAGAGCTTTCAATATCTACAAACCACAAGCTTGAGGGGGAGTGATGAAACATAAAAGGGAATGCTACAAATTTCCTTGATCTTAGCCCCATAAGATCAAGGAAATTATTTGTGTATTTATGTGTAATTAAGTTTTATTCAATCACCCTAATAGCTGTGATTGATTGAATGATTTACAGGGATCCTAATTCCTATTTTACATTTACAAATTTGTATAAATTGCCCAATGTAGAAGCTTAGAATTTGATTCAATATACAGAAAAGTATTTCTTCTCTTTCTCTTCAATTTTCTCTTCTCAGGCATACTCTAGCAGCATTGCTCTTCTTCTCTTGCCTTCTCCTTCAATCTCGGACACTTCTCCTTTCTAATTTGTGTTGCATTTTGAAAAAGTAATAAAAGTTACATGAAATAATGAATTGAGGTTAAAGTTATATTAAGTCACAAAAGAAACATTCATAAAATATAAAATTTATGATTATCTTATAAACTTGATTTTGCATGTATATAATAATGTCTCATCAGAGTTTTTTTTTTTTTTTTTTTCAAATAAAATATATGTTAAAAATGAGTGAATAAATAATCAATCTTGATCAAAGATGCAAATTTGAATTTTTAACCGAATCCAATTTTCTATAATGTTTCAAATGAAATAATCGGATATTATTAATTGGAGGACAATGTTTTAAAAAATCGTTAGAAAAAAGACACAAATCATCATAGGAAAAAACACCATTTAAAGTCCCCTGCATCATACTCGTCTGAAAGGTTTATCAATTATCAATTTGTTCATTTATATAAAAACTAATAATTCTTAAGTGTATTTTACAAACCAAACGCTTAAAGAGAGTCCAGAGTTTTGATATTTAAAGCTTGTTTCTTTCAGTTGGTTAACATTATAAAATAAAATTACTACCTGAGCCCTTTTTATTAGACTTCATCTAGTAGCAATCTTGAACTCTTAACGGTGGAAAATTATGGCATGATTATTGTAATTTTATTGAGGATTCTAAGCTAGCATACTCTGTACACTCAGAATTTGAAAGATTTTATTTCCTCTTATAATCAGCCTTTCCCATTCAAATTAATATTTACCCTGAATAATTTGGTCCTTCTTGTCATCCTTATTGTTTGAGCCATAAATCAAGTAGCCAAGCTGCTAAAGTAGCATGTGAATTCCATAATACAATACCAGAGAAGCCAACCCAGCCTGTGTATCCCACCTGCATACACAGAATAAATATTCTATGCATATTTTTCATAAAATCCTCGTATTGGAAGTTGATAAAAGTTCGCACAACTTGTCTTCTAACAATGTTATTTTAGGATTTTCGGTGATCTGGACGTTTGTGGTTGAGATGAACTGTATAATCCATTATGACCCAAATACAATAGATTCTGGTTTCTTCTGGTATTTTATCATGATGGAATAGGGTAATTTCTTGATTAACAATTCTAAAATGATTGGTACAAGGCACGAAAGTAATGATGATTCCACTTTTTTTGCCTCTAAAATTTTTCCAATTCTGCAATTGTATTGCTACAGTTTATGTTCTAGATTTAACTCTAACGTTCTTTGAAAAGCAATTACCAAAAGATATTTACATTCCTTGCTATTGGTAAATTGACATGACAGATATCTGATATATCCACCCACATATGGAGCTAAAACATCATTAAGAGACCGAAAAAAAAAAAAACATAGCATTGCTAGTTGCGACCCCAATGTAACTAGCAAAGATCAATGTAGAGATTCAATTTGTCAAGCTCTGTTACGAGCCTCAGTTTTCATAAAGCTGAAAAATTCTAAAATCAGTTTGATTTATCATTTCTCCGACTGGCACAGTTTTAGTAGTAAGCATGGTCAAATGACTCAAAAGCTCCAAGTACAAATTAAGAACAACAGCACTAGCGAATAAAAAATAAGTAGCACCACAAGTCTTATATATTAGAACCCTTAGGGTCTGCTTGGGAGTTTCAGGGTAGCGGTTATGAGAGTAAACCATCGTAGCGGTTTTGAGGGTAAACCACTGTAGCGGTTTTGAGAGGTTTTTAGTAGCGGTTTTTAAAATATCCAACCTGTGCTTGGGAGTTTATTTTCCAACGGTTCTGACAATTTTTTAAAATGATAAATTTACCTATATGCTCATAAAGTTAAAACACTCTCTTTCACTGAATTAACTTTGATAAATACAAATAATGCCTACATTTTGGCTCAACTTTAAAACATTTGCTTAATTCAATTTTCACACAACAGCTTTTATTAACTTTATAATTAATTCAATTCCTACATCAAAAGTAAAACATGTGAGCCATAAGTAATATATTTAGCTATGATATAATTTTCGAAAGAATTATCAATTCATTCTTTTGTGCAGTAGTTAACATTTATCTCTCTTTGGATCCTTTTTGTTTGTCTACCCTTTTGCCGTGTATAAAAACAAGAAAAGAGAAAGCCTATCTTCCTTTTTGGCGATTATCTTATTACTAATTCCATCACTTGCTCTCTTCCACGCAAATTTTTGATTCTCAATGCTCTTTATTTTGCTCATTCTTTCGAGGACACTGTTAAAGTTTACACTACATAATCGCTGCAGAAACTTTACTATGACTTGTCTTGTGTCAATTCTTTTTCAAAAGCTAATTTGCAGATAAAGTGTGAGAGAATAAAAACTAGGTCAATCGTTTTTTTTTTTTTTGGGTGCACTAATTGGTGTTGAAGCAAAGAAGACATCAGTTCATGGTATCAATCATGCTAGCCACCATATGGGCCTCACTTAGCTATCTGTAATTTTGTTCTCTCATTTCAACCAACGCCTATATTTAGATCCCAGGTACTGATATATTGCCAATGTGTTGCAATCCTTTTATTTGTACAGCAAAGTGCAAACTATAAGATACTACATAATCACGCATAAAACAATAATTGATATCTCCACAAATGTCTTAGTCTTGGTTAAACTCAATTGATAGCTCCACAAATGTCCAGTCTTGATTAAACTTACTACCCCAGATAGCCCTTTTTGATCCAACACCTGTCTCTCTTCCATTGACTATTTCCATACATCTTCCATTGAAGCCATCTCATGTCACCCACCTACTCTGCTAACCCCTCATCAAATTATCATCTTTATTGGGTGGAACAAATGAGGAAACAGTTGAGAGAAGTTTAGAACAACAGTAACATACCTGAATTAATTTGTTTTCAAGCTTCACGCAAACGTTAATCAAAACTGCACTGCCCAGAAAGTATATGAAGTAATATCAAACTCATAATCTTAATCAATGTGGGTCAGGACACAGCCCTTCATACATGTAAGACTAACAATAGTATAAGGCCTAACATCTGAGTCTGAGAATATCTATTACACACTTTCGGGTTGTTTGATTTAAGAATGACAGATCAACAGGTTTTGGGATTTCTTCCTACCAAGCAGTAATTCATACAAGAAAATACCAAACGTCCACCAATCAACAGACTACCCATGACCATCTCCTCTTATTATCAAAGAAAAGCTAGTGAAATAATGAATCAACTCATAAACAGGCATCAAAATCCAATCATGACAATCACATTCAACAAAAGCAAAAGTGACGAATGATCAATCATGCAAATACATTGACAAATCCATAAAAGAAGCAAGAACCAAATGGGAAATCACCTTATCTCATGTAATTATTCTCTTGGTTGACGCCTAATTTGCTGAAAGTGAGGAGAATCTAATACAAACCCAAACGAGTTGTGTGCGGCAAAGGGCTTTGTGTGCAGCAAATTAAAACCATTCGTGTGCAGCAGTAAGAGAATTGTGTGCTAGAGAGAAGTGAACAACAATGACAGATTTGAGAGATTTGTGTACTAGAGAGAATCTACAGCAGCGATAGATTTGTAAAAGGGAGTGGAAAGGGGTTTTTTTGGGGATAAAAGTTTTAAACTAGTGAAAACACCCCGATTTGGGGTGTTTTATAAATCCCTCAAAAATACACTACACTGGTTTTGGGGGATTTTTAAACCCCTCAAAACCAAAGCCTATTAAAAATCTGGCAAGTGGAGGTTTTTAAACACCTCAAAACCAGTCTAATTAAAAACCCCCAAAACCAGTGAAAAAAAAAACTCCCAAGCAGACCCTTAGGGGGTGTTTGTCTGACCTTATGAAAATTAACTTATAAGCAACAATTGCTTATAAGCTAATTTTAGCTTATAAGCATTTGAAATTTTAAACAATTACGTGTTTGGTTAAAATACTTATAAGTGATTGATAAGTAGTTGACGTGTTTGGTAAAATGTGGCTTATAAGTACATTTTACTATAAAATGACTAAAAAGGGTATTACATTAAACAAAGGTATACTATAGAATTTTAAAATTAATCAAGGATAATGTGGTAATATACTTGGTCAAACTAGCTTATAAGCAGAATGCTTATAAGCAAAAAATAAATAAATAAATAAATAAAAAAAAAAAGTACCTCCTCCCTAACTTACTTTTTTTTGGCTTATAAGCTCAAAAAAGTTATAAACAAACAGGTCAGTTTAATTTTAAAGCTTATAAGCTAGTTTGACCAGCTTATAAACTTAGACAAACACCCCCTTAGTTTCATACTCTACAACATTACAAGATCCAGAGTTATAGACAAACATTCAATATCATTTATTTCATCACAACCTGAACTTATTATTGCTGTAGAAGCAGTAGTACGTTTAGGAGAGCTATGACTTGTTCAGAATAATCGAACCAAGCAATTTAACTTTTGCTTCAATGATGCAACTGTCATCCACCAAATAACCCTATTCCGGATCTTTCAATGTATCTAACAACATGAATTGTGAAAAACCCCAATCCCTGGCTCTGGACAAAACATATGATCTTCAACTGGAATCAAGGAAGGAGCACAGGTTCATAACACCAAATTTCATGAGAAAAACCTTCCATAAAAAAAGTAAATTCATTGACAGATCCAATTGAACTAACCTATTTTTTCAATGATGCAAAACGAGATTTGCAAACAATTTAGCATTAATAGACCGATCAGACGATAATTAATTGAAATATATTTTCCCTTGCTGTCTTTATTTCCAGTAGGGTAGAGAATAACATTCTTGCCAAGACATTTAATCAGCGTAGGTTGTAATTTGTATGGGCAATATATAGCGATGAGAAGTAAATATATATTCAATCAACGCCAAAAGCAATCATGCATATACAAACCATTTGTCGGGTTCGAATGATTTAGAAATGTATCTTATATCATTCCAGGTTGTAAATTTTTTAACTATCCAGGTATGATAATGAGGTAGATTAATCTTCCATCTTTGATATATAAAAACTACCCCTTAAAAATATTTTTGACAACAAAAACCTCCGCACCAAAGACACAAGTGTCTTTGATAAGGTATCCGTTTGATGGATTACGAATCATTTCTAGGTCCAAGAATTTGGAGATGCCCCATTCTGTCTTCGTTGAATGGAAACGCCTTATTCTCCTATCTAGCTACATAAGAAGAAAAAGAAAAGACAAATAAAATATATATACCAAAGAGCTAGAAAAGATAAATGTTGCTGAATTATATATAGAGAAATAAACTACCTTGAATAGCAACATAATTGTCCTGAAGTTGACCAAATACGAAGAAATTGAAAATCACATTGATTTCCCACCCAGCTGGGAGAGAACTAATTTCTACCAATTCTAAGTAAATAGATATATGACCTTCCCCTTTATTCTCCTTGTCCCTCTTTGGATAGGATACAATTTTCTGTAATTGTAGATGAAAGTCAAATTGTTAAAAGGAGATCTAAATATGTATTTGTATCTATATATATACACAATATTGATATTATTCTTACTGAATCAAATATTAAGTCCCCTATTTGGCTTAATTCTCCAAAAAGTTATAAACAATTAAACTGTATGAGATGAACTTGTTTAAATTGTTAAGAGATGAGAAAGACTGAATTTTTAACAAGTAATGACTAGATGGGGTGTCCCTTAACATTGGAAGAAGATACAGATTTGTGAGATAATAAGGAACGTGTTAGGGCCAAAAAATGTCCTTGGCCCAAATAGGCCCAAATAGGCCCAAAGACAAAGACACCTTCAACAAAGCTCGAAGCCATGACCCAATTCCGATTAGACTCGCAATAGAATTTGCATATTAGGTCCTCTTAGCACACCTACCCTGTTGCTCACTGTTTGAGCCTAATTAGCAAAGGCTCTGATTCGTTTATGCTTGTCTAGGCCTAGGCCCTTTGATTCAATATCACCTATTGGACCTAGGGTTTACTTAGACCCCAAGGTTGCCTACTTCTTATTTCGGTACTATTCAGATTCTACCAAAGAGGTCCGTTACTATCCTAACTCATCTAAGATCCGTATCTTAGACCAACTAGGACTCCCTTTCCTACTAAGGTAAGGGAATCAAAAGCCTTCCTATTCAATAAACCTCAACCTCCAAAGGACTCATAGTCCTACAAGGACTCATAGTCGTACTAGGACTTGAAGATCCTACAGTTGCTATTTAAACAGAGGCCAACCCTCTCACAGAAAAAAGAAACATTACACCTTCTAACCCCGTAGTTCTCACTCTTGAGAACCTCGCATCATAGCCATAGTTATAGTCTCTGACTAGACTTCTGGTAACCTTCTCTTTCCTTAAACCTCACTAAATTAGCCTCATTCAACCTTGCTGACTTGAGCGTCGGAGTGCCTACGGTAAACACCACCCTGATGTTTTTGGTTCGCTTCATGCTTGTTTTCTTGCGTGTGCAGGTACAATGGATTACTGGTGGTCTCAACCTCATGGGATCAGACCCTATTTTCGTAACGGTAGATTTTTTGCATCTACAGTTTGGCGCTCACCTTAGGGGCCTCTAGCAATCATTCATCTTTCAAACCCTGTTTCGCAAGGAAACTCCCTATGGCTAAAAATTCAGATAACACCAATCCTGGTTTCGAGGCCAGACTCAAAGCCTTAGCTGCCCTTATGCAACATCACTCAAACAAGGTGGTAGCACTAGAAGCCGAGAACGCTACCATCGAGACCAAAAATGCCTCCATCCGGGCCAAAAACTAGTCTTTGAAAGAAAAGGAGAGTCAATTTTATGACCTTAAGCTTCAGCCTTGCAGGTACAACCCAATCATTTTTGCGTATTGGTTCCGTCCATGCAACCTCTCCAAACTCCAGATCACAGATTGACCGCCTCAGATACTAGATCTTGTCATCTCTATTCAACGTTAGTAGACAATTCAGCCAGAATCCAATTGAGCGAGGACTGCCAACAGAGCCACTTTCGGTCGACCCATTCCAAGCACGAGATCAAGACATCCAAATAAGAGAAAGCCCACTGCAATAAAAGCCATCCATCCTTGCCATCCCACCTCATCTCCAATAAACCATTCCTACACAAATCCCACTTGGCTCGACTTAACCTTGCAGGTCGAGCGGACTCCCTTACTTTCAATCCACCCCGCTCGAGTCCATGCATCCCCACGGACTGAGTGACTCCCAAATAATCCCTCTCACCATCCATGCAGGCCAAAACACCCGATCAATCATAGTGGGAACCACCCAACCCAAGGGAATGAATGGAGATCCAAATTACCAAGTGGCACAAGATGGGATGATTCGCCAAACTACCCCTCGTGACTTGAGCCAACGAAACACACTGAGTGCGAGTCGTATGACGAACCAAGCCAAACTGGTGGCCTCCACCTTGCCTATGGGTGTACACAAACCGAGTAGTTCACAAACTGCTCGGGCTTGGCTTACAGATGCTTGAATCTGACTCGAAGTCTGACGAGCCGAGCATAATCTCGAACTGCTCAGTTCTTATACAAACCGAGTACCAAATATGGTGGTACTCAGCTCCGAGGCTCGTCGATCTTCTTAAGCTCATCGGTGAATAAGATATCGAGCGCGAACCTGATCACCATCTCTGGGCTCGCGTCTTTGTTAAAGACTAAATGGCGCCCTCCTACTCCCACTCAGTCTCCCTCCAAAAAGAAACACAAATACCCAAAATCCCAAACTTTCTAAAATCTAAACACAATCCTAAGACTCGAGAGAGACTTTCCCTCCCAAGTCCCAACCCCAACCTCCCAAGTCCTAACCCTAACTCGACAACCCCAATCCCAGAACTAGTCAAAGAAAGGAGAAGACATATTCCTCTCTTAAGCTTCAACCCTCACATCGAAATAAATCAGTGATTTCCTACAAAGTAAGCCGAAAAATCGATTCTCAAGTTGTTTCTCTCTACCAAAGACTCTATCCTCAACCCCAAGTCCCCGAGACCCCGACCCCAAAACCAATTGAAGAGCTTAGCTTCCTCTCTGAAGTTTCAAGTCTGACTCGTCTCTCTCTCTCTCTCTCTCGATTCTGGAATAGTATTAGCTTGAGGTTTGTGTTTGTAACTTTTTTAAAATCAATCCCCAATCCTTGTTCAATTTATCTCTAATTTTTCTTTATATTGTGTTAATTTTGTTGAAAGTTGACACTTAAAGATTTTGTTTTGTCATCAAACCCCTCACTCGCCAAGACAGGTTGAGGCCGATTTGTGCTTGACGCCTTGAAGCTGTGACTCTGAGTATGTGAATATCAATCCTTGCTTGATTTCAACGTGAAGCTGTGAACATCAGGTATTTGTTCTTGGCATAATAACTTGAGGTACTAACAATGCTAGTATACTACTGATTTAGTGATTATTGATACTGATCACTGAATAGTGAATACTAATCACTCAGTTGGAGTGAAATAGATAGAATTATGTTGATTTTGTTGTTGTGAGGAAGGATAATGTTAGTGTTTATATCGGGCTAGGGCGCTGGGTTAATTAACAAGATAGTCTAGTCCCTTACCTTTTTCTTGCATGATAATGATGTCAAATTTTTATTCCAAGTTTTTAAATTATATTACTATAATAACTAATCATGTGTTTTTCTTATTTGCGAACAGATATGGCATCGACTCCATTGAGTTCCACTCTACAAGGGTCACGGCCCGCAACTGACAGTAATGCAACAATTGTAGCTGTTGTTAATGAAGAAGATACAGAACAAACTGATATTAACCCTTTTGCAAGGAAAAAGAGGGCTAAGACAACTGTAATGTGGAAGGATTTTAGAGAAATGGATGTTCCTAACAGACCGAAGGCTGAATGCATCCATTTCAAAAGGAGGCTTGCTATAACGGGCACCAGGAGCACTACTCACCTTTCAAGGCACTTGAAGACTTGTGTACGGTGAAAGCTCTTTGAAAAGCAACAACAAAGGTTTTTCGAAGCAACAAATCCATCTGATCCAGGCAATGTTACTGCTATTCTTACCGGAGGTAAATTTGACATGGCAAAAATATGGGAATTAGTGGCCATTTGGGTACTAATGCATGAGCATCCTTTTATTGTTGTGGTGGAATGAGGATTTAATAACATGCAGAGGTATGCAATCCCTGAGTGGGAAAAGATTAGTCGTCGGATGTGTAAAAATGATGGTGTTACTTTATTTGAAAGGGAGAAGATAAAACTGAAGACTTTGTTGAAGGATGTTGACAGAATAAGCTTAACGACCGATTTATGGAAGTCAAGTAATCAGAGGATCGAGTACATGGTATTGACGGGGCATTTCATAAATGGTAATTAGAGGTTGCAGAAACGGATTCTAAACTTCTTGTACATAGCTCCTCCATGCACTGGTTCCCAAATTGCAGATTTAATTTATAAGTTTTTGAAGGAATGGGGTATAGAGAACAAGGTGTAGACAATATCAGTGGATAATGCATCAAGTAATGACGCAGCAATCCAAATTTTAAAGGAGAATTTGGCAATTGACAATAGGCTGCTGTGTGGAGGGAGATTATTCCATGTTAGGTGTTGCGCACACATCTTGAACCTTATTGTTCAAGATGGGCTGTCCCAAATAAGGTCCATTATTGATGATGTTTGTGATAGTGTGGCCTATGTGAAATAGACGGAGAGTAGGCTTATTGTTTTTTCAAAGATAGTGCAAATGTTACGTTTGCCCAACCGAGCTGATCCTGGACTTCAAAACAAGGTGGAATTCCACTTTTGAGATGTTGTCCATTGCAGTAAAGTTTAAAAATGTCTTTCAAATGTATAAAGAGAAAGACCCGCATTATAATTGCTGTCCCACCGTAGAGGAATGGGTAAAGGTAAAGCAAGTTTGTGAAGTGTTGGGGGTGTTTAGTACCATTACTAATATCATTTCTGGGAGTGAATACCCAACTGCAAATCTATATCTCAGAGAGATTTTTTGGGTTAAGGTTATGCTAGATTAGATGTCAATGGATGAAAATGTTTTTATTCGACATATGGTTAAAAAAATGAAATTGAAATTTGATAAGTATTGGGGAGAATGCAACTTGTTGATGTGTGTAGTAGCTGTCCTAGATCCTAGGTGTAAAATGGCGGTGTTGGACTATTGTTTACCTAAAATGTATGGTGAGATTGATGCCCAAGTACATAAGAACAAAGTTAAAGATGTATTATATCAAATTTACCAAGAGTATGTTGATGATTATCAATCTCAATCCTCAAACATTGAACAACCAACTGCAATGGTTCCTCGGGCCATGAACAAACATAACCTAATGTGTTTGGTTTTGCAATGTTTGCAGAACATATGAAAAATGGTTCAAAGTATTCCACCAGAGGAATCAGAGTTAGATAGTTATCTGGGAGAGGGTTGTTTCATGTTTGCGGAGGGGGATTGTATGAAATTTGAAGCATTGAAGTGGTGGAAGGTTAATACAATGAAGTATCGAATCTTATCTAGGATGGCTCGTGATATACCACAATGGCTTCGGAGGCCTTGTTTAGTGCTGGCATCAAAGTAATGGAAATGTATTGAGCCTCATTGTCTCCCAAAATAGTACAAGTGCTCCTTTGTGGAGGTGATTAGTGTCGCCATTTCAATGGAGTTCATAGAAAGAACAAAGTAAGTGTAAATTGTAATAGGTGATTAGTATTTATGCATTTTCACTTACTGGTTAGTAGTTACTTTCATTTTTGTAACTGAAACTAATATTTTCCCTTGATGTAATTTAGAAGAAACAAAAACAAGTAGAGATTCAGCATCCAATCGAGTGAAGCTTACGAAGCTTGAATGCATTTTTTGGCCAAAATCCTAAGGTATCCATCAGCTCTTAATCACTTATGTAGTTATATTTCATAATAAAACAATTTTTATTCTTCATTTACAAGTCATTTACAACTGCCCTTTTGTCTTAATGTTCAGGGTTTTTTTGCATATAAAGGTTGGTTTTTGTAAGGATCTGTTGGTTGTTTGAGAGGGTGGAGAAGAGATATGTTTCATAATACAAAGGTTGGTTTTTTTAAGTGTTGTTGTGAACCTAAGCTGTGATGATGTTATTGTGATTCTTGTGAAGTGTTTATTTATGTTATGTTATTGTTGAACTTGTGATGTTGTTTGAGAGAATGGACTATGGAGAATAGATGTGATTCTCGTGAAGTGTTTATTTATGTGATTTTATTGTTGAACTTGTGACTCTTGTGCAGTGTTTATTTATGTGATGTTATTGTTGAGCTTGTGATTCTTGTGAAGTTTTTATTTATATTATGTCTATTGAGTTTTAAATTGGAGACTTTGTTGATTTTACCTTACATGTTTGTCCTGAAATTTAGATATTCTGTAATTCTAATTAGGGGGTGTTTATTGTTGCTGCAGGTTTTTTGAATTTGGAGTTCTAGACTTTGCTGGAAGGTCTTTTGCTTTTTGCTGGGCATAATATGTTTGTCCTGATTCCTAAAATTTTATAATTCTAATTAGGGTATTTATTGTTGTTGCAGCCAGCAGGTTTTTTGAATATGGAGTTTTAGACTTTGCTGGAAGGTCTTTTGCTCTTTGTTGGGTAGAATATGTTGGCCTGAAATTTTGATATTCTATAATTCTAATTAGGGGCATTTATTGTTGCCGCAGGTTTTTTGAATATGGAGTTCTAGACTTTGCTGGAAGGTCTTTTGCTCTTTGCAGGACGAAATATGTTGGCATGAAATTTAGATATTCTATCATTCTAATGATGTATATTTTGTTGATGCAGGTTCAAAGTGTAAAAGTCTGGTGAAAGTAAAGGTGAGTAGGTTATGCGTGACTTGGCTGCTCAACTGTTGTAAATTTGGTGTTGCTTTGCCAAATGCCAATAGGTTGTATCATGGCTGGTGTATATTTTGTTTTATGTTAGTTTGGACTTTGGAAGCAGTTGGCTTAGCCATTATATTATGCATGTGAATGAGATAAATCCAAAGTCCCAAGTCCCAACCTTTAAATGTAATTATGTATTATGTAAATATGTACTGGCTCCTTGTAATTATGTATTATGTAAATATGCACTGGCTCCTTAATCTTGAAAATATTAATCAAGAAGCTTCTCCTCTGGATTTTGTAATCATGGATTCTCAACTTAGATTCAGTTGAAAATGTAATTTGATTGCATGTGTGGTTTCAATTTTAGTTTGTAATATGTATATAAAATTGTTAAACAAGCTTTTAATCGAGCTCGATTTCGAGCCTGGTAATGAGCACATACTCAAGCAATAAAACGGAAAAAAAATAGAGCTCTATTAACGAGCCTAGCTCAAAATCAAATCGAGTTCAAGACATTCTCGAGCCAAACGAACTATTTGCAAGCACCAACTAATTGACGATCTCAATCTCGGATTTCCCTGCTCATCGAGCTCGAGCTCGAACTATAGCCTAGTGAACAGATTGCTAGCTGAGCACTGTTCGGCTTGGCTCGGCTTGTATACACCCTTAGCCTCACCCATGGAGCAAATATTGGCCAAAAGATTAATTGACATAGAAGGCAATGATGAGGCGTATACTTGGAGTGCCAATCCCAACAAAAAAGAGTTAACCTTACAGCTATGTCGATTCACCTTTTGTGGGTGTAATTGCATTAGTCGAGATGCCACACAAATTCACCATACCTAGCATGAAGCCTTATGATGGCACAACCGACCTAGATGACCACATAGCCTCATACAAATAACGGATGTTCACCGCTTTAATACCCTGAAAGTTGAGGGAAGCCTGCATGTGTAAAAGCTTCGGCTCCAGCCTCTTTGGACCAGCCCTTCAATGGTATACTAACCTTCCAAACAACTCAATCATCTCATTCGCTCAGCCCACCGACACCTTCGTTGAAAAATTCGCTAATAGCAAGAAACTCGAGAAGCTGTCAGCCAACCTATACAGAGTCTACCAGAAGAGGGGGGAGCCGCTGAGAAAGTACGTTAGCAGATTCAATAAAGAAAAAAAATCTTCATCCCATCTTGTAATCTAGAGATAGCGGTAGATGCTTTCAAAAAGTGTTTCCTCCCAGATGAAGAACTATACAAAGATTTGACAAAACTTGGCTACACCACAATGGAAGATGCCTTAGCCAGAGCAGCGATCCAGATCAGATGGGAGGAAAACAAGGCGAACCGAATGAGGCATGGTAGATATGATGACCGTCACCAAAGGCAGAGTGAAAGAAGGCCAGAGTCCAGATTGTTTGAGCTCTGTTATCAACCCCTTCCTTGCAATCCAAGTAGAATAAAAAAACCGTATGATCGCCAACCCGACCAGAGCCACAGATAGGCCATCAGGATCAAAACAATTCAAGATTCCAAAGTACAACCTCAACGTTGAACTAGCTCAGGTCGTGGCAATCATGAAAGGGATGGGCTTACTATAAAGTAGCCAGCCAAGCTCAACCTTGACGCAAAGAGGGACACGACCAAATGGTGTGAATTTCACGGCGATCATAGTGATAACACCACCGATTATATCACCCTAAAATTTGAAGTTGTAGCACTATTGAAGAGGGGACATCTCTGAGATCTATTGACAGATAAAGGGAAGAATACAGTTGGCCAGAGAAGCTCGAAAGAAACATCTCCCCCTTCACGGGAACCGACACCAGAGGGGTTCTGCTCCATTATCTCTAGAGGGTTAGAAATCAATGGGGTGAGTTATTCCTCCACCAAGCGCTATGCTTGAGCCAGCCATCACCTAGAAGTTCGGTCCATCCATCAATCCCCTCAGGCGCATACCAACCAGATCATTCAGTTTGAAGATGATGAGCCAATCACCTTAGCCGCCCCTCATCACGATGTTTTGGTTATCTCCCTCTAGATTACCAACATCCTGGTCAAGAGAGTATTCGTAGACGAGGGATCCTCAACAAACATCCTCTTCCTTAAAGTACTGAAGGCCATGGGACTGGATGAATCAAACATCAGCAGATGGCCAACTATCCCCTGGTGGGGTTCAGTTCTGAGCGAAGTACACCATTGGTGAAATCGCCTTGCCTATCTACGCCAGCGGAATCAACAAGCAAACCATCTTCCTAGTACTTGATTGCCCCCATAGTACAATGTTACCTTGAGTCGACCCAAGATCCACGACATGCGAGCTGTCCCATCCACCTTCCATCAAACTATCAGGTTTCCAACAAAGTGGGGAGTAAGAGAAATCAAGAGCGATCCTAAGGCCTCAAGAGACTACTACAAGAACGCCTTCAAAGGCAAAAGTCATGATACATAGCAATTACAGTCCCATCCAACCCTTCCAATCGAGCCAGATCAACCATCCATGGAAGAGTTTGATGAAATACAGATACATTCGAACCACCCCCCGACCGAAAGACCTAGATAGGCTCTCGCCTTAAGCCCAAGATAAGAGAACGACGTATAAACTTCCTCAAGCAAAATCAGGATCACTTCGCCTGGTCCCATGCGGACATGACGGGCGTCAGCCCCGAGGCAATCGTCTACCACCTTCACATAGATTCGGATCACCCTCTAGTGAAGCAGAGGCAAAGGAAGTTTGCTTCAGAACGTAACCGAGTCATCAATGAAGAAATTGATAAGCTGCTAAGTAACAGATTGATCAGAGAAGTCCATTATGCTAATTGGCTAGCAAACGTGGTGGTTGTCAAGAAAAAAATGAAAAATGGAGGGTCTGCATAGACTTCACAGATCTAAACAAGGCATGTCCCAATGACTCCTTCCTACTCTCACATATCGACATGATGGTCGATGTGACATGATGGTGGATGCCTTCTCAGGGTACAACCAAATTTTGATACACTCTGACGACCAGGAAAAGACATCTTTCATCACAGAGAGAGGAACCTATTGCTACAAAATAATTCTTTTTGGTCTTAAGAACGTTGGGGCCACCTACCAGCGGCTGGTCAACAGAATGTTTGTCGAACACCTAGGAGACACTATAGAAGTATACATTGAAGACATGCTCATCAAGTCCCTTATGGTCGAGCAGTACCTTGACCACCTCAGCCAAGTATTTGTCGTCCTAAGGAAATACAATATGAAGCTAAACCTAGCCAAGTGTTCGTTCGGGGTCTCGTCACCAACTTGCATCAAAGACGTCCAGCGCCTTGCGAGACAAGTAGCTGACTGAAGCCGTTTCATCTCTAGATCTGTTGACAAGTGCTACCTGTTCTTCACCACACTCAAGAAATCTAAGAAGTTCGAGTGGACCCCCACCTGCGAGGAGGCCCTGCAGCAGCTAAAGAGGTACCTAACCTCTCCCTCACTTCTTTCTAAGCCTGTGGTTGGGGAAAAGCTCTACACCTATCTGGCGGTCTCGGGGACAGCCATCTCAACAGTGTTAGTTCGGGAAGAAAATGCGAAGCAGCTACCAGTTTACTATGTAAGTAAATCACTCCTTGATGCCGAGACACAATACAACCAGTTGGAGAAATTGGCACTTGCACTCGCCCTCGTCCATGCATCTAGGAAGCTCAGAACATATTTTCAATGCCACTTTATAGTCGTCCTTACCTCCTTCCCACTCAAGAAGATACTTCATAAGCCAGAGTTATCAAACTGACTCACCCAATAGACAATAGAGCTTAGTGAGTTTGATATATCCTTGCAACCACGCACCGCCATCAAATCCCAAGTGTTGGCAGACTTCATTGCTGATTTCACTCCTAACAATACCGTCCAGGTGAAAAAATAGTTATTGTCCGTGAATAGCGGGTAGTCTTCAAAGTGGACTCTCTTAGTGGATGACTCAAGTAATGTGAATGGAAGCGGGCTCGACATTGTACTTATTACACTAGAAGGGGATATCATCCAGCGGGCCATACGGTGTGGGTTCAAGTGCACAAACACGAAGCCCTTATCGTCGGACTCTCTCTGGCCAAAGAGATTGGAGTAAGAAAGCTGGAGGTAAAGTCTGATTCTCGACTCGTAGTCAACCAGCTACAAGGCACTTACCAAGCCCCCGAGACTCGAAGATGACAACTTCCTTGAACTTGGTCAAAGAAATATAGTCTGCCTTCTAAGAATTCTCTATCACCCAAGTCTCAAAAGTGGAGAACACCCATGCTGATGCCTTTACCAACCTCGACTCAAGCCTCCAAGGTTCCTCCTAGTCATCAATCCCACTACTATTCCTCCAATGGCCAGCCGACTGGAAGGAACATCCAACAAGCAAGTTGACCAACCCAAAAGAGCCAAAAGAAGTAATGGATGTCGAACCAGCTAACTCTTGGACGACCCCCATAATCAGATACTTGAAACATGATAAACTTCCAGCCGACAAGAATGAAGCACACCGCCTGAGAGCAAAAGCTGTAAGATTCACCATATACGAGGGCTAACTCCTTAGGAAGTCATTCTCTGGCTCCTACCTCAAATGTTTAAGCCTAGAAGAAGCCAAGTATGTTCTCGCCGAACTCCATGAAGGCGAATGCGGGAACCATGCAGGAGGAGGCAGCCTTGCCTATCGGGTGATCACCGCTGGTTACTATTGGCCAACTATACGCACTGACTCTACATCCTATGTGAAGAAATGCGATAGTTGTCAAAGGTTCGCCCACGTCTCACACCTGCCACCTGAACGACTCAAGTCCACCTGATAATCCTATTTTCCCTATAATTTTGCATTGAATTTTGATATGATTTAGGATACTTCTCATACAATTTGGCTCATAATCGCTACCTAATTCTATTAATTTTTCTTTGTAGGCCTAAACGATGATTTTGAGCATAAATGATAGTTTTGAGCGTAAATTCCGTAACTTGAGCTTGAAAACTCAGAATGACCTAAATTTAAAAGCTTTGGAAAGCTAAAAATTAGAGCTACAACTTTCATGTTTTAGGGTTTTCCAAATTCTGACTATAAGATGGTGAAAACTTGGATTGAAGTGGTGAACAGTACATTGGGAGCTGAAGAAAAACGTCTTTGGACGTGCTTTAGTATTTTTGCCATAACTTGAGCTGTATACCTTGGATTGGGCTGATTCTTGAACGAGTAGAAATATAATTGAAAGGTATACAATTAATATATATAATATTTTTCCAGATCAAGACTCTATCATGCTCAAATTTTGCCCGAAATATTCTCGCCACGGCAAAATTGCGTTAGATGTGAAAAATAAAACGATGCATTTTGGCTTGTTAGGGCTTCATCCTTAAGTGAGAGAGGTATAAATTAGCACAAAAAGGAAGGGAAAAGGGTCTTGGTTTGTCATTTGTAAGGCAGCTCTTGGAAGCAAAAGATTATTGAAGATTTGGGTTTCAAATTAGATAAGATTTCTCCATCTTTTGCTTGTTTTTCAATGATGAACCTTGATTCAGTTTGTTTTTGTTGTTTTATTTTGTTTTTTAGTATGAACTGAGTTTTTTAGCTAGGGTTTGATGTAACCTTGATACAATGATTCAAATTTATATGAATTGATTTACGTTGAGTTTTAATTCATGATTGAGTGTTTATCTCTTTGCTTAATAACTTTTGGATGCTTGATCACCATTCAAATGTATGTTGTTCACAATGAGACTGCGAAGTGATTTGTGATTGTGCCTCTTGGGATAAATACCATAGATTGAGCGAAAACTAGAGATAGATAAATGCGATCTATGAAATCTAGATAGAATTCCATAAAGCTTAAAAGACTTTGAACTATTAATCTTCATTTTGTTGGGTGCGGAAGTTTAATAGGGATAAGTAGGAAAATATAGCCTGAGAAGATATGTTTTATAACTTATGAAATTCGATTTTCAATCAAGGAATTAGAACTTGGGTAATAGATTCTATGATTTGGGTTAGCGTATCTAGGTGAAATCAACACCCTATCATTTTTTAGCATTGTTTAATTAGTTAAGTTGTTGGGTTTTGCTTTAATTTTATTATCATTCATTTATATTTTGTTTGCTAATTTTCCATCAATCCAATTTATTGTTGCTTCAATTAGGACTTAAACTAGAGAAATCGGTACTTAGTAACACTATCCTCGTGGGAACGATACTCTACTTATCATTTTATTACTTTTTGCGACTAGTGCACTTGCTACATATGAATGTTTATGAAAACACGCATCACCACCCTCACACATTGGCTATGCATAAAGTGGGGGATGAACATAGTTGGAAAACTCTTGACCGCGCTCGAGCAACAAGTCTTTATGTTGGCAGTCACCGACTATTTTACTAAGTGGATCTAAGCCGAAGCACTCGCCCAAGTTAGAGACGGAGAGGTAAAAGCCTTCATCTGGAAACATGTCATCTGCAAATTCGGAATACCAAATGAAATAGTCATCGACAATGGATCCCAATTCATCAGCTCAGGCTTTAGAGACTTCTGTGACATGTGGGGGATCAGGCTCAACTTCTCTATCCCTTGCAACCCCCAATCGAACAGCCAAGCTGAATTTGTCAAATAAAACAATCATGCAAACTTTAAAGAAGCACCTCCAGAAAGCTAAGGGCGCATGGGAAGATGAACTACCAGTGGTCTTCTGGTCCTATCGAACAACAGTTCGCTCATCTACTGGCGGAACCTCTTTCTTCCTCACATATGGATCCAAGGCAGTCACAACTTGGACACAATCGACAATTAAATATAAAAAATAACAAATCAAATTGCCCTCTCATTTTCAAAACATCTAAAACACTCAAAATATAGTTCTGAAACATGTAAAAAACACAAACTTTATGTTATTACCGTATTTGTACACAAAAATTAACCAAAAACAAATGCATGAGCAGCAAAAACATACAAAAAAAATAAACTCAATAACCATTTTTAAACACCAAGACCACATGAAAGAAGACCATGTAGCCATTTTTAAAAAAGAAAAAACTAAACCAACAGTGTTGACAAATGACAGTTCTCCATAAACAAGAACAAGGTTGTTTAGCCATTTTGAAGCAAAGATCTAACATACCCACCAAATCTAAATGCCTTGTGAAGAAGAAGAAACAAAAATCCATACCGGGAGAGATCAAAGATGGAGAGCTAGTAAGTGAAGATGGTGATGGGTGGTAGCCGGTGGGTGTTGAGAGATTAGAGGTGGAGAGACGAGAGAGTGAGATTGAGATGGAGAGACTTTACTTTTTTGTTTTAGGTTTAAGTTTTTACTTTAAAGTGCTAATGAAATTCGGATCGGATACGAATATCCAATTTTTTTTCACACTTGATCCGTATCTGATCCGGATATTCGGATTTTTCTATTTTTACTATCCGAATCCAATCCAGATTTTCGGATATCCGGTTTTTCTAGATCAGATTTCGAATAATTTTGCACACCCCTAGTTGGTGTAGAATTCTGTATCAACATTTTGGAGCTAGAAGGAGGGCCTCTGTCAATATTTCAAATATTTCAGCAAACGTTCATCGTAATTTACTTGTTCTAGGGCCAAAATGGTGTACACCAGACCGAAAACTACCACCGAAAATCACGAGAACATGGAAACCACCTACCAAAAGGTGCAACAATAGAACGCTGGGCGCCGACCACCTGTGTCGCCAACTTAGCACACCGCGAACAACCAGGGGGTAGGGACGTCAGCCCTCGAGAACTGCCAGCTGATGGAGATGATCAAGACAATGGTTGCATAGGCAGTGCAACAGAACATGGCTGAGCTAAGGAACCAACAACCAGTTGCCTAGAACCATGACCAGCCGCGTTTCGCCAATGCAATTGATAATTTGTAGATTATACTGTTTTTCTTATTTATTTGGTAGGATTTTCGGATACTTTCCTTTGAATTTAGGCTTGAATTGCCACTTAATTCGTTCATTTCATATTTCAGGTCTAAAATGCATTTCCATATCGAAATGAAGCAAAAACGAGGTCAATCAATTCAAATTCGAGAGTTTTTAGAGTCAAGAATGTTAGAGGTTGATTGGAAGCACCCTTGAAGCTAAGATGAATGAGAAGGAAACAGAAAATCGAAGATTCAAGTGTTGGAGCATGCAAAGGCAGTTCTGTAAATTTAACTAAATGGAGTAAGAATTTCACCCCAGCAAAAAGCATTTTCGCCACGACATGAAACTCTCAGGTTCAATGTCGTTGCGATGCCGCAAAGAATTCTGGAAACTTTTGTTTTGTAAAAACGTTGTGTTTTACTTGTATTGTTTTAGTTCCTAGGGTTTGTCACAACTTGGACACAATTGAAGTGTCGGTCCCTTCAACCATACTCCAATGGTCAGATGAAAAAGCCAACAGCCATAACCTTTGTCACAACTTGGACATAGTCGACAAACTACACGAGCAAGCAAACATCTACAATGCCATCTACTAGCAGCAGGCTGCTCAACACTACAACTGTAATATAAGAGTAAGAACTTTCAAAGAAGACGACTGGGTCCTCCACAAAGTCTTTCAAAACACTAAGGGGATCAACTTTGGCAAGCTCGGCCCTATCTAGGAGGGACCCTACAAGATCGCCAAGGAAGTAGGAAAGGGTGCCTACGGATTTCAAACCCCCGACGGCAAGGACATCAACAATAGTTGGAATGCAATCCACCTCAAACGCCACTATTTTTAGTCAGATTTATCTCAGCGTCAATTCTTTATTCTTGTTTCTGTTTTAAAAAAAGGATGAATGGGCCTGTCCACCTCCCTCACCTTTAGTTGGCCTCGTAGCCTGAATTCAATAAAAGAACTATTTAGTGATATACTGACTTACACCTTCAGTTGGCTTAGACCGACTTAACAATTCAAGCAAGCTCACACTTTCAATCGGCTCAAACCGACTCATCGACTTACACATCCAGTCGACCAAGACTGACTCAACAATTCAGGCAAATTTACACCTTTGGTCGGCCCAACCCGACCAAAAACAACTCAATGGCTTACAACTCCAGTCAGCCCATACCGACATGGTCCTATAAAATCACCTTCAAGTGACACTAGCTACTCAGCCACTTGGCTTTGTCCACATCACAAACACAATCAGTCGGCTCAAATTGGCCGCATCAGTTCGCACACCCGAACCAGACCATGCTGACTCAATTACAATGTTTCGCCTAGACAAGATACATCTACGAGGTGATTACCTAGGAAAAAGGGCTCAACCCCTACACATCTACAAACAATCAATCCATCCATCCATGAAAAAAGTAGTAAAATGGAAACACAAGCTAAAACATAAAAGCCCCAAACAGCTAAGTATCAGATAAACCATAAAAGCCTCAAACGGCCAAGTATTAGATACAAAAAGGCACATACGCCATGAAAAGGCAACGCAGGCCCCATAAATACATAAGGAAAAAATAAACATAAGCCTAAGAGGCATCATGCCCCACATCATCAGTACGAGTCGTCTCACCCATCTATGCCGACTCGATCACCTTGTCACTGGCCTCAACAATCATCCCCGCAGCCTAGTCACTGGCATCCTTTGTAACCGACATTCCTAGTTGACTAGCGAGGTAGAATACCTGGTCATCGACCCGCTCCTTCATATAATCCACGTGACCAGCAACCTCCTCCTCTTTTATCTCCCGCAAAAGCTGGATGTCCTTATCCGGGTTCCAATGGGCAGTGTTCTTGACCTTATATTCTAGCATCAGCTCTCCCCTAGCCCCGATGATGGCGTCGTCAGCAATGCTAAGGCACTGCTCCCTCAGCAACTCAACCTCCACGTTCTTCTCGGCCAGCTCCTTTTGTAATCGCTCCAGCTCGGCCTCGACCTCCCTCAGTCACTGTTGGCCTTCCCGCTCAACCTTCTGGGCTGCCACCTTTTTGTGTCGTAGATTGGCGTTGGACTTAGAAACGTCCTATATTTTCTTCTCCTGTGACATAATTGATTTCCTGAGGTGCAAGCTACTTATGAAAGCCTGCATAATAAAACCACTCGATCAGTGTATAGTCACTACAAGTACAATAAGATAAAAATCTAGCTCATACTTGGAAAGCACGGGAAACCCTCTAGTCAGCAGTCGCAACCGCACCCATCTGATTTGGTCAGCTCTCATCTGTTGGGAACAGGAACGAATCGGCCAACTTGCTCATGAAGCGACTTCCGAATAGGTTGACGCAAAGGTTGGGATACTAAAAGTAAGCATCTCAGTCTCCTCATCCAAGACCACCGTCTTGGAGAACCCAGCCCCGGGCGCAAGCGGTTGTCTAGGTGGAGTCACAACCACACCCTCCACCTTCCTCTCCTTTCTAGTCAAAAAGTCCCTCTTTCGCTTCTCGCGATGTCTCGCGATGGACTTACTTGCGCTCGAGACGGCTAACTTCTTCATAGGCTTTTCTATAGTTTTAAATTCCTTAATAGTTAGTGGGTTCAACCTTGACGTACCAGACAAAATATGATTGCAGTAGTGGATGAGCAGCACATTCCAAGTTTGCTTCAGTGAAGAGAAGGGGATACCTCGTTGAATCGTACCAAGTCCAACCCACAAGTGACTCGTCCTCAAATTCGCCTCCTCCAACACTAATCGCCAATCCTTCTGCGCCCTAAGAATGTTAAGAACTTTTCTAGTTTGCACGTCCAAGCCGTCCCCACTTTGCCTGGCACGATTGAAATCAGGATCTACAAAGGAGAAACAAAATAAGACTTTAGTAATCAAAGCACGAATAAAGACTACGTTCCTCACTAGTCGCTTGCCAAGTATACGGGATCTCACCCTAGCCTCTCTCTCCAAAGACCGCTTCACCCCTCATGAAGAAGAAACATTCCTTCTAGTTTTTGTCACTCGACTGGAGGTCGGCTACGAGATGAGCCCAATCGTGCCTGGGAGTGATCGTGTACCGGCCCTTGTCCTTGTCATTCTCCTTCAGGAAATATGAGTATAGCAACTCGTGCAGCCCAAACATCACCTGATTTCGCATACAGAGGTCCTCTAGAGCCATCAACAATCTCCACCTATTCGGCATAACCTGAGTCGACACAATCATAAAATGGTTCAAGACCTCCAAGACAAGACGGGGAATAGGAAGCCTTAGCCCATCATGGAACCACTTCTCGTAGGCACTCACCCAACCTTTTGCCTCCCAATCAACCCCCTCGTATGACTTGGGCACCCTAATCTCGATGGACTTTGGAATGTGGTACATTGTCTTGATTCGCCACACATCTCTCTCCTTCAGCAAGGGCGGATAGTCCTTTCTCAATATCCCGCTATCGGGTCGACTCGACCGACTCGGCTCATCTTTAGAGCCACTATTGATGGAGGACAAACTTTCAGAACCGTTGGCTTCATTAGAGTCTTCCCAACTCGTCCCTTGCCCGTCTGAATCGTTGTCACCCGAAGCAATACCGCTCGGCCTAAGAGTAGCCACATTCACCCCATTCGGTATGCTGACTGAAACATCTCCACCCTTTAGCATCATTACCATCGTTGAGGCCTCCTCGTATTCATTCCCAGCTTCTATCTCTGGCCCCTTCGAATCACCCGACTTTGGCTGCAACATTCAACTCCTTATCTACTTGACTTAGGCAACCGACTGGCTTTTCAATACCGAATCTTATCTTCAGTTCCAAAAGCTCCACTAGCCTAGAGCGACCGACTAACAGGCTCTGAAACCAATCTAACTTTTTGCCTCCAAGAAATTTCAACTCGGTTAGGATGATCGAGTACCTACTACCTCAAGACCCCCCGTTCAGATCCCTTTCCATTTGACCTAGGAGACCGGGCGACCTACGTGACTTAGCCCTTACCAAAAACCAAACTTCTTCACTCAAACCACCTCACTTGACCTGATCTAGCAGACTGAGATGAGTCGGATGGGAAGCCTACATAAATCGATTCCATCTTCTCACCTCCCTAAACCTAGAAAGCCTAGAAAACCCAGAATCTTCAAACCCAGACCACACCAAATCGATCCTAAACACAAAATCTCCTAAACGCCAAACCAAATAATCAAAATTGCTCGCAAGCCTACCCCGTTCAAGCCAAACAAATGCAGCACCTCCTCTTTTTCAAACTCCCCTAAAAAATCTACCAAACCTCACCCAAATCCCTTCAAAAATACCATAAACACAAAGAAAGGATGAAAGAAAATGAAAAACAACATAAAGAAGCAAGTATTTACCATGAAAATGGCCAAAGTTCCCGAAATCTTTTCACTGTTGTGGAGAAAAACTAAAATATGGAGAAAACGCAAAGAAAAAAGAGAGAAATGGAGAATGAAATAGAATGAACAGTCGCCTCAACACTTTTATTGACAAAAGCTGTTAAAATTTATGCATGGCAACCTTCGATTGGTCATCGAACAGTGTGACTCCATTGTCCCTCCCAAACTTAGAAGAGAGATCTTGGTCGTACACATGTCGAGAGATGAATTATTCAGCTTCACGTTACCTATTCAAGGTTCGCTGCCACCATGTCATGCATATACCCATAGAGATGCTAACCACTCGCTCGGTTCGCCCGACCGAGTGGAGTTATCATCAGACATACTGACTATTTAACCTTGGCTTTCCAGCCTCGTGACAAACGCCGCCAAAGCAAAACACAACCTCCACCCTCTCAGTCAGCCCAACCGAGTGAACTAACCACTTGCTTGGGAGTGCGCATACACCTACTCATTTGGATTCAACCAATCAGCCGAAGGCACCACCACCAGAATGACCTAACGTATTCCACTCAATGCAATACACCAAGTGCTAACACCTTCATAGGATGGTTTGCACATCCTCTCACTCGGTTCGATACATCGAGTGAGGACACCTTCATAGGACGTTTTACACATCTTCTCACCCGGTTCGACATACCGAGTAAGAACACCTCTAGTAGATTCTTTCATGCTTTCCCTCGATCCGATGCACCGAGCGAGGTCTTCAAGGTCAACTCCACTTTCTCACTCGGTTAGATACGACAAGTGAGGGCATGTTTGTGTTTCACCTCTACTCGCCCACTCGACCTGGTATACCGAGTGCATCACCTACAATAAAAACTATACTATTTGGTTCCACGAATAGAGAAGTAGTACATTCACATATTCAACTAGTCAGTCATGAAGGACAACTAAGCACACCTTTACGCAACATCTACTCTCTAAGCTAAGCATTCCTTAACTTAGAGAGTAGGGAGCAAACTGTTAGGGCCAAAAAATGTCCTCAGCCCAAATAGGCCCAAAGACAAAGACACCTTTAACAAAGCTCGGAGCCATGGCCTAATTCTAATTAAGCTCGTAATAGAGTTTGCATATTAGGTCCGCTCAGCACACCTACCATGTTGCTCACTGCTTGAGCCCAATCAGCAAAGACCCCGATTTGTTTAGGCCTCATCATTAGCTTGTTTGGGCCTAGGCCTTTTGATCCAAGATCACCTATTGGACCTAGGGTTTACTTAGACCCCAAGGTTGCCTACTTCTTATTTCGGTACTATTTAGATTCTACCGAAGAGGTCTGTTACTATCTTAATTTGTCTAAGATCCGTATCTTAGACCAACTAAGACTCCCCCTCCTACTAAAGTAAGAGAATTAAAAGCCTTCCTATTCAATAAACCTCAACCTCCAAAGGACTCACAATCCTACTAGGACTCGAAGATCCTATAGTTGCTATTTAAACAGAGGCCAACCCTCTCACAGAAAAAAGAAACATTACACCTTCTAACCCTGTAGTTCTCACTCTTGAGAACCTCGGATCACAATCGTAGTTATAGTTTTTGACTAGACTTCTGGTAACCTTCTCTTTCCCAAACCCTCACTAAATTAGCCTCATTCAGCCTTGCTAACTTGGCGTCGGAGTGCCTATGGAAAACACCACCCTGGTGTTTTTCATTCGCTTCATGCTTGTTTTCTTGCGTGTGCAAGTACAGCGGATTGTTGGTGGCCTCAACCTCACGGGATCATACCCTATTTTCATAGTGGTAGATTTTTTGCATCTACAGAACGCTGCATGATTAATCGTGATAAAAATTAAATAAACTTATTAACTATTATACTTTAAATCAAGCACGGAATAATGTGTATATATATATATATTTATAGAGAGAGAGAGAGAGAGAGTAAAATAAACACTATATATATTTCCAATTGTAGAAAGAATGATTAATAATTAATTGGATTTTGCCTCTTGTTTCTTCTTCGTAATTATGTATGATTGACTTTTAGACTATAATTGTTGGATGTTTAATGCCATACGAATTCGATCATCCAATTTCAGAAAAGAATGAAGAAATTTCTTGATATTATATCCACAAATTTTTTACTTCATGTACATATACCTCCCTTTCCTTGTAACTAATGAGTTCCTTTATTCTTTTATTAAGGTTATATTAGTAATTGCATATCAAAGTAATTTAATCTTTGAAATCTTACTTTTAGGTTCACTAGAGGAGATTTAGTAGTGTCAATCCATATTGAGTATTGAGTATCGATTATGGTTTTGGATGATTGGATAATCATTCGATGATAAGATAAAGTTATCTTCTAACCAATTATCAATATGAAAGAAAGAATTGACAATAATGTTTCCAAGGAGTTTCAAACAGTGACTTTAATCTAGAATATACAAGTGTACAATTTTAACATCAAATTTGTATAAATATTATTTGATGACAACCATTTATCAATTCTCGACTCTAAAAGAAGTAATTGCAACATGTTTCATCAGAATTAAGACACTTTTAATTTATCAAACCAAGCAAAGTAACTTCTGTTTCAATGATGCAAATGTCATTCACCAAGTGACTTAGTTTTGGGTCCTTCAATTTAGCCAACGACATGAATTTTTCAATACTCTGGGTGTTCTTATCAGACAACTCAAAATCTGTGTGCACATTATATACATACTCTGAAATAAAATGTCTTCTTCATTCATTTGATCTTTGACACGCAGAATGAAATTCACAAACCATTTATATTCTCAGGAATACTTGAATAAGTATATAGATAAAGTGAAATTTAGCTGCCTTTGGCTTCTCCAGCTTCTCTATGGTGGAGACAAACTACCCTACAAAACATTAACAAGAAACTTCATCAGTAATTTGAGTAGCAAAGAGAAGCAAATTAAATCAACAAGTGTCAAAGGAACTTTTTATATACCATTGTTGGTCTCCAAATTGATTGGAGTAATGACAGTTATCAGGTTAAGTAAAAAAATTATTAACTTTCCAAGTATGGAAACAAGTAGCAGGCTCCTTTACCATGGATAAGCACTCCCCTTTGAAAGTGCTTTTGACAGCAAAAACCTCCGCACCAAATACACAAATGTCATCAATAAGGTATCCCTTTAAAGGGTTATGAAATGTTTCCAAGTCTATAAATTTAGTGATTCCCTATTCAGTCTTCATTGCATGGTAACATTTTTCAATCCACTCTACGTGACAAACATGTAAAGTTGCTAGAATTATACATTGTCAATGAAAAATATAAGATGCAACGGATGCAAAAAAAAAATTATACAATGATATAGTATTGCTTGTGTATATCAATGCACTTATCTAAGATACACTCATTTGATGCTTACTATCCAACAGTAGCTTCTACATCTGACAATGTAGTATCTGATTGGTCAACTCAATAGCAGGATCTTGTTGGAATTCATTTGGAAGTAGCACTTTTTGGATTACCCTCATGTTCCACTACTCGAGCTGCTAACACTCATCCTATGCTCACCAGATCCAACATTGGTTCTACTCATTCCACTTACCAAGCTCTACTATCCACAAGTACTAGGTACCTGAATGGAAAGAGGCTATGAACACTAAACATCAAGCTCTTCTGTAGAATAAAACTTGGGAGTTAGTTCCTTGTGGTTGGAAGCAAGTGGGTTTTTAAGACAAAGTTGAACTCATATGCACTTTTTGGAGGTACAAAGCCTGATTAGTGGCTAAAGGGTTTTAGCGAACCCTTGGCCTTGATTACTTTGACACTTTCTCTCTAGTAATTAAAGCAGCTAAAATTAGAGTCATCTTGTCTAGAACAATGGTTTAATAGCGATTCAGAAGCTTCACCAGGCTGGGTTTACATTTTTCCTATTCACCCAAAACCCTAGAATTTGGCATGATGATCGACAAACAATTGAAGGTCAAGATGTTGGGGCTTTTGAGGAGAAAGTTTTGATGAGTGCAATGGTGATGACGGAGTTGATATCTGGTGAGTAAATCAACCAAAAAAAAAAAAAAGCGCAACGGCAACATCCAGCTTTTGCCAGTGATGGCAAGGCTAACGGGGGTAGGGTGAGGTGAGTTTTGGTTGGGCGAAAGAGGGGAGTATTTTCGGGGTGATGGGGAGGGTTGTCAATACTGGCATCGATGAGATCTGGCATGGAATACTGACACCAGCATAAGTGATATCTGGCCGAAATTGAACCGATTTCACCTAGATCTTGGGACAATTAAGGTTACATTTGGGGTCGTCGACCGATTTGTATTTTGGGTATGTTTACTAAATTTCAAACCTATAGGGACTTAACTATAATTTTTAGGGGTATATTTGCTGAATTTTAAAAGTTTTTGTTACCTTGTTTGACTGTTGGTCAAATCGGTCAACTCAAGACCCAGCAACTTTGTCGAGTTTCACCCCGGGTTGGGTTTTAAAACATTGATCTATAGTAGTGCATCAGAATTGGGAAATTCAACAGTTAGATGTAAATAATGCTTTTCTGAATGGGGAATTAACAGAAAAGGTATTTATGATGCCCCCTGAAGGGTTTTCTACATGTTCTCAATTACAACAATTATGCAGATTACATAAGGCACTATATGGCCTTAAACAAGCTCCAAAAGCTTGGTTTGACAAACTCAAAACTGCATTGTTGGATTGGGGTTTTGTAAACTCTACTTCAGATGTGAGTCTATTCTTCTACAAAAAGGATTCTCAACTGATGTATCTACTGGTTTATGTGGATGACATCTTGTTAACAGGAAATAATAGTCAACTGATTTCTCAAGTAGTAGGGGATCTTAATAAAAAATTTGTTCTAAAAACTCTAGGGGAAGTATAGTATTTTCTTGGCTTTGAAGTTAAAAGAAATGCTTTTGGATTACTTCTCACATAGACCAAGAATGCACAAGATCTGCTGCAAGAAGTTGGAATGGAGGATTCAAAATCATGTCCTACTCCTATGTCTACTAGAGTGGAATTGAGAAAAAATGGCAGTGAAATGTTTGATCAACCCACTCTTTACAGGAGTATTATTGGAGGCTTACAATACTTGACCTTCTCTAGACACGATTTGGTATTTGTAGTAAACAAGTTGAGTCAATTCCTACAAATTCCTATTGTAGCTCACTGGACATGTAAAAGAATTTTGAGGTATGTTAAGGGCACTCTATAGCATGGTATTGCATTCACTAGGAATAAGCAGTTTATTTTGGAGGCCTATTGTCAAGGGCTAGGAGTTTCACACCCAAAAGGCTAACCTATTAGGTGGAGGGACTCCCCTCATTTATAAGCCCAAGACCTCCCCAATACGCTTCTAATGTGGGATTTGTTATATTCTCCTCCACCCAATCCTGTGACGCCCTCGTCACAGGTGGGGCCCCCTGCCTACCCGTCCACCTCACTCTCGTGTGGACCCATAATCACACGTGGACACCCATGCATAGGGGCTTGGCGGGCATCAAAAGACAGATCAAGTCTGCTCTGATACCACTTGTCACGGGTTGGGAGTTTCACACCCAAAAGGCTAACCTATTAGGTAGAGGGACTCCCCCCATTTATAAGCCCAAGACCTCCCCAATACACTTCCGATGTGGGTTTTGTTACACTATATAGATGCAAATTAGGCCAATGATGTCAATGACAGAAGGTCGACCAGTGGGTATAATGTGTTTCTTGGTGGTAATTTGATTCAATGGTGTTCCAGAAAACAAAAAGTAGTATTTCTTTCCTCCACAAAAGCAGAATACAAGTCTCTTAGTCAAGCTGCTACTGAAGTAGTTTGGGTTTAACATTTATTTGAACAACTTGGTATTGCAATTATTAATATTCCTGTGATCTAGTGTGATAACATAAGTGTTGGTGTTTTGTCCTCCAATCCTATGTTTCATGCCAAGACAAAACATATAGAAATTGATGGACACTATGTTAGAGAACTTGTTGCAAGGAAGGCTCTAAATGTTCAGTGTGTAGCTTCTGAATATCAGATAGCAGATATCTTGACTAAAGCACTACCTAATACCAGGTTTGGTTTGCTAAAAGACAGGTTAAGTGTGACTTCCGAGTTACCTAAGTAAATAGGCTTTGAATACTTTGTATGAGTTATGAGTAGCAAAAGCTGTTGATGTGTGTAATGAAGTTAAGGATGGTAGAAGTTGTTGTTTTGTGTAATACTAAAATGTATGTAGCCATTCTGTATGACTTGTGTGTAGCAGAAGCTGTTGATGTGTGTAGTAAGTTGAGGATAGTAGAAGCTGTTGTTTTGAGTAGTACTGAAATATGTGTAGCCATTTTGTATGACTTGTGTCAAGCAGAATATGCTGAGTGTTTTGTTTTTATTGTTAGAGTTCAAAATGATGTTTTATTTTTTTTATGTTTTGCTACTAAAGTTTTTAATGAAGTTGAGTATAGTAGAAGGTGGTTTGTTTGCTGAAATGTTGTTGTAAAAGAGAAGTTTGTATGACTTGTGTACAGCAAAAGGTGTTGAGAAAAGTCTGTATGATTTATAAGTAGCATAAGGTGCTGATTGTTCTGTGTTTGTTGCTAGAGTCTGTAATGTAGTTGAGTATAGCCGAAGGTGGTTTGTTTGTTGAAATTCTATTGTAAAAGAGAAGTATTGAAATGTTTAGTTGTAAGCTAAAAGGGAAATGTTAGAAGCAGCGTTGAAATGCTCAGATGTTGAGATAAAATGCAGAAGACTCTAAAAGTAGATAGAAGAGCTAAGTTTAAGTAGAAATGTTGAGATAATAGCAGAAGAATCTATAGCAGATAGTGGAGCTGAGCTTAAGGGGAAATGTTGAGATAAAAAAGCAAAAGACTTTAGAAGCAGATAGAGGAGTTGGGTTTAAGGGAAAATATTAGAATGATCTAGGGTGTTTTTGTAATATTTTGAAACTTCGTTAGAAATGATGCGTTTTGTAATCTAACTAACATACAAAATAGTAAACCACCTTGTAACAATATTCATTCAAGTCAGTAAGAAAAATCCCAAATTTTTTTCGACTGTTTTTGCTCTGTTTCCGTTCGTACTCTACTTCTTATATTTTTCATTGAAAACCTTTAGGAACAAATAGGAAAGCGAGCCACAATATCCCAACAATCTCCACCTTGGCGAGTTTTCCATCACAGCGATGAATGTGAGAGTTTTCCATCGTAACTGTGAACATGACAAAGACAATGCTCCACCATTACGACATCCAAGTCATAGAGTAACCACGTCCAATTTGCTAACATCTAGGTTGTACAGTAACCATGCCAAATTTTGCTACCAAGATTTGAGAACCACTCCACCTACAACTTAAACCCGTTGTAGTCCGTCTCTTATGTGCATCCACCATCTCGAAAGAACTCATCTCTCAGTTTGCAACTTGGAGCTCTGATACCACTTGTTAGGAGATCGTGTAGCGAAAAACATATTTTTGAAATAAATAACATAGGAATAAAATCACACTGCACAAAGAGACATGATATTTACATGGTTTGGCATCACCTGCCTATATTCACGAATGAGAAAAATCCACTATAGTTTTATGAACACGATATACAATAACACACAACACCATAAACCCGATACATAAAATAGAGCAGAAACAATCTTAGTTTCTAACCATGCTCAACCCAGTACTTAGAGTGGGAAACGATCCTAGTTTCTAAGACACTTTACCCATGGTGTTTAATAATTCTTACATCAAATACCCTATGTTCTCACATTCTCTCATATTTTCTCATAACCTTGAATTGGTTCTCACCCCTATATTTATAGGTAGGATAAGGGATATTCTATTTCTAATAGGATTCATATTTCAATTCTTAACAGGATTCTTAAACTCTATTCCTATTTACAATTGTATTCTTTATTAAATAGTTATCCTAAAGACATACTTTCACATGGGAACAAATAGGAAAGCAAGCCACAATATCCCAACAATCTCCACCTTGGCAAGTTTTCCATCATAGCGATGAACATGACAAAGATAACGCTCCACCATCACGGCATCCATGTCATAGAGTAACCATGTCCAATTTTGCTAGCATCCAGGTTGCACAGTAGCCATGCCAAATTTTGTCGCTAAGATTTGAGAACCACTACACCTACAACTTAAACCTATTGTAGCCCGTTTCTTATATGCATACACCATCTCAAAAGAAGTCATCTCCTAGTTCGCAACTTGGAGCTCTGATACCACTTGTTAGGAGATCGCACAATGGAAAACATACTTTGGAGATAAATAACATAGGAATAAAATCACACCACATAAAGAGACACGATATTTACATGGTTCGGCATAATCAGCCTAGATCCACAGATGAGAGAAATCCACGGTAGTTTCATGAACACGATATACAAGAGTACACAACACCATAAACCTGGTACATAAAACAGAGCGGAAACAATCCTAGTTTCTAATCACGCTTAACCTAGTACCTAGAGTGGAAACTATCCTAGTTTCTAAGACACTTTATCTATGATGTTTAATAACTTTTACATCAAATACTATGTGTTCTCATATTCTCTCATATTTTCTCATAACCTTGAATTGGTTCTCATCTTTATATTTGTAGGTAAGATATGGGATATTCTATTTCTAATAAGATTTATATTTCAATTCTTAATAGAACTTCTAAATTCTATTCCTGTTTACAATTATATTCTTCATTAAATATTTTTCCTTTTTCATATGAGAACAAATACGAAAGTAAGTCACAATATTCTAACAATAGGATCTTTGAAAACTCAAAAGAGCTCAAATTATATATATATATGTGTGTGTGTGTGTGTGTGTGTGTGTGTGTGTGTGTGGTGTCTTATTAACCATTAACTATAACAATGTATATTGTTTAGATAAAGCTCTAACCAGGAAAGAATTCATTTTATATGACCCACTAATAAATGTTCTGAATCTCCGTAACTGGTCATACTCTGCCCATCTCAGTAACACCTTAGTTCTCATTCAACTTCAAGGTGTTAATAGTAGCCAGCTTAACCATCTATTGTTATAAAAAGGTAGTAGTTATAAAACACCAATCCCTGTGCTTATACAGGATATTCTACATGAATATCAGCAACAATTGCATAGACTATCCAATTAATCTCGTCGAACTTTCAGCATCATATCACTTGCATTGCAATTAAGAGGCACAGTGCTTAAGGGATTTGTGATCCAAGAGTAAGGGTGAAATTGAGTTAAGTTGAGTATCTGGTAAATCGAACTCTATTCGAGCACTACAATACTGAGTTCGAGTTTGAACCTGATTAAGCCTAAGAAATCAAGTTCTAACTCGAACTCGGTACTTGAAATTCGAATTCGAGTTCGTATAATCGATTTTTTTTTTTTTTTTTTTTTGGAGTTTTAGTCGAGTTTTAATTGAATTCGAGTTCAAACTATTACTTTATAACTTTTAAATTACATACGACCTCTATTACTTTAAAAACTATCAACTTAACCGTTGAGCTTAGAAATACTCGCAAACATTTCGAGTCGAGTTCTACTGTGATCGAACTCGACTTGAATAACTACTCAAACTCAAACTTGACTCAACTAATGCTGAGCCGCGTTCGAGCCAACATCGAGCCGCTTGCGAGTAGCTCAGCTCGATTTTCACCCCTATCCAGGACTCATTTGGGAACTCTTTCCCCTAGTTCTCATCAAAAAGTATAATTTTTAACAATTATTATCTACTTATAGCCCCAAAACTGGCTTAACTTTTTTTTTTATTTTAAATCTAATACATATTGCGTATATATGAAATTGCTACTTCACGCATATGCCATGGTAGCCTATGAAAATCATTCATGATAGGTAATAAAATAGAAAAAGAGAGAGGACAAAAAGGGGGGAAAACTTACAAAAGTGAGTGGAATTCTAACATCAGACAGCTGCAAGTATCTACTATCATTTTCAAGATTCGTATGTTCCTCCATATTTCTAGTGTAAGGTTTCACAGCACTTTGAGTGGAGAAGTGCGTTTTCAAATAGTATCCATGACAAAGTACAAGAGCAAGTGCACTATAGAAGACAGCTTCATCAATGTTACAGTTCTGAATGTACTGACATTTGGAATACCAAAGATTATTAGCCATGCCTGTGGTGGATTGTCCCACATTAATATATAAGCCGGTGGCTCTTCAACTTAGGTTAGAGTTTTGTCGACATTAACAGCTCATTCACATTCTGTCACCTACAAACCCCTCTGTTGCTCCCTAATTCAGGTTTACCTTCAACAAAACATGTTATCGTGTACAAGTTTAACAAGGATTATCTCCTTATTGGATCTTTATCTGAACAAAATACACTTTATAAGATCGGAAAAAACTCGAAAGAGCTTAGATTTGGAAAGGATCATGATTAGTACAAGTTTCGGTTTCTTTGCATATTATGTTATGTATCAAGCCATTGGGGTGAATTCTCTCAAACATGTAGGAAAATTGCCAAGATTTAATGTGTAATCTGACATAATGGAAATGAGTTTTATATGAAAATCTGCAATGGAACATTAAAACTTAATGCATTTATCTGAGAAAGAGCATATATTTACATTGGTGTGTTGCATCTAAATCTCTGATATCAAAGTGGTGTTTGGCCGCAAGAAACGAGACTATCAATACAACCGTGTAGTGTATATGACAAGGATATGGGAAGGGGCAATTCCAGCTATGCTGAGTGTAGCCATGTGGGTTTACATGTGGCTCTATGAAGTCTCCACTCTCATCTCCAAGAAACTACGTAATATTGCAATTTCTTTCTTGTCATTTTCCATATAGAGTGTATGTCTATAAAGATTTATTAGCTTACCTAGTAAGAGCCTTTAGGGTCATGTTGCGTATCATGATCTGCCTGGACTGTTAACCTTTGTGTACAATTACTAGCTCTTCCTGCAAGCAATTGAGGTCAAAGCTTTTAAAATGAATACAATTTTTCTTTTTTTTTTTTTTTAATCTGTTTTCTAGAATGGGTGTGGAATGCAAATGCCACAAAAATAGAGCAGATTATCAGCTTAATCTAGACATACAAATGAATTAAGTAAGATAAAGAAGAAACTTCCCCTTTATTGATTTTTTATAGCACAACAATTGCCTCTCAATGCAGTATAATGGACAAGTGCAAACATCTGCATTAATATGTTCCATCTCATACATAAATCATACTGACAATAATCATATTTCATCCCAGAAGCTATGAACCATTGCCATACTGATAGTAAAGGCCATTTTTCATAGAGTGAGTGAGTTGTGAACTATAGGAAGTTCCTATAATTTCTTCATACTCTCTCCACCGCATAAAGCTGCTCCCTGCTAAGAAAATCTCTGGAGATACCGCATAATTCTCGATCTGCTTCATTACATCCTCTTCAAAATTAATTAGATTCTTTCTTGTTGATTCTCTCTGGTCACCATCTTTCAGTGATTTGCGCCATCTGCCCAAAAGCAAGAATCTTCAGTTAGAAGAGCTGATACCTTTTGTTTCTTTGAGTCAGTTGAACTGGCTGACACGTTTTGTTTCTTTGCTTCCAATTTTTTAGCTTCCTCTAGCCATTGCTCCAACCTTATGAAATGTTGAGATCTTCTATTAGTTTTGTAGTCTCTCAAACCCATCCTACGATAATTTGTCCCACCATATAGCCATCGGGTCATGAAGGCTGCCTCTTCTGTCTGGGGTTTTCTCTCGGCTTCATCAACCATTTTTTTCCAGTAATTGTTGAGGTATTTCTTAAACTCGACAACTTTTATGTCCTTCTGTGATGATCCCCCGCTCTTATAACTATCGTAGTAGCCTCGTTTATCAGATGCACAAGTCTTCTTATACCATTCTAGTTTGACCATATATATCATCATGTCATTCAGTTTCTTGGAGGGATCAAAAGCCTTCTTCTTCTTTAGTAGACAATCCTTTTCCCTTTTTTCCATTTTTGCAATCAGCTCACGGTTGCCAGAGTTTTGCTGTGACCATCAACAATGGAGAGCTAGAAATTAGAGATCCGCAGAGCTCCAAAGAACATGTTAAAAGAGTATAAATGGATGGTTCTATCACTAATAAAACATTACAGGTAAAATTTATAAACTTGGGTTCAAATCTGAATTATGCTTTCGCTTTATGTACAAAGTTGAGGAGGTAGAAATATATTAAGTTACCTGTATACTGATAACTCCAATGGCTTCCAGTTGCAAAATTATCCCTACTTGAAGCGTGTCCACAGTCAATTCACCATGATGTGAAAGTCCCTTGATCATTTCAATAGACATAAGTAGAGCTGGGCATTTGGGACCGGCCCAAAAGCCCAGCTCCAAAACCCAGTCCTAGGACTGGTCCTTGAGAGGACTGAACCTAGGAGGTCTGGTCCCAAAACAGGACCAGGCCTGGGCTCTCCTCCCAGTCTCAAATTTTTTTATATTTTTTCAATATAGTCTCCTGCCAAATTACATAAAACCTTCTGTTAATTTTAAAATAAATATAAATTATGAGGGTTAAAACAAAATTTTACAAAATTTATAAAAAAAAAAAATCTTCCAGGTCTAAAAAATTTATAAATTTTACCCCTAAAAAATACTAAAAACCCCCTATAAAATTTTGTTTTGCCCCCCAAATATAAAAAAAAAAATTGAGGGGAGAAAAAAATTATCCAAGCCCATAGGACCGGTCCTGGGCTTATGGGACCAGTCCCTACCAGACCTATGGCCTGGTACGGGTCCTAATTTTTCTCATAGGTCTGGGACCATGAGTGGGATCAGTCCCAAACGGGCTCAAGCCTGGGCCTGCTTGGGACCGGTCCCTGCCCACCTCTAGACATAAGACACTTTACAATTTCTCCATAAGGGAATATTGGCCATGCTTCATTAGGATTTTGGATTCCAGCCGCTTCTAGGCCCATTGTGCTGTTAACTGGATTTGGCCCTATTCTTAAGCAATTAAGAAAAAAAAAAAAAAAAAAGGTATCCCACATTGTAGCATGTATTTCATTATTCATTAAGAATAATACTACTTTTACAAAGTTTTTTACCATGTTTAGTATGCAAAGTGATGTGATGTATAATGATTGGGAAGATGAAAATAAAAAGTCAACTCATTAGAAGAAGATAAATAATATGTCAATTAAAGGGCAATGCTACGTCACTTTGTATGTTTAAATTTGTATACAAGTTTTGCAAGAGCAATACTATTTATTTATTATCCAAATCCTTTATCTCAAAGTGCTAATGAAGATATTGTTTAAGATTATAAATGTTCGACAAACCTTGTTAAGAAGATGATCATACCTTGGAGGAGGTTGTAGATAGACTTTCTTTTTCAAATCCCCATGCAAAAAGACATTCTTGACATCCATATGATAAAGTGACTAATGTCTACCAGGTGCAACGACAATGACACATCTTACAGAAGGAAGACGGGCAAAACAATCATGTCTTGTTTCAACTGTCGGCAGTGGTGGCCACATCTTGCCACCAGTCATGCGTAATATTTTTCAAGTTCATGGGTATTTTCATCCTAAAAATTTTGTATATAAGGATAAAATAGTCCTTGAATTTTTTTTGTAAATTTTTTCAAAACAAGGGTATTATTATCCAAAAATTTTAATAGTTAAAGATAAAATTGTAACAAAATTAAGATTACCATATAATTAAAATACCCAAGAAAATGGAGATAATTAGATTAACCCACATATTACCAACAGTTATTACTATTAGTTTTGGAAGATTACCAGAATCTTATATTACTTGACAACCAAACGTGATAATCAAGTAATATAAGATGATATCACCTTAATAATGGGAGATTACCCCCAACCAAACACACTCTTATTATAATTGTTAGACTGAAGTATATTTTCCCACCCTAGTTTTGCCAAAAATATAAGTTACCATCCCTTGAATGTCTAAACTACAAATTCCCTCCCAAAATAAAACTATTAAAAAAATGTAACAATAGAAGGGCATAAAGGTTATTTTACACCAAATTAACAAAAATTGTAAAATATCCATTTGCATACTAAATTTCTCATCAAAATTATTCACACCTACGAAATTGGTCACTTGATTCCAAAGCCTTACGTGGCTAGTTGCCATATTGGCATCGCAGAGGCTGGTTGTAAAAAGCCTAGTCATGAATGCCACTATGAGAGTTTGCAACAGCTAGCCTTGAGGTGGCCTAGGCAACAAGCAAGTGGTGGTTGTGGTTTCAAATTTTTAGGAATCTCTTGAATGAAGAAGCTAGAGAATTTGTGATAGAATGTTTTCAATATGAGTACAAGAGATTAATAATGATTTGGATTTTTTTCAATATGAGTACAAGAGATTAATAATGATTTGGATTTTTAGCACAAAGGATTATGTGAGAATGGTTTTTATAAGACTTTTGTTTCTCTGATACTCTCTCTATCTTTCTTTGCAATAAAATGCTCTATTTATTGCTTGTCTCTCCCCTAAGAAGTAAAGAGTCGTTACTGCATTTAATGTAACTCTGAAAAACTGTAGAACCTAGAAGAAAGGTCGTTCCACCATCGTGAACGATCGTTCTTATCATAATGATTACTTTTGCACAGTTTCAGGGTGTATGGAATGATTGTTCCACCATCGCAAATGGTCATTTCACCACATGGAATAGTTGTTCCATTGGCTCCTTAAAAATCCATAAAAATTCCAGAAGCATGCACGACTTTCTGAAATGTTAACATTCTACCAAGAATGATCTTTGAGTGGGAACGGTCGTGCGACTTGATCGTTCTGCTTGAAACACTTGAACTTCAAGGCTTATTCTTCAAGATTTGTCAAAGGCGTGAAATCGTTTGAATTTGAGTACTTTGACTTTTGACTTGATTGGAACGGGCGTGTAGTTTGATCGTGCCGATATGAGTGACTTGACATCATTTTGGGCAGAAGAGCACTCGATCATTTGGAACGTGGTCGTGCTACGAGGGACGTTTATCTAGGCAACTTTATGAAATAGGAACGATCGTTCCTTCGTCCTGTACGGTCATACCAACTAGGAAAAATGCAGTTTTATTTTGGTTATGACTCTTATCATACATTTGCATGTTTGTTAAATATCAATCAACTTTTTCATTAGTTTTGGGCTCAACAGGTGGATATGTTGTTGGAGCGGGTTTAGGTGGGTAGATTTTGCGGTTATGTTGGCGGGGAAGTGGCTGCCATACGTTTGGGTGAGTAGTTTGATTGGGTGTCTGAAATATATTATAGAAATTTGCGAAGAAGATAGTAAAGGAAAAAAAATGTAAAATTGGGAAACTTGCAAAAGTAGAAAAAAAATGAAGGCTATCAAAATCATAAAAAGAAAAAATAATATAACTGAAAAGTCTAAAGTACCCCACTCTCATTAATTTGAAACAAATGGTTGTCTATTTTAAAAACTATTAGCCCCGACATAATCCAAATTCTTTAATGATGAACCTGTGACATGACAATAACAGTTAGCTAAATGTCCAGATTAAATTCTTCATTAATTTTAATTACATGCAAGATTTAAAGGTCTAATTGTTCTCTTTGTTAGATGATCAAGCTCAACAACAGGTTTTTCATTAGCTAACTGTTTTTGTCATGTACTCCAGTGCTAACTCAACATTAAGTGTAGTGAAGAGTGATATGTAGGGGTGGAGGCCCGGGTACCTGCATTTTTCGAGGCGGGCAGGGAAACCACCTACGATCTGAGTTCCCAAAAAAAGGAACCGAAACTGGAACTGCATAGTACAGGTTCTTCAATTCAAGGAACCGGAACCTAAAATGCAGGTTCCGGTTCCTTTCAGGGTACCCTATAAAAAATCAATTACCCCCCTATTAGTTTAAAAAATAACAAAAACACCTTATAAGTTTACAAATACACCCCTAACAAATTTTCATTATTCATTCATTTGTGTCCAATGTAACTCATAACCTATAATCTCTAAGTAACACTTGAATTCAATCAATTCATCACAATTCACATAAAATTCGTCAATCAAAACCAAAACCAAAACACAAACAATTATTCATCATACTACAATGTTATAATTAATTAAGTAATATACTATTTAATTATAATGTAATATTATAATTAATTAAATTGTTAATCATTTAATTAAGTATTGTAATATTGTTTATAATATAATGTTATAATTAATTAAATAATCATACCATAAATTTATAATATAATGTTACAATTAATAAAATTATAATAATTTGATTAAGCATTGTGTAAATAAGTAAATTACTAATGTTTATAATATAATGTCATTATCAATTAAGTAATCATTTAATTATGTAATGTTATATTAATTATATGATCATACTATAATAGTATAATATAATGTTATAATGAATTAAATAATCATACTATAAATCTATAATTTAATATTATAATTAATTAAATTTCAAATCATTTAATTAATATACTAATGTTTATAATGAAATGTTATAATTGATTAAGTAATCATATTACAAATATATAAAGTAATGCTATAATTAATTAAATTTTTAATCGCTTAATTAAGTAATGTAATAATATAGTAAATTACTAATGTTTATAATGTAATGTTATAAATTCATAACTAATTAAGTAATTATATAATCGTTTAACTATATAATGCTATAATTAAGTAAGTGATCATAATATAATGTAATATAATAATATTATAATTTAATTGAGTAATTATTTAACTATAATGTAATGTTTAATTAATGTTTATAATGAAATGTTTATAAGGTAATGTTATAATTAATTAAATTTCTTATCATTTAATTAAGTATTGTGCTAATGTTTATGTAGTAAATTAGTAATTACTAATGTTTAAAACATAATATCATAACTTATAATCAATTAAGTAATCATTTAATTATGTAATGTTATATTAATTATATGATCATACTATAATAGTATAATGTAATGTTATAATGAATTAAGTAATCAAACTATAAATCTATAATTTAATATTATAATTAATTAAATTTCAAATCATTTGATTAATATACTAATGTTTATAATGGAATGTTATAATTGATTAAGTAATCATATTATAAATATATAAGGTAATGTTATAATTAATTAAATTTTTAATCGTTTAATTAAGTAATGTAATAATATAGTAAATTAGTAAATTACTAATGTTTATAATGTAATGTTATAAATTCATAACTAATTATGTAATCATTTAACTATGTAATGCTATAATTAAGTAAGTGATCATAATATATAATGTAATATAATAATATTATAATTTAATTGAGTAATTATTTAACTATAATGTAATGTTTAATTAATGTTTATAATGAAATATTTATAAGGTAATGTTATAATTAATTAAATTTCTTATCATTTAATTAAATATTGTGCTAATGTTTATGTAGTAAATTAGTAATCACTAATGTTTAAAACATAATATCATAACTCATAATCAATTAAGTAATCATTTAATTATGTAATGTTATATTAATTATATGATCATACTATAATAGTATAATGTAATGTTATAATGAATTAAGTAATCATACTATAAATCTATAATTTAATATTATAATTAATTAAATTTTAAATCATTTAATTAATATACTAATGTTTATAGTGGAATGTTATAATTGATTAAGTAATCATATTACAAATATATAAAGTAATGTTATAATTAATTAAATTTTTAATCGTTTAATTAAGTAATGTAATAATATAGTAAATTAGTAAATTACTAATGTTTATAATGTAATGTTATAAATTCATAACTAATTAAGTAATTATATAATCATTTAACTATGTAATGCTATAAAATTAAGTAAGTGATCATAATATATAATATAATATAATAATATTATAATTTAATTGAGTAATTATTTAACTATAATGTAATGTTTAATTAATGTTTATAATGAAATGTTTATAAGGTAATATTATAATTAATTAAATTTCTTATCATTTAATTAAGTATTGTGCTAATGTTTATGTAGTAAATTAGTAATTACTAATGTTTAAAACATAATATCATAACTCATAATCAATTAAGTAATCATTTAATTATGTAATGTTATATTAATTATATGAATCATACTATAATAGTATAATGTAATGTTATAATGAATTAAGTAATCATACTATAAATCTATAATTTAATATTGCAATTAATTAAATTTCAAATCATTTGATTAATATACTAATGTTTATAATGGAATGTTATAATTGATTAAGTAATCATATTATAAATATATAAGGTAATGTTATAATTAATTAAATTTTTAATCGTTTAATTAAGTAATGTAATAATATAGTAAATTAGTAAATTACTAATGTTTATAATGTAATGTTATAAATTCATAACTAATTATGTAATCATTTAACTATGTAATGCTATAATTAAGTAAGTGATCATAATATATAATGTAATATAATAATATTATAATTTAATTGAATAATTATTTAACTATAATGTAATGTTTAATTAATGTTTATAATGAAATGTTTATAAGGTAATGTTATAATTAATTAAATTTTTTATCATTTAATTAAGTATTGTGCTAATGTTTATGTAGTAAATTAGTAATTACTAATGTTTAAAACATAATATCATAACTCATAATCAATTAAGTAATCATTTAATTATGTAATGTTATATTAATTATATGATCATACTATAATAGTATAATGTAATGTTATAATGAATTAAGTAATCATACTATAAATCTATAATTTAATATTATAATTAATTAAATTTCAAATCATTTGATTAATATACTAATGTTTATAATGGAATGTTATAATTGATTAAGTAATCATATTATAAATATATAAGGTAATGTTATAATTAATTAAATTTTTTAATCGCTTAATTAAGTAATGTAATAATATAGTAAATTAGTAAATTACTAATATTTATAATGTAATGTTATAAATTCATAACTAATTATGTAATCATTTAACTATGTAATGCTATAATTAAGTAAATGATCATAATATATAATGTAATATAATAATATTATAATTTAATTGAATAATTATTTAACTATAATGTAATGTTTAATTAATGTTTATAATGAAATGTTTATAAGGTAATGTTATAATTAATTAAATTTTTTATCATTTAATTAAGTATTGTGCTAATGTTTATGTAGTAAATTAGTAATTACTAATGTTTAAAACATAATATCATAACTCATAATCAATTAAGTAATCATTTAATTATGTAATGTTATATTAATTATATGATCATACTATAATAGTATAATGTAATGTTATAATGAATTAAGTAATCATACTATAAATCTATAATTTAATATTATAATTAATTAAATTTCAAATCATTTGATTAATATACTAATGTTTATAATGGAATGTTATAATTGATTAAGTAATCATATTATAAATATATAAGGTAATGTTATAATTAATTAAATTTTTAATCGTTTAATTAAGTAATGTAATAATATAGTAAATTAGTAAATTACTAATGTTTATAATGTAATGTTATAAATTCATAACTAATTATGTAATCATTTAACTATGTAATGCTATAATTAAGTAAGTGATCATAATATATAATGTAATATAATAATATTATAATTTAATTGAATAATTATTTAACTATAATGTAATGTTTAATTAATGTTTATAATGAAATGTTTATAAGGTAATGTTATAATTAATTAAATTTTTTATCATTTAATTAAGTATTGTGCTAATGTTTATGTAGTAAATTAGTAATTACTAATGTTTAAAACATAATATCATAACTCATAATCAATTAAGTAATCATTTAATTATGTAATGTTATATTAATTATATGATCATACTATAATAGTATAATGTAATGTTATAATGAATTAAGTAATCATACTATAAATCTATAATTTAATATTATAATTAATTAAATTTCAAATCATTTGATTAATATACTAATGTTTATAATGGAATGTTATAATTGATTAAGTAATCATATTATAAATATATAAGGTAATGTTATAATTAATTAAATTTTTTAATCGTTTAATTAAGTAATGTAATAATATAGTAAATTAGTAAATTACTAATGTTTATAATGTAATGTTATAAATTCATAACTAATTATGTAATCATTTAACTATGTAATGCTATAATTAAGTAAGTGATCATAATATATAATGTAATATAATAATATTATAATTTAATTGAATAATTATTTAACTATAATGTAATGTTTAATTAATGTTTATAATGAAATGTTTATAAGGTAATGTTATAATTAATTAAATTTTTTTATCATTTAATTAAGTATTGTGCTAATGTTTATGTAGTAAATTAGTAATTACTAATGTTTAAAACATAATATCATAACTCATAATCAATTAAGTAATCATTTAATTATGTAATGTTATATTAATTATATGATCATACTATAATAGTATAATGTAATGTTATAATGAATTAAGTAATCATACTATAAATCTATAATTTAATATTATAATTAATTAAATTTCAAATCATTTGATTAATATACTAATGTTTATAATGGAATGTTATAATTGATTAAGTAATCATATTATAAATATATAAGGTAATGTTATAATTAATTAAATTTTTAATCGTTTAATTAAGTAATGTAATAATATAGTAAATTAGTAAATTACTAATGTTTATAATGTAATGTTATAAATTCATAACTAATTATGTAATCATTTAACTATGTAATGCTATAATTAAGTAAGTGATCATAATATATAATGTAATATAATAATATTATAATTTAATTGAATAATTATTTAACTATAATGTAATGTTATAATTAATTAAATTTTTTATCATTTAATTAAGTATTGTGCTAATGTTTATGTAGTAAATTAGTAATTACTAATGTTTAAAACATAATATCATAACTCATAATCAATTAAGTAATCATTTAATTATGTAATGTTATATTAATTATATGATCATACTATAATAGTATAATGTAATGTTATAATGAATTAAGTAATCATACTATAAATTTATAATTTAATATTATAATTAATTAAATTTCAAATCATTTGATTAATATACTAATGTTTATAATGGAATTTTATAATTGATTAAGTAATCATATTATAAATATATAGGGTAATGTTATAATTAATTAAATTTTTAATCGTTTAATTAAGTAATGTAATAATATAGTAAATTAGTAAATTACTAATGTTTATAATATAATGTTATAAATTCATAACTAATTATGTAATCATTTAACTATGTAATGCTATAATTAAGTAAGTGATCATAATATATAATGTAATATAATAATATTATAATTTAATCGAGTAATTATTTAACTATAATGTAATGCTTAATTAATATTTATAATGAAATGTTTATAAGGTAATGTTATAATTAATTAAATTTTTTGTCATTTAATTAAGTATTATGCTAATGTTTATATAGTAAATTAGTAATTATTAATATTTAGAATATAATGACATAATCAATTAAGTAATTATTTAATTATGTAATGTTATAATTAATTATGTAATCATACTATAATGTAATGTTATAGTGAATTAACTATTAAGTAATCATACTATAAATTTTTAATGTAATATTATAATTAATTAAATTTTTAATCATTTAATTAAGTTTTTACTAATGATTATAATAAAATGTTATAATTGATTAAGTAATTATACTATAAATCTATAATTAATTAAATTTCTACTTATAAGTCAATTAATTAACTATTTAATTATGTTATAACTTATAAGTCAATTAATGTAGTAGTAATCAATTAATGTAATGCTATAATTAATTATACTATAAATCAATTAAGTAATGTTATAAAATTATAATTAATTAAGTAATCATTTAACTATAATGTAATGTTATAATTGATTAAGTATGATATTTAACTAGTAATTAAATTTATTAATGTTTATCAATTTATCATATATAATTAATTAATTACTAATTTATTATAGATATACTTAGAACTTGATAATTGAAGTAAACAACTAAATATATTATTACTCAATCAAATATACTATTTTATTCAAAAATAATTCTTTTAATAACATTAAAAATGTAAAACACTTTTAATTGGATCATACTTTCAATTATTCACTTAATTGATCAAAACTTTAATATTAATGTATTATAATATATTAAAGCTTTTAATATGGTGTAATTTATATGTAATAAGTATAATTGTATTCGTATATTTATTTAATTAGGTTATTCTAAAAATTTAACTTTTTCTATTTTAAATATTTTTATATGTAAAATAATAGAAACTCCCCCATTATTTACATTTCACAAATATTTCATTATAGTCCAGGTTCCAAAATAGGTTTTAAAGTTCCAAAAACGGGAGTTCCAAAACAGGTTCCAAAGAGTTCCTAAGCGTTCCAAATATGTTCCAAAGTTCCAAACAGGTTCCAAAACGGGTTAAATTGTTCCAAAGCCGAAGGGTTTCCAAATGGGCACCCCTTCAAACGAGTTCCAAAGCAGGTACCCTTTTTACCCTTTTTATAGGTTCGGTTTGTTCGGTTCCTTCACATGCAAGAATCGGAAGGCAAGAACCGCACAGTAGCGTTCCAAAAATTGGAAGGCCAAGGAACCTACCCTGCTACGTGCGGAGTTACCGGGTAGGTTCCGGTTCTGGTTTCGGTTCTTACCCCCGGTTCCGGTTCTACCCGTTACCCGTGCTCACCCCTAGTGATCTGCAACTTACGCGAATTAGTTACAATTGTATCTGTAAACTAATAAGTGTTTGGAAATACACTTATACTTAGTGATTTATCAAATATCATTTGCGAGAAATTAGGTTTGATTTGTATAATTTTACTTAATCATTTCATAAATATTTTTTTTGGAATTACAAGTATGTTTGGTGTATTTTCATGTCATAAATGTTTAAGAATAGTATTTGGATGAAGAGTAATGTCCATGTGGAAACTTGTGACAACTGAAAGTAAACGATTTGAGAATCGGAGATAAAACAAGAAAGTTTTTTAGCCGTGGCAGTGAAGTTTCGGGTCTGGATGTTTGATTAAGGGATTTACACGCACCGCGGCATTGGAAAAATTGTGTAGCAGCGGATCACTCTTGGGTTATTCTGGTTTGAAGGCGCGTCGCAACATGGGAAAATGCATGTCGCAGCCCATGTTAAGGGAATCCAAATTTTATTAGTATTCTCTTATTCTAATTCATCTAGGATTGCATTCTTTTATCCTAATTTGTCTAGGATTGTTCTAACAACACCCTTAGAAACCTAGCACTATAAGAAGACTCCCTTGGCAATTTTTAGAATTAATTGGAGACCGAACAAGAAATTAGAGACATAAAAAGAGAGAGGAGCTTGGAGAAGAGTATTCGAAAAGCCAGAGTAATTCTACAACGACGTCAACTCGATTTTTTTTAAGATTCTTTACTCCCTTTTATTGTTTGTCCTCATGAATTTTAGTCTGAATTTCATAATTTTCATTGACAACTAATTTTGCTTGAGATTGGGGTGATTTCAAAATTAATAAAACTTGCAATATTCTTTCTTGTCAAAACAAGTGGTTTGCGCATATTATTTGACAGACTTTCTTGATGGTTTAACAAGGGTTTTAAAGGTTCTAGATAGAGAAGTGACAGGGTCAGTAAAAGCAGTAGCAAGCATACTTTTTTTTTTTTTCTTTCGCTTTATCTATCTTGTCTTGTAGCTCAACCCCTCCATCAGTGAACCTTTGCCCACCGTGGCCACCTACCTACCCACACAAATCGCAGCCCTACGCCATAGTGCACCCATCACCACCCTACCGTATGCAAAACCCATCCACCACAATCCAAATTCAAACCAAAATAAAAAACAATTATCACAGACCATTCTTAGGCATAACCCATAAACAATTTACATTCATCACTGTTGATGCTTGATTTTGACACTAACGACTCGCACGTGCAAAGTGTTAAGCGGACTTAGAAATCATATCTGATAAGGAAATATGAAATGATACAATGAATAAGAAACGATATTTAAAGTGGTTCAGATGCTCAAAAACGAATCATACGTCCACTGCTATTGTATTAATGGATAGGTAAAATTAGGCCGCGTGCAGCGAGCTGAGTTATAATCTAGAGAGAATACGAAAAAAAAAAAGAGAATGTGTAAGCTATTTTAGACTAAGATTAGCCAATCCCGTAAATGAGAGGGGTGTCCTCTATTTATAGTGGAAGAGTTCAAGGTAATGATTACAAGTCTGCAAGTGGGTAGGTGTCGTGCAAATCCTTCTTTGCGTCCTATTGGTGATCTACACGAGAAATATCCTCAAATTGCATAGGGCTTGGACAGGTGGATAATTCCTAACCACTCACAAGCCTGACACTCACCTACTGCACTGACAAGAACCATACTCCTTGCGTCACTGCGCAACGTGGCAGCGCCTGGACAGCACAAGACCTTTCTGAACCCTAATTGGCTCTCGCTGACGATAGTCCACTTCAGCCCTAACTATTCAGGCATAACAGAAGACCCCCAGTTTTTAAGGTTTAAGGATTGAACCTTGAGAACTTCATAATTATGCCGCGACTTGACCTATCCAGAATGACGCTTGGTCGAGCTGACCGAGCTGCAAGGAGGTCGCAGCACATGCTTTTGCGAGTGACCTGAGATGGCCTTCTTCCATAAAGTTGACAACTTGGATCAAACCCCACTCAGTGTCATACCGATGTGCTTCAAATCTCATACGCGGTCTGCGACCATAATACTTAGCATATTTTTACCAAAGATAAAGAATTGCATTGTCTCATAATCGATATGCAGCGAAGAGTGTTCTGCCCAAACAACCTCTTGAGATGTTATCCTAGTAGCGCTAATGACTAATCCTAAGTTTAATAAAATAAGTATTTATTAGCATGATGTGTCTAGTGCGCAATAAGTGTCAACCATGCGCATTAAATGCAAGTCATGCTGAAACAACATTCTCTTTCAAGGTATTAAATGCGGATGAGGGCGCATTTAATGTGGAGGAGGTAATCGAGTGGTCACTTGGTTATTCCAATGGAAAGAAGCGTCGATTGACATTCTTGAAGCGTGGCAGTTACTTCTTCTCTCAGATTGATGACACGTGGTTGCAATTAATTGCGAGAAACGTATTCTGCCCAAGCTTTGCTTAACTTAGGGAAAATCAATCGTCGCTTCCTCCCCTTATAAAACCCCAGGCTCACCTCAAGCATTATCACAAAACTCATATTTTCAAAGAAAGAACAAAGCTCTCACGAGACTAGTCTCGTTTACATCAGGAAATCTATTCCCCATAGCCAAGAGGTAAGGAGGATTTCTCCTTTACTTTTCTTTTCTGCATTGTAGCTAGCTTGTCTTGACGATAATGGTAGGTGTGAACTGTTTGGTAAACCTTTATGGTGTGTGTTTATGGGCACGAATCCTTGGGGGCGGTCCCTAAGGGTTTTTTTAGGGTTTAAGGAAAGTACATTAGGGTTTCTTTTGTTCTTCCACGTCATCGTACGTAATACTGTATGAAGACCGAGTAATCTCTGCGTGTCACCCTTTTTTCAGACCGTAGGAGAAATGGATGCCTTCAAGCACCAGAACAACTGAAGGAACGAGCTCGCAAGCATAGGACGTCCCAGCAGGTCCTATGCAGGAGATCTTGTCAGTGGCCACCCGAGATGAAATACAAAAGGCAGTGGACCAATACGCACTTAGCATGGACGTCTACTAGCACAGAACGTTTATAGCTCAGAATCCCCCAAAGGGAATGGTTGCAATCTCCGAGACGATTTTCAAATGTGAGGCGTTGATACCTTTCCACCCGTTTATTAGGTCAATCCTCGATCACTTCGAGGTCGCAACACTGCAACTGACGCCCAACGCGTATATGATAGTTGTGGCTATGTATATCGCATGTGGCGAGAATGGCCTTGGCCAGTTGATTGTGTTAGAGCTTACATGCTCCTATTATTTGAAAAAGAGCAAGGACAAAGACTCTTTGTACCTCTCAAAACGATCTACGATTGAGGGAGGCATATCTGGTTACCCCAGTAATGTCGGGGCTACGAAACCAAATTTTTCTTTTTTTCAATATGATGGCGTATACCAATTTAGGGAACCGAGTAGGTTTTCCCCTCTTTTACTTTGCGAATTTTTTATTTTCCTTCAATCTTTGCTTTCTGACGAACTTTTCCGTCTCTTTGCAAGAAACAAGATGACCAGGTTGTTGACTCTAACTAATTTCAATCGAATAGTAGCATTCGGTAATCTGCCCGAGCAGAGTCACGTCGTGAGACTACTCGTGACAACTGCCAACCTGAGGAAACGGTTTCTTCAATTCTGAATCGTCTCTAGAACTCTTAGTTCTTAAGTGTCCGCGCACTTTAAAAGTTCTTTCTTTTGCTTGTAGTGACCTTTTTCACTAATCATACTTCCATGCAATGACCATGCCACCAAGAGTCCTAAGACCGTCGACAAGGGCCAGGGGGTTCGTTTTTCCCCGGGCCGCCCCTACTGAGCCAGCCGAGGAGATCCTTGGCAATACCCCTATCGGAGAGACACAAGTGTGAGCGCAAACACCCACAGACCGACTAGGGGAAGCTTCCCGGCCCGCGGCTGCTTGCGCCCCTAATCAGAAAACCATGGGCCAGAAAACTGGGAAGAGAAAACAGTTGTGAGCTAAGGAATCAGAGTCTGAGCTAGAGGGCTTGGGGGTGCAGCTTGAGAGGTCGCAGCCTTACTAGGCCTCTCGCTCGGGGGCGACCCCGAGGCCTACACCTGGCATTACAATAGCCTCGGAGCGCTCACATAGGGGATAGGGGGAAGCTGTAGTCCCTCGAAGGAGAGCGGGCAAATAGCCGGTTGGTGAGGTTCTAGCTCATTCAGGGGCTGACACACCTGTGTTGGACTCCATAGGACAACTTCCGGAACAGTTGCAACTGGTGGTGTATACCCTGTTGGAGTGCCAACTTGCTGCGGCTTTTGAAGAGTTCGTGGCCTCTCGACCTATCGACCTAATTACTACAGTGCTCTAGTTGCAAAGCCAGGTAAGGCAGCTCATCCTTGTCGAGGATTTCCCAATATCGGTTGGTTTTCATGCCCTTTATGTTTTTTTCAAAACAATGAAGTTCAACCCTTGTTTTCTTTCCCATGCAGTCTTTGCTTGCCCTGCACTTTGCCCAATAGAAGACCGACCTGGACTTTACTTGGGGGCTTCACGAGCTAAGGGAAGAAAATGCAAAGCTGAAGCTGGACCTAGCGGTTGTGGATGCAGAGGCAAAGGTATATCACATCTAGGCCAACCAATACCTAGTAGAGAGGAACTCTACTGTGAAGGTCGAGTTTGAGAAGAGAGGAAAGAGATCAAGGAGCTCCAGAGGACAATGGCCAAACTCGCCAAAGAGTGTGGCGAGAAAGAGCAGGAACTATAAGCGAACTTCGAACGGGCTAAGAAGGCAGAGGAAGAAAGAGCTCGATTGTGGGAAAACATCGAGAAGCAGAAGAGAACACTGGAGGCGAATCTCAAATTTTCCCAAGGGCGGGTCACTTCATTAACTGATCAGATGAAGTGGCAAAGCCTGAAAATTAAGAGGAATGCCACTGACTGGGTGATTCAGGCCATCTATAGCCTGTAACCAAGGAACCTCGGGATGGACCTTTCTGACCTCCCCGATCGAGTATCAGGACATCCTCACTTCCATGGCGGATACTGATGATAACATTGGGGAGGTGGAGGAACAAGAGCCTCCTCCAAGGGGTGATCAGTCGGAGGAATATGTCCCAAAAGACCCAGCAGCTGGCCGAGTGGTCGGAGACCAACCAAGGGATACCGAGGTCGCACCCTCACAGTCTGGAGGTGGACACCAGTGATCGCTTCTTCCTACTTCTACACAACCTTGCTTTTAACTTTTCTACATTTCCTAATTTTCTCTATACTGATCTCTATTACATTATAAATAAATGAAATATTAGCCACTTGTGATAGCACTTATAATTTTGCGTACTCCATAAGACTAATGTTACATATGCGAACAGAAAGCTTGTAAAAACATTGCGACGAACAAGATCATACAATATAAACTTGCTTAAGAGCGATCTTATTTACAAAGTTTACAAGGAAATTAAAAATTAAGAGCGAGTTCGGAATTACTGGTAATAGGGGCGAAGATGCTCAGCATTCCAAACTCTGGTACTTCGGAACCATTAAGTCTTTTGAGGTGATATGGCTGGTGATGTGGTATGGGCCTTCCCAGTTTGGTCCTAATACCCTTGCGCTTGGTTCCCTTGTATTGAGAAAAACTTCTTTCGGAACTACGTCGCCAGACTGAAAGTCTCTTCTCCTGACCTTAGAGTCGAAGAACTTTTTTGCGCACTGCTGGTAGGATGTTATCCTTAACCGAGCCTTACTACGATGTTCTTCAACTAAGTCCAGACTTGCACGCAGAAGTGCTTCATTGTCTGTTTTGTTGAACAGTCTCTTCGAAGCGAACCAGTCCCTGCTTCTACTGAGATCATAGCCTCACAGCCATACGCTAGCAAGAAGGGTGTTTCTGAAGTAAAGGTTCTCGAAGTTGTTCTATATGCCTACAGGAATTCTGGGAGGTCGTCGACCCAATTACCTTTGTAGCACCAAGCTTAGCTTTTAGAGTGTGCTTAATGGTCTTATTGACAGCTTCAACCTAACCATTGGCTTGCGGTCTTGTGACTGAGGCGAACTTTTTTATGGATCCCTAACTTATCACAAAACTGCTTGAATTCCTCATTGTCAAACTGCTTCCCATTATCAGAGATGAGTGTATGAGGAATTCTGTAGCGGCACACTATATTTTTTAAGACAAAGTCTTTGAGCTTCTTCGTAGTGATCGCGGCCAATGGTCAACCTCGGCCCATTTGGTGAAGTAATCCACCGCAACCACATCATACTTGACCCTTCCCTTTTCGACTAGCATTGGCCTAATAAGATTGATTTCCCACATGGAGAATGGCCAAGGGCTGGTCATGGTTATCAGCTGATGGGAAGGAGTTTGTAGTATGTTCGTGAACCGCTAGCACTTATCACACTTTTTTACAAAGTTGAAAGTGTATTCCTGAAGTATGGGCCAGTAGTATCCTTGGCGGACAATTTTGTTGGCGAGGGATCGCATGGCTGTGTGATGACCACAGATCCCTTCATGTATCTCCCTTATAATATAGTCTGCTTCCTCATCGATTACACATCGAAGGAAACGGGTACTAAACCCTCGTTTGTACAACTGATCTCCTATAAGTGTGTAATGAGTAGCTTTGGTGCGCAGGATTTTTGCCTTAGTTTTGTTATTGGGCAAAGTCTCATCTTGAAGATACTGAATAATCGAAGTCATCCAGGAAACCGACTTTGTTATAGCCATGGCCTGCTCGGGCGAGCTGATACTTGGAATCTCTATGTACCAAACATGAATACTTTCTGACCTATCCGAGTCTAGCAACGAGGCTATTCTTGCCAAGGCATCTACGACATAGTTACTGTCTCTACGAATCTATCTGATCGTGAAGTGCTTGAAAGACTCGAGTGCGGCCTTAGCTTCCTTCAGATAACTAATCATGTTTTTTCCTTGGCTTGATATTCTCCCAATATCTGATTGACAACCAGTTGGGAATCGCTATGAATACTGATCGCCCTTGACCCCATTTCCATTGCCAATCACAGACCAGCGAGCAGTGCTTCGTATTCGGCCTCGTTGTTTGTAGCTTGGAACCCAAATCGGAGAATTCCATGAATGCGAGTCCCTTTGGGACTAAGGAAGAGAAGACCTGCCCTGGCTCTTTTCCTATTCGAGGAACCATTGACATAGAGGCTCCAGGTCCATAAGTTTTGAATAGTTTCCTAGGTGACTTCGTTGGCTTGCTGCTCGGATTCCTAATTTAGTTGGTACGAGAACTCCGAAATGAAATCAGTAATAACCTGCCCTGTAATGGTTGCTTTTGGTCTATAATGTATATCAAACTGACTTAATTCCATTGCCCATTTGAGTAACTTACCCGAAGCCTCTGGCTTTTGAAGAACTTGCCTGAGTGGATAGTTGGTCAAGACATGGATTATGTAGGCATGGAAGTAGGGTCGCAGCTTTCTAGAGGTGATCATCAAGGCATAAGCTAATTGCTCCATTTATGGATACCGCATTTCAACGTCCAATAGTCGATTGCTCGCGTAATATACCGACCATTGGACTCTACTTTCCTCCTGAATGAGAGCTGTACTGACCACATGTTGAGAGACGGATAGGTACAGGAGCAGAATTTCCTCAGAGAGAGGCTTGGACAAGAGAGGTGGCTTTCCGAGGTACTCTTTTATGCTTTGAAAAGCCTGTTTGGTAGTCCGGAGTCCATTCAAACTTTTTGTTGGCCTTGAGTATATTGAAAAATGGCAAGCAGCGATTTGTTGCCCTTGATATGAAGCGACTAAGAGCCGTTATTCTCCTATTGAGACTCTAAACCTATTTTCGATTGGTCGAGCTTTTCATATTAAAGAGAGCTTGGATCTTCTCATGGTTGATTTTCAGCCCCCTCTGATTAACCATATACCCTAGGAATTTTCTCGAGGATACTCAAAATAAGCACTTCAGAGGATTGAACATTCTGTACCTTCAGATATCGCTGAACATCTCAGCGAGATGTGTTATGTGATCTAAAGCGACATGCGATTTTGACCAGCATGTCATCAACATAAACTTCCATCGATTTTTTGATCTGTCGAAAAACATTCGGTTAACCAGCCGCTGGTAAGTCACCCCAACATTTTTTAAGCCGAACGGCATAACCTTGTAACAATACAACCCATGATCTGTAACAAACGAGGTATGTTTTTCGTCTGGTACGTACATCAGAATCTGATTATATCCCGAGTAGGCATCCATAAAACTCAGTAGCTCGTGCCCGAAGGAGGCATCAACGAGCTGGTCGATTCTTAGCAAGGGGAAGTTATCCTTCGAACAAGCTTTGTTAAGGTCGATGAAGTCAACACAGGTTTTTCACTTACCGCTATGCTTCTTTACCAAGACCGGATTTGCATCCCAGCTTGGGTAAAGCGCCTCTTGAATGAACCCATTCAAAAGGAGCTTATGTAACTCAATTTTCAAGGCAGCATATCGTTCAAGGTCCATTGCTTTTCTCTTCTAGCGAACTGGCTTGACCGCACTGTCAATATTCAGGGCATGGCATATGATATTCAGGCTGATCTTGATCATGTCAGCATGAGTCCATGCGAATACGTTGACATTTTTTCTAAGGAAACTTGTTAGGTCTTTGGCGAGCTGAGGGTTGAGATTACTCCCGATTCTCAACACTCAGGTCGACTCATTTTGGTCGACTGACACCTCAGATAAATCCTCAACCGGCCCACTATGAGGGCATTCTTGGATGCGAGGATTCATGTTATCCTCTAGGAGGTCGGGCTGTGGCTCGATCCTACTAATCACCATTGCCTGTTTGGGGATGCCAACTGGTATTCCTCTTCCCTTGCACGCCATCTACACTGCTCTTATATAGCAATCACGAGATTCGTGTTGAGATCCGCTTACTTCCCCTATCCCTGTTGGGATGGGAAACTTCATTTTTAGATGGTCGATGAAGGTGATTGCCTTGAAATTCCTCAGTAGAGGTCGTCTCAAAATTCCATTGAAGGAGGACAGACAATCTACTATCAAAAATTCAATTATTTTGGTCATTTTGTCGGCTTCTCCCAATGTGACCGGGAGCAAGATCATTCCCTTAGGAATCTGATAATCCCCGCTAAAACCATAAAGAAGGATGGAGGCAGGCTTCAGGTCTGCCTCGTCCAATTGCATTTTCTCGAAAGGTCGCTGAAATAGGATATTCACGCCGCTTCCATACAATAGAGTCCTTTGTGACCTCCTCTTGATCATTCTCCCGAACGGGAGTTGGGCCATTAACATATTCTTTGAAGTGCCCCTACTTGATGAAGTCTTCGATTGCCTGTTTGAGAGCTCGACACTCATCGGTGTGATGCCCATTATCCCTATGATAGCGACAATACTTTTCATTGTTTTTAGTTGAGGGGGGATTCTTCATGGGCTTTGGCTCTCTGAGCAAGTCGGTCCCTTTTGACTTATCCAGAATGGCCTATACTGAGGCGTTCAAATGGGTGTATTGATTCTTGTTGCGGTCGAGACGAGGAACCGGGGCATAAGATTTCTTGGGCTCTAACCGCTGCTTCTTTCCTTTCCGCTGATCGTCATTAGCCCATCTACGATCAGTCCTCCTATTCTCCCCCCGGTTGGGAGCATTGCTCGAGGGACCAAGGTTGAGGTGATTGAGAGCGGCCATAGAATTTTCGATTCGGAGGTATTTTTTGGCGATTTTGTAGAAGCGAGTAAGGGAAACATCGTCCTCGAATTGTAGTTCCTTCTACAAATCTATCTGCGGGCGAACTCCTGCGATAATGAGAGTCCGAACGGACTTTTCGAGAGTATAAGCCACTTTGTAGAGTTCCTTGTGGAATCTGTCTATGTAAGATTAGAGGGATTCATTCCTCTCCTACCGTATGTTGCTTAGACAGTTCACCAACATTGAGAACTTCCTGTTCGCCTAAAAGTGTCTCAGGAATGACGAGCTCATTTGAGGCCATGAGCTGACTGATCCCGCGAGAAGCAACCTGAACCAGCGTTTGGCATGGGCAGATAAAGTTACTGCCAAGCAACAACTTTTTGCCAAGTCGGAGACTTGGTGGAGTTCCATGAGGTCGTTGAACTCGTACAGGTGATCCTGCATGTATGAATTCCCATCGAATGCTCGCATGTCGGGCATTCTTAATCTTGGTAGGAGATGAGCAGCTAACACTACTAGAGAAAAGGGAGACGCCTTTGCGACCTTCCCACACTCATTCTGCTGAGCCTTTAACTGATCCAACGCTCGTTGTAGCTCCTCAATCTGAGGCAGCTCTGGGGATCGCTTTCCGCAACGTGGGTTCGACCCTCACAGTTGCGGTTGAGAAAATACCGCAAATTGGGCCCTTCCTCGACTCGATCGGAAGCTCTAGCAAACCTTGACACACGCTGGCTGGAGCCGTGTGATGGCATTGAGTGATTTGGGGAATTTTCCTGATCTTTGCGGTGGTCTGAACCGACCCGCGGATGAAGGAATCGCTTTAAGCATCCGAACCACTATAAAATTTCTCACTATCTCCTTTATTATTAAGTCTTTGCATACAACAATAACCTTGCCTAAATCTCATATTAATCACGTGTGATTTCTAAGATCCTCTTAGCACTTTGCACGTGCAAAGTCGTTGGTGTCAAAATCATGCATCAACAGTTTGGCACCAGAAGGAGGGCCCAAATTTCATATTAGCTCTTCATCCGGTAATATCAACTGATCAATCAGTTTTACCTACAAACTCATGGCTCGTGGTCTTAAAACCGAGTGTGCTAGCACCAACAACGAAAAGGTTCCCTACACTTAAGAGACTACTCCTCCCGAAGTAGCTCCACTTCCCCAAAGTGCTATGGCGATCCGACTGTGATGAACTATCTGGAGAGGTTCAATAATACTTTCCAAATGATAAGCCAAAGGCTAGATCGTTTGGATCAAGTCATGTTGCCAAACTCTGATAAGGCAATACCACCTCTAAAAATGTCTGTAGGTCGTGCTAAAGCATGGAAACAAGCAAAAGCTTATACCACTCGCACTACATCACATAAAGACAAGAGAAAGCGAGTGGCTGAGCATGGGCAGAAAGGTTCTAAAAGGCAAGTGAATACTGGTCGTGAGCCAGGGAGAAAACATGTGGCCTTGCGACTTGGCAGTATGTCGCATCAAGAACTGTCCCACGCCACATCGCAAGGGCACCCTACAGGAGTGCCTGACAGGGAGATTCCCACTATTGCTGGCATTATGGTCCCAGCCATCACTGCGAGGGAAGTACCCACCATTCAGTGAATTTACAAGCCATTCAGTGACTTTACAAGGCTTCGGCCCGCGAGTGTCAAGGCATGCCGAAGGCTCTGACCAAGGCAAGAAAAGTTTCGACCTGCGGTCTTTCCTTAATCACAATCGTAGGGAGCGTACCTACATTATAGAAAATTGATCCCCAAAGGGCTCCACTTCCTCAAATAGAGGAGTTACAATGAGCTCTAGATTAGCTTAAAGCTTAGTGAGCAAAGACAGGTCGTTGAGGCGTCTCCCTTTTCTCTAGCAATTTTGACTGCTCCTCTCTTGTTAAGATTTAGAATGCTCGACATGGGGGCATTTGATGGGAATTCTAATCCGCAGGATCACCTCATGAGTTTAACAATCTCATGGAGCTTTACCAAGTTTCCAACTTGGCAAACTGTCATTGCTTAGTAGTGACTCTAACTGCCTACGCTAAACGTTGGTTCAAATCACTTCCACCATGGTCTATCAACTCATGGCAGTAGATGAGCTCATTGTTCTTGAAACACTTCCAGGCTAATTGGAAGTTCTCAATGCCGTTAAGCTATCTCAGCAACATACGACAAGAGAAGAATGAGTCTCTCTAGTCATATATTGATAGATTTAATAGAGAACTGAATAAGGTGGCTAATACACCCGAGGATTCAATTCGAACTCTAATTATTGCCAAAGTTCGCTCGCAAACTAACTTGTGGAAGAAACTGAAATCTAAGGATGATATTTCCCTCACTCGTTTCTTTAATCTAATAGAGAAATATTTACATACGGATAGAAAACTCAGTGGCAGTTTTAAATTGCCCCGACCCCGAGCCCTCAACTAGCGCTCCCAGTCGGAGGGAGGAAAACGGGGGAGAGATTAGTAGAAGATTTGATCACAAATGAGCTAATGACGATCAGAGAAAGGGAAAGAAACAACAGTTTATGCCCAAGAAATCCTATGCCTAAGTTCCTCCTTGCGATCGCGACTGTGATAACTTCACTCCTCTCAATGCATCGGTTTCAACTATTCTGAATAAATCAAAAGAAGCTAATTTGCTCGGAGAATTGTTTTAAAAACTAACTTGGGACAAAACCTAGCAAGATGGCTGGGTCCCGGGTCAACCGGTTTAACCGGTTGAACCAGTAGGGTCAACCATTGACGTCATCATGCCGACGTTAGCATGACGACGTCATCAAAACACTGTTCACATAATCCACTTATTTCCCAAATTGTAAAAGATTTTTTTATACAATTAAGTAACAATGAGCTTAAGAAATGATTTCAACCTGGAAATTAAGTACAATACACAAAAAGCATACGCATTATACAAATTCGATATCATAGATTGGATAATATGTATGGATTATAGAACCAAAACAAAAATGATACTGTAAAGCATTTGATATTTTAGGCTTATGATTTTCTAAGCTTGAGAGAATCAAAACAAGCAGCAAGATCATCTTAATTTGGTAATTTAGGATGAATGCGATGAACTGAATCATGTTTACCAAGAGTTGAAGGTACTGGCAGTGGAGGTCGCTCAGGTGGTTGATAAATGCTGGCAGGAGGTTCTTCCATTTCAATTTTTTTCATCACATTCAAATTCATCAAGCTTTACATTTGAATGTGTAGAAGGAGAATTGTACCTGTGCCTTTTATAGACATTTCCACCTTTAGTATGGGCAAGCCTCCTCTCCTCGTGGCTAAGATAATGAGACCTATCAAAACTCTGTGATTTAAACATTCTCCAAGAAACACTGTTCACAGAATTACATGTATTCAAACAAATAGTTCCATAATGAACTCCTAAATCTCTAAAAAAAGTGGAAGGGACAACACATGCATAGGTTCTGTCTACATTGTATTATACTATTATCCTTCACTTTTACATGTTGTTGACCACTTTCTCAATGTTTAGAAGATCTTCACTAACCATTAATTCTTTTTTGTTTTTAATAAATTAATGCCGAAACAAAAACTGCTCAAATTTTGCATACTTCTATAATACATAGTCACAGTATTACAGTAAAAATTACCAACAATTCAAAACTGGTTCACCAATCAAGTTAAATCCTATAGGTTTGAATGAATTCAATAACTTGTACAAAACAAAAATTAAATAAATAATGGATACGAAACTTTTACTACAATTAGAATCAGAAAGACAGAAACTTGTGAGTGACAATTTTGCTAAGAAAAATAACTGACAATTATAGAGAACAAAACACAAGCTCCCACTACACCTTCTGATTCCTTCTTTATTCTAATTTTAATTGCACTAGAGATTATATATAATGTTTTGGTGTTCCCATTTCAGTTCAGAGTTTACTAAACCACAAACTACCAAGGCTTCCATCCTTAGTAGTACTCTCGTGACAGAAAGGTCTGATGCCCTGATCATGCACATTCTCTCTTCATCAATCTTTAATCTCAATTTCATTATGCCTTAATTAATAAGGAATTTATAAGTTTTTAGGTTGGTAGAGAAGAGTGCTACTTTGTCATTACTCATTAGTTCTCCCTTCAAAGTTCAAACTGTAAAGCATGGAAGCCTACTACATTGCAAACTAAGACATCTCATTCTCATGCACAAGACCTAAAACAAAGACATGCCTACACCTTGACAGTTACCTGCTGGTGAAGATGAGCTGTCGTTCGTTAACCGTCGGGGAGGTGGAGCTCGGCTGTGAACAGGGCAAGTGGGCAACTATGAAGAGCTGAGTCTTGAGATTCAAGCAACGTGAAGAAGAGTGTGTGTAGCTCCGAGAAGAATGACAACGATGGATTACGGCGTAGATCTACAGTGATGAAGAGTGTGAGGCTAGAGAAGATCACGAAATGAGCAGTACACTAGCTAACGACGAAGTAAGCCGTTGATGGCGAAGGCTGCAGCGACGACGAGTTTCAACTGTGAAGGGAAGACTCCAGCGGTAATTTTTAGAGTTCAGTGAAGCATCAGACTTTCAAAGCAAAGGGTAGGAAATGGTCGTGAAAAAGGGTGGGGGGTGGAATGAGGGAAATGTTGATATTGGGATTTGGGAGTTTACTGTTCATTACTATATATTATATAATTAAAACTTTAATTATTTTATATTTTACATATGTTAAGTTGTTAACCCGGATTTTTTAAAATGGGACAGTAGGACTGGTGGGTGCTTCAGTGCACCGGTCCAACCGCGGGTGTTAACGGACAGAATAAAAATGGCGGTTTTGAGGCTCACTCGACCTGACTCACCAGCCGGGTCCTGGTTTAACCTGTTCAACCGGCCGGGCTGGGCCGAGTTTTAAAACATTGGCTCGGAGAGCCAGAGCCCATGAAGAAACCCGCATCTAAAAGGAATGGCAAGAAGTAGTGTCGATACCACTTGGATAATAGGCACCATACCAATGAATACCAAGCTCTTAAGCAGGCAATTGTCATTCAAAAAGGGCACTTCAAAGAGTATGTTGATGGTATAACTCCCATGAGGGAGAAGGATCAAGAGGGCGATGGGAAGAGGCACCGAGGTCGCAAAGGTCTCTACCTACTAGGGACTATCTTTGGGGGACTTATAAAGCCGAAAATTCTCAGATTGCATAAGAAAAGTATGCTCTAGAAGTTCGGCATGAGCCTTTAAATGTTCTAAATCTGGCACTACGACCTAGCAAGGTACGCAGAGAAAAGGAGATTACCTTTTCTGAGAAAGATGCGGTATGACTGCATCAACCTCATGAGGATGCACTAGTTGTACCAGATGAAATAGGAAGGTGTGAAAGTCCACAGAATGTTGGTGGACAATGGGAGCGCCGTGAATATCCTATTTCAGCAAGCTTTGGAGGAAATGAAGTTGGAAGAGATAGATCTGAAGCCTGTCTCTATTCTTCTATATGGTTTTATAAGGGACCAGCTAATTCCCTGAGGAATGATTTCTCTTCTGGTCACTTTGGGAGATACCCACGAAGTGACCAAAATGACAGATTTTTGGTCGTGGATTGTCCATAAGCTTTTAATGGCATCCTTGGATGACATCTACTATAGAATTTCAAGGTTGTCACCTCAATCTACCATCAGAAGATGAAGTTTTCCGCTCCGACAAGGTATGGGGAAGTCAGTGGATCACTGCATGAATCTCGCGACTGCTATAATAGGGCAGTAAGATGGCATGCAAAGGGAAATGGAAACCTGAGGGCATTCCCGAACAGCAATGATGATTTGCAAGATCGAACCACAACCTGGTCCAGTGGAAGACATCATCAATCCTCGTGTTCAAGAGGAGTATTCCTACAGTGGGCTGGTAGAAATTTTATCTGAGGTTTCTGTCAATGAGAATGAGCCGACTTGTGTGCTGAGAATTGGAAGCAATCTTAGCCCTTAGCTCACAACTAATTTAACGAGCTTCCTCAGAAGAAATATAGATGTTTTTGCATGGACTCATGTCGACATGATCAGGATCAGCCTGGATGTTATATGTCATTTACTCAACATCGACAGTGAAGTCAAGCTAATTTGCCAAAAGATGAGCTATGGACCTAAAGCGCTATGCGGCTCTTAAGGTTGAGGTGGATAAGCTCCTTTCAATTGGGTTCATTTGAGAAGCTCATTACTCCAATTGGGTTGCCAATCCTGTTTTGGTGAAAAAGCCCAACGGTATGTGGCGAACCTGCGTTGATTTCACCAATCTCAATAAAGCCTGCCCAAATGACAGTTTTCCTTTGCCTAGAATAGATCAACTCATTGATGCCACTTCCGGGCACGAGCTGCTGAGCTTCATGGATGCTTACTCAGGATACAATCTAATTTTGATATTCACACTCAACGAGGAGCATACCTTGTTTATCACAGATCGAGGACTATACTACTATAGAGTCATGCCTTTCGGCCTGAATAATGTTGGGACGACCTACCAACGTTTGGTTACCCGTGTGTTTTTTTTAGCAGATCAGAAAAACAATGGAAGTCTATGTTGATGACATGCTGGTCAAGTCTCATGTCGCTTCAGGTCACATAGTCCACCTCACGGAAATGTTCGATATACTCCAGAGATATAGAATGAACCTTAATCATTTTAAGTGTTCATTTGAAGTATCATCAGGAAAATTATTGGGGTACATGGTTAACCATCGGGGAATTGAAGTCAACTCCGAGAAGATCCAAGCTCTTCTAGATATGAAAAGTCTCGCAAATCGCAAACAAGTTCAAAGCTTGAATGGGAGAATAGCGGCTCTCATTCACTTCATATCAAGAGTAACAGATCGTTGTTTGTTGCTCTTTAATATACTCAAAGCCAACAAGAGATTTGAATGGACTCTAGAGTGTGAGTAAGCCTATCAGAGCATAAAAGAGCATTTGGGAAAACCACCTCTTCTGTCCAAGCCACTTCTCAAGGAATATTTCTCTACCTATCCGTCTCTCAGCATGCGGTCAATGCAACTCTCATTTGGCAATAAGGTAGAATTCAATGGCCAGTGTATTACATGAGTATACGGTTACTGGATATTGAGTCAAGGTATCCAGAGATGGAACGATTAGCATTTGCCTTGCTAATCGGTTCTAGGAAGCTGTGACCTTACTTCCATGCCCACACCATTCATGTATTAACAAATTATCCGCTCAAACTGGTCTTTCAAAAGCCAGAGGCCTCGGGTAAATGGCTTAAATGGGCCATGGAACTAAGTCAATTCGATTTGCATTATAGACCAAAAGTAGCTATTAAAGGGCAAGCTGTAGTTGACTTTATATCGGTGTTCTCCTATCAGCCAGATCAAGAACCCGAACAGCCAGCTAGTGAAGTCATCCAAGAAACTATTCGAAACTTGTCAAATTGGAGTCTCTATGTTGATGGGTAATCAAACAGAAAAAGAGCCAGAGTTGGTCTTTTGCTCATTAGTCCTGAGGGAACTCGCATTTATGGAGCCCTTAGGTTTAGATTCAAAACTACGAAGAATGAGACTAAGTATGAAATGCTATTTGTTGGTTTACGACAACAAGAGAGATGGAGTCAACTATGATCGACATCAATGGCGACTCCCAGCTAGTGGTCAATCGGATTTTGGGAGAGTATCAAGCCAAATGAAAGAATATGATCAGTGACTTGAAGAAAGCCAAGGCCGCACTCGAGCCCTTCAAGCACTACACGATCAGGCAAATCTTGAGAGATAGCAATTCTATTGCAGATACTTTGGCGAAGATAGCTTCATCACTAGACTCCGATGCGCCAGATATCATCCCGATCAAATACATCAAAATTCCCAGCATTAACTCACCCAACCAAACAGTGGCTACAACTAAATTTGTGTCTTAGATGACTCCAATCATTCAGTATCTCAAAGGGATTCTTCCTAACAACAAGACTGAGTCAAGACTCCTGCAGACTAGAGTTGCTCGTTACACTTTAATCAGAAATTAGTTGTATAAGCGAGGGTTTAGCACTCCCCTTCTTCGATGTGTGGCAGATGAAGATGCAGACTACATCATGAGAGACATACATGAAGGGATATGTGGTAATCACACTGCTGCACGATCTTTCCCCAATAAAATTATCCGCCAGGAATATTATTGGCCTTTGCTTCATGAAGACATTTACAATTTTGTGCAGAAGTGTGCTAAGTGCTAGAGATTTGAGAATATCCCGCAAGCTCCTTCCCACCAATTGACAATGATGATTAGTCCTTGGCCATTCACTATATAGGGAATTGATCTCATCAGTCACATGCCAATTGGTAAGGGTGGCGTCAAATATGTTGTGGTCGTAGTGGATTACTTCACTAAATGGGTCGAAGCTAAAACCTCTGGCCGCGATCACCACAAAGAAGCTCAAAGACTTCGTCTTCAAGAATATGGTATGCCATTATAGAATTCCTCATACACTCATCTCAGATAATGGAAACATTTCGACAATAAGGAGTTTAAGTAGTTTTGCGAAGAGCTAGGGATTCATAAGAAATTTGCCTCAACAGCAAGACTGCAAGCTAATGGTCAAGTTGAAGTTGTCAACAAAACCATTAAGCACACTTTGAAGGCCAAAATTGGCGCAGAAAGGGTAATTGGGCCAACGATCTCCCAAAAGTTTTATCGGCATATAGAATAACTTCGAGCACCTCTACTTCAGAAACACCTTTCTCACTTCAAATAGAGTTTTACAATGAGGCAGACACTGAAGCACTTATGCGTGCAAGTTTGGACTTGGTCGAAGAACACCGCAATAAATCTCGGTTAAGGATTGCTTCCTACCAGCAGTAGGCTAAAAGATTTTTCGACTCCAAAGTCAGGAGAAAAGACTTCCAAGTCGACGACCTGGTTCTTAAAGAATTCCTTCTCGGTACAAAAGAACCAAGTGCGAGGGTATTCGGACCTAACTGGGAAGGTCCACATTGAGTCGCTAAGGTGATACGACCTAGGATGTATCATCTTAAAAGGCTTAATTGTTTTGAAGTACCGCAAGCTTGGAATGTTGAACATTTATGCCCTTATTATCAGTAATTCCAAACTCTCGTATAGCTTATGCGATCTATTTTGCTTATAAATATCGTGAATAGGATTATTTCCATTCTTATTCAAGAATTATTTGTGTCGTAATCTCAAGTTTTAATAATCTTATTATTTACAATGTTTTACAAGTTTTACGATTAGAAAAGTTATATTTGTTTCTTGAAGTACTTAAGTTGTAAAAGTGCTATCACAAATGCCAAAAGGTCTATATATATATTGGAAAAATATGTACATGGACGACCAGCGAGCTACAAAGAAAATGAAAAAAAATAAAAGAGGCTATTCGAGAGCAGGCAAAAGGGAGGTTGATCATTTCTCTTGAACTTCAAGATCCCTGACTTCGGTTGCTACGACCTTGGGGTCAGTCGCTTGGTCTTTAGGGTTTTCTGTTTCTTGTTGATCTTCCTTTGGGGTAGTCTCTTAATCTTCTTGTTTGTCAAGTGACTGCATCAATGCAAGCATTATCTGATACTCTTCTAGGAGCTTAGAAACGTGCAAGTTTGGATTGTTAGCTCGCAAACTATGGATAACTTGTAGTGAACAATGACTGGCTTTCCTTTCCACCTCGTTGCTTAGTTGTTTCATCTACTCAATCAGCGAAGTGATCCGCCCATGAGCTATTTCGAGCTCGGTGTCCTTCACTTTCATTTTCTTCTCTGTGTTCTCCCATAGAGTAGTTCGAATCTTCTCGATCTCTTTCTCGTGATCTAGACTCTCTTGCAGTTCCTTTTCTCTTTGTTGAAGCTCTTGCTCTCGCGAGCTTAGATCTCTAGTGAGCTTTACTATTGTCATCTGAAGCTCTTTGGTCAGGTCGTGTAATATCCCACTTGAGGTATGTACTTAAGATTTACTGTATTAGTTAAAAGTTTACTGTTTCAGCTTCAATTGAGTTTGTTTGTTGTCAAGGTTGGTTGGTGAGTCTTGAATTGAAATGGTTTGTTGAGTTGGTTGAATGGTTGCCTTGAATTGGTTGAGTTTTGGTGAAGTTTGGAAATCCAATCTTTGCCGGGGCGAAGAAGAAGCTTCGCCGCGGCGAGGAGGAGCTACACCCACGGGTAGGTTCTGCCCTGTTTCGCCGAGGTGACGGAAAGTGCTTCGCCGCGGCGAAGAGTCTAATAAAAAGTTTCTTGAGTTTTCTAGAGAATTCTTCTTTTGGGGCACAGTGACCATTCTACCCCTAATTAGTAGGAAAAGTGGGGAGTAAAATGTATGGAAATTTAGTAGAGATTGTGTTTGGATGGGGGTGTATTTGTAAAGAATCAAAGGATATAAATAGAATTTCTAAGGAAGGGTAAGGGCAAAATGGGAAATGATGTTTATAATATGAGCTAAAAAGAGTTAAAGTGTAGAGAAATCCTTTATTCATTCATTTCCACCGCCTCTTCCATTTGCCTAAATTCTCTCAATTTCTCCATCCAATCTTCCAAGATTTCTAAGGGATTTAGGAGAGCTTTTGAGTAATTTTGAGTAGAGATTTCATCTAAAGCATCCTAAGGTAAGGATTCATGCTTTAGATGTGAGTTTTCTTATAGTTATAGTGAAGTCTTATTTGGTTGTTGTTATTGTTCTTGTTGTTGTTTGAGTTGTAGAGAGAAGACAAGACAACAAAGGAAAGGAAAAGTGCTAGAGAAGTCACATTTTCATAAGGTAAGTAAATCCTACCAACTTGAGTTTTGATAAGTTTTTGAGTAGAGATTTAGAGATTGAGTAGAGATGTATGCTTGTATAAGTATGTTATGTTGTTGAGAATTGAGTTGAGATGAATATGTATTATGAGAAGTGTTTTTGATGTGTGATGAGAAATGGAATTTGAGATGAAGTTTGAGAGATGTTGTGTGAATCTATTTGGAAGTGCTTTTCTTGACAGGGATTATGAGTATTTGAGGGAGTTTTCCCCCATTTTGGATGGCTAGAGAATGAAGTATAGTAGTCATGTCAGTAGAGTGTTTATATGCACATGAATTGCTTGATGAAATGCCTAAGTGAAATCTACCCTGTCACTACCGTGACTTTCTAAGTAATTTTTTGGGCATCTTACAGATTGAAGTGGGCTGAGACCAAAACGTAGAAGTTATAGCCCTGTTTCTAAGCTTTAAAATGAGACCAAAACCGTAGCAATCCGAGGTGTATAATGCAAGTTATGGCCTTTTTAGTGTGAACTGTGCAGAATGACTGTTTTGAGGAAATCTTGTATTTGGCATTTCATAAGTGCATTAGTGAGCATGAGCTATCCATACGCATTTTTATGCACTTAAGAAGTAACTTGAGACATAGTAGAGAATTTGAGTATAAGCTACTTTAAGAGCTCAGCTAAGAGAAAGAGAATATAGTAGGTTATGCGATGGGGAACCCGTGAGTAATGGGTAGAGTATTCCTGTATGGACGCCGCATTGAGAGAGCGGCATGAGTATGAGATAGAGAAGTGGTGTAGCCCGTGAGAGTGCATGCGGATGAGGGCTATACCCAAGTACCCGAGAGAGAGATTATACACTCACGTGGCCAAGGGTTCCGAATCCATGCATAACCGAGTCCGATCGGCTAGAACGAGTAGAGGTCACGTAAAGTGGAAGCGAGTCTGGCCGTGCCCCCGGTAAGATGGGGCCGTGACTTACTAAAGAGTTATTAGAAAAGAGTTCTAAGAAGGAGAAAGAGAAATAGAGAGAGAAGTACCAAAGAGAAGTTGAATGAGAAGTAGTAAGGAAAGAATTAGAGAGAGAGAGAGAGAGTTACGGGGGTAGAGGAGTAGAGGATTTACTTACTGAGCATTATCTTCGTGCTCACCCCATTGATTTCCTATGTTTTTGCAGGATATAGGTGAGGTCACACGGTCGGATAGACGTCGGCACTCGAGGGGAAGCGGTTACACTGTCCACTATGTTTTTGATGACTTTTGTACATAGCATAATTTTGTGTAAAAATATATAGGTTTGTAAAGAATATATATATATTTAATAAAAGAAAAATTTTGGGCCCAATTTCTATACATTATTTTATATGTATTTCATTATGAGTATTTGAGTAGAAAGTGGCTATTACAAGTCGTCCTTCTTTTGAAGCTCTTGCTTCTAGAACTCTATTATTTGCCAAGCAAAATCCTTTTTAGCCAGAAATGTGCTCGCCTAAAGCTGTGCATCACTTGCGGCTTCGTTTGAAACCGCAAGAGCTTACTTCAGTTTGGTGATCTCCTCCTTCATCCCATGAAGTTGTCCCCCAGTGTTCATCTTCATTTTGTTGTGGGCAATGTTCAAGGTGAGCATAGACTGCAAAGGTAAAAGGATAAAAAGTTATTTAAAACAAAAAAAAAAAAAACCAAGGAGCTCGATCAATGTTAAAGAGTTTACAAAGAGAAATGCATGTTTTACCTGGCTTTGCATCTAGAATGCAATGGTTAAGTGGTCAGAAGGCTTGGAAGCTATGTACCTTTCGAAGGTCGACTCTAGTTTACACTCAAAGAGGGTAAAGACCACCGGCCTTAGATGATCTGGCATATGCCCTAAGAGGACTAAAACGGATTGATCCCGACCTCTTGTAGTAGGGATCTCTTTGGTCTGTTCCTGGCCGACTTCTCTTTGAGTGGCTGCACCTTCATTCCCTTGTTATGCCTCTGGCGCATCTTTTGAAGTGACCTTCGAAGTAAGAAGTTGGGTAGGTTGTAGCCCACCCGGCAGTATCCCAAAGTCGTCTGACTCAGACTCAAACATTTTAGCTGTTATCACCTTCCTCCTCTTCGTGCCTACTTTCTTGTTCTTTGTCAAACTTGCCGCAGCAGGTTGGGGAGCTTCTTCACATCACTCCACAATTGGTTGCCTTTTGGGCACTAGCTTGGGTCCCCATTATAGGGACATTGCTTGAAGTTGGTCCAGGTTGCGAGTATGGATTCAACCTAAGGAAGATGATTCCCCTAGGTCACTTCGATTTCTTTGACTGCATGGCTGCTGCATGGCATTAAAAAAATAATCAGCATAAAGAGTCCAAATGTGTAAAAGACTTGGGGTTTTCTGTTTAGGAAAAACTTACGAGTTGAACCGTTTAGATACGCCTCAAGGGGGAAGAATTCGTACTTCTAAAGATTTTTAGTCATCACGAGCAGCTTCGCGTCACGACCTCTGTCAAGAAGTTGGTTGAATGCTTGAATGTGGCTGCGATCAGTCAACAGCTGCAATCTGGTCATTTTGTTTTCTGCAAAGAAAAGAGTTCGTTAGCTTATACTCTGAAAAAGAATTAAGTGTAAATGGACGAACAACCTGAAAATTGAAGGGAAAAACCAACTCGGTTTCTGAAGTTTACAAATATCGTCGTACTTAAAGAAAAAATATTTGGTTTCGTAAGCTTCCACATTGCTGGGATAACCAAATATTTCTCCCTCGATCGTCAGTCATTTGGAGAGGTAGTACGAGTCTTTATCTTTACTCTTCTCCAAGATATAGGTGCAAGCGAGCTCCAACGCCGTTGGCTCCCTAAGTTCATGCTTGTAGAATGATATATACATAGCGATAGCTATCATATATGCATTCAACGTCAGCTGGAATGGTGCGACCTTAAAGTGGTCGAGAATTGACTTGATGTAGGGGTGGAAGGGTATTCTCACTCTGCATTTGAAAATGGCTTTCGAGATTACGACCATTCCCTTGGGAGGCTCCTGGGTAGTGTACATCCTCTTTCGGTACATGTCCACATCAATTGCATATTGCTCTAATACCTTTTTTATTTTGTCCATTGAGATAGTTGACCTTATCACCTTCCTGGTACATGCAGAGGTACCCGGTGGGTGTGAGCTTTCTCTGTCAACTATTCTCATCTAGGTCTCCATTGGTTCTAAAGTCTTAAAGGTACAGCATTTAGGGGGGACTCAAACCTTGAAAAATCTACCTCATACGATGACTCAGAGGATGTGTAAAAGAACCCTATGTTTTCTGCCTAGCCGTCAAGCTTCTAAACCCTAAAACTCCTAAAAACAATCCTTTAGAACTCTTTACCCTAAGTTTCAAACCTTCAAGTGTTTATTTTTCGAACACTACCCAGGAATGCTCTTTCCTGATACCTACCAAACACCCATGACCACCATGACTGTAAAAAAGAAATTTTTTGCAGGAATGTGAAAGAAGAGAAAAAGGAAGAAGTTTTTTTACCTTTTGGCTGCCTGAAATGGGTACTCTGTTGTAAAGTTGGGTTCGCATGAATTGGTGAAGGAAGAACAAATTTTTTGGGGTAAGAAACCGTTATTTTCTCTCTGAAAAATTTGAGTTTTCTGAAAAGTTAGGGTTTTATAGTGAGGAAGATGATGCTACAGCTTCTTTTATAAGCGACGTTTGGGCAAGAGTGCGCTCTTAGTTGTAGATTGCAACCACGTGTCATCAATCTATGGGAAGATAACCCCCATGCTTCATAAAAATCAGCTGGCACCTCTCTTTATTGAGAATGCCAATCGACAGCGTGATTATCTCTTCCGCATTAAATAAGCCTTCATCCGCATTTAATGTACCAAAAGGGAATGTCCTTTCAACATGACTTGCATTTAATGCTCACGGCTAACACTTATTACGCACAGAGACAAGTCTTTCAGATAAAGATTACTTTATTGACCAAGCTAACTGTCAAACACAACGAATAACATCTGAAGAAGTTGTTCAAAGGAGACATTTATTCAACATGTCGAACACGAACACCAAACAAGATGATTCGGAATTTTTAATCATGAAATATTCTAAGTGTTTTCAGGTTGTGAATAACAGTTAGAGTTCAAAACACATCCTAATGACCCAAGACAAGATCAAGCTTAGGTCAGTAAATCTCAGTAAACAATCACGTCAGGTAGCTTGTGTTACTCTTAAGGCATAGCTCACAACCTGCACTCAGTTTGCAAGTCAGATCAAGCAGTCAACTTCAGGTCGTGCAATAATGTGATTACACTTAGCGCTTAACTTGAGTAAGAATTTCTAAAGACAAGTCAGGTTATGGCATAATCATGAAGTTCTCGAAATTCAATTCCTTGAATCTCAAGAACTGAGGAGCTTTTGTTATGCCTAAAAAATTAAGACTGACGTAAGCTTACATCAACGAGCACTAATCAGAGTTCAAGAAGGCTTTGTGCAGCCCAGAAGTTATCACATTGCCCCAAGACAAAGAGAATACGACTGTCACCAACTCAGTAGGCTCAAGTTTTTTCTGTGAATGAATGTGATCCACACACTTGTCCAAGCCCCATATAATTTAAGGATTTTTTTTTTTAAAGTTATTAACTAATGGGAGGCAAGGAAAGAAAAATTTGCATGGTACCTACTCACTTGCAGACTTATAATCATTATGTTGAACTCAACGACTATAAATAGAGTACTCCCCCTCACAAAATCGGGATCTCGGATTTCAATAGTTTTATAGCAAAGACAACCTACGGGAAAAAGACTGACTTAATATTCTCTCTAAATACCAACCTCTTGTAATTCTATTCGCTATTCGCAACCTCTTGTAACTTGGCTAATAATAAAAAACACTCATATAATAAATAACAGTGGATGTAGGAATCGCTTTAAATATCCGAACCACTATATAAATTCTCATTGTCTCCTTTATTATTAAGTTTTTGCATACACCAATAACCTTGCCTAAATCTCATATTAATCACGTGTGATTTCTAAGATCCTCTTAGCACTTTACACGTACAAAGTCGTTGGTGTCAAAATAAGCATTAATTCACTTCCTCCTATTTTCTTCGTCTCTTTCTTCTGTTCGAATTCCTCATTCTTTTTCTCTTCCTTCTCTCCTCCTCTTCTCTTCTATTTCTTCTAATCTCTCTCTTTATTTATTGCTGATCTGGACTTTGCGGCTTACATGGCGGCTAGGCAACAAATCCAGGCAAAGACATACGTCAATTAAGTTCAGTTGTAAATCTATAGGGGCAAAATAGGCATGCTCTTTTGACGGAATAGTATAACGGCTTGGAAAAGATTGGGGCTTCCTACATAGTAATAATAAAACTAGTGGGTGTTCACAAGAATTGGCTTAAACTTATGAAAATTTTTGAAATGACTTTTTTTTTTTTTTTTATATTAAAAAGGATAATATCAATTAACGTAAACTTTTCAAAAAAAAAAATTAATTGAAAAATGAAAGTTGCAAATTCTTCGATTAAGAAACAATAACAAGTTATTTAATGTCATATTTAACTTTAGAAAATGACAAAACAATAACAGTATACATTTAAATTATTTCTTTTTAGAAAATAAATTAAAATTACTAAAAAAAGTTAAAAAGTTTGAAAGAGCTTTCTTTTTTAAATTTTTTCATCAATTCTTAATTTTAATTTTTTTTTCGATTTTCTTAAAAAGAAATGTTCTTTTTAAAAAATTTCAATTAAAAACTAAATTTAATTAGAAAAAAGAAAAAAAATGTTAATAACATTTAAATCTTTTTATCATTTTTCGTTAAAATTAACAATAAATTACAGTTAGATATTCTTTAAACGAAGAATTTGTAACTTTCTCCTCTGAAAGTTTTGAAATGTTTGTATCATCATTTGATAATATCCTATTAAAAAGGAAAAAGAAAGAAAATAAGGACCAGACTTTCTCCGTGAGGACCGTGACATAGTTGAAGAAACACAAAGGAAAGTCCGAAGAATCAAATCAAAGCAAGAGAATGAGCTCTCCCGATGGTCGCGTTTTCCAGATCGAGAACGCCGCCAAAGCCGTCGATAACAGCGGGTGCTTTACTCAAATCACTTAGTAACCTTCGATTTTCCTTCACTTCTTGTTTTAATCTCTAGATTGATTTCAAATTTCCATTTCTTTTGCAGGACTGTCACAGGAATTAAATGCAAAGATGAGATTGTTATGGTAAATTTTATTATTCTTATTCTTCTTATTATTATTATTACTACTACTACTATTATTATTGTACTATTTAAAAACTGTCATTTGATGGTGATTTTGGTTTGATTTAAGGGAGTGGAGAAGCTAATTGCGTCGAAGAGTTCTAATAGAAGAATCCATTCTGTTCATCGGCATTTTGGCATGGTACTCTCTCGGTCTTGTCTTGATTTGATCTTTTGTTCACTCATATTTTTACTAGTAATTTCCATGTTTTCTCTTACTTTTTTATGCTTCATATGTGTATTTTAAGCTTGTGAAATAGACAGAGAGTGATTTAACAGGAGGTTTGAATGGTTGCCAATTAAGTTTTTAGAGGTTTACAGTTAATTTGAAGTAAGATCCCTCTATTCGAAGGTTAAAGTAAAGTGAAAATACCAAAAAGTAATTAAAATACATAAAAGGAAATTTCTGTTTCTTCATTGACATTGTTACGTGGGTTCTAAGGAAGAAAGATTTCATTGGGAGCACCTGCTGAGAAGTAAAGCTTTATCTTTAATTGTTCTCGTACTCTTAAGTTGATTTAATCTTTTTATTTTTCGCTGATTCAATCAATGTAGAACAATAACCTCACTCTTACTCAAAATCATTTATTAATTAATACGTTGTTGTTGGTGATGCGAACTATGTTGATTTGATTTGATTAATTATATAGTTAAGATTTTCAAATTTTGTAATTTTTTGAGCAGATGGTTAATCGATACTGGATTACCTTCTATGTTGTGCTTTCATGTCTTGTTAAAGTTTTGAATGCCAGTGCTGGTGATGCTGATCCTCTCTACAGGTATAACTTTAATTGTCTTAATACCTGGTTTTCTATAGCGTTTCTTTATCAAAATTTATTATTTCATAGGAAATGTACTTTGCTTTATGTGCTTTTAACTTTAACAAGCATATTCATAATCTTTGTTTGCTAGTTAGATGATTTGATCTGGAGATAAAACTTTGACCTACCAGATAACTTGAAATTAGATAAGAATTTAAAAAATGATCTGGCGGTCAGCTCACATAACTGGAGTACAAGAATCAAGTAAAGAGAAATAAGTTGAGAAGTGAAAGGAATTATGTATCAATGTGTTTGATCTTTGATCCCTCTGTAATTTCATAATTTGGTTATCGATAATGGTGTGTTTTAACAGTGATGTATCGGTGTAACTATTTATAGGAGCAGTTCATTGAGTTTTTGCTGAATTTATGTTCTTGTTGACAAAGATTATGAGTGTATAACATGAATGTCTAAATTTTACTGTTCATCATCTTTCAAGGCCAGTATGTTACAGTAATGGCTTTATAACTGACTTTATCATCTGTCTTTTGAATTAATTTACTTGCTTTACAGTATCTTCTGATCTTAGAATTTATTTGCTTTACATGTTACCTACAATAAGTTTTTTTTTTTTTTTTTCTTCTTCTTCTTCTTCTTTTGAAAGCTAAAGATTTTGTGGCATATCTCGGATTTTAGGGCCTGTGTTGGACAATGTGAAAAAACTGGCTGTGTTGGGGAAAGATGCTTTCAACATTGCAAATTTTCTTCAGATGGTATCTCAATCGATGGTCCATGGTACATGCAAGAACCTCTTTATTTACGATGGAAGATATGGGATTGTCAAAGTGACTGTCGCTACAATTGTATGGTTGACAGAGAGAAAGAAAGAGATGCACTTGGTAATGGACCTGTTAAGTATCATGGTAAATGGCCATTCAAACGGGTTTATGGTATTCAGGTTTGTTATTTTATCAACTTTATACTTCAATTTTATCCTTCTTTTGGAGTTGTTTATTTTTTATTGCACTTTTCTTGGGTACATATTTCAGCTTCTCTTTTGTTTGATCAGGAGCCAGCATCTGTGGCTTTCTCTGCTCTCAACCTTGCAATGCATTTCCATGGTTGGCTTTCCTTTTTCATTCTTCTATACTATAGATTACCTCTAAAACAGAACAAGAAGGCATACTATGAATTTTCCACCTTGTGGCACATCTATGCGCTCTTATCATTGAACTCTTGGTTCTGGAGTGCAATTTTTCATAGTCGGTAAGCTTTTTATTGTGTTCTCCTTTTTTGTAATTGATTTGCATTTTTGACATTTTCAGTATTAATTGGGTGTCCCATTTATCTTTGCATAATGCAATTTTCTTGGTTTTTGTTTATTGTTTTTACATATTTCTTGGAGTATGTTCTTCATTTTTAGGTCATTTCATGATTCTTGTTGTGACGTCTAATTGAAATGCAGTGATGTGGACTTGACAGAGAAGTTAGACTACTCATCTGCAGTGGCATTACTTGGTTACTCACTCATTTTGGCTATACTAAGATGTTTTAATGTGAGAGATGAGGCTGCTAGAGTCATGGTTGCTGCTCCGCTACTTGCTTTTGTTACTACCCATATATTGTACCTCAACTTCTATAAACTAGACTATGGTATCATCTCTCTCCAATATATTCAGTTTCTGGCTTATGCTTACAAATGAATTATCCAATAAACAATATTCTTTGGTAATTACATATTCTATAATAAGAATATAATAAACTATCAGTAGGAAGGGACCGGTGGCACCCCTAACTCTTCGACTTCAATGATTGTACCTCAACTTCTGTAGACTAGAATATGGGTATCATATCTGTTCTTCTATGCCTTCGTTTTCTGGATGTTGCTCAACCCACAGTGTTGATATATCTTCATAGTAATTACTTTACCCATAAGATACCATTGTTACTTGGCTTAATAGAGCTTAAATTTTCCAACTATTACATGAATGGTTGTTGAGATGTGACCACAATCATTGGATTGCCTCTCAACTTAATAGTTATGTCATCTGGAATGCAATAATTGTTTTATCATTTTTCTATCAACCAGGTTACTCATTGGGGTTGAGTGGGTGGCTTGAGATTTATGCTACCATCTCCTTTATTTATATTATGTTTTAAATGTACAATATTACTAATTGTTTTGCAATTGCCAAGATCATAAAGAGAAATGGACCAGTATTAAGCTATATATTAGTATTATTTTTTACTTTGAGATTTAGTTTTATGATGCTAGTAACGCTAATCTGACAAGATGTTGGACATTTTGCAGGATGGAACATGAAAGTTTGTGTTGTCATGGCAGTGGCTCAGCTTCTCATCTGGGCAATTTGGGCCGGTGTCAGTCAGCATCCTTCTCGGTGGAAGTTGTGGACGGTAGGTCTTTGGAGGCGGCTTGGCAATGCTCTTAGAAATCTATGACTTCCCTCCATATTATGGTTTTTTGGACGCACACGCTCTCTGGCATGCGACTACTATTCCTCTTACCTATGTTTGGTGGAGTTTTATCAAAGATGACGCAGAGTTTCAAACCTCTAATTTACTTAAGAAGGTAAAATAGCTTTCTCCAAAAAGTAAACCATTATGATCTCTTTGTGCTCTGACCAAGATAGATGCTAGAGGAATCTCATTGTATTTTCTTTTCAAAATGCAGTTTGAAATTCCATTTGGGTTTGTGGAAATCAGTTTTTGACATGAAAATATAATTTTTTGATAGCTTGATCCATTGTATTGAAGTGTTTATTTACTTGCTGTTTACGGATATGCATATTGCAAGCGTGTTGACCAACTCCCAAATTAACAATTGAAATTGTTTCTTTCTTGGGGCTTGTAAGTTAGGTGGTTTTTTTTTTTTTTTTTTTTTTTGTAAAATGTTAATTTTCGAGTCCTTGGATATGAGCTCATATTATGCAATGAGCTTAGAAACAAACAAATTCCATTGTTAAAATATTTTTAGCTGCTTACAAACACTTATCTTGGGGTATTTACTAATATGTATCAATTCAATTGATTGGAGCAAAAATTGAAATTTGAATGTCAAGATGTTAGGTAAGTATAAAGATTATCATTGATTTATTAAATAATTAACAATTTAAAAGTGTGTTAATATTGTGTTCTGAAACAAATATTGAAAACGAAAACAAAGAAACACTTCTTTTTTATTTCAATTTTCCTCATAAATTCTCTTTTATTTGCTTTTGTATCCTGAATTAAATTTGCAGAGTGAGCATTTTTTCACGTTATCCATAAGAAAATTAAAATTTTAGGTTAGAAAACGGAAGCAAACCAGCCCCATTAAGTAATTAACCCTTTTACTTGTTTATTAGAACTTGTGGTTCTACTATTTATTTATTTATTCCTCATATTGTTAGGGTCCATTTGATTTGTACTAGTTATTGTGATCATATCCAAAAATTGTTTTTGAGAACATTACAACTTATTTCTACCAAATCCATTTTCCTAATATTATTTGTATCACCTGTTTTCAAAAATCAAAACTTATATTTAGATTCTATATCAAACGAGCTCTTAAGAAAATTATTTTTAATCGTATTCAAATTTTACACTAGGTTGCAAGTAGGGGTGTTAGTCGAGTCGAGCCGCTCAACTTGGTAAAAGCTCAAGCTCAGCTACAGTGTTGAGTCGAGTTCGAACTTTGAACACGCTCTGGTTGAAATTGGTTTGATTTCGGTCAGATCTCACCGATGTCAACGTTGGCATTTCAGGCCAGATCTCACCGACATTGACAATCCTACCCATCACCTTGAAAATACTTTCTCCTTCCTCCTGACCAAAACCTACCTCACCCTTACCCCTCTTAGCCTCGCGAATCGTGAGCAAAAGCCAGTTGTTGTTGTTGCCAAATTTTTTTTATTTTCGGTCGATTTACTCATAGGAAATCAACTCTATCGTCACCATTGCACTTATCGACACTTTCTCTTCGAAAGCTCTAACATCCCGACCTTTAATTTTTCACCGATCATCATTTCAAATTATAGGATTTTGGATTAATAGGAAAAATATAAACTCGACCCCGTGAAGCTTCTGGGTCTTGATTAAACCGGTTAAATCGGTCAGGTCGGGTGGTTTTAAAACAATGCCCCGGAAACCATGCTCAATCAATCAAACAAAATAGAAAGTATAATACGCAAAATAAAATAAAAATACCACTTACTTTCCTCCCCATTGCAGATTTTGGTGTCGATTTTCAGGATTCCTGTTTGCCAATTTGTTAGGATTCGACAACGATCAGAGTTTGAACTGGATTCTTTGTGCAAGACTAAAGTTTGGAATATTTTATGAGGGGAAAATTTGGAAAATGGACTTCAATTGGATTCCCGGGGGGATTTGTGTAATCTCGAAAGCTGAGCGAATTGAGTGCTGCAAAATAAAAGGGGCAAAATGTAATTAAACCGAGATACGAAGAGGAGATACGCCGCATTAGAATTAGAACCTTTCAGCATTAGGGTTTACGAAGCCCATGTTTGCGGCTATAAGTAACACTTTCCTCTCTCTTCTCCTTCACTCTTTTACTTCGCATAACGTTCTCCCAAAGCCTTCAAGTTTTTGTTTGTAATTAGGGTTTAGTTTCTACATTGTTTGTAATTAGGGTGTAGTTTCCACATTGTTTTTAGTTAGGGTTTAGTTTCAAAACGCGTCGAATACTGATTACCGGCGCTTATGTGCAGTTAGCGCCGCGTATGAGCCGACGCTACAGCTGCTCCCTTTCTGCAAAGCAATAACTAGTTATGAATTTCTTTTTCATATTCTTTTACGCAGATTTGGGTAAATTAATTTCTTGATTGTTTTGTTTATATAAATGAAGATAGATGGGTGTGATGATTATTTCCCCAAATGATCGAAGCTGATTAAACTGTGCGATTTTTCTCTCTTAATTGTTGAGAATCCAAGCCAGTCCTCTGATCCATCTTCGTCATTTTCTTAATTTAATTATTTGTTTGTTTTCTTGAATTGTTTTTGGGACGTATGGAAGTGATGATTATTTCCCCAGATGAACGACGTTGATTAAACTGAGCGATTTGTTTCTCTTTTGAGAGAATCCAAGCCAGGAATCTGATCCATTCTTTTTTATCATTAAATTTTTTATGGGTTTTTTTTTAAGTTAATGCATGATTCTATTAGGCACAAGGTGAGATGGATGTGATGATTATTTCCCCAGATGATCGAAGTTGATTAAACTGAGCGATTTTTCTCTATTTTGAGAATCCAAGCCAGAATTCTGATCCATCAATCAATCTTTGTGCTATTTCATTAACTAAAGTCTAGAATCCGTAATGTGGAAAACTGAGTTTCTCTTTTTAATTATGTGTCCAATCTTAGTTGAAACATAAGTTTCTAAAATTTTCACGACGGCTGGACCACTGGAGCTACCTCTGAGCAAGAATACTTTCAAGTTCAACTTGAATGTATATAAATCCTGGAAATCCCTGTTTTGTTCTGTAATTCATTAATCAAAGACTTGTGTTTCTTTCGACAATGGACGCGGTTTTGAGTGATTACTTTGAGATCCCCAGTAATCTGTAAATCGCCCTTTCTCCCTCTCTATGGTTCTTGAAGGGTGTTTTTATTCTGAGAAAAATTTGAATGATGGGTTCGGTGTAGGATCTGGTTTTGTGCTCAATGATTTAAGGGTTGGCAACCCTGAAATTGGTTGCTGGAAAGAGGTTTAGCCAAAGAAAGCTACAGTTAGTTCTGGATTTAGATCATACATTGCTTCATTTTCAGGACATCCATGGACCATAAGTATTCTTGATGATAACCAAAGGAAAAGAGAACTTGATAGTAATGGTAAAATGTAATTATTTTAGAGATGAAAAGTTTAATAATAGATCTTTCTCGGAGAAGAAGAGACATGAGGATGAAGCTTCTTGCAAACGTTCTCGGAATTGTAATACAAATCCACGGATTGTTCTTTGAAGATCCAAAAAATCTTGGTTGCCAAGATGTTAGAACATTTTGACTCTTCTGTGACACATTTGGTGTCACCAAACAATACGGTTGAGGACTGTGAATGGGCACAACTAGGAGATATTTCGTCCATCCTCCGTGGATTTATACAATGCTGCTTATTATTTATGGCATGAACGACCTTTCAGTTTTGGATGTTTTCCTTTGATTGTTATGGAGAGATTTGGTTTTGGATATTGGTTTCAAAAGTGATTCAAGTTGATAGGTTAAAGCACGAATTAGAAACAAAATACAATTTACAGAATAAGAGGGACCAAAAATTATGACCAAACCTCTTTGCAGGAGATTAACAGCAGGAAATGATGGCACTAAGAAATTAATATATGGTATTAGATGCAAGAAACAACACAGTATCTGCAACATGCTTCGATCACAATCCCTTTAAACCATGGATTCACCCAAAATGTTCAAAAACTCACTGTAACTTTTAATCCAGAAATCCCTTCCATCTTTCAACTGGGTATGTTCAGAAGAATATCTATTGACGAGGGAACTTGATTATGGCCATAGGATGATTAGTCTGTCTAAAATCTTAACTAACTGATATCAGACACAAGTAAAATTAATTTTGATTCATAAAGGACGTTACCTCATGAGCTGTTTAGTTCTGACAGTTGAAACATTTTTACACGAGAGTGAATTGATTATCTCAGAACAATAAGAAATGCAATCAGCAAGAGTTCTCTTATATCTAAGTCTCCATTGAACTGCTAATTTCCACCTCTCTATCGACAATTTAGTCTTACCAGAAAATGATAATTCACCACCATTCTTTCCACTTTGCACACCATTGTCTTCTAAGAATGTGCAAGCCTCACCTCCAAAAGTTGACAAAACCCTTTTTAGCTCCATAGGGGTTTTGTAATCTTGGATTTTGTCAATGGTAGACAGCAGCAAGTTGTCTTCTTCACTTGAAGTTGGCAAATTCTTCAACTGACCAAGGCACTTCTTTGATATCCATTTCATGACAGATACCTCATTGTCTACAGAGAGTTGACATCCTGAATAAGCAAGGTGTCCAACTGATCTTCGCTGGTTCGCTGGTGTCAGCCATAGCCGCAAAGCAGATAATAGAGCAAATGACGGCTTCCCATTTTGATGTATGTATTGTGATTCCTTGGGCCACGAACCAGAGGAATAAATGCCAGTGTCCAAGGGTATAAAAAACTTGTCATTTGGATTTTCATCTAAAAGAAACCCGTAGTGTTCGAGAAGCTCTAAATTTGTATATGTTCCATAACTTAATAGAACCTGCAGATAACAAAGCACCGATTCAATCCCCATCTAGCCTCATCATGGACACATCAGAGAATACATGCTAGGTCTATTTGAATGTCAACATTGATCATCCAATAGTCATTCTCCATGCTAGAAAAGGCACCAGTTGATAAGGTTTATTAATTAATTTCTAGGATATTACGATGATACTAGAAATAAAGAATGTGCCTGTGCATTTTCTCAGTGCAGGATAAGGAGCTTTGATCAATATTATGACACTTAGAAGAAAGACGATGTAAAAGATCATTGCAATAGGATTATGAAGTGTAGTGTCGAATTACTGCTTAACCTAAAAACTTAAACTTAAGGTAAGGACCTAACACTAGTATTAAGCTCTCCAACAACCTCCCAAACATGTACCATACAAACAAATGAAATTGCAAGTAAAAATATTAGCACATGACATGTGACTAGAGCAATCAACCAAAACAAATAATAAAGAAAGAACAGAAATACAAATGCAAATGCATAGAAGTGAACTTTACTCTAATACCACATTAACACTAGTAGAACTTAAACTTACAAATAAAGGCATAAAACTAGCATTAAGCTCTCTGATACAAGGTCAAGGGTTAGTCAAAAGAGAGAAACAGATAAAAATTAAAAGAAAAATAAAGGGCCTGGTGAGCCAAACAAAAAGAATCTTGCATTCTGCTGAAATTTTGTAACGCAAATGTGTTTGACTTGCTGAGAGAAACCAATGAGCATGGGGAATCATATTCAAAACTCTCATCCATGTGGGAAGTACAATAAAAAATGACAGATTATTCTTCACTGAAAAGAATAAATTACTTAAAAGATTATCATATTACTACTCTCGCTATAACAATGAAATTTTTCATCTAAACCTAAAACATAAAACCTGACACCAATCTAGAAATCATAAAGCAGTACAAGGAGATGAAAAAATCATTACACAGTACTGAAAGTTGAAATTTTGAACTTGAAAGTACATTAAGAAAATTCACAAAAAGGGCAACATGTCAAAAACTGAATGAAGAATTAAACAATCATGAAAAACATGGTTTTATGATCAATTAATCATTTACCCAAAGATCTTCTATTAGAAGAACAAACATAATAAATTTAAATGATACGCTATACACACGAACTTGTCCAAACATAGTCTATAAGTGTCAGTATCAAGTGAACCAATTTCTATAGGAAAACAGATAAAACATTCATAAAAAGTGTGCAGTAGCTTTCAACAAGAATGATCATGAGATTCATGATAAATCATCACAAGAAACAATGAAACAGCACATTCTACTTCTAGCACTTCATATAAACTTATCATAATTTCTTAGGAGCATCATTTATTTCAAACAAAGAATGAAAATCACATGCATGAAGTATAAACTCATTGATTCAATGCATGTAAACCTAGCCGGAATTAATTTCTAGAATACTACTTATCCAAAAAATAAATCAGACATCAAATTGTAATAAAAACGAATTTCAGAGGTCTTAGCCAAATCAAATATTGTGTGTTTTAGGAAATAATTCAATCATGGATCAGCTTGTCAATTGACTTCCTAAGTCAGATTTCAAAAGGTTAGTGAAACTCACTTCACATTCAGATCCAATAAACCTACTTGATTCATCAGCTCTCCTCTAGTCAGTACAAATTAAAAATAACTGGCATTACAAATTCTTAACATCTTTTACAGCATTATGAAGAAAGAAATTAAAAGTAATTATTTGTCATCGGGAAATATTAATATCAAGTTATTCATTTTGAAAGGTATTCTGTTGATGTCATTTTGCACATCTAGGACCAATAGACTAGTGATTTGCTTCAGACATCTTCTTAATGCAGAGAGTGAATCAAGAAGTGAAAATGCAAACAATAAAATAATTCAATTGCGAGGTCAAAGTAAAGCTATCATGCACCCACACTAGAAATTTGTAGTACCTGTTCTCCCTTTTCATAGCTTTGCCTAGCATAAAAACAGTATGCATTAGCTTCTTCCTCAAACCATCCATCAGTTAACCTCTGCAATGGAGGATTGAATTTCTCAGAATCTAAGATACCTTCTCCCTCTGTCAAGGAAGAAGCATTCATCGTACCTCCCACATTTTCTAAGCCATTTGGCTCTTCCCCAGGTGCAGCATAGTTAAATAAATCTCCCACAGGACATAAACACCCAGCTTCATCCCATGCTATATACATTGTCCGCGATGAAACCTGTAAACATGACAAAATTTTGAAATTATTAATTCAAGTAACTCTCAAAATAAAAGGAAGCCGTCTCAAAGTATAGTCTCTGGTATCCTGAGGCTAATTCATTTGTCAATTCTAGGAATTTGACTAAGAAATAAGAGGTATAATCAACCAGAAAACAATTTTCAAACTATGTCTAATAACTCAAAAACCAGAATCCAAGAGTCAATTATTTTAGTATGCATTAGTTGTGATAGAATTCTAACAGTTCCAGAAGCCCAAAGCCATGCTTTAAATGAGACAAGTTGAGGCTTAAGCTGAAGTTGTTCCATTAGTTTACTGGCTTCTTTCCACTCTATTTCAGCTTTCAACACAGCCTTCCCCGCAGCCCATATAGCATCATCCACCTAAAACCAGTTAACTGTTAGAGAAACTAACAACTAACTTAATTCACTTCTAAAAACCAAAAACAAAGGAAAGGAAATGAAAAATTTACGAATTAAAACTATACTTGCAGAGCTTGCTGCTCAAATTGGCCAAAAGTTGCAAGTATGTCATAACTCCGTGGCAGAAGCATCAAGTAAGGATGCCACCATGAATTCTTTCCTTTACCCACTTCATATAATAAACATACCGTCAATATCTACATTGCAAAGAAGATAGAAATAAGCAATTAAATTTAAAAAAGAAGCAACACAATAGATGTTGTAAAGAAGCAATGAAATAGAAAACCTGGGCAGAGGAAAGAGAAGGGTGTGAATTGACAGCATGAGATAGATTGTGATCCTTATTCAATAAAGATCGTGTTGTAAATAAAGCTGATTTTGGGACTTTGAGGATCAACTCTCCTTCTCTAATACCTCTCACAGCACCCAATCCTCTTCTGCAATAATTACGAATGAATAAATAAACATTTACATTACAGAACACAACAGAATTACGAATAATAAATAAACATTTACTTACCCGCCTGCTAGAGGGAAATAAGAGATGGTAAGAGAATGGCCTAAAGAAGAATGAGAGTGAGAAGGGACTCCATTTGAAGAGTCTGTTATTCCGAGATGTGCTGCCCATTTCAGTAAGTTTTCAAGCTGTTTTTCTTCTATTTCCATCTCTTAGTTCAGTGGGTTGAAGAAAGGGTTTTAAATAGGTTTGGTTATATTATATTTGATTCAAACAATCACAAAAATAATTCTATTTTTTAAAACCATTTATATTGATTGAAAAATGAAAAGTATTTAAGAAAAGAGAGGAAATTTAAGCATTATGCCTTCTGAAGTAGAGGTGGAAAAGTAACCTGCCCGGCCCGGCCCGCAGCAGCTTACGCAAATTGGTGGGTCGATCCTGACTCGTCCGCCAACATTAGCAGGCAGGGTTAGGCCTGCCAATTTTGGGGGATTGGCTGGCCCAACCTGGCTCGCCAACCCTAACCCGCAGGATTAACCCGTTTTTTGATTTTTTTTATTTTGTTTTGTTTAAGTTTAAATGTTTAATTAACTTTTCAAATGAATAAATAACAATTTATAAATGAATAAATGTAATTGTTTTTAGTTAACTTCTTTTCAAATATCAATAATTCAATTAAATTAAATTTTTTTGTGTTAACATTTCAAATATTAATTCAATTTTAATACATTAAAATTGTAATATAAGAAAAATTAAATTTATTCATTTATCAAAAAATAAAATAAAAAATTACAATAATTATTGCCTCGTTAAAAACTTTACCAAGAAAAACCTAATGGGACAAAAACTTGGTGAGGAAAAAAGAGTGCAATAATTGATAATTAATTTACAAGTTACAATTTACAAAACAACTAATTTTGGGGTTGACTAGGACCTCCCTCATCCGTATCATCTATATTACAAAACTGAAATAATTCTATTAAAGTATCGTCGAGAACCTCGTATTGATCTTGATGGCGCGACCATTCCCAATCTCGAAGACATGTGAGGACTTCAATCATTTTTTGTGAAAGTTTAGTCCTCATTTCATTTAAAATTCTTCCACTTGCACTAAATGTTTGTTCGGATGAGACGGTTGAGACTGGAACAGCAAAAACATCCAAGGCAAGTCTTGATAATACCGGAAAAATACATTTTCTGGTTTTCCAATATTCCAAGACATCAAAGTTGACTCTTTGTTGGGAATCTATTGGTAACATTTCAGGAGTTCCCAAATATTGTTGAAGCTCGTTACTCTGTGACCGCATGGTGGACAATAGATTCGTTGTTGCCGTTAGGTGCTTCTGAAGAGGAGGATGTGCATGTGCTTCGAGTTCGGTTCCTCTTCGGCCTATTAAATGCACTCCAGGTGTAGAAGTCTTAATTTGTTTCTTCTGATGAAACTTCCCTTTGTATTTCGTGTCTTTGCGGGTTCCCATACCTGTTTTCATATTAGAAATATACCTCTGCAAGACAATTTTTTACCTCTCCTATTTGATTGACAAATACTAAGTTTTGTAAATTTTCAGTTAATGTCTCTAAACCATTTCTAAACCTTCTTGTTTAATTCTAGGATAAAAAATGGCACCTAAACAATAAAGAATAGAAATGGGTTTAAAATATTTTAAAAAAAAAATTTCCATTGCCTTTATTAGTTCTTTTAAAATTTCATTGTTTTTGTTTTTTGTAAATAACTCTGAAATTTTTACAATTGTATGTGTTATCAATGGACTAGTAGGATAATACACATCAGAAAGTTGTAAAGTGGATTGGTAAAAATTTTTAAGAAAAGAATGAAATACTTTAGCTATTTGCCAATCATTTTCTACCAAATAATGAGGATCTCTATTATTTGCTACAAAATAACTAATTAAATTAGCATAAGGTAAACATGAATCAAGCATTAAATAAGTACTATTCCATCTAACAGGCATGTCTAATGCAAATGTTCTAGGAGACATATTTGATTTTATACAAGTATCTTGAAATTCAGCATTTCTTTTATTACTATCAGTAATCCAAGCTAAACAATCTCTAATTCTATCAATATTTTCTTTAATTGTTTTCATACCACTTTTCACAATTAAATTAATAACATAACATGCACAACGTTGGTGAAAAAACTTCAAATTGTTATATAAAGGATAATTACTTTGAAAATAATCTATAGCTCTACTATTAGGACTTGCATTATATAAAGTTAAACTTATCACTTTACTAACAATATCATAATCTTCTAAAACTTCAACAATTTTATTATAAATTTGTTGACCACTATGATCAACATCCATTATTTTAAATCCTAATAAAGATTTATTTAATTTACATTCATTATCAAAATAATGACTAGTCACACAAATATAATCTTGTTTAGCTCTACCACTCCAAATATCGACAGTTAGAGCTACACTAACATGACAAGTATGTATTTTATTTTTTTAATTCTAATTCATTTTCTTAAACAATTTTATTAAATCATTTATAGTTGCAGTTTTAGAATAACTTTTAAATCCTGGAAAAAATGAATTTTTAATAAATCTTTCAAAATATTTATCTTCAGCCATATTAATAGGTTGATCAGTTGCAGCAATATATAAAGCTAATTGTTCCCTATATACATCGGAATTATAACGCCAAGAAGTACCCACATTAGTTATTTGAGTTTGATTGGTTTCTCCATTTCCATGTTGAGCAATATGTTTATTAGCATGCCTTTTTAAAGTACTAGTATCATTACCTGAATCCGCTTTATAAACATTTCCACAATACTTGCATTTTGCTTTCTTTACTTGAACTCCATTTTCTACCTCGTAAAACTTATCGAAATGCGTCCAAACATCTGATGTGTGTCTATCGTCGCTTTCGACAGCAGTTGATAAACCCGCTTCAGCTTGAGATGAAGTTGGACGAGGATGACGATTACGAGGACGACTTCTAGAACCACCGGGAGCTGTATGGGGAGGAATCGGGGCATATTTTGAGGTGTATCGGATTCTGAGATTGGGAAAGCTGCGGGACTATTTGAATCTCCTGCATTTATGTTAGTAAAATCAGCGGGACTAGGACTAGGATAGTAGTTTTCTTCATCATTGATATTGATGGGAGAGAAATATCTATCCATTGTAGTTGAACAAAAAATTGATGTAGAAGAAATAAAAAAATTAAAGAAAGAGAATTGGAATATGGAAATTGGAAAATTGGAAAATTGGAAATTGCAAAAACTAATAAAAATTAAAATAAGAGCAAATTGATAACAAAGAGATTAAGAGAATAAATTAATAATTGAGAGATTAGAGATTAGAGAAAATGAGAGAATGAGAGAATTTGAGTTGTGAGAAAAGATGAGAGTTTAGGGCCAATTTATAGAAAAAAATAGGAAAAGAAAATGACGAAAAAGACCCCTCCAACGGCTATATTTCAAGGGTAAAAGGGTAATTGGAAAAAAACAAAATAATTTTTCTTTTTTTTATTTGTTTTTCGGCCAACCCGTGGGTCAACTTGGCTGGTTGGCCGTTGGTGCAACAGCCAACCCGCCGGGTTGGCGGTCCTTTCTCTAGAAAGGACAAAACAGCAACCTACGGGTTGCCGAGTTGCCATTTCTCAACCCGACCAGCTCGAGGTTGCTGGCGGAACCCGCTGCCTTATTGGCGGTCCGGGTTGAACTCTCTTGAATGCGGGCTGGGTTAGGGTTGACCCGCCTAACCCAGCCCATTTGTTCCACCTCTATTCTGAAGTTTGGAATTGAGAATATGGCTAATCTTTTTTATTCTTTTTATCAATTTGAAATACTGACGTGGCACACTTAAGTATAATTAAAGCAGCAAAAAGGGTTAGGGTGCAAAGATTTAAACATTTATGGGTTACATGATAGCAAAGAGAAGTTGGATTTAAAATTTGAGAAGCCAAAACAAATTCCTGGTTGTCGCAAAACACGATTGAACACCCACCTTTCTTTCTGGTTTTTCTTCCTGTTTTCTATCATCATTGAATTTTTTTGCTCTTTGCATTTTTGCCATTCCCCTGATAGTTACAATGGCTAAGATTAACAAAGAAACCAAGAAAAACCCAGCCATTTTCTACATTGTAGGCTCTAGTGGTTCTTCGAAAAATGGAGAAGAAGAGGTTGCGGTGAAGCAACTTTCGACGATTGAAGTTGCTCCATCGACAGAGGAAGAGATGCAAGGCACCCATAATGTAGCTGAAGACAATGATACTGACAAAAAGTCTGGCTAAGAGGTGGAAGAAGAGGAAGAATAGGTAATATTCATTGATATTTTATGAAGATATTGGTTGTGGATGCCAATTTGGGGGATATTTGCTTAGTGTTAGTTTGATTGGAGAAGTTCTGGTGATTAGTGTATTTTGTTAAGCATTTGGAGAGCATCGGGGGAGTGGGTTTTTTTGGCTTCTAGAGGACCGAGGAAGCCAAGGCAGGTCCTAGGGAGGGTTGGTTGGCCACGCACAAACAAGCACCCCTCCCCCCAACGTATGCGTTTCGACACTCTTCTGTCAACTCCAACCAACCAACTTGCCACAAACAGCCTCCCTAGTGCCTATCTTGGCTTCCCCGGTCCTCTTGAAACCAAAACCACCCACTCCCCTAATGCCCTCCAAGTGCTCGACAAAATGCACCAATCACCCAAACTTCTCCGATCAAACCAACACGAAGCCCATATCCCCTTGATTGGCAACCTATTGCTTGTTTTGGTTTCTTTTTGGTATGATGCTTCTATGCTGATATTCAGTTTCTATCTATTCTACAGTGTTCTAGAAGCATAAACGTTAAGGAATTTGGGCTTGAGGTTATTATGGATGTTGTACCATACTTCCCTACAAGGGTTACGATGAGGTCAAGTTGGCAAGTCTTTTCCAAAATTAAGGAGATTCTAGGTGGGCAGAGGAAAGGTATGGACCAGTTCAGAATGAGTTGTTTTGATCATTTTGTGGAGTTAGGTGAAAACTGGAATAGGGGCTTCTAGGGGCAAGCTGCACATTATCTTTTGCTACACTCTGTTAGATGCAAAAAGAGAAATGAAATGTGGTTTGTGGTGGATGGGAAGCCAGTGTGTTTTGGGATGATGGAACTTTGTTTGATGAAAGGCCTTAATTGTGGGCCATTTCTAGAAGCACAAGTGGAAGAGAGGGTAAAGAAAAGCAAGGTCATCGAAACTTTTGTTAGAAAGGTTCCCGGGGGAGACAGTAGTCTGTTTCGGCGCATGATTTAGAGGAGAGGTTAGATGCAAAAGGCAATAATTATACCTCTTCAGAGAAGTTAAGAAATTGTTTGATATGGTTTGTGCATTCCACCTTTATGGCTTGTGACTCATCAAAAGTCGTTAATCTTGACTGGGTGCGATCTGCAAGGAACAATGAGTTCTTTAATTCTTATCCGTGGGGAAGGTTATTGTTCCAGTTAACTATTGGTTCACTCCAAGGAAAAGATATGGTGATAAAACACCGCTAATACGTGGAGAAGGATAAAGCAAGCACTTACAATTTATTCGGCTTTCCATGGGCAATGCAGGTAATATTAATAGGTCTTTGTTTTTGTTTTTTTGTTTTTTTGGGTATTATATGTGTTTTAATTATGATATGAATTTTTTTTTAACAATTTAGGCTTGATTGTATGAGGCTATTCCTGTCCTAGGTAAGGCGAAGGGGAGGAAAGAGATGTCAAATGAGCCATCGCAACTTCCTAGGATGTTACGGTGGCACACCAAGAAGAGCGCCTGTTGGGACTATGATTAAAGTGGAAATTCAAGTGGCTTGAGTAAGATTGAAGGATTTGTTTTTTGAATATGTACTTGTTTTAAATATCGCTTAAAAGATATGTTGATTAATAGATTAAATGATTTTGTAAATTTGGTTGAGTTTTTTCTTATTGCAGAGAGCGATCCATCCATTCATCACTTCTACTAAAGGTGAATTGCCCATGGATTACGTTACGTCGTTCATAACATTGGACGATGTTTTCGATGAGAGCATAGACCGCCTGACGCGAGACCTAGAAAGAGTCACGCATTTGATTGCAACTATAGGGCTGCTTGTGGAGCATGTGTTTGAGGTCGAAGCTGCAATAGGTGGGACGGATGAGGACGAAGACATGGATGGTCAGGTTCGTATGCCTCCTCCCAATTGGCAAACCGATACACCAAGTACCAATTTGCCAAGGCATCCGTAGCCTGAGTTGGTTGACCTCATAAACAGCCTACATTACAAGTTTGACATTTTCAATACCGTTTGTGAGAAGGTTGATAAAATGGAAGAGAGGATGCAAAGGGTGGAGGAGAAACTTGATGTGGTTTTAGAAATGGTTGAAGTACAACCGAAGAAAAGAGAGAGCTAGAAGAGCAAGCATGTGAAATCTCCATTCACTGAAATAAGGTATGATAAGAAGAGGAGAACTAAAAAAGATAAAGAGGAAGTCAGTGGAAGTGGGGAAGCTAAAGAGGATGATAAAGAAGAAGCGGGAAGAAGTGGGGAAGTTAAATTGAAGGAGTTAAAGGTTGATTATTTAGGCCAATAGACGAGAAACAGAAAAAATCATTTTATGCCTATTATAATGACGAAGCAACTGACGTTTGTGTCAAGTGCAAGACCGGGAATTATTTCGGGAAATGGTTTGATCAGATGTTAAGAATGGGCTTCTGGCTTGACGACTCAGTGAGTTATTTTTCCTTATGTTTCCCATAATGTATTATGTGATCGCTTAAGCAATCTCTTTAGAAAAAACAAATCGCTTGTATTTGCCAAGACACTATCATCTTGTTTTGATTTGATGCAACACATTGACGAGGTGTTGACACTCATGACGATGCAACAGATTACTAATACTGATATTTTTTATCAACAATATGTCATCACCAACATGTCCCTTGGCCAAAGCCTAGTAAGCATATATGAGGCCTTAATGAAAAAAGCGAATGATGGAGTTGCAACAAGGGGAGCCAAGCGGAAAAGAATGGCCACAAAGGATTTTAAAGGTGTCCTTGTAGATTATCAGTTTGACAACAGGATGATGCACTATGTCAATGGGGAGAAGCCCAAATATGGCAACAACTGGGCAAAGGTGAAAATGGTATACGGCGTCCTGAACATCAACCAAATGCATTGGATAACCATTGTTTGGCTACTGGAGGAGGGCTTGGTGTAGATCCTTGATTGCAACTAGAGTATTTGTTAGGAGAGAGAGTTGGACACGATGATGCAACCACTTTGCAAGTTGTTCCTGTAACTTTTAAGAGATATCAGGATGTTTGAGCAATTGGGTGATGAACTACTTACGGGAAAGTAGCCATACAAGCGTGTTCCCATTCCAACTAATGATGTGAGGTAAATTGTGTATAGAACTTACGTACTGCAATTGTTCTATAATCTGATTCTAATAGTAATGTCTTCCTCATATTGTAGTGCTAATTGCCAGGTATATGCACTCAAACTCCTGAGTTCGATATGACTAACACCCCAATGGACAACTTGAACGTCCATACAATGATCAACTTTCGGGAGCGCTTAGTTGTTAAGTGCTCTCACGGTCAGATGGACCCCTAGTTGCTACGGACTCTGCTTAGGTGGTTTATTTCTTTTACCCTATTGGTTGTGAGCAAGAACGCTTAAGTTTGATACTTGCCATTCATATTAAATTATTTGATTTACATTTTCTTATGCGTTATATTTGTTGCAAATCTATTAGTCAAGCAAAGGTTATTACAGGAGAGGAAGACATGGTCACCAGCTCTAGCATTGGGTATCTTTGTGTTGGCTAGGTTGGTGTGTTGTTTGAAGACCTTGCGGGTTGTTGGTTTTTTCTTTGTTTTGGATAGGTTGGCTGCTAGGTTTGGTTGGGTGCTATTGGTGTGGGATTTGGGTGTTGCCCGGGGGCCCCCTTGGGGGTTGGTTCCTTGGGCAACCGTTGGTGTGGGCTTTGCGCTTGTCAGGCCAGGTCATCGCTCTTGGTTTGGTTAGGTGCTAAGGTCAATTGGTTTTTTTTCAACATTTTAGCATTGGTTTTTTTTAATTTTTTTTCACTGCGGGTTGGTTGGTTTTTCTTTGTTTTGGATAGGTTGGCAGGTTTGGTCAGCTATTGGTGGGATTTGGGGGTTGTTGGGGGAAGGGGTTGGTCATACCAAGTTGGTGTGGGCTTTAGGTGCTTGTTGGGTTTTGTGTTTGGCTGCCTTTTTGTGTAGTTTTTTGCTAGGTTGGGTGTTGCAGTTGTTTGTGTTTAGAGTGCTATTGGGGTGTGTGTTTCACTATCTTTTTGTGCAGATTTTTTTGCTAGTTTGTGTCCTGCTGTTTGTTGGTTTTGGGTGCTGCAAGTTTGTGTTTTGGCTGCTTCTTTGTGCAAATTTTTTACCTACCTTTGTTTAGGCATTTCTCTTGGTTGGTTTGCTGGCCTGGGATAGGGCTAGTGGTGGTGGTGCTAGCGGTACTCTCTCTTTTTCTCTCACACACGTACTTGCATGTTATTTTTTTATGTGCCTATTTTGATCGAAAGCTTTTCCTTAAAATCAGTTTATCACGTTGGACCTAATGGATGGAAGAAGTTGTTTGGTGATGATGTTGGGGAGCTTTACTATTAGTACAATCATGTCAGCACAAGCACAGTGGAACGAGAAATGGCTGAGTGTAGCTAAAGTTAGGGGTTGTTCGTTCTTTTTATTTGAAGTCTAAGCGTGAATGACATTTTTCTCTTATTCGATAATTGACTTACTACTTCTAAGATGTTATCTGAATAGAAAAAGTAGTAATCTTATACTATTTCATGATATTCTAGTGTTTCATAGTCATATATATGCTTGTGAACTAAAGATTTCTCCGAGTGGATCTTCATCCCCTAAAGCGATCTTGTAATCTTAAACTATTGCACCAATAATCTATGATTTTAAGTGATCTTGTAAATATGTGTTGTACTTAGGTTGTCGAATAATCCTTCTCAAATACACTATCGCTTAAGTGTTTGAACATCTCGTTTAAGCCAGAAGCATATAGATAAGCCTATATCGTTTAAGTGATAAACGATGTCGCTTAAGCGATCCGGTAAATTTGTGATGTAATTAGGCTGTAAAATTATCCTTCCAAAATACAAGATCGCTTAAGCGATGTAAACATATCGCTTAAGCAATAAACATATAGATAAGCCTTGATCGCTTAAGCGATCTAGCAAGTTTCCTTCTTTTCTCCTGAATCTTGTCATATTCTGAATGTCCTAAGTTAATGTTAACGTTAGTAATCTTCTTAGATTGCATTAATAAGTGTTGATGTAATTTGGTTGTCAAATAATCCTTCTCAAATACAAGATCGCTTAAGCAATGAAAACGAATTGCTTAAGCAATGTAAATGAATCGCTTAAGCAATGAAAACGAATCACTTAAGTGATTCGCTTAAGTGATAAGCGACGTGGCTTAAGCGATCCGCTAAATTTGCTTCATTTCTCTTTAATCTTGTGATGTTCTGAACGTCCCAGGCTAACGTTAACCTTAATAATTTTCTTAAATTGCCTTTATATGTATTGATGTAATTTGTTTGTCAAATAATCTTTCTAAAATATAGGATCGCTTAAGCGATGTAAACGATCGCTTAAGCGATAACCATATAGATAAGTCTTGATTGCTTAAACGATAATTGACGTTGCTTAAACGATCCGGTAAATTTTCTTCTTTTCTCCTAAATCTTATGATGTTCTGAATGTCCCAGCTTAATGTTAATGTTAGCAATCTTCTTAAATTGCCTTAATATGTGTTGATGTAATTTGGTTGTCAAATAATCATTCTAAAATACAAGATCGCTTAAGTGATAACCATATAGATAAGCCTTGATCACTTAAGCAAAAGCCGACGTCGCTTAAGCGATCAAGATAATTTGTTTCTTTTCTCTTGAATCTTGTGATGTTGTGAACATTTTCGTGAGAAATTGTATTCCGTAATGTGGGTTGGTTGTTTGTGCAATCATAACCATCCATATTTGTGCTTAAGGTACGTTTATACTAACCTGTCACATTAGTGTGCTATGACATTCCTCCATGTATCATAGTGTTGTTAGTATCACACATCCTAATTGTTTTATTTTGATGTTCTAAACGTCCTAGGTTTACATTAACGTTAGTAATCTTCTTAAATGGTCTTAATATGTGTTGATGTAATTAAGTTGTCAAATAATCTTGCTAAAAATACAGGATCGCTTAAGCGATGTAAATAATCGCTTAAGCAATAGCCATATAGATAAGCTTTGATTACTTAAGCGATAAGCAACGTTGCTTAAGCGATCTAGTAAATTTGCTTCTTTTCTCTTAAATCTTGTCATGTTCTTAACATTGTAGGTTAATGTTAACGTTAGTAATCTTCTTAATATGTGTTGATGTAATTTGGTTGTCAAATAATCCCTATCAAATACAAGATCGCTTAAGCGATGTAAATAAATCGCTTAAGCGATAACCATATAGACAAGTTTTGATCGCTTAAGCGATAAGCGACGTCACTTATGTGATCCGGTAAATTTGCTTATTTTCTCCTAAATCTTGTGATGTTCTGAATGTCCCAGGTTAACATTATGTTAGTAATCTCTTAGGCCAATACAACTACCAGTTGTCGGCCACCACCCCCAATTGACCAAAAAATTAATTTATGAGGTTACAAAAGTCATTTCGCACATTTGAGCTAATTGTTATTTGGTAGATATATGAGAGCAGTTGTGTCCAAAATGTTTAATAATTAAGGATAAAATTGGTATGAACATGGATTACCCCGGTAATAAAAGAATAACACCGTTTCAGTCGGTAATCAAATTACCCCTCATATTACTTATAGGTTGCATTTTGTTCGAGGTGAAATAAGATTAATCCCGTAATCTTTGTTTAATTTTTAAGATTCACTCGTTTGGTTATCAATAATAAAATATTACGATAATCTTTTGTTACAAATAGTGTTTACTGTTTGTAATATTAGGGATAATTAGATTACCTTCTCGAGGGTGTCATTATAAGATTACCGAGGTAATCTTAATTTTGACCCTATTTGGCCCTTAGTCTTTTATCATTCTGGACACATTTGTCCTTATATGTATACCAAATAACCCTTGGCCTAGACCCCTTACATTTGAGAATTTAGCTAAAACACCCCAATCACAAAAAAGTTTAAAAGTTAACAAAATAGCCCTAGCCACCTAAGACCATCGTCGGCCGTCAGCGAAAGTCGTCATATTGGCACAAGATCGGCGAGATATTGTCGGTTGTGTGTCGGTAAGGATGTTTCCGGCTATCTGGTTGTGAAAAGGCAAGATCTTTGGCCATGAAATGGCCGCTGTTTCACGGCCAGAAAAGGCCTTATCGTCGTGCGTCATTACAACAGCTACCGACAGCTAGCCGGTGGGTAGGTGAGGGTGATTTTGCTACAAATTAAAGTTTTATATAGCTAAGGTGTTTTAGCAAAATTTCAAATATAGGGGGTTAAAAGAAATTATTCAAAAAATAATATTATATTATTATTTAAAAAGAAAGACAATTTAGTAATCTATATAATATACTCACTCATTTATCCTTATAACCAAACATATTAATATAATATAACCACTAATTCATTCCAACTAACTAAACACATTTCTCTAAACATTCCTTGATAATCTATCTTTTTATTAATATAACATTATCTTGTAATATAATATTCCCTGAGCCAAACGCTACTAAAGTAATCACTATTGGTATCAGAAGATTACCGTAATATTTTATTATTTGATAATTAAATATGATAATTATTAAATTAAAAATAGATTATCAAAATTCTCTTTTATTACCTGGAACTAAACGTTACAAAAAAAGTAATGAAATCATAAGAAAGATGATTGCCAATAATGATAACAACCCTCTTACAAATTGGTATCTGGAAAATTGTTTATTATAATATAACTGTTTTTTCTTTTGTTTATTAATCGGGATTTGGGCAATTATTATATAACATCAAAGAGTTTGACAATTAATTAGTTAACGGTTAACATTGTTTGAAAAAAGATTCATATGCAATTTAACCATGTGCAAATTAATATGTCAAAAAAGAAAAAAATATTTTTCACTACAAAATATATAATAATATGGGCTTTTTTTTTGAAGTGACTGGAGCAGCCGCCCATGTCTGCCTCTAATGTTATCAAATATTATTTAATTGGTTGGTGGAAAGTTTGGTATATTTGCGTCATTAAATTACTAACAATCCATGAATTTATTTATTTAACACTATTAATTTCGCCATCAAATCTAAATCTTAACAAATCCGTCCATATCCAATTAACAGTATAATTACTGAATATTTTTAAAATTTCCAAATCTGTCACTATTTTACAAGTAAAATAAAAAATAATTAAATTGAAGAGAGGTTGAGAAATAAGTTGCTGTGGTGGGAATGAAATGAAGAGCTACCGTAAGTAAAACAAAAAAGAAATTAAGAGAAAATTTTCTTCACTCACAATTACCACTTTTATTATTATATTATTAAGCCTTCAACCAACTAAGTTTGCATACGTAGGCCTTCCCCACCCCACGAAAGTTGGCAAAAATGCAGATACGTGTCAATCGCTTGACCATGAAAAACGTGTCGTAAACACATGGACGACACGTCGTCCACATTCACAATTTTTGCTGTATTCAAATAAAAGACAAACACCTTTGTCAATTTCCACTTTTTCACTGTGTTCTCCACTATTGGGCTCCACCACTCAACTCATCCTCCCGGGATCTAGCTTTTCTTTTCCCTCTGCACTCACCGCTTGCCACGTGTACCTCACCTCCACTCTCCATTTGATAACCTTATCTTCCACTCATTGGTCGACCATTCCACGTCGGATCCTCTTCCCTCATCTCCTTCTCACTCGGGCCGGGTCGGTTGCTTGGGTGAAATTTTATTCATTCATTTTCTGTTTATATAAAAATTGAATAGTATTCAATTTCTCATTCTTATTTATTTTATTTTTTAAAGAAAATACCAAATAAGCCTTTTGTAACTATGAATATATGTAGTTTTTGAAGTACATTCCTATACAAACTTGATAGAAATAATTAAATAATACTATATATAAAAAATGTTTTTCAAAGTCGGTTAGTAAAACATTTTTGGAAAATATAAAAAGTTTTTTTTTTTTGAATTTAAGAATTTTCAACCTTTTCAAAAATTTAGAACCGTATGTATTGTCAAGTTGGTTACTAAATTTTAAGAAAATAATTGAAGTGCATTGATGAAGACAAAAGAATCCTTGGAAGGGTTTAACCCAAACCATAGAAAAAGAAACGGGTTATCCAAGAATATCCATATTCCATTCGGATCTGAATTCTGATACATGACAAAACAGCAACCATTAAAAATAAAAAAGAGAGAGAAACAACTCTGCATTCTGCATACAAATCCGGACAATGCTAGTCATTAATATAAAATAAAATAAAAAGAAGAAACAAAACAGTGTGAGGCTTTGAGAGGTCTGGAAGAGTGGAGAGTTTGTTAGGTAAGGTTAGATAAAATGGCCGTTGTTAGTTTTATTTATGCTTTCATTTTGATATGATGTTGATACTTTCTTTTTTCTTATTTAATTAGTCACTGCTTTTACCAACATTTCCAATACCCTTCTTTGTTTAATCACTATAACTATGGTTTCTGAACTCTGAAACAATTTTAGTTTATGTTTTTGCGATCCCGTTCTAAGTTCTTGTTCTTGCTGTGGGATTTTGTGTTGGTTGTTATTAGTGCTTTGTTGTGTTTAAATTTTTTTGTTGTTGGTTTTGTATGCTTACTGTGGTTTCTGGTTCATTTATACAGAGTTGAAGCAGAGTCTTTGACTGCTGAGTTGTTGCTAAATATTGTGTTTAAGTTGAACTTGTGGGGTTGTTTTCTAGAAGATAGGTTTCAGTTGGATGTGTGTGAATTGAGGTTGGAGATAGGAGGGAATTAAGAAGGCTAGATATATAGAATTTTAAGTTTCAGCATGTCTGTGGCTTTGCTATGGGTTGTATCGCCCAACTCACAGTTGTCAAGATATGTTGGATACGTTGATTCAGTTCGCGATGGAAACCGACTAATAGAATCATCAAGATTTCTGTACCGGGATCGTAGTTCCATGTTTAGCTGTAGACCGAAAAAAGGTAGGAAACAAAAATGGAATTCTTGCTCATTGGATACAGATTTTAGGCATCCTTGCTTAGGTGGAATCAACTTGCCTGAAATAAGTATGGTGGCTAGCACAGCGGGAGAAATGGCCCTGTCTTCAGAAGAAAAGGTTTACAATGTGGTATTGAAGCAGGCAGCCTTGGTTAATAGGCAATTAATGTCAAGTGGGGAACTTGATGTGAAACCTGATATTGTGTTGCCGGGAACTCTGAGCTTGTTGAGTGAAGCTTATGATCGGTGTGGAGAAGTTTGTGCAGAGTATGCCAAGACATTTTACTTGGGTTAGACTTCTTCTATGTAATTTGAGTTTTGAACTGGGAGTGAAATTCTGTATTTGCAGTTCTTTTGAATCAAATCCTTATGTATTTTTGCCTTTTTCAGGAACTCTCCTAATGACCCCTGAAAGAAGAAGGGCTATATGGGCTATATATGGTTTGTGATCATAACCTTAAATCATACTGCATCTTTTGCTTGCAATTTAACATTACCTGAGTAAATATTCATATAAAATTTTTAGGTACTTGAGGATCAGATTTATCAAAGAATCAGTAAAAACCTTGGAAGATTTTTTTAAAAAATGTAGGACTTTGTAGCTTATTGAATCTTAAACTAAGTAATTTTTTTTTTATGTGCTTAACAAAGACATCCCAAACCATGCCATAGAATTACTGTTGTGGATTGTTGGTGTTAGTGAGGTTGGTTGTGTCCTGAATCTATATTATTATCCAAACAACAAGGATTGCTGTTTCTTTGAATGATGATATAAACCTCATGTTCTCCCTGCATGAGTATGTACTTTACTGCCAGTCTGCTATTTGTTGATGACTACTCAAGGGTTATATTTCTTTAACAAATTCGGTCACAGCACAAATTCAATCATGCTGTGACCGACTCCACTATAACGAAGTTCATCTTTAAACATGACTTTTATGTGGTTGTGGTTATCTGATCTGTGACTTCTGTTCCTTCTATTTAATATTGATAGGATAGAGATACTTTTTGTTTTAATTTATTTTATAATGTTAGCTTTGTCTTCTTCCATGGGGGGGATGTATATGCTCTATTCAGATAACTTTCCTTGACACCGAACTCTCTCAACCTTGATGGGGATGATATTCAGTCCCAGTTCTTTGAAATACCTCACTGAAAGGAGCTTTGTTCTCCACATTTAACCTTGATTTTCCTGTTCTATTTTTATGTTAAAGTTATCATTAAAATGTTATATCAAATAATGACAATCGACAAGCCCTGGATGTCTGATGTTATGTTATTAGCGTTTTGAATCACATATGCACTATTATTTACAGAAAAATGCATAAGGTGGTGAATTTTTATTTTTTATTTCTTTCAACTAAACTTTTGCCTACAACGATGCTTTTGTTTATCTTGGCAACCTTGTCTTGTACATTAACAGAAATAGAGAATCTCTGTATGACATATGTCTTGTACATTCTTTTTTCGTCTTTTGTATATGTGTTGGCTAAGCAGTTTTATTAATTTGTGAGAATCTTCATGCTGATTCTTAGTAACATGTATGTACATTACCTATCGTTTCTTATAACATGTATGTACAGTGTGGTGTAGGAGGACTGATGAACTGGTTGATGGGCCTAATGCTTCACACATTACTCCAACAGCTTTAGATAGGTGGGAGTCCAGGTTAGAAGATCTTTTCCAGGGTCGTCCATTTGATATGCTTGATGCTGCTTTATCAGATACAGTAGCCAAATTTCCTGTTGACATTCAGGTTGGATTATATTTTCAGAATCAAATTAAATTTTAACAGAGAATGGTTGTTGTGGTACTAGTTTGAACTTTTTGTAGTGTTGTTAGATCTCATGTCAATTGGGTGGTCCTTGAGCATAACTTTAACAATTTTTAATAACATTAAAATTTTATCCATAATGACAGATCATGTTCCATTTGTAATGATATCATGCCATTTCTGCGTTTTCAATTTTATCCTTCAAGTCCGAAGTTTTGAAAGAGGTGACACTGTATGCCTACTGTGAGCTCTTTAGTTTTCATAAATTTTGGATAATTATTAGGAAAAGGTCGAGCTTATTGGGAGTTGGGGGAATATGTCAGAGAATTGTAAAGTACAAGCAAATATCTACCTTGTGTTTTGATTTTTGTCCCATGTTCATACCAGACTTATTCCCCTCGTCCACAAAAGTTGACCAATCTCGCTTTTTTAATCACTCATCGGAAGAGGGGAAAAAGAAAAAACTAACCTTTATCAAAACAAAGGGTTGTCCAGCCATGAAAACAGTCATTTGGGGCCAGATTTTGTAGGCAGGGTCTACACGGTACTATGAGGAATATGCAAATGCCTAAGAGACCCTAAAATTTCTAAATGAATGGGGTAAAGATTTGGAGAAACCTCTCTGAAGTTTTATATTTACCCTGTAGAATTTCCTCGGCAAAAGTTAAGTAATTATTTTGTCAAGAACTTGTAGTAAACCCTTAATCTGAACCTTCTGCCATTTCAAGTGAATTTCAGCCAATTGAATGTATCGATGTTCCCCTTAGTTAAAGCATTACACTTTTAAAACTAGGTTGTATTGCACTGCAAGACATTGAACTTATCACCAAAATACCTGTTGTCTTGCAGCCATTCAGAGACATGATCGAAGGAATGAGAATGGACCTTAAGAAGTCAAGATATAAAACCTTTGATGAACTATACCTCTATTGTTATTATGTTGCCGGGACGGTCGGTTTGATGAGTGTTCCGGTCATGGGCATTGCACCTGAATCACAGGCAACAACAGAGAGTGTCTATAATGCTGCCTTGGCATTAGGGATTGCTAACCAGCTCACCAACATACTCCGGGACGTTGGAGAGGAGTAAGTGCAGTCTTTAAATTTGCTAGCTTTTCTGTTAAATTTCATGAAGATAAGCATTTTTTTGAAATTCTGCTGTTGTTACTTTTTAAACGTTTCTCTTCATTTTCATCATCTTTGAACATTTCCTCTTCAGTGCAAGAAGAGGAAGGGTTTATCTACCAGAAGATGAGTTGGCACAAGCAGGGCTTTCTGATGAAGACATATTAGCTGGAAAGGTGACAGAGAAATGGAGAAACTTCATGAAGAACCAAATTAAGAGAGCAAGGATGTTCTTTGATGAGGCAGAGAAAGGCGTGACAGAGCTGAGTGAGGCTAGTCGATGGCCGGTAAATAATCAGGAAATTTTTTATCAGTATAAATTGTGCCTTAAAATACTGGATGAGATTGAAGATATGAATGAACATGAGTGTTGGATGTTAATGCAGGTATGGGCATCGTTGCTGTTGTATCGTCAAATACTGGACGAGATTGAAGCCAATGATTATAACAATTTCACAAGGAGGGCATATGTGAGTAAAGTGAAGAAGATAGCTGCATTGCCTATCTCATATGCAAAGTCACTTATACGCCCCTCAAGAAAATCTCTGTCTAGAGTATAAACTCATCATTTTACATCAACAAATCTTAGAAGCATATGTAGTTGAATAGAAGGAAATCCCTCCAAAAAAAAAAAAAAGGAATCAATTATTTTGTATATTAGGAATTGTTGTAATGCAACAACGTGTATCCAAGATAAAGCTCAAATAGTAAATTCAATTCTCACTTGCAATTCGCAAATCAAGATTTATGCTTTGCTCTTGCTATATTCTATCTATGTAGACAGAGGTTTGCCTTTGCCCCGGTTGGTCATTGAGATTACGGATAAAAAAAATGTATAAAATTGAAAACTAAATCTCTTTGTCTCTTTATGTTTTACTTGAGGAATATCCACGTAAAATAAATTAAAATTAATTGATAGAGAACGTATTTATATTTTTCAAAACTCTCCTCTTCGGCATTTCATTCAACTCCTAGAAATAATTTCTTATTGTTACAATATGCAATGAATGAAGACTTTTCTAATATCTTGTGAAATGAGAGAATTTCTTGTATATTTTAATTATATATATAGAGTGAAGCTTTTGACAAATTTAAGTGAGCCAAGCAGTCAGTCTCAAGTCTAACGCACGTTTGTCGGTTTGTTGGAGAAAACGTATGAAACATGAGAATCGACGTGTCGTACTTGCTACCTCTTCTTTGAATCCCATTATTTCTTTCTACGAGCAGACACCTAATTCAGTACTCAACCCTAAAGTCTTTAACTCACCAACTGTTAATTTTCCATGCATGCGCCAAAATCATTTTCTGCCCAATAACAAAAGTTCTCATTGCTTCAAATGACTCCTCTAGCGATATAGAGTCTCATATCGCTAAAGAATGGGTTTGACATGTGGTGAATTTTTTTCTATTTGTGATTGTTACAATTGGTACGAAATAGTACCCATATGGGACGAAACTCGTTGCGCATGGAACAAACTGGAGGTATAAAGTAAGTCTTGTAACTGCCTCTTTGGTGGTTCACTTGAGATTCTTGAATGTATTACTCAAGAGATCTTGAATTAGAATCTCTACGATTACTAATAAGGGTTAGCTACAGGAGGTTTACCCGACCATTAACTTCAGAACTTTAAGAGACTAGTTAAGATATGCACAAATTAATTTAGATTCTGTCGTATGCCAAAAAAAAAAAAAAAAAAAGTCTTAGTCAATTGGGTATAAGCACCCATCCCTTCTATGCTTCTGCAGCGAGGGGACATAGCCAAGATTTTTTTCAACCTGGATCGAATAAAGTTTTTAGTTTCTCAATAAAATGTTTACTAATAAATACTATTCTACAACCAAAATTTAAAAAAAAAAAAAAAAAAGTTAATTACTAATTTACACTTAATTTGATTAAGACATTTAATATAAACATAAATAAATATAAATATATGTAATCTAATTAGAGAATGTAGAAATATAATGTATATTATCAAGAATCAAAGTTGGTTACGTTTGATTGTTTGTAAATAAAAAGGAATGAAACAGTTACAAACAATATATGTTTTTGAAGATATCTTAGAGAATTTTATGAAAAAAGAAGGTTAAATGGCTTCAATTTTATTAAAATATGTATTTACTTATTTATTTATTTTTCAGAAAACTTGGCCGGGCTACAGCTAAGGCAAGCACGACCAGAAGGTATAGAGTAAGTCTTACCAATTGGGTATATTAATTAAACATGTATTTGTGGGCATCCCGTCTTACTCTTACCAATTGGGTATATTGAACATGTTGTGGGCATCCTCCCCTTTTAAGCTGGTAGCTGGTTTTTACCCGTAATTCTACCTATTTGTTATTGTTGCAACTTACACCTCCCATACTATTACTAGCATCTGAACTGCCCATTTGCTCTCAAGATTTTCAGGATTGGAGGAGGAGACCAAATTATTATTACTTTATTATCAAGAGTAATAAATTATTACAACACCAAGCAAACTAGAGAAAGCAAATTAATCACTCATCACAAGACACTTAGAAACAAGCAAGATTCATAAGTTTCTTCCAAGCAGGGCGGCTGGAAATGTCCTCCCACCATGCATTAATATGTTTCCTCTCAGTGATTAAGTGTCCCATTTTAGCTTCATTCATTAGATATCTTGTGCCTGGAAGGTGGGTTAAATCCGCGAGTGTGAAGCTTTCTCCAGCGAGATATTTGGAATTAGACAACCTTTGTTCATAAATGTCTAAAACTTTCTCCAGCTTCTGCTCACAGCTATGGACCAAGGCCAAGTCCCCCGGCTGTCCCATTCGCGGCAGTACAACAAGCTGAAGAACCATAGTATAAACCAAGTCATTGAAATTATGAGCTTCCACTTCAAGCCATTGATCCACCAGAGCTCTCTCTTCTAATGTCTTTCCCAGTAGGTTTGGACCGCGCTCTGCATATTTTGCTGCATAGTACCTTATGATTGCCCTAGACTCTGCAAAATTCAATGGAAGTTGGAGATGGATTTTAGAAAATCTTTTATAAATGATTAGTACTAACGTATTTTGCGAGTTATATATATATGATACTGGTGCAATAGTGTAAAAAACCCAAATTGAAATTATTTTCATCCTTGGATCATGTAAGATTATGTTACTTACCAAAGAGCCTAAAGTCCCCATCTTCTATAGCCGGAACTTGCCCAAACGGCTTCAAAAATGATTGAAATTTCATGTCAGATAAAAAATAAAAAAGCATAAATATTATAATAAGCAACATTGTTAAAAATCACCTGTCGAACAAGAAAATCCGGTTGCTTATGCTCCCCTTGATCGAGATTAACATGCACAATTTCGAAATCCACATCCTTTTCAAGCAGGCAAGCCAAAACTCTCTGGGGGCAAGCTGCATGCACTGGACCAAACACTTTCACTACCATTTTGTTATTAAGTGATCTGATCTCGGCCCTTTTCAATGAGGATTTTGAAGGTGTTATATAGACGAAATTTTCTCGAAAACACATGGTGGTTGTCACGTGGAATTCTCCTCCCATGAAGTGTTATTTTATTTTTCTACTTCTGAAAAATTAAAGAACACTTTGACTTTTGCAATACGTTCACAGTATGGTGGTTTTCGGGGGTTGTCACATGCCACCCTCATCGACCCAACCGGTGGGTCGATCTTGCCCACAAGTGAGCTGGAGGTTACTAACAGGTTGGGCTTGGCCAGCTCAATTGACTCTAGTAAAACTCTTTTTAAACCTCAATTTAAATAAATTATTGTTTTAGTTCATTTTTAAAATTATCTCAAAAATACCCTTTTACTATATATCTCCTTCCATTTCTCCAACTTATCCTTTTGGATTTCAATGGAAGAAAAAACGATTGTACCTACAAAAACAAGAACAATATTTTGCAAAAAGGGAATAAAAATGGTGTTCTTTAGTCCTAGAATTCCAGTGGCTTCAACATCTTTTTCCCGTAGTATTAAAGACTAATTCTTTTTCCAAAGAGTATTGAGACTATTCAGGTGGAGACACTACGCTGAAGAGAAGTTCAACAAACCCTAACTTTATAGGTTGAAATTTGGACAGATCAAATTATATACTAATGAACTATTCTCATTTGTGAACCAAAGACTATTCAAAACAACAGTTTTCCATCCATCCATTCATCCAATTTTTTTGATATCTTTAACTACAGAAAGAAGTATAGAACAGTAGTTTGAAAAAAAAATGAAGGACAGATATGTCATTTCACCCTTATATAAAGTTGAAAAACAAAATCCCCAATTTTTTTCTCCTCTTTCTCCTTTCTTCTCTTTTCTTCTTTCTCCTTCTTCCACACTATTTTTGTTCCTTTCGGACGTGGATTTTTCTGCATGAGCCATTCAATTTCAATACCTTTCTTCTTTTGCCCATCAAGAAGAAACAAATGGTATGTTTGATATATTATTTGAAATATAATATTCTGAAAAACTATTATGAATATGATAGGATATGATTAAATCAAATAAGATAAGATTATAAGAATATGTTTAGTATAATTTCTTAAAATTATATCAGAATTAGATAAAAATATAGTGTATTGAGCTTATAGAACTAGTCAAATTCAACATTGATTATACCGTTATAACCTTCCAATATCAAGGTTAATATGATAGTTTCACATATCCCAACCATTAAGCAAATATGTCTAAATACTCTAAACAGGGTGAAAAAATTTATTGGTATATTGTATTAAATAGGGTTATAGTAAAATTTTGATCAATAGAAATACATACAAACCATTTTGCTGATTTCAAATTTTTGAAATGGGAGATTTTCAAGAACTGCCCTTGACCTTTGTTTAATAGTTAACTTGTGACATTTATACAAGAAACTATTAAAAACTATAATTTGTTAGAGTAACTCCTGCTAACTTGGAATCGAATCTACCCACTCTACCAATGCTCGCCGCCACTTTCCATATTAAAAGAAAAAAGAATTCCAAACACTGAAGCTGTAACGTGGGTTGATCATCATCTCAAAAATTAAAACCCCAAACCCTCGATTCTGTGGATTGATTTTGTTGAGTTAAAGGAGACGTCTTGATCTTCCTGGGCATTTTTTTTCTTTTCAGTTCTTTATTTCAGATAGACAACAAGAAAGAGCTACGCTAAAAGAAGACAAGAAGAAGAGGGGTGAGTCTTGTCTAGCTATCTTGCTTTCGTATGTCTCCTCAACAAAGCAAAAAAGAAAAATAGGAAGGCTTCGAGAAGTAGCAGTACCTAAGGGGGGAAAAGGGTTTTTTCCAAACCTTCTTTATGATTAATCTCGGCTAGTGGAATTTAAGGATGGTCGTAGATCCGCCTCAAAACAAAAGGAGGTTAGCCAATCTCCAAGAAAGAAAAAATAATCTCCGTTTGTGTGACCTTGTGGAAACTAAAGTAAGATCCATAAAAAAAGAGATGTTTTGCAGGAAGGTTTATTGGAATTTAATTATGATAGTGCATTGTTGGCCAAAATTTTGGTTCGTTGGAGTCTATTGATTATTTTATGATTTTAATATATTTATTAATTTATTTTAATATAAATCTCTTGTTTTTTATTTTATCCTCTTTTATAAAATATAACTTATCTCTTAAAATCCTTATCTTATTAGTAATTTTATTTTGTATTTATATCAAGATGGGATAATTATTTAAATATTTCTCCAGAAATTATCCCTTCTTAATAAATTTTTGAAAAACTGTTTTATTAACTATATTTACTTAGATAATTATTCTTTTTATGTTATTATTTTTATAATAATCAAAATCCTTTATCTTTTAGAATTATTATATTTGTTCCATTATTCTTTAAAGTCTCCTTTAATTATTTTTCTAATGAACCTATTCTTTATTAAGAGTTGCATTCATTATTGCATTAGTATTTATCAAAGTTGATTACTATTGTCATTAGATTTGCATTAACCATTCACAACAAGCATTATCATATACAATTAAATTATTCTAATAAGTTTTATATTATCAAACCTCTTAGTATAAAGGAAGACGTTCATGAAGAAAAAAAGGGGACAACCTGGATGACAACACAACCCAATATGCAAAGTACAAAACCTCTCATCATTGCTTGTTAGAACTTAGGTCCAAGGGAGAGCTTAACCCAAAAGACTGGTTTGATAAGAGGAAGAGCCCTTAGGCTTAAGTGCTATACTTGGTGAGTGTGAGAGCTCGATGTGGGATCCTAACATTGCATTCCTTTTAAGAGCCAACGTCCACAACGACTTTCATTCTATTGACACTGACCCGATGGTAGCCCTTTCCCTCTTTGGGTGGCTTCACTTACCTATCAATTATTTGAAGTAGCGCATTGGGCAGCTTCACTTACCTATCAATTATTCGAAGTAGCACGCTGGGCGGCTTCATTTACCTATCAATTATTCGATACATTATCACTTACCTATCAATTGGGAGGGTACATTGCACCTTAATTTAGCCTATAAGTAGCCCATTCCATAGCCAAATTTCAACGAAAACACCAATGTTAGAACTCAAGCCTAAGGGAAAGCCTAACCCAAAAAATCTATTTGATAGGTGGGAGAGCCCTTAGGCTTAAGTACCACACTTAGTGAGTGCGGGATCTAGATATGGGATCATAATATTGCCGTTAATGCGAAGCTACGACTTCCTATTAAGGGAATTTTGCTGACTTCTTGAGCCATCCTTCAACACTTACAAAATCTTTGATTTCATCCCTCATTCACAAGCAAACACATACCAAAAAACCTCGTCAAAATTGCCACAAGACAACCCCATCAATTCAGCAAACTTCAATCCCATAGAATACGATGCAAGTTTTTTGTCATTGACCGTACCGCAACTAAATCAGTCAATGATTGCATCGTCTACCTTGTGTCCTATTTTCATCGGCATAGGGTGCACGTTGCTATGGATGCTTGATAAGGAGTTGAAAACAATGACTTTATGATGCCATTATATTTTCGTTGAACAAGCCAAGTGGCGTCGGAATATATTGCAGACAATGCAGCAATGAAAGTCATTGTGAGACGGTTGGTCAATATTTTGCAACGTCAGGGTAATGTTCGTAGCAATTGGTGAATTTTCTTGTGTTGCCATCTCTTTTTCCTTTGGCTAATACCAACACCAACAACAAAGAAACAAGAAAATAAGATTTAGTGATGTTTAGGGTTTAGTCGCTCAACATAAGATCATAACAAGGGAATTACTGGTTAAGCGCCTCTACATGGTGTTGCATCAAGCTTCAACATCCACACCATTTGTTTTTAAAGTTTATAGATCTACATATTCTCATAGTTTCTATTGAATAACTTCTTCATTAATGTCTCCAAATAACTTTTGATGGAGTTTATTTTGTTTTGTTTAAGTGCTATTATGGTTGTGTGAGTAAGGTCCATTTGAAAATTGGAGGGAAGATCGGTATGGGAGATTAGATGCAATGTTAATGAATTTTGACGGTGGTTGATTTTAAATGTCTTTGGTACTGCTGTGCATACTTTTCGAAGACCCGATTTGTGCCACCTATTCATATGCCATACCGAGATCCAACGGTCAGACTCGTCTAATGTGTCGCTCCCACAGCAGATAACTTCTCCAACAAGCTCATCAATATTAAGCATAGGTGTTCAGACTTAAGCATGGGCAAAGTTGACTCAGATTCGGATTACATGGGATTATGAGTGTAATCCACCTCGTAGCAACCACTCCCAACCACTGCTAGATAGTGGGAGGATTTACCTCCATTTTGGGAGAGGGACCATTCATACAAGCATAAGAAACCACTTAGAGAGAGTTTTAGCTTGCTATTACGTGTTTCTACCTTGTAATCACCCTATGTATAAGGCAAGTACAAAGCAATAATATAACAATAGACGTAGGCTTGATTCATACTCGTTAAACCACTTTAAAAATCTTATTTTGTCATCACATTATCACTTCCTAACTCATTCCAAGCTGATTATCATTAACCACGCGCACATCCTACCTAGTCCCGTCGAAGATCGACTAGGTATCTCTAGTTGTTGCGTTTTTGCCTAACAATTGGTATATTTATTGTAATTTAATGAATTAACTTAATTCATATTATTAACTTTATTAAATATGTTATTAACTTAATTAGAATTAGTAAATGTTGAGTTAGGATAAGAGTTAGGAATTGTTAAAGTGACAACACAATTACAAGAATATCCTTGCAATGTTATTGGACTCTTAACGGTGTTAGAGCTCAAGGTGTTTCTTGAATATTTCTTACATAAGTGCCATAAATCAATGAATAGTGAAACCTGAAGGGTAGATTTTGAAATTCTCCCATCAAAAACCAAACCAAGTTAATGATTTTTTATTTTATTTTTGAGTGGGGTCACCAACCCTTAATCACCACTGAGTGGGTCCATCACTGTACACTTGTATTTAGTACATTACGTGGTGAATATAAAACTTTTGGTATAAATATATGTGAGTGTACCATGAATTTCATAGTGTTTTGAGCTCATAAGTTGGTTTCCCTTTCAATGAATAAGGTTTAGGACTTGGGGAGCTACTCTTTTGTTCTTTCATTCATATGATAGACTTTTGTTTTAAGAAAGAATAGTAGTTTGTCGAATCTCTTTGACAATAATTTGATCCTTTTAGGAATTATTCTATTGAAGAACTATATTTTATATTTAAACTTGTGTTTTGGATCCATTTGTGTGTTAGGGGTGTGACATATTTGATTTCGTTCTCTTATTGCATCAGTAAATGCATTTAGCATTTGATTTATAGTCTTCTAAAGTTGTATTACTCTTTTTACTCTATGTCATAAATTAAGACGTGGGATGATCCAAATGAGACATTGCATTGATTTTTTAAGAAAGTCATACCTAACTTCAAGAGGTGTTATCGATTTCCCTAAATAAGAGAATATTGTTTTATCAAAAATCAAAATGACAATATGTGCTTCTTTTGGCTCGACGTATTGTAACGCCCCACTTGAGGTATGTAGTTGTTGTTTCTTCCTTTGTCCTTATTTGAGTTGGTATTTGGTAATATTGAGTGTTGTGTTGTATACTTGCCCTGAAATTGGTTGAAAAACAGAAGAAGTTCAGTCTGCTAGTGCATGGCAGGCGAAGAATCTTCGCCGCGGCGAAGAGGTGTTGAAGCCACGGGGAAGCTGCTGGACAGTTTCGCCGCGGCGACAGAAGTTTCTTCACCGCGGCGACAGGCCGTTTAAATTGTTTGTTAAGTTTTAGATATTTTCTTCCCTAAGGGCAATTTGACCATTCTACCCCTAATTAGCAGGAAAAGTGGGGAGTAAATTGTAAGGAAATTTCAAGGAGAATATGTTAGTTTGGGGGTGTGTTAGTAAGGAATCAAAGGATATGGATGGAATTTCCATAAAAGAGCAAGGAAAAAATGGGAATAATGAGTATTGAGAGATATTAAAAAGGGTTTAGCCTTTGAAAGTTCTTCATTTTCCCAATTCCACCGCCTCCTTCATTCTTCTAAACTCTCTCAAATTTCCTTCAATCTTCCAAGGATTTCCAAGAGCCTTTTTGAGTAACTTTTTGTGGGGTTTTAATCTAAAGCTTCCTAAGGTAAGGATTTGTACTTTAGATGAGAGTTTTCCTATGTTTTGATTAGAATCTCATGTTGTGATTATTGGTTAAGTTGTAGAGGAAAAGCAAGCTTCCAAAGGAAAGGAGAAGTGTTAAAGAAGCCAATTTTCTCATAAGGTAAGTAAACTCAACCTAAGATGAGATCTAAGAACTCTTTTGAGTGGATTGAAATACATATGTTCTTTCTTTTAATTGTGGAATGAGAGTAGTAATTATGTTTGGGTTATGAGTTATGAGAAGTGTTGTATTTTGCTTGTTGTTGGGTTGAGTTTGATTGGAGTTGGAGGAGGTTTTGAGCAAGATTATGGAAGTGTTTCTCTTTTGATAGGGATTTTAGGGTTTATGAGGGAGTTTTCTCCCATTTGATTGATTAAAGAAAACAGAAAAGTTAGAGTTAGAGTAGAGTTATTTATGCACATGAGTTGTTTGATGAAATGCTCAAGAGAATCATAAGTAAGGGTAGAAAGCCTTAATTGTTGCTACATGTCATAGTTACTTTTCATTAATGAGTATGAGTCATTGATGTGCATTAATTATGCTTTACTTATGCATTAGAAAAGAGAGTAGAGAAAGAGTAGAGACTTTTGAGTTTAGACTACTCCAAGAGTAGAAAGAAAGAGAGAATGAGCAATATGTGAGAAAGCTAGTAGTAGCTTGGAACCTAAGAGAACAGCAGGTTGAGTCGTGGGGACGGGGAACCCGTGAGTACGGGTAGAGTATTCCCGCATGTACGCCGCGCAAAGCGGCAGAGTATCAGAAAGAGAAGTGGTGTAGCCCGTAGTGTACATGCGGATGAGGGCTATACCCGAGTTTACCCGAGAGATTCTATGCACTCACATGGCCAAAGATTCCGAATCCATGCATAACCAAGTCCGATCGGCTAGAATGAGTAGAAGTCACCGGGAGTGGGAGCGAGTCCCAGCCGTGCCTCCGGTCAAATAGGGCCGTGACTTACTAGAAAGAAAGTTAGTATAGAGGAGCTATGAGAAAGAGTAATTAGCTAGTGATTAAAGAAAGAGTTACTGAGATATTTGAGTTCAGGGGTTTACTTACTGAGTCTTGTTGTGCTCATCCAGTTGCTCCCTATGTTTTTGCAGGTTCTAGATGAGGACACAGTCGGATGGACATCGGCACACAAAGAGAAATGGCTACACTGTCCACCCTATTTTGATAGTTTTGCATATATCACAAACCTTGTATATATTTGTATAAGAATGAATATGTTTAATGAAAGAAAAAAATTTTGGGGCCCAACTTTTTATATTAAGGCTACGTGTATTTTCACTGTGCATATTTTTACAAGAATCGAGTCGTTACATGTATGCCTTTCGGTCCAGGGCAATTGCGAACCTCCACCTCGATTCCATTTGGCTTTTCGTCTCCATTCGGCCACACGAGCCGAGCCAAATGGCCTATGCCCATGTGGCAGTAACAAGTGCTTTGAGTCAAACCCTCCCTGAGAGGACATTGACTTGTTCATATTACACCAACAATTAATTTTAGCTTAGAGAGTGAGGGACAAACTGTATGCGCTAAAAATCATGTTGGGCTAACAAAGTCCAATAATGAAATACGCATGTTACTGTCCAGTGATTTAACCTAATTCTAGTTGGGCCTTAGCTTAAATCCACCTTGTGGATTGACCACCCCATGAGGTGGGTCTTTCTACAAGTTAAGCTAAATCGGGCTCTAGCCTATTAGCCAACATTGGTCCAAAAACATGAATCAAAATCCTATTACTTTCCACTTCAGTCAAGATCTAAGATTTTACTTGAATTGGTAGTCCTAATTCGATAAAGGCAAGTTACAAGACTTCTTTCCTAATTCGAACTCCTCTACCAAGTAGAACTCAGAGTTCTACTATGACTCAAGCTCCCTTGGACTCCCATATAAACAGAGGTCAAGCCTCTCATTATGCATTTAGAAATCATCCATAGCTTTAGCTCCTAAATTCTTGCTCTCAAGAATATCCATTAACTTTACCACCTTCAACCACCGCCAAGCTATGCTCCGGTCACTTTGTGTTAGTCTAGCCCTAGCCACCTTACAGTAAACCCTTTCTCGCTATTTGCCCTCACTAAAATACCTTCAACCGTGTTGACTTGAGCGTCGGAGTACCTATGACATACATCACACTGGTGTCACCCAAGCCTTCATGTTCATTTTCTCTCTTTATGCAGGTCTATATGATTGTTAGTGGCTCGTTTCTTACAAGATCCGTCCCTTCCAAATCAACAATAGATTTTACTATCTACACTCTTCTTACTTTATGTCACACAAATTAAGATGTGGGATGATCCAAATGAGACATTGCATTGGTTTTTTTTAAAGAAAGTCATACCTAACTTCAAGAGTTGTTATTGATTTCCCTAAATAAGAGACTATTGTCTTATCAAAATGACAATTAGTAAAATGTGGTAAAGAGATTACTTATCAAAGGCTTGTGATATGCGATGATAAAAGGGGAATCAAAACTAATGTAAACTCTCAAGCAATGTTGATGACCCATTTTGGTGTGTTATGGTGGTGTTATTGATATTTATACAACATATATAGTCAAATGTTCCCCATATGAAATATGTCAAGTTAATGATGGAGCACACGTATGTATGTATGTATGTATGTATGTATGTGTGTGTGTGTGTGTGTGTATACATGTGTGTGATACATGACACACACACACACACACACACACACACACACACACATATATATATATATATATATATATATATATATATATATATATATATATATATATATATTGTGGCGTGTATTGATGATATGCAAATGGGTTATAACATATAAATCGATATGCATGTCCTTGAGCTAAAGATAGGTAATTGTGTTTGTAACATCAAAGTTTCCATAATCAGTCATAGACCCTTGATCATTAATTCTACTAATCAATTTTGGGTGTGTAAGTGGTACTAGATGCTTATCATTAAATGCTTAAAGACATACAAAAATCGTCAAAATCTTGAATGTAAATATTTTAACATTATCAAATTATAATGACTTACTAGCTAATATGAAAACTAACTTGAAAATTTCAAAATTATCTTTGAATTTAATCCATTGATAAAAATGCTTATTTTACTGCTTTCGTTTAGAGACATATTATCTACTATGAATTACGATCGACTTATTCACATTCTTGTCTTATTTTGCCTTTCACTTTCTCGTGGCTTGGAGTTGGAGTTGTCCATGCATATTGAAAGGTTTTCATGTGGAAAAGGGCCACTTCTAATGTAGGATTCCCGAATCTGCTTTTTTCATGAAGTATGAAAATGGAATTTTTTTTTTTAAAAAAAAAATGCTATGCATAATTGATAAATTTAAATTATGCAATCAAAATGGTGAGCATCTCAAAATTTCAATGTAATTAGTTTTCTCTTTTTAAACTGCCTAATTATAGCGCATAATTTATCAATAACATTATTTATTTTCAAGTTATAAATGATATCATATTAGAAAATTCACATTTTAAACTCCAAGTCACATTAATTTTTTTAACAATGGTTTTTATATACTAATTATAAATAAATGACCCACTCAAATTTTCTTTTCGATAATTTTAATTTTGTTTTTTTCTTTCATCATCCTGTATTTGTATTAATGGTTTTATATGTGACCTCACTTATTTTATTTTATATTATATTATTTTTAACTTGAATTAATTTTTGGATTTGTCTCAACATTGAACTAATGAGTGAGAGCATAATACGTGTGGTTGCGTGGCGCTTCTTCTTCCATGGGATGCAAGTGTTACTTAAAAACATATCCCAAAAGTTTGGCATATTATAGTGCCAAAAGTATTTCTTTCTAGAAAAAGCCTAAGGTATCACCAAAGAATTTACTCACCTCAAGCTTCAATATAAAGGGCACGGAGCTACAATGAGACAATCAAAGAAATTCCGTAAAGATATCAACTTTGGCTTCTCTGATTTATCTCTTACCGTCACGGAAAGAAAAGAATAACTATTGGCTTCCTTTTATGCATAATTCAAGAATCTACTTCTTACACAATATTCTTTGCTTTCTCCACCCTCACTTTAAGGAATGTTCTTTCTCCTTCTCATGGCCCATCCTTAACGCAGAACATAAGCAACCAATTTGATTCTGCCATGCATTGAATATTGTAAAAACAATTCCTCTATAAATACAGTAACTTATACATTGCTCAGCAAAACCAACCAATTGGCCATTAATAAAAAAAAAAAAAATACAACTCAAAACCTTTGTGTTGAAAAATGGCCAGCTTTAAGCGATCTGATTCGATGGCGGATACCATGCCGGAGGCGTTGAAGCAGAGCCGGTACCACATGAAGAGGTGCTTTAGTAGGTATGTTGAGAAGGGAAAAAGCATAATGAAACGTCACCAATTAATGGATGAAATCAAGGTGGTGATACAAGACAAGGCTGAAAGAAGCCAGGTCCTGGAGGGAACACTCGGATACATTTTCAGTGCTACGCAGGTTTATGTTTATTACTGTTCTCGTCTAGTCCAATTATAGAACAATAATTCAGCTCTTTATACGTTAGTTTTAATTATTTTCCTGTGATTTTTGCAGGAAGCGGTTGTCATTCCTCCGTATATAGCTTTTGCCATTAGAACGAATCCTGGATTCTGGGAATTCGCTAAGGTGAACTCTGATGATCTCTCAGTTGAGATCATCAATGCCACCGAATATTTGAAGTTCAAAGAAATGGTTTTCGACGAGGACTGGTATGGCCCTGATCATGTTTTCTTTATTTTACTTCTATTTTTTTTTTGGTTCAATTAGTAAAATTGTCGATGCTTTCCGAAAAAGCTAATTTATTTTTTAGTAGTTCGGGAAGGGGCCACTTGTCAAAAGAGAAAATAGACTATCAATTATATGAGGGTCAGATTATGATTCTATTCTTCGTATTGATATTACGTAAAAAAAAAAAAATTTAGATGAAATGAAACAAAGGTTTTACTTGGTATATATTACAATAATTCAAAATTTGGATTAGTTCGTAAAAAATGAACACGATATCTTGCTGCAGTTTAAGGTTTAAACCAGTGTCATAACATTATCAGGCTACATTAATTTAACAATTTATCCTCTTTATTTCAATTACAGATGTGTTTGTCATTGATTTCTCAGAATTGAACTAGCTTCAAGTTTTATTTTTTAGCTGAAGGGTTCATGAACATTAATGCAGGGCAACAGATGAAAATGCATTGGAAGTGGACTTTGGTGCATATGATTTCTCTGCGCCACACTTAACCATGTCTTCTTCAATTGGAAATGGCAGTCATTTTGTTTCGAAGTTCATGACTGCAACACTAAGCGGCCGCCTGGAGAGTGCACAGCCCCTTGTTGATTATTTACTGTCATTGGAACATCAAGGAGAAGTATGATCAAAATAGAATTTCATTCATACATGAAAATTTAATGCAAACAGCTTCATTTCAATCTTTCTAAATCATCATTTTCCTTCTTTGCAGAAACTTATGATAAATGATAACCTCAACACAGCTGAAAGGCTTCAGACTGCATTAATAATTGCAGATGCCTTTCTCTCAGGACTTCACAAGGACACTCCATATCAAAATTTTGAGTTGAGGTGAATATACTTCTCATACATATAATTATCAAAGTTTTGAGTTGAGAGTTATATGTGATGCCAAATTGTTTTACAGGTTTAAGGAATGGGGGTTTGAGAAAGGATGGGGCGATACTGCAGAAAGAGTGAAGGAGACAATGGGATCACTCTCAGAAGTACTTCAAGCGCCTGATCCATCAAATATGGAGAAGCTTCTTAGCAGGCTTCCAATAATTTTCAATGTTGTAATTTTCTCTCCTCATGGCTACTTTGGCCAGGCTGATGTCCTTGGCTTGCCGGACACTGGCGGGCAGGTATAACTTTCAGTTAATTTGGCAGTGTTTAATTTAGCAACTATTTGATATTCCAAGCAAGATTATGACATATTTGCTTGTTACAAATCTGAACAGGTTGTTTACATTTTGGATCAAGTGAGAGCTCTGGAAGAGGAAATGCTCCTCAGACTTAAGCTCCAAGGACTTAATGTCAAGCCCCAAATTCTTGTTGTAAGTAATTGCATCATGTACTAATTTCCAAACAAGGCATAAATATAGTTTAGTTTTGGTATTAATGATAGCATAATTGTGTTGTATACCTAAAATAGGTTACTCGGCTCATTCCTGATGCTAAAGGAACCAAGTGCGACCAGGAAATGGAAGCAATTGATGGTACAAAATATTCAAACATCGTCCGAGTGCCATTTAAGACAGATAGAGGAGTCCTCCATCGATGGGTTTCTCGTTTTGACATTTATCCCTATCTTGAGAGGTTTTCTCAAGTACGTATACTTTTCTTTTCTTGCCAAAATAAATGTGCTAGAGTTCATTCTTATTCAAATATGGGTACCGATGGCTCTGTCTTTTTTAAATCGCCAGGATGCTGCAGCCAAGATACTAGAAATCCTCGACGGAAAACCAGATCTTATCATTGGAAACTACAGTGATGGAAATTTAGTTGCGTCCCTCATGGCTAGTAAACTTGGAGTAACTCAGGTCAGTTTTGTTTATATTAACGGCTTTAAAATATGGATCTTCTACAAACTTTAGTAGTTCAACTAGTACTTTTTAATGAAAAATAGGCAACTATAGCACATGCTTTAGAGAAGACCAAGTACGAGGATTCAGATGTCAAGTGGAAGGAATTAGACCCAAAGTATCACTTCTCATGCCAGTTCATTGCTGATACAATTGCAATGAATGCGACGGATTTCGTCATAGCGAGCACATACCAGGAGATTGCAGGAAGGTTAGGAAGATCTGTCATTTTATTTATACTTCAACAAAGTATTCTGTCACGATTGTTATAGACTGAAAAATATTTGGTTTTATGTTGTTGTTTGCAGCAAAGATAGACTAGGACAGTATGAGAGCCATGCTGCATTTACTCTTCCGGGGCTCTGCAGAGTTGTTAAGGGCATCAATGTTTTTGATCCAAAATTTAACATTGCTGCTCCTGGAGCTGATCAATCTGTGTATTTTCCTTATACCGAGAAACAAAGACGACTCACAAAGTATCATCCTGAAATTGAAGCATTGCTGTATAATAAAGAGGAAAATGATGAACACATGTAAGTTTTGGTCACAATTAAGTTCACTTGAAAAATCCTGAGTGTCAATTTAAGTCAGTCTGACATCTTGTTTTAATTTGTTTCCAAACCAGTGGATATCTAGCAGACCGGAATAAACCGATAATCTTCTCAATGGCAAGGCTTGATGTTGTGAAGAACCTGACAGGACTAACTGAGTGGTATGGAAAGAACAAAAAGCTGAGGGAAATGGTAAATCTTGTCATTGTTGGGGCCTTCTTTGACCCTTCCAAATCAAAAGATAGAGAAGAAAGTGCTGAAATTACAAAGATGCATGCATTGATGGAAAAATATCAGCTTAAGGGACAGATGAGATGGATAGTAGCACAAAGTGACAGGATCAGAAATGGAGAACTCTACCGTTGTATCGCTGATACAAAAGGAGGTTTTGTGCAGCCTGCTCTATATGAAGCATTTGGCCTTACAGTCATTGAGGCTATGAACTGTGGATTACCCACCTTCGCAACCAATCAAGGCGGACCAGCTGAAATTATAGTTGACGGGATCTCAGGCTTCCATATTGATCCTAACAACGGGGATGAATCAAGCAACAAAATTGCAAATTTCTTTGAGAAGTGCAGGGTAGATCCAGGATTATGGAATAAGTTTTCAACGGAAGGCTTAAAACGCATAAACGAATGGTAAGTCACACAAACCAAATACCAATTCTTCTAGTAATTTATAACAAAATTAGTATGATATATATGTATTCTTCTGAATGTAGCTACACTTGGAAGATCTATGCAAACAAGCTACTGAATATGGGATGCACATATAGCTTCTGGAAGAACTTGAACAAAGAGCAGAAACAGGCTAAGCAGAGATACATTGAAATGTTTTACAATCTGCAGTACAAAAGCCTGGTATATATTACTTCCTTTGCAGCTAATTAGTGCTAAAATATAAAAGAGGACAGGAATTTACTTGTTCTTTTATGAAACTCTTGCAGGTGAAGAATGTACCGATTACAATTGAAGAGGGTCAACAACAACTATCAGAGCCTGCATCCAAAACACAACCTTCACAAAGGCATTGACACTAAACTCACTGCAGCCCTGTTCTCATGTTAGTATTCCATTTTCATTGAAGCTAATTTGCGTAATTGTTTTGTGTAGCAGCAAACGCTCACAGTCGCGATTGAACAGGTAAATCTGTTTGTGCTACCTGATTCTTTCCAAATCTTCAATCCTGATTTGCTTGAATCACTCCTAAAGCTACCGAAGTAGTAACTCATTCAAACTCTTGTATTGAACTCATCGTATTCAGGTTGTTTGGAGCTTGAAGGTCCAATTCCGCTGTGAACAATTGAGTGTTGTGACTAAATTGTAAACTGTTGTGTTAAGGTTGAGCTAACTAACAAGGGTGTTGCCTCTGGTTTCTTCCTTAACGTGTTGTCCAAGTAATGAAAAATAAAGAAGTGGAAATATGATGTATATGAATCAATTGAAGAATGTAAGGGAATAATGTGGAGTTTGAAAATAGAAGACCGTGATGAGTATTGAGTATTATGTATTGGCACCTATTATCACAGCTGATATTTTAACTTTGTTGAGTGTGTTTATAATATGGAGACTTAAATGTTCCTGCATTAATTCATGCGATTGAATTAGATTAATTACATATTTGTCTTATGTTTTGTTAAATGAAGTTAGATTTAGTGGTTACTTTTAAATTTCATTATTGAACTCATGAAAACCATTTTTAAATGAATGATAAATTTATATATAATATCTTAAATCAAATTTAATTTCCATAGCCTTAAAAATGAATATGTCACCTGCAGGAGTCAGTCATTTGCCACAAGCCTTGACAACAATTAGCAACACTCAAAACCCCTGGAATAAAAAAATAAAAATAAAAATAAAAAAAGGGGTCGCAGCACCACTGCATTTCACCGGCTACCGTCGAAGTACCGCCGTCGCCTATCCGAATCACATTGACTGACTCTCGGCTCATGTGTTTTGCTTCGCCACTGTCAAACGCCAAGGCATCATCTCCAAGGCCGCAGCCGTGTAGTGCTGTCGCTGCTGACGTCGAGTTTCTTTCTTACCGAAGTTCAAATTAAATAGTTTGTTCCTTTTTCTGTTCCGGGTTGGGACATAACATAACTCATCTCGCTGTTCTCACACACGACAATTGTTAAATATTTATGGTATCTTGCAACAATTGTCTTGCCGTTTGTGTTGCTTGTTGTTGTACTTATTTGATGCAAATGCCTTGTGTTTGAGACAAATATAGGTTATTTGAGAGGGAAACTTGAAATGGTTAGAGTTAGTTGAATATAAACATCTTCTCTCTGATAGTCACCATTTAGACAATGGCTATGGGAGTGACAGTAGCTTGAGCAATCATTCGATGGTTTACAAAATGCCTATCTTGAATGGTGATGGGCCTGTAACTTTAAAAATCTACTTTGGACTTGACTGGTTTTTTGGGATTGTTTGGACCATATCAATCTACTGAGCTGCCAAGGTGTGATATTTATCCCCTCAAACTCTTGGTGCATAAGGATGTTTTTTATTTTATTTTTCCTTCTTACTATTTTTGTTTTCCATCCCAATCAACCTGGCCTAAACTCTAGCCAAGTGGTTAAATTATGTCCATGCATTCCTTGTTACTTAATTGGTTTTGCGGGCAACATATTTGTCCTAACAATTGAATCTAACTGACTTATTTGGTTATATCTTTTTTAACAACTCAATATCATTCCAATGGGTGAAATAAATAGTCATATTTGATTCAAATCAAGCCAGCTTCATGCGCCTCTTTTGTCTTCTCTTTAGAACTTTAAAACTCAACTCCTCTGTTCCTCTCTTCAGTTTTATTTTGATTCAGAGAGAAATCAGAAGCAGTAAGTTCAAGTTCTTTGCAAAAGGTAAAGATAGGACTGAACTAGGTGAGGTGACATTCGCTTATTTTAGTGTTTTATAATTTAAAACCCAGTTTTTGTTTACTGACAATTAAAGTAATATATTATGATGTGTCTGCGGCAGATGAAGTCATTATTATTTAAATCTTGTTTGAACACATTTATCAGCTAGAGAAGACTTGAGTTGTTCACTGCAGCAAGAATTCGAAGAGAATGTTCTAGTAACGGAACTAAGAACATTGTTTTCTCAGGACAAAGATCTTTGGCCCTATAGTTATGTCAATGTCAGCAACAACAAAGCCAATTCAACATTTGGAATCATCCATGTCCAAGAACTTTCATATTCCCATAATGGTAACTCACTTGTAACAACCCTTCAACCATAGAGGTGTGGACGTTCTAAAATTTTTAACGTGCAATTGCTAGCTTTGACTTTACATTTTGTTAAGCTAACGACTTATTGTTAGTCCTTAATCTGCCCATTAAAAATTTCAGGACGTTTTCACTTGATATATAGATATATATATATACATACATATATAGACACACACATCTGTATCATTAAGTATTTTATTGTTGTTGTGCTGTGTGATGAACTTGAAACATTTTGTCCTTCAAACGTTGAATTGGCTAACTAAAATATGTTTTACATATCATTGATTTGATACTGATTAGCTTGCAACATTGGCAAAGGATTGTGAGTTGTGCTGAATTTTCTGTTTTGTGGTGCTTAGTAGCCAGGGAGGTGCTTGGGGTCATTAAGGATAGTATAGCTGAATATAAGTCTTCACTTATCATGTTCAATTGGTAAACTTTTTACAGCGATTATAAAAGCTTATCTGTCAAGTAAATTTCAAAGGTGTTATATGTAAAGATCAACATTAAATTGTGGATTCCTTTGTCTTTGTGCTTTCCTATATTGCTTATTTGCTTCGACCTGTTTAAGTGATATGATTTTTATTGCTTTGCTTAATTTTGCACACGTGTGGAAAATCAATTATGAAGTAGTTTAAATCTTATTCAAAACTAATTTTAAAAAACATTATGTTGGAAGAATTTAATTGAGAAGAGTAGTTATACTCTGTGTAGCATAAATTAATGATTTGCCTCTTGCGCTGGATTGCTTTAACAATTCCAGGTAAATGGTTATACTCTCTGCAGCAGATTCCATTGGACTTCAGTTGGTTCCTGTATCATTTAGCTTGAAAGATGAATCCGGGAAAACAATACAAGTATGTGGGAAAGAGATTCTGTTGCATGGTCCTTCTGACAGGGAAAGTGTTTGATAAATATCCAAACATGATTGTGGTCGACTATACTGTGCCCGGTACAGTGAATGGTACCGAGTTACAGTACTAGTTATTTTGAAAGAAAAAAGTTATCCAGATGTTGAAACTTAGATTTTTAGTAAAGAAAAAAGATTGGATTCGGTAATTTAAGGTGAATTAAATCACAAGTGTTCATAGAAATTATTTGATGAGACAGAAAGATTTAATCTGTAAGATTTATTGTACAGAAGGGCTAAACATACTGTCCAACATTTTCGTTTCAACTGTTATCAGGTTTTACTTATTTCTCAAATTATAAGTTGTCTTACGGTCTATTAGTAGTCTAAGGATCCTTGACCTTATAATTTTATTAATCATTAGACCAGTTTAATTCAATATGTTTCGTTTAATTTTGCCTACACCAATTGTTTATAGACAACATAATATTGCATACAAGTTTTCCCTTCATGTAATTTGATCTCCTGTGGTTCCTGCAAAATGTAGTAACACAGAGCTGTATTGTAAAATTGGAGTGCCCTTTTACTATGGGAACCACTGGTGGAGACAAGCATAGATTGTATAAGACTCTAGAGAATTCACAGGTATATGCTGTGATCTCCCCACAAATCGGAAAAAAGGAAATACAGGTCCTGCACCTTTGACCAGATGTAAATATTTTAATGCTCTCTGGTTTATTGTATTCCATATCATAATATTTTTTGTTGGTTTGGTAGGTTGTAGCATTCCTTGCAGTGATGGAAATAATGGCCGAGCAATTTCCTGGAGCTTTTTCTGGTATTCTCTGCAGGTATTTCTCAGTTTCTGACTTTATTTTAGGGTTAAACAGTTTTAATTGTTTTGTATTCTTTTACGTGAATGCATATATTCCGATGGAGAAAAGATTAAACAGAAGTGAAACATTTATATTACTTGGTCATTCTGTGCTACTAGTTTATTCAACGTCTCATAATTAGTTGTTATTGTTGGCATTCATTAACTAACCTCAGAATTCTAAACACAGCTGTTTATATTGTATGTTTCTTATTTAAACTGATAGTCTCATAAATTATTGGCTGGCCAGATTTCATTAAGTTGATATTTTTGTGTAATAATGCTATTAGCTAATGTAATTTTGTATTAAGGTGTGTTGGAGTCCCATCAAACAAAGAAAGTGGAACTGCCAAGCCCGCTATTTCATACTTTCAGAAATTGAGGGATCCACTTGATGACTCAATGAAGAAAAACGTGTAGGGTGTTTTGGGTGGCTAGGGTTTTTTCAATTCAATGAATTAATTAATTATGTTTTAATTTAAGTTGTGTAACTAATTAAAACCATATTCCACTTAAGAATAGTTATGGGTTTCAACTCTAATCCACTCTTGTAGCCAAACAAGCTAAATTGGTATTTTTAATTAATTATTACTATTATTAAAATCAATTAATAAATTAAAATATATTAATATTAAATAATAACAATAATTCATTTAAATATATGCGTACATTTAAATATAATCTCATTAATTTTAATTTCAATATTAAAATTGAATATGGGCAACAACCTCAACAAATTTAATTGCACTGTGAGATTATCAAAGTACCATTTCGTCTTAAAGGATGAAAATACCATTTTCACATTTGGTCCTTAAATTATCTTCTAAGTGTGTGACCCGTAGGCTTCTTATTATATTGGCAACGAGAAGTATCGCGATTAACACCAATTAATCGTGTCACTATACACAGACTAAAATTGGCCTCTAGCAAGGCATCATGACCACTTGATAGATTCGGATTCAGCAAAATAGCTACCAATCAACGATATAGTTACTGTACAATCAAATCATTTTATCATTCGTTATCTCATCAAGGTTGAGGCACAAAAATAGTGTCAACCTCAGATATCCTTGACATCTTTATATTCTGTTACTAGACTAATGACTGGGATAATAAATTGGATTAAGCAAGAATTCATTCCCATTGTGGCTATAGATTTAGTGTTATTACCATTTATTGAATTGTGCAGTGAGATAATTTCTCCCGTACCTAGGAATGATGAATCCTTTGTCAATCTACCATAGTCTTGATACACTTCTCGATGTAGCCAATCACTACTGTTCTAATAGCTCTGAATAGAACTACGTTGGGCTAGTGTCAAACTACACCAATTGGTGCACAAGGTGCTCTAGTGATCTAAAGTCTAATGATCACATACACCACCATCCGTTAGAAGATTTATTCCATAAATACTAGGGTTACCATCTATATGGAATCATTTGATGGGTCTGTCCAATGAACTTGCCTACAACAAACACCTATGTGTTGTACCAGGTTGTCAACAAACAACCTTGACAAGTGACATTAACCACTGTCTTATGATAGGGTCGTTCATCACTATGATAACCTTACCGTATTATTTGTGTTCTAGGTCAGAATAATACTAGGGCTATGAACATTTCTAGAATGATCATCATATGTGATTATAGGGTTTTCACTATCAATATTTAAAATACTTAATATCCTAGTTACAGTTCTACCATCCTAAGGACATATATCAATACATATAATTATGATTTACATGATATAGAATAAAATGTATTTTTTATTGATAAATAAACATTATTACAAAGAGTTAATTCTACAAAATTGATTGGCTGAATTATATATACAAATACACACAACTTTCAACAAAAAAAAAAAAAAACCCTTGAAAACTATTTAAGTCCTTACAAGTTTGAAATTTAGCAAACATACCCCAAATGTAAATTAGTGGTCAAGTGATCTCGGGTCTTGGTTAAACTAGTTAAACCGATCCAGGCTGGGTTAGCCGAGACAGGCCAGAACTGACTGGGTCGGTCGATTTTTAATACACTGGACAAGGCATACATGGATGGGGTTTTTGAATAAAATAAAATAATTATTTTCCATGTATTTTGAAATTAGTGGCTATTATTCACGTTTAACTTAGGCAAAAATAATAATAAAGAAAGAAAGAAACCTCCAAGCCACTAAACAAGGTTTGATTTTCTTCATTTTAAGCCAAAAATGGGGAAATTAGAATTCCATGAAATTTCAAAACTTGATTCTGTTTAAGAATTTCTTCTTAAAAGAGGTTCAACCCACTTGATATTGGATTTTTTTTTCTTGATTCACTCAAATGTTATCAATATTTGGTTAAACTTAACTTTAGACGTTACTAGGTGAAGTTATTATTCATAACAATGCTTTATTTACCCGCAACACAACCATCATTTAAAAGGAAAGGAAAGATAAATGTAATTAATCATTTTAGTAAATATAAATACAAATAATATGCATTTCACTATCATATTTTTGAAGCCTTATTTTAAATGGTTCTTTTTATCTAATACAAGCAAATGGTTAAATGACACGGCAATATCATTAATCCAATAAAAAGAAATTGAAATTTTCATATATTTTTTTAACGCTTATTACATACAATTATTTCTGAAAAAGAATTTAGTATTGATACTTGAAAACTAAATGAACATTAATAATGTTTTAATAGTTAGACATAATAGGGAAACTGCTGTGTTAAAGGCGGGTAGGGTCGGCCCATGTCTAACATGGACCATCGGTCAGTCACCGCCCCTAGTGGGACTCTTAGGAAATTTACAATTACACATGGGATCAATTTGGAACTCTCATAGTATTTATTTTTCAATATCAACAAACCACCTATCATTATGAAACTTTGCATAATATCCCTTATAATTATTGTTGATCACCCTTTCAGCGATGAGACTCCTTTCACCTAAAATTGATCTTGAATCTATTATTTAAAAACATCCACTAGTATTTTTTTTTTTTAATTTAAAAAAAAAAGAAGATTTTTACCTATATGCTTTCATAATTTCATCATAAAAGCAATAGATCAATGCTCAATTGAACAAAAATATATATTGTTGCAAATAGCGTGACCTTAAAATGAATCGCATATGATAATTACGAAATAGGTGGTGGACTAAAAAATTAGAAGGTTTAATGGCCACAACAACTATTCAATTAGGGATGTAAATGAAAAGTCTTAAAAGTTAGGGGTTAACCAATTTAAGGAAACAACAGTAAGGCATGTGATGGGTTGCACTGCACCACCTAACTCGAGGCAGAGGAGAAAGTCTGATGATGAATTGAGGAGGGTGTACGAAGGTCAGCCGCTGTAAAACAAAAGACAAAGAAAACTAAATTGAAACTCTGCTTTATAAAGAAGACCGTTAGTTACATAAATTTACCTCTCATCCTCCGCCTTATATGTCAGCCATTTTTCGTTTTTCTTTCCTTTTTGTTTATTTTTAAATTTCCTAATATACACAGCATCCCAAATGGAAAATATCTAAAACAATAAAAAATCAGAAACGGACACGTTAATCTCAAACTCTTTCATTTTTCTTTTGTTTGAGATGAAGGGAGGATCGGCCAGTTCTGGAGGCACAGATGCTCCTTCAAATTCTTCTTCTTCTTCTTCCAGAACCAAGAAACCCAAATGTGATTTTCTTTATTTCATTCATCTTTCTGTTTTATTTTAACCATTCTGTTTCTGGGAATTTCTTTTTCTTGACATTTTTGTTTTTGTTTTTGTTGTCAGATTCTAAGTTTACCCAGCAAGAGCTTCCGGCATGCAAGCCAATTCTAACACCCGGATATGTATGGATTAAAATATATAATATATAATTTTTTTTTTCTCTGATTATTTTCTGAATTTCTTGTATTGGGGTTTCAGGTGATTATGATATTTACTGCCGTTGGTGTCATCTTCATCCCAGTTGGTCTCTTTTCATTATTTGCATCAGAAAGTGTAATATTTTTAATCATATAATATATATACTGAATTTATTTTAGTTTCTCAACTTTGGAAATCATTGATATTTAATATTAAACTATGGTTTCTTTATTTATTTTATATGCAGGTGGTGGAAATTGTGGATAGATATGATATTGATTGTGTTCCTTCTAATTATTCCTCAAATATGCTTGCATATATCCAAAGCACTGCCACTAACAAGACCTGCACTAGGAGTTTGAATGTTAGTCCTTTATTTTATTTTCTCAACGATTTTCAGGTTTATTCTTCATTTTCAAATTATATATTAGTAACATTTTTCTTCTGTGCATTAACTTGATATGTTCCAGATTACAAAGGAAATGAAAAGTCCTGTTTTTATCTACTATCAGCTTGATAACTTCTACCAGAATCATCGTCGGTATGCACAATCTGTTTGTAATTTATGTGCAATTGTTTGGATAGTTCCACATTTTTGAGAGGTTTGATATTGTTATATTTTCTATATGTTTGGTTGTGAATTTATGTGATTTCTAAAAATTACTACTTGTTCGTAAACCTAGACATAGAGATTGCCATTCTCCTCCCAGTAAAATTCCTAATTCTGAGTTTTGATGTTTAAAGATCTCTTGAAATTGGTAAAAAAAAAATTTGTGAAATTTATGATCATAATGGAGGAGGCAGTGAGTTTGATGATTAATAAATTGAAAGCTTGAGCTAGGATGTCATCTTTACCTTTGTTTCATCTAGTTCTGTGCTTACAATCACACAAATATTTGTAGCATATACTTTGAAAGAAAGAATTGTTTATGTGAATAAATTGCATAGGCTTCTCCTACACAATATATTTTGAGGAAAGTACTTGTGATCATCGACACAGGAAGTATAAATGAGATGACATAGGCTGAGAGAACCAAAACAAAATCATTTAACTCCTGAAATTATGAGGATTCTGGAAATTTGAAAAATGAAGCATAATGAAAGTTGCAATTTGATTAAGACATCAAGCTGAAAACTGATCTCCGGAACAGAAGCTTAGGCTTTATAAAAGAAAGTTCTCACCCTCAAAAGCATACTTAATTCTGTTACACCAAATGCTCCAAATTGGACCAAGAGGAGTGGCATTTGCAGACTACTGCATTCCTATCCTTCCTAAATTTTTCTTTCAAAGAAGCCAAAAATTGTAGCAGAGTTCTCAAAAACAGAACCCAGAGTTGGCTGAGATTTTTTATTATGAAGAAAAATATCCTTTAAATCATATTTAAGCTAATACTTTTACATAATGAATGATTTTAATAGTGTGAGTAAGATATGTTTGTTCCTTTTGTGGCTCACTTTCCTCTTCTAATCTTCTATTCAATTAGTTTTTAACTCTTCAACCTATTCAAAATTTTTGAAGAACGATGAAAAATTGAATAAATATGAGTGTCAAGATCTAAATGTTGCCTTGTATTTATAAAAGAGCCAGGAGATGAAGTTGAGAAATAGTCAAGATGATTTTCTGAATTGAAATACAATTTAACAGATTTAATTGCAATTAACACGGTGACAGTATAAATTTATAATTTAATTTGAGATTCTAAAATTACCTTGTAACAACTTCCCATTTCTGCTTTGCTTATTATTTATTGGAATTAAAATTTGTATGAACTTGAAAAGTAGAGTTTTATTTTTGAATTTGGAACCTTGTACAGTGTTTACCATATATTAGCCATCCTGTCATCATATTCTGCTGGACTTCTGTATCTTTTTGAACCTTCTCTTAATTTGAAGTCTAAAAATTGCTTTCAGATATGTTAAAAGTCGAAGTGACAAACAATTGCGGAGTAGCAAATATGAAAGTGATACAAAAGACTGTGCTCCTGAGGCCACATCAAAAGGTTTCCCAATTGTTCCTTGTGGCCTTACTGCATGGAGTTTGTTCAATGACACATATGGGTTTTCAGTGAAAAACAAGGCGCTAGAGGTTAGCAAGAAGAACATAGCCTGGAAAAGTGACAAAGGGCATAAATTTGGGTCTGATGTCTATCCCAAAAATTTCCAGACTGGAGAGTTGATTGGAGGTGGAAAACTCAATTCTAGCATACCAGTGAGTATACTTTTGTTATTCTTTCCTGTTAGTTTTATAACGTTACTGCTTTAAAAAATTTTCCTTTTCTTTAACTATAAAAGATGTTTCTCATTACTGGTTTGTGTATGACAGTTGAGCGAACAAGATGATCTTATAGTTTGGATGCGTACTGCTGCACTTCCAAGTTTTAGAAAATTATATGGAAAAATAGAGGTAGATCTTCAAGTTAATGACCAAGTTACAGTCGTAATCCAGAACAATTATAACACTTACAGTTTCGGGGGTAAAAAGAAGGTGGTTCTTTCAACCACAAGTTGGATAGGCGGAAAAAATGATTTTCTGGGCATAGCATATCTTACCGTTGGCGGACTATGCCTGTTCTTGGCAATATCCTTCATACTTGTATATGTGGCCAAACCAAGGTGAGTTAATGATCTAAACTCATACTGATTTCTATTTATCAATATAATCATTTGAAGTAAATAAATTTTATGTTTGAAAATTTTCTCTAGAGAAATTTTCCACCCTAAAGACAAATTATTTCTCATCCTAAATTCCTAATCTGTGATGTACCCTATAGTATTTTTGCACTGTACTAGCTTTAGGATTTAGTTTAGTTGTATATTTCCTTCAGATCGCATGTATGGAGATGTACAATAGAACTGGCTGAAAATTGCTTTGCATGATGATTCATGTTTCCATTTCTTTGCTCTTGAGCGAGAATCCTGATTTCGGCATATATTTAACTGACGTTGCTAACTCGAATTGATGATGATCTTGTTTCCGGTAATGATAATTAATTTCTTTGATTTTACATCTTCTTGTGTTGTGCACAATCTGTTGTAGTAAATTATATGGCGTTATTCATTTGAGATGGTTTTATGTTTTGTGTAGGCCTCTTGGGGATCCAACTTACTTGTCTTGGAATAGAAATCCAGCAGGCAATTAGATTAGCATTGCCATAAAATATTATCCGGCGTCCGCAGTTTATGGATCATGTCTGTTGGGATATTATAACTTTTCTCATCACACCAAGTTGATGTACTAATTTTGCCGAAGAAAACAACTTCGTCCTTACTCGGTATAAAGTTTTAACAAATATCATTATTCTGCATTTTCATAAACCTAATTGTATTATTTTGTCTTATTATTGTAAAATTGATGAATGTTTTATACAACAGCTTTCAAAAAACAAAAAATTCACCGGCATCATATTTATTACCAATAAATTCATTCACAATAAGGTTCTTCACTTGAAGTGGACTAGGAAACTATCTGATTCATTTTCAACAAATAAATATTCAATTAAACTTACCTATTGTGCCAACTCAAAATCAAAAGAAATTTTTTTGAAGACTCTTATGTCTTCTTGTAAAAGGAAATTATTAAATAGAAATATGGTGATCATAGTACTGTAAATTACTCTTGGCAAGGAATAATTGTAGGCTCCATTGCAATGGAAATATTTCTATCGCACATGCTTGCACCAATATTTACAACACCTTCTCCCTGCATATTATAAACTATTTACTCATAAATATCTTATATTATATTTTATAATATGGTAAGAAAATTACTTAAATACCTTTGCAATGTTTCTAAAGAATGTGGTGGTATAATTTCCAGTAGGAAATAGAGCTTCAATGAGATCTGCTAAAACCAATTGAGGTTGGGCCACAGCTCCGTCATACCAATCTTTAGTTTTAAAATTCACAATAAGTTAGTTATAAAAATATAAAAAAGAAAAAGAAAATTGATATGAAAAATACTTACCAAGAGTGATTGAATTATTTTGAATTCTTTTATCATATCTCCATAAGCTTTGATTTGTAATGAAAGCAAAACAAAAGTTGTCATGGACATCAATATTTTTGAGAAATGTTGATTGATTGTAGTTAATCGGATCAGAAGTATTCGTTCCATCAATCACAACATCCACCGTCTAAATTTCATAAACAAGTGTTAGAATTATAATTGATGAAAAATATGATTTAAAGCAAATTGTTTAATCTAAAATTAAAAAGCTTACACAAAGGATGGCATGCAAATCATCTAAATCATCAGGAATAGAGATGTTAAAAGTCTTCTTGTTGATTGAGTTATCTACATTTTCTCCACCTGCATCTTCCACATACTGTTCTTCCAATTCAATGCATCAAAAATAAAAAATAAATCAAAGGAAATTATAATCCACCATTGAAGATTGAGTTTGTACCTTCAACTTGAATGTTTCCTGATTAAAAGACCATATACCCTGCTGAAAATGCAAGTAATTTAATTAAAATGGCAAATATTAATTCATAACACAGAGATAAATGTATAGGTACAAACAGTATCTAACTCCATCCAAGCAACAATTGGTTTGAATGACTGTGTCTTGCTTGCTGCTGATTTATTCAGGCACAAATAGTTCGATTTCACCTGCAAAAATTAAATGAAACATTGATAAACACATTGAGTAATATATATAATAGGCTTGCTCAAGGGTAAACTGTAATTCTCACTGCACTATACACTTGGTTGGCTCTCGTTTCAACGTTTGCAAAAACTCCCAAGAACTTGATCCACTCTGCTCGCTATTATATTTACATGTTATGCATAAGAAAACTGGATTACTAATAGTAAAATGTACTTATACATTACAACAAAACTGTCTATTTCCAAGGGATAAAAGCTCTCGTAAAAGATGAAAATTACCATGGAAAATATCATGATAAAAAAATAATTTTTGAGGAAAATATGTTCCTTGGAAATGCATCTTTTCCAAAGGTAAAAAGGGTTTGATTGATGATTACCTGAAGAGGATAATCCTCTCCAAGAGGAGCAAAAATAGCGAAATTGCAAGCTTGTGGCTGATCGGTCTGGCTAGTAAAATGAGCTGCATATAGTGAAAGTTGTTGTGGCTCAGTTTTGTTGATTATATCTATTTCTCCTCCTTCGTACAATTTCATTACACATTCAGAAGCCAAGGAGGTCGATGTAATGCCCTTCATACTCTCTAACAATCCCAGTAGCTGTGGAGAAAAATATATATATTCAACTATATATAATAAAAGAAACAAAAATATTTATAATTTCATCAGTATTAAAACTTGCTAAATTATTATAATTACAACTTAGAGAAGGCCTGGATCCTCACCTCGAAAAAGGATACTGATGGATTTAAAATAAGAAGGGAAAAGGAATTAGAAAAAGTGATAATAAAATGATGAAATAAAAGAAATATGAATTGAGTTGAGTTAGTACCTGGAAAGAAATCAGTATCAACTGAATAGTTTGACAATGGAACGGACAAAAGATTTGATTCTGGAGGTGCAATACTTTGTTCTTTCTGCCATTCTTGAGTTGTTCTGTTCAATTTTTAATCCAACTTCATATACCCAATATATAATAAAACATGAGATTATACCTCTTTACCATAACTTCTTTCGCATACCAAAACAACCTAACACTTTCTCAAACTCTAAACCCTCAAATCTTCAAGAAATACTTTTTTTTATTATCTTTCAATTTCAATAGTTAATACATGCAATAAAATTCTCATGAAATTTTGAAAACGTTGCTCTAATTCATGACTGGCCCATGAGCCGACTAGAAAAACCAGGCATTGGGTTGTGGAAGCCCAACTGTGACAAGTAGCCAAGTTGTATTAGCCAGACGGTGTCATTGTGGACCGAGTTCCAAAAAAGGGCCATCAACGGCCCGTGATCTCTACGGGCCATCCGTTTGTTACTACCAGAATAAAAAGTAATAAATTTATATTAGTTACTACAATATACTCTTTATTGTGTTAAACACCAGTCTTTTTTATAAATTTATATTTAATGTTATCTTTATAATATTTTTCATTACCATTCGTACCAACAACCAATATTGTAGGCCAATATTCTCACCAAATAAATGTAATTAATATAGTATATATATATATCTAGCTAATTCACTCTCAATTTATAATGTCTCTATATGCAAAGCCAGTGCATCAAACTAGCTAAAATGTGCCTCTTCTTGAGGTAAACTAATAAATTTACAGAAGATAAAGAGTACCTGAATAAGAAGGTAGCTCCGGCCATCAATGGAGTTCTTGATAACTTTGAAGGTTTGTCCATAATATACATGGAAATTCTGGGCATCTTCCACTTTTGAAATATCACCATTCCCACCGCTAAACCATCCCCAACTTAACAACAAAACAAGTAGCTGAAACTTCCAAGTTGCAGAAGTAGAAGTAGAAGAAGAAGAAGAAGACATGGTTTTAATGAAGAAGCAGAAAACAAAACAAAACTCACTAGTTAGCTACTCTATGGTCTCCTAGCTCTAGCATGGAATAGTACTAATATACCAAATTATCAGTGCGTGAGAGAGAGAAAAGAACTTTTGGATATGTGAATTATTTGATGATTTTGTTGTCATGTGAGGTTTTCTTTTTCATTAATGGATTTGAAACAGTTGGTAACCCGTGAACCAATGTTTCTTTCTTTGCCTTATTTGTCATCTTCTTTTCTTTTTGTTTTTCACTGCTTACCACCCCATGTGCTATGCACCATCACTTCACTCAAATTGTAATATACAAAATCTTGTGCTCTATTTTTAAATCAAGGGCTTTCAGCTCATTTTGATGGATCAAACGCCATTGACTTCAATAACCCCTAAGCCATATTGCTTTTTAGATTTAGATTTATATTTAATTGATAAGCTAATTTTAGTCGGGTTGTTCATCGTCTGAAAATGTTCAAACACATATTTTGGGTTTATAACAATTTCCTCCTCAAGGCTTTAGGAAAGTAAACACAACCCAAAGGTTTCAGATAATTAACGAATACACCCAAAAAATTGATTACTCCACCATATAAAAATTATAATATACTTTGTCCAATTATATATTCTTTTGAGTTTTTTATTTCTTCAATTTTTATTTTAAATATAAAGTTTTATAAGGAAATAAAAAATTAAAAGAATCTAAAACTTCATTTTTAAAAGATCTTTTTTTTTATTTTTTATTTTTATGACTCAAGTATTCGGGTCAACTTGCACACATATCGATTAATCATCAGGACCCTTGAATACCCTACAAACCCAATATTCCAAGGGTTTGTTACTTTTGAAAAAAATTTAGCATCTTTATTTTATTATACGTCACTCTCCCATTCTACTTTATTCATTTAATAGTATGTACTTTAATTGAATTTAGTTTGTATAATTAGATGAAGGGTACTCTAGTCTTTATATAGTAAAGTAATCAATTTTTGGGTGCATTTTTTACCTCTGAAATTCTTGGGTGTCGCTTATTTTCTTCAAACTTTGAGGAGGAGACGGTAATAATCCCCTTATATTTTTGCCTGAATGTTTAAACATTCTTGCTTTCATAACTTTTATTAATTCATCCAGCTGTAGTTCACAAGTGTGATCCGTAATGGCTAGCACCCTTCCCATACCCTTACCATTGGGATTTATTGTTTAATATATTTAAAGATTATTTTATGAGAAAAATTTTTCTAGTAATGAATATTTATTACACCGACTTATAAATTAAGCTCTTATTTTAGTTAGGTACGATTTGGTATTATTGTAGCTTCCAACTCACTTATACCCTATTTGGAAATAATATGCCCATTATATTTGTGTTTTAGATTACTAATTGTACTTAGAAGAATGTTGTTACCTAACTTTTACTTACATTATTCCCTAATAATTCACTTGAATGGATAACTACTACTAAGTAGTGAGTAGACCAAAATCTAAGGTGTGTTTGTTTTAGCATTTTTGCACTATCATATCTCTATCTTACCCAAAATATACATTTATTTCCCTATTATGAAAATCCTATTCTATTTTATTAAATTCTTTTTAAACCCTCTAGGTTTGTTAATTTAACTAGACATCGCCCAAAAAGAGTTTAGAAATTGACAAAAACACCCCCACCCACCTATATTTGCCAGATTCCAGCCACCACCGCCGAAAGGTGGCCGGAATCTAGTATAATTGAGCACTACTGGCTGGATCTAACCGGAAAAGGCCAGATCTACGGTCATAGCTAGTCGTTAATGACGACCAAACGTGGCCAGATCTAGTCGTTTCCAACCAGATCCACGATGGATTTGACTGGTCGGCCAGATCTACGGTCATAGCTGGTCGTCCGTGATGACCAAACATGGCCAAATCTGATCGTTTCCAATCAGATCCACGATGGATTTGGTTGGAAAAGGCCATATCGGCGTATGGACCGGCTAGATCCAGCCAGTTGTACTCTGATACGACGACTCACTACCCTCCGGCGGTGGTGGCCAGCTGCCGGCATTTAATGGGTAGGTGGGGGTGTTTTTGTTAATTTTTAATGTTTTATTGCAAGGGTGTTTAGTAAATTAACAAACCTAAGGGGTGTTTTTGTTAATTTTTAAATTATACCCAATAACCACCAACTCTTACTTTTTTAAAAATCTTATCCAAAATAATAAAACAAACACACTCCAGACTGCTTGATACTTTGATGTAAACACTTAATGTAGTAGGTGATTGAGTCAATATTTGATAGGAGGGTGAAGGTGTCAATAACCAAATTTACCATTTGATCGGTTAATTGGTCAGTGAAATAATGTGAGAGATTCAAGGGTCATTTATTGATTTGAAAACTTTATGAAGCTAGCTCAATATACAATATAACTTCTCTATAGTGATATTTTAGACATGAATAACCTCTATGTAGTGATAAAAAATTTTAGTCGCAACTTGAGATAGTTATAAATAAGAATGAACTTCACATTGTAATAAGTTAAAATTTTTCTAATTCCCGTTTTAAGAAAGTTGTCTCCACATAGTAATAGTTATCTATATATTGCAAAAAAATATATGATATGTTACATTAAATGTTTAAGATTAAATAAAATATTTATCTAAAGTTGTTTGGGACAATTATTTATATTTTAGAGTTGTTAACACATTTTTTTAACTTGCAGGTACTTGATAACTCGCTAGTATGAATACATTCTTATTAAAACCAAAACATTTTTAGCTTCTCAAACATGTTTATAACTTCTTAGCACATAATTTTTTTGTATTTCCGTACTATCACCCTCAAGATTATTTATTTTCTCTTGTCTAATTATAACAATGATTTCTTACTCAGTTAAAGTCATATATGACTTGTTTATTTGAATGATTAAAGAAGACATTAATATCCATTCGATTAGTGTAGTAAAGTTGTCGAATTTGATCATTAAATTCTGTAATGACTCTTTGATTCTCTTCATCCACTTCATTTGTAACTTGCAATTCATTGACATCGAGGATCCTAACTTTGCAATGCCTAAAACAATTGGCGATTGTCTGTGGTTTCACATCAATTGACTATGCATCAATTGCATTTACAATTCCATCAATGACATTTATCTTTGTTTGTTCTAAGACATGATCTTCTATCAATTTTAAAAATAGGTAATTGAAACGTTGAATTGAATTCCTAATACTACTAAAATATGAATTGAAATTCTAATAGTGTACTATTAAAACATGAGTTTTAAAATAAGAAATCAAAACAATAATTTTTTTTAACTATACCTCTACTAAGTTATAACCTCTCACTACAATAAAAATGGCACTCGACGTCTAGCAAAATTGGACGCTAATCATCCAATTTAGATACTGATTGTCTTTCGCATCTAAATTTACGTAATCACCATTTAATTGCAGAATCGATGTCCCATAATGAATGGGCAACTAAATATTAGGTTAGACGAGGAAATGTATTTTTTAACAATTAGCAATTTAGTTACTAATTGTTGTTTGAAATAGTCCTTTGACTTTGACGTTAAATGTGTAAAGGTAATTTGGTAAAATTGTATTACAATTATTTAATTAGTTGAAGAATGTATCTTTTAGTGAGAAAAAAATTATTGGTGAATTCCAAAAAATTTATACGCTAAATGTGTAAGGGTAATTTAATAAAAGTGTTTCGTGACTATTCTATTGGTTGAAGAATGTATCTTTTAGTGAGCAAAAAAAATAGTGGTAAATTTCAATAATTTTAGACGCTAAATGTTGAACCCAAATCTAGTAAATTACTTTCCGCTACTATGAAAGTAGTTACAGAATAAGTGTTTCTATGAGAAAAAAAATTAGTGACAAAAACATTTCGTTTTATTTAGGAAATGTGTATGTCCAATTTGGTTTCTTACATTTAATAATTAATGATTTAGTTATTAAAATTAATTTTTTATATCTAAATAATATAATAACTGATTGTATACAAGTTTTGGAAACTAATTATTTTAGTCTAATTTTATTGATTAGTCTTGGGTGCTCTATTATTTTTACAACTAATATTTTAATAGCTAATTGGTTAACATTTAAGAGCATTGTTTTTGCTCTTTGTTATTGACCTCATTTATACATTTAACATCAACAAAATAAGAGTGACACAATATAAAAATCTAGATCAATAACATCAAATATCTTCAATGGATATAAAATTAATAGTCTATACATGGATTTTTATGCATGATGAGCAATACAAATCTAAAATTGTATGGATTTTTATGCATGATGAGTAATACAAATCTAAAATGCACTATCATGAGTGCATAACAAAAAAAAAAAAAAAAGCATACACCTCACATTTTCATCAATACCTATCTATCTTTGCATAACTCCAAAAAAAACAAAAAAAAAAAAACAAAATGCCCACCTCAAGTACATCATCTAAGGATATGTGCAAGCAATCCTAAAAAGTCCAAAAAGATTGTCCTACCCCTATGTCAAAATATGTACTAGCCATACAACAAAAAACCTAAATATCAATGTTAGCATCTCAAACGTCATCGATTGAGGTTCTAGAAGCAACGGAAGACTCATCATTAATTGGAGATGGAGATGGCAATCGAGTTGAAGTGCTAGTAGGTTGCGCTCGTGCACCTGCTATAGTCATGTGAGTCAGCATCTCCAACATACGAGCTTGTTGCTCTTCAAGCATTTTGATTTTCTCCTTCTGTTGATCAAATAGTATAAGCTACTCCTCTAAATCTTTAATCCTATTTTGTTGTTATTCAACTGTGCGCCTTAACTCTATTACTTCTGATATATCATGCTGCTGAGTCACAGAAAATACAAAATTCTGGTTGAAACCGAAAGTTTTACCAAGCACTTCCTCATTCATATCCATGTTTACTGGACCACGAGCATCATTCAACATTTCCATGATTTTATCGTCATCTTCATATTCATTGTCCACTTCATCGTCAAACATGTCATCAAATATAGTTCCTAGATTCATGTGTTCCTTATGGAAAGTCCATACATTGTAACTTCTAGAAAACCCACATCTGTACATGTAGCTGAATGGTGAATATATCATGTGATCTTGTATTCAAACAAGTTCTACATGCGCAACGAGTCCTACCCTCACTATCCAAGTGTTGTTTTGCGATGTCTATGAAAGAGTCAATTCCTTGAACATATTCATCGCACAACCTATTAAACAACTAAATCCATCTTCTATCCATCGTGACCTTATAGGTTCACAAACAAAACAGAAATTCAGTATCACAAATATGTTGTATCACAAAGACATTACTCAACCCAATTAAAACATAGGCATCCATACAAAACAAAAAAATAAATAGATACCAACAAAGAATATACTACAAGTGATAATGTAAATGAATATAAACGATCAATAAAGTATTTAAATTTCAATTTACGTAATTTATACCTTCTTTTTTATGGTTGTAGTAGCAATGGTACCCTCACTCTTCTCAGCCTCGATCTTCAAGTCAACTTTAAGATCCTCAAATATCTTAAAGTGTGCTACCTTGTTTAAATAATAAATCTTAGTAAACTTTCATTTGAAATTTTAAGATAAATCAATTTATTTTAACAATTAGGGGTGCGTTTAGCTTATTGTTTTTATCCATATTCCCAATCCTATTCTTCAAATGTTGTTTGGCACGTTATTCCCAAAATATTAGTCTATTTTTTTAATTACTCCTGACCCCATAAGTTTATTAATTTCTTTAAATACCCCCCAGAAAAAAAGTTTAAAAACTAACAGAAATACCCCCACCCCACAATGTCACTTGAGCGATTCCTGAACCATCCGCCGGCAGCCTAGCTAACTGCTACATGCACACATGATACAGTAATGGCCGGATCTCAGCCGTGAACGACAACCAAAGAAATGGTCTATACGACACATCATGGCCAAATCTTGGCCATCGTTGACAGACAATGACGGCCATAGCTTTGGCCGTTCCGGCCGTCGAAGGCCACATCCGGCCTTAGATCTGGCCTTTTTCGGCCAGATCCGTGGTGGATATGGCCGGAAAAGGACATATCGATCGAATGCCCGCCAGATTCGACCAGATTTTGTGGTTATCCAATTTTTCGGTCAGATTCCGACGGTGGTGGCCGGAATCTGGCACTTTGGGTGTTAAGGGTGTTTTTTTCATTTTACAATATTTTAATATATTGGGGTATTTATTAAATTAGCAAACCTTGGGGGCTTTTTCATAAATTTTTAAATTTTATCTCGTAATACTCCCCTATTCAACTATCCAATACTATCCCCAAAATCCTACCTAAAATAATAAACCAAACACACCCTAAGGTTTTCTAAAAAAATTTGGTTTTGTAAGAACAAATCAATTTCATAGCTTAAAGACAATAAATGAGAATTTAATATCTGAAATATTTTTAACATAGTTCATCCATCATCATATAATTATTTTCAGTATAAAACAATTTAACACACATTATGTCAGTCTTTACTTAAACCTCAAATTAGATAAAGTCTAAAACTACCCCTTAATTTATACGTCCAAGGAAAGACAATTATCCTTAGGCTGTCCTAGCAATCATAAAATAATATAAAACACCCACCAATCTGTAAACCAAAACAAAAACACCTAAACCCACAAAACAAACCCGAAGTTTAGTTTTGACATGGAAAATGGAAAGGGAAAAAAGTCCTTAAGCATCATTAACATCTTGAATAACAAATCAAAGATTAAATTAAATGTTTCTTCCACTTTCCAATCATTGAAATAATAACAAAAAAGAAACTTCGTTGGTTAAATTGTGGGCGCCTTGCCCCTCACTTCAAAGTTAAATTATTTTATGTACTTTTACAATTAGTTATAACGAGTCTTTCTTCATTTATGTAATGCAAAACCATATGAATTGATGATCATAAATATTACAACCATTTTAAAACATGAACACACCCAAAAAACGTAACCAAACCAAAGGCTAAGCCTTATTTCAGTCAACACGTTTACTTTGTAGGGTCATCTTGGACACTTGTTTGGTTTGAGAGGGAAAGCTAGAGAGTTTTAGTACAATTTGTTTTCATTTTCCTTTTTTATTTTTAAAAAATTTATAACAGATTCTCTATTTTAACATATTAAAGTTAAAACAAATTGAAACTGAAATGTGAGTATTTTGCATATTAACCATCATTCTCATCGTCTTATTTTCAATCAAATGTCAGAATCAATTCAAAGGCAAAACAACAAATCCCTTTTCTCCATAGATTAATCATAATCCCTTTTCTCCATAGACTCAACAATGTGTAAACCAAAACCAAAACACCTAAACCCCCACAAAACAAACCAGCACCGGGCCATCCAAGAATCAACACAACCAACAGCACACCACTCACAGGGCAGAGCAAAACCAAACCAGCAAGCCACAACATGGACCCAAGCCCAAAAACACCAACGGCAACAAGCCAAAACAACAAATTTGGTCATTTCTTTAGTTCATAATAATTAGCGAGAGGAGGCATTCATTATTTCATTCAATTATTTCATCACAATTAACAAAAGCCACTTACAAAATTCAAGCCAAAAACAAAACGAAATTGCAATGATGTGCTATGTAAAGTAGAGTCAGAGAGACATTACGTACCGCATTGACTTCAGTGATGGTAAAACTAACCCACAAGTAACGAAATATTACCATAAACTCAAATCAATAGTTTATATGATTCATTAGTAAAATGCACAAAATATTTACCACCACAAGCTTTGGATTTTGATAGTTATACTAAGAATCCAAATTCACTTCAGCTCCACTCTTTTACCTCAAAAACTAAACGCATAAATATGCAAAATTTCCAAAACCCACAAAAAAGAAAACGCATAATCATACGTAACCGAAGAGAACACCGATGACATTTTGTAACCTTATAAGAAACATAAAGAAGAAAAGCTTTACTTACCAGTGTCCAGACAGTGATGGTTTTGAACGGATCAACCGTGACACGATGGTAATGAATGAATGAACGAAGCCGAGGAGGAGAATGGACTGGAATAGTGCATGGAGGAGAAGATGCGCGCAATATCAAAAAGGGGAAATTGGAGAGTTAGGATTGGGAATTAGGTTGCGTTTATATAGGAATGGGTTTTTAGTAACTATATTAAAAGTTTTGGTCATTTCTTGAGGTCCTTATTTTTTAGCTAAAATTTTAGTTGCCAAATAATTATTTTACGGTCTGTTTGAGAGTAATCATGTAACGGTTTTGAAGGTAAATTACCATAACAGTTTTAAGAGATTTTTAGTTACGATTTTTAAAACATCCCAATCTATGCTTGAGAGTTTATTTTTCAACAGTTCTGACAGTTTTTTAAAATGATAAATTTACATATATACCTATAAAAATACTCAAACTTTAACCAGTACTTGGAAGGTTTTTTTTTTCAATTACCAATACTTAGTATCAAAGTTCCTTCCAAGTTTAATTTTTTTGTAAGTTCTTTCATTGTATATTATTAATTTATTTGTATGTTCTCACTAAAATATGTAATTTAGTTGATGACATTCGTTATGCTGGCACTATTAGCATACTTGGTAATTTGACTTCCACTCAACAACTAGATTTGCTGAAAATATATGCAAAAGAAGATAAATTGAGCTTCCCACATTGCCAATAAGTTCGGGTTTTCGCTTGAATAACTCAATTCATATCCAAGAACAGCAAACTTTGAAAGAGAATTGTTCAAAAAAATAAATATTTTGAATATAAGGAACCGAAGCATCCGTGCACTCTAATTTTCAAAAACAACCAATTAAAGAAACATTGAAGATTCAACACGTATTAATAGTCCAGATCATGCACCTTTGGGAGTAATTTAGCATGATGAAAAAGAGTGGCATGAAAATAAAAAGTAGAACATAGCTTTTTGAGCACCAATTTTTGCCAAGGAGCAGAACATGCAGACAGAAAGAGTCACTCCTAAAAATGTATTTGGACATGCACATAAATGTACAATCTGGGCCCTGGGATCCCCTCATGAATATGTATGGAACATGTCCAAACTTAAACAAAAATATCTACTTTGCGGCAGCAACAAGGGCATATCTAGCTTTTGTAAAAGTAGAAATGAATGGCTCCTCTATTCTGTGCCTTTTTTTTTTTAGCAGTGGAAAGGAGTTTTTTTGGGATAAAATTTTTAAACCAATCAAAACACTCCGATTTGGGGTTTTTTATAAACCCCTAAAAAATACATTACATTGGCTTTGGGGAGTTTTTAAACCAGTCAAAACCAGTCCATAAAAAATCTGACAAATAATGGTTTTTAAACACCTCAAAACTAGTCTAATTAAAAACTTCCCAAAACCAAAAAAAAAAACTCCCAAGCAGACTCTTAGTTGTCGATTTTGCGCTGCTCGGAACACGAAAACTGGGTGGGAACATGAAAATTTCAATTAATTTTAGTGACTAGATCCAATTTAGTTGTTATTGATGCGTTTTTTAAACTACTTTTAATATGCAAAAAATAATTTGTTGCTAAATATATATTGGGCCCTTTATAATTATTGTCAAAAACTTGGATATTTCAATAATTTTGATATTTTGTAACTAATCAAAATAGTTACCAATTAATTAATAAATATTTGTCATCTAATTTAGCTATTATAGTGTAGTTGCCAATAATTGTTTTCTATAACAAAAAATTTAGATGCAAAATCTCTTTATTTAGATGTCAATTATTCCGTTTTACTAGAAAAAATTTCCACGCAAAAATTGCCAACCCAATCAATTGGTTGCTAATGTAAATTGTTCTGCAACTAATCAAATAGTCGCAGAATATTAATTTTAAACACCAAACGTGGGAATAAATAGCCCCCAAAATTTTATTCTTCTTTTGCTTACCAATTGCATTTTAGTTGCTACATATGAGTTATCTACAACTAGTATTGACCAGTTGCATAAAATTTGATTGCAGAATGTACATTTTCTTGTATTGTCTTCATAGTAATAAAATTAATAATATATTCATGTACTTAAAGAACTAGGGGGGATGCTACCGAAATTTCTTTTGACGTTGAACAAAGTGTGAGTACTAATTCTTATAAAAGCTTCTACATTCCTCAACATTCCTCAATGGGATGAGACCACCTACCTATTAAAAAGAGATTAAGGGATATCATTATTTATGATTTTGGAGTTCTATGATTGAGTTATATTGCATTGAATATGATAATGAGTTGTTTTATATGACTAAATTCTAAAATAAAAATAGGTTTTGAATTGATTTAAAAAGAAATGATAATTATTTGTAATAGGTACCTATTAAATAGGTTTTGAGACTAGTTTTATCAATGTCTACACCAACGACACAAGAAAAGAAAATTTGGAGAGGAAGATTGTAATGCTGAGATGGAAACTCAATCTACTAGTGTTACACGAGACCATAGAGGTGGGAGAAAACGTAAGGAAGAAGAATCTCAAAGTGGTGGAAGATTTGTAGTTCGGGATCACTTTTAAGAAGCTAAAAATCAATGGGATAGAAAGAATTGCATGCAACTATTTTGACAAAAAAAATTCTATACTGCAAAGAGAGGTAGTGGAACTCAAATTTTACGTTTACATTTGTTAAAACGTCCTGAACATCCTAAGAAAGATGTAGAACGAGAAACACCAAGAAAGAAGAAGAAACTAATGTTGTACCTTTTGATAAATTGGATAAAGGAAAAGGTTGCAAGTATGGTTATATTGCATGAGGTTCCTCTTAAGTTCGTTGAATATAGAGATTATCAAGAGTTTATGAAGTTCCCTCAAATGAGTAGAAACACACTTAAGAAAGTGACCCTCCCAAGCTATAAAATGGTGAACTAGTGAAGACAAAGGATTTGCTAGACATAAATCTAAGTAGAATACTATTACCCTGGATTTGTAGACTATTACCAATAAAAAAAGAGGATATATGAATGCAGCGCAATGGATTGATGATTCATGGACTTTGCAAAGTTGAGTTATGAGGTAAAATATTGTGGTTTTAATTTTATTTATTTATTTGAAAGTGTTTTTGTTATGTAATATACTTATGGTATAATTATTGTATTTGAATTTACTAGGTTTATATATGTGTCATGCCGGCACGCAACTAAGACACTTTCTTCTAAGTTTTCTCAATGTTTGTTTGATTGGAAAATTGATAGGAACTTGTACACTTTAATAGTTGATAATTATTCAACTAATAATGTCATAGTTTAGATGTTGTTTGGCACATTTACTCATAATTCGATAACGTTCGGTGGGACATTGTTTCGTATGCGTTGTTGTTCTCATATTTTGAATTTAATAATAAAGGATAGGTTAAGTGTAATTGAAGGTGATATTGAAAAAATTGGAGATAGTGTTTCCTATTGGTTGTCAACACCTAAAAGGGTGGAAAATTTTGAAGATACAACTTGTCACGTGGATGAGAAGTACACTAAAAATTTGGTGCGCCTGATTTTCAAACTAGATGGAACTCAACATTCTTAATGCTTACATTTATGGATGAATATAAGGTTTTTGAATCTAGTGATCATCATGCTTATCAAGTTAAGTGAGAACTATATTTATATTTGGAGGAGCGTATTGTACCTAGAATTGCAGATTTTAATATTTTGATTTGGTGGAAGGTAAATGAGGGTAAATATCCTATATTATCTCAGTTGGCTAGAGATATTTTGGTCATATTCTTATTTCTATTGTTGCGTCTGAATTTTAGTATTGACAATGGATTTTTACGTCCACGTCGCGATAGACTTCTTCCTAAAACATTGGAAGCTTTAAGGTGTGCTCAAAATTGGTTTTGGGGTGTTATGGAAGGAATGGAAAGACTTTAATTCTTTTCCCCTTTTAACTTTTAATTACATATGTAAGGTTGATTTAGATGAAAAACGCAGCAGAATAACAATTTAACCTTAAAGCCTAGGATCCAGGTATTGATTTTACTATTTTCATGTTAAAAACCATTCAAGAATCAAAAGAACTTACTCAAGTTTGAAAGCTCTTTCTTTTGATTCTTCGCAACTCGATTCAAGTGCAGAATCGCGCTTATGCACACAGAGAATCTCATGGATTAATCAAATAATAAAATCTCAATTGCTAGGGAGGGAGTGGGTGGCTAGGGTTAATTAGGTTTCTCTCTCAAAATTAGGTTATAAGTTTGAGTGAATGAATTGTGTATATTGAAACCTAATTTAAACTGACTTATATAGTGCACCTTAAAATCTTATTCATCTTGGAATAGGATACAATTCTATTCCGGGTTGGGTTTAATCTTAAACCAATTAAGAATAGAATTTAATAGGTTTCCCGTTCGAATTAATATATGAAATATATTAATTAACTAATTAGGTATTTTATTTCAACTAATATTAATATATAATAAATATATATTTAATATTAATTATGGCAATTTTAATTAACTCAATTAATATAAATATTATAAATATTAATTAGGTAATTTTATTTATTCTATTTAACTAGTAAATAATCATAGGCAACAACCTATACAAAATTACCAAATTACCTTGTCTTAGTGAAAGGTCCGAAACACCATTTAACCCTCCTTCGACAAAATATACGTTATGGATTCAATTCTCCTTATGTGTGTGACTCATAGGCTCTCTATGATGGTAGACAGTGAGTCGTACCACGATTAACAATCTATTAATCGTCTCACTACACACAGACCAAAATTAACTTCTAGCAAGGAATCATGGCCACCCAACAAGTAGAGATCATCAAAGAACTGATACCTTTCAATGGTATGATTATCGTGCAATTTTATCCTTTCATCATCTATTATCTCGTCAAGGCTGAGGTACAGAAATAGTGTCATTCTTAGATCATACCCCTGATGTATTTGATGTTTGGTTATCAAACTAACGACTGTGATTAAATCAAATTTGAGCGACAACTTAATTCCAATGTGCCAAAAGGTTTAGGGTCGTTGCCATCTAACCAAGCGATGAGAACTACTCCCATAACCAAGAGTGATGAATCTTTTGTTGATCCGCCATAGCCATGATGTATTTCACGATGTAGCCAATCACCACCATATTGATAACCATAAAAAGGATTACCTTAGGTTAGTGTTAAACTACAGCACTCCGTACACATGACACTCTGGTGCTCTCAAGTCTTAGGATCATATGCACCACCATCTGTAAGAGGACTTGTTCTATAGACAATGGATTTACCATCTGTATGGAATTCTCTAGTGGGTCAATCTAGTGAACTTGCAACCAACAAGTACCCATAAGTTGTACCATGTTATCACCAAATAACCTTGACATGCGAGACATATCACTACCTTTCAGTAGGGTCGTTCAACACTATGATAGTCTTACCGTATTATTTGTGCCCTAGGTCAAAGTAATATTGAGGCTATAGACATTTCTAGAATGACCACCATATATGTTCATAGGGATTTCACAATCAAGACTTAAAACGCTTGACTCATTCATCACGGTTCCACCACTCTAAGGGCATATATTATTACATATATTAAAGTACGATTTACATAATATATAAATAAATATATAATGCTTTTTATTATGATACATCAAAGTCAATTACGATAAATCGATTGGCTCTAGGGCACCTATTCTAACAATATATTATGTCGTTTATATTATTTGTTATATATATATATATATATATATATATATATATATATATACATACAAACACACAGAGAGTGAAACCTTTTTATAGCCATAGTGTTGGGACCTACTAAATTTATTACCATAAGGAGGTTATAACTTAATAGAGGTATAATTACAAAATTATTATTTTGATTCAAAAATTATTGTTTTGATTTCTTATTTTATTATTCATGTTTTAGTAGTATTAGGATTTCAATTCATTGATTTAGTAGCATTAGGGCAGTACGGAAATGAATATCAAAGAGTCATTGCAAAATTGAGTGATCAGATTTGATAATTTCATTACATTAATCAAATGGATATTAATATCTTCTTCAATCATCCAGATGAGCAACAAGTCATGTATGTTTTAACTGAAAAAGAAATCATTACTAGAATTAGACAAGAAGAAGGAGGAGATAATCCTGAAGATGATAGCACATAAATATTAAAAATTTCGTGTCAAAAAACTCTAAACATGCTTGAAAAACTAAAAATATTTTGGCTTCAACAAGAAGGTGTCCATGCTGTCGACTTATTACGTATCCGCTAGATAAAAGATATGGTAACAACTCTAAAGCATAAATCATTATCTCAAGAAACTTTAGCTAAATACTATATTTCATCTTAAACCTTTAATGTAACGTAGCATATATTTTTTGCAATATAAATATAATTATTATTATGTAGAGACAAGCTTTTTAAGATGAGACCTAGAAAAATTATAACTTATTACAATGTTAAATTTATTTTTATTTATAGCTGATCTAAGTTGGGACCATAATTTTTTATAACTAGGTAGAAGTTATTCTTATATAGAGTATTATAATAGAAATGTTCTAATAAAATAATTTGGATAGAAGACCAAGATGATAAAGATTTGTGTTCAATTATTGACCTTTAGTCATGTACTTTTGATTTGATACTATATAACTTAACATTATAATTTGTTTTAAACTTTACTTAGTTAGAAAGTTGATTTGAGATTTTATTAATTAGTGTGATTTTATATATTATTTGGTTTACAGACTTAGTTGTGAATTTGGTTTGAGATTTTATTATTTGATATGATTTTATTAGTTGAGATTTACTTGGTATGATTTTATTATTGTGGTTATTAGGTCCGATTTTATTATGAGTTAATGACTATTTCCCACCCGAAAAATGGTGTGATGATACTTTCCTACCCTCAGACTTTTAAAATACCACTTTAATACTTAAACGACATATTCCATTAACAGATTCCGTTAAAAACAGTTATATTCACTATAAAGACAAAAATACCCTTAATTGTTTGATTTTAATTTTTTTTATTATTATATGTCAAGTCAATAAAATCAATTACTTATAAACCTCACTTTTTAATTATGAAATTACTATCATATCCCCAACAATGTGATGAAATTTGAGGTAGGTCTAACTCCTCACTCAATAAGGCCTTGTTGAATGGGAAGATTACCTCCTCTTATAAACCAATAGACTTGAGCATGCTTAGTCGGTGTGGCACTCCAACACTCTCTCTCACAGTCAAGCCCATATGTTGGGTCATGCCTGTTGATGGAGGTAGTTGTTGGCTCCAACTCCTCACTCGCTAGTTAAACACTCAGCTCAATTGGGCTAAACTCTAATACCATAGAATTTGAGATGAGCCTGACTCTTTACCCAATAAGACCTTGTTGATGAGAGGATTACCCCCTCACTAGTAGGCTTGAGCGTGCCTAGTCATTGTGAGACTCCAAAACTCTCCCTCACGGTCAAACCCATATGTTGATTCATACCTGTTAATGGAGGTAGTTGCTCTGTTAAAATTAAATGACGAATTTGCCCTAATGTTTATAATAAATAACAGTTGAGAATTTGGATTTTTGACACATGAAATTACCTTTGTCCCTGCAAGTGCTACAAACTAAGTGAATATTTATATTATATTACATCAATTCTATCCATTTAAATCCAATAACAATCCAGATTACAAAATCACAATGTATTTTACTCATAAGAACACAAATGAAATTTGGGAATTCAATACAAATCTCTTCAATAATGCACAATTAAAACAAACAATTTTAAAAAAGGGTAGAACAAAAAGTTGGGGGGTGGGAACGTCATGGTCATTGTCATAATTTTGATTCATAAAGCAAAATGTGATCAATATAAGAGTTGTCCTTGGTGATAGAGAGCAAAACGTGATTAGTATAGGAGTTGTCCTTGGTGACCAAGATGGTAATATTGCTGCTTCTTGTGATGCAAAAAAAGTTAAGTATCTCCAAGATGTTGAACCCTTATCTTTGGAATTGTTATGACCTGAATCAGAATTTTACAATAACCTTCAGCCAAATTAAAAACTAATCAATGTCAGAGCCAAACAGATTAGTCCACAAACAACTTGGGACAATGAAAATGATGAAGAAATAAAACAATGTAGAGTTAGGCCATCATAGTGTTAATCAATACACAAATAGCGTAAAATTTTCACAGACTACTTGGGACAATGACAAAGAAGAAGAAAAAATCAGTTTAAGGAACAACTTTAATTTCAAACATTTTTTTAAAAGAAAACTCAAATCAACCAATTTCCCAAAGGTATTCCAATCTGACTACAAGCAACTCTAGTATCCAACACAACATTGTAATAAAAAATATCCAATTCAAGCATGTTCCAATGAACTGTTCAACCAATTACAAGCATATATAACGAATTTCAACAACCCTTTTTAATTATCAAAATCATCTCCCAGTTCAACCAAAACCTAACTTCATCCTAAGGAACAATTTCAACTGAAAATAAGCATTTTCACCATTAATTGAATCCACATGAAAACCATATACATATATATAAAATGCAACATGAAATCACTTTTCTTAAAAACAAAGTTAGTGCAATGTAACGCCCACACGGAGGTATGTAATTTAATTTATGTTTTTATTGCCCTTAGTTGATTTTTGTTAAAGTTATTTTGAGAAAATGTGAAGAAAATGCCTTAAATTTGCATTAAAGGTAAAATGGTCTTTTCACTTGAAATTAGTTGAAAAAGTGGGGAGTGAAAAGAGAGAGAAGTTCATGTAAAATGTAATAAAAATGAGGGCATTATGGCAATTGACTAAGGGACATAGATGGAATTTCTAAGAAAGTGTAAGGGCAAAATGGGAAAGTATGTTTATAAAATAAGATATTAAGGGTTTGAAGCCCTTATTTCTTTCCTTCCACCGCCACTTTCCTTCTCCATTTTCTCTCAATTTTTCACTCAATTTTCCAAGGAATTTTGAGGGCTTTTGAGTGGATTTCAATAAGGTTTTGATCATAGGCAATAAGAGGTAAGAATTCTTGCTTTATATATAAGATTTATTTGTGTAAAAGTTGAATTCTTATTAAGTTTATGCTTAGGGTTAAGACAAGGTTTGAATCCAACAAGAGTGGAGAGCTTTAGTGGAGACTACTCAAGTATAAAGTAAGTAAATTCCACTTAAACTCCAACTCAAGTTAAGGTTTAAGAAATCAATTAAGTAGAGATTTCTTTAAGCATGTATATATTATGATTGCTGAGAAATTGAGATGAGATTGATGATTATTTATTCTTGTTGTTGGATATATTTGAGTATGAGAAGTGTTTTTGATTGTATGATGATGGGTTGAAATTCGGTTGAAATTGGAAGAGTTTAAGAAAATTTTTGGGAGTGTTTTGCCGTGTAGGGATTGTGATGATACATGGGAGTTTTCTTTCATTTTGGATGGTTTAAGAAACAAATAGAATTATAATTAAAATAAAGTTTGTATATGCACATTTATTGTTTGATGAAATGCCTAAGAGAAGTATGAGTATGAGTAGAAACCTTAATTTTATGCAACATTGCATATTTGCATTTCATGAGAGCATTTAAGTAAGAATTTTAAGCATGAGTCATCCATATGCATATATTTGTATATATGTAGTACTTAAGAAAGAATAAAGAATTTTAAGACTATAACACTTTAAGAATAAAGAGAAAGAAAGAATAAGCACTAAAGAATTAAAGAAAGAAAAGCATTAAAGAAGAGAAAAGAATAGGTTGTGCGATGGGGAACTGTGAGTGCTAAGAAGAAATTCCCACATACACGTCACCTTAATTGAGTGACATAAGAAGAAGAAGAATTGTACGACCCGTAAGAGTGTATGTGGATGAGGGTTGCACTAAGAAGAATTCCTACATGCACGCCACCTTAATTGAGTGGCCTAAAAAGAAAGAAAGAATTTGTACGGTCTGCAAGAGCGTATGTAGATGAGGACTGTACGCATTCACACAGGCAAAGTTCCGAATCCATGCATCAACCGAGTTCGATCAGCAAAGAATAAGAAAAGAAAGAATAAACAAGAATAAAGAACAAGAAAAGAACGAATAAGAAAGAACAAGAATAAGAAAGAATGAGAAAGCTTGAACAAGCAAAGAAAAGAAAAGAAAAGAAAAGAAAAACAAGAAAGGAAAGAGAAGCTTGAGCAAGACAAACAAGAAGAAAGGAAAAGAATAGAAAGAAAAGGAAAGAAATAGAATAAGAAATAGAAAGAAGAAAGAAAATGCATTTTTATGCATTATTGCACATGCATTTCATTCATGCATATTACCATGTATTCCACCACGGTTAGAAAGAATAGAAAGAAAAGGAAGAATAGAAAGAATAGAAAGAAAGAACAGAGAGAAGGAAAGAACAGTGAGAATTAGGAAGAAAGAAAGAACAGTAAGAATTAGAAACAGAGAAAGAAAAGAGAAAGAACGAAGAATGAAAGAAAGAAGAAGAGAATTAAGTAAGGAAAGAACCAAAGAAAGAGAAGAGATAAGGGATTTACTTACTGAGCATTTTTGTGCTCACCCTGTTGTTTTTTCATGTTTTGCAGGAAATAGGTGAGCAGTGGTCGGAAGGAAGTCGACAAGAGAAGAGAATTGGCATTACTGTCCACCGTTGCTAAGTTTTTGTACTTGTTATTTTAGTCTATGTAAAGATTATATTTTATAAGTAAAGAAAAATTTGGGCCCAACTATTTTCATATGCTAAGTGTGTATGTTTTTATTGCATATATTCTAAAGTATAATAGTAGAAAGAAGTCATTACATGCAATATCTAGGAATCAATTTAGCCAGCACATGCAGGACAGATTTATCACAACAATGAACCAAAATTTTCAGATATGAATCAAAGTATTTCACTGTAAATTAGAACTAAACATGCAAGCTTAAGGAATGATTTGGCCTTTTTCTAACATGTCTCAAAGTCAAAACTCAATTACACATAATATTCAACAAGATATGCATAAAAAAAGAAAAAGAAAAAAAGATTTTAAACTAATGAACTAAACATTGATATGCAACTTATGATTCCATAGTATATCCGAAAGTTTAATCAAATTGTATGAACATGCAAAACTTAAAAGAAATTCGGCCTTTTTTTAACATGTAGTTTCCTTACATCACTTTTCAAGCAAAACAATATTAATTCATCTCTCATGGTTCCATAGTGCATCCGAAAGTTAATCCAATTGTATGAACATGCAAAACTTAAAAGAAATTTGGCCTTTTTTTAACATGTAGTTTCCTTACATCACTTTTCAAGCAAAACAAAATTAATTCATCTCTCATGTAGCCGGACTTTTTAAAGCAACCCATTTTCTTAACGAAAAGGACGTGCATGCTAGAATTCCAGTTAAACCAAAAGATTTTCATTAATTTTCCATTCACTCCTCAAGTATCAAAGCATCTCCAAATTAAACCAACAGGCCATTATTTCAATTATCTTCGCATACGTTGCCATTCCAAGTTTAGAGTTCCATGGTCTTAAATACGCTATGACCCTACATATTAAATTATAACATGAAGGTTATATGTTATAGAGTCATGACTGATTAGAAATGAACTAATCCAAAGTAGAGTGTGTAGATATCGTTGCTTGTGTTGTGAGATTGTGGAGCATTGTGTAAAACAACATCGATACAATGATGTGAAAAAAATTGTCAGTTGTTAATGCCTCACTGCTAATTTTATTGAACAAATTTTTTTGACCAACCTCAAAAATTCTTTGACCTATAATTTATGGGTAAGTGACTGATATTTCTATAAAAGATAGATAAATTAAACAGAGGGATGTGTATCTAGAAGCTAATTTCACTAAAATATAAAACATAATTTGCATGCCTTAGTAAAATAGAATATCATCACATGGCCTATGACTACAATTATAAGATTTAAGTCTCCCAACATAACATAAGTTCAGAAAATTTCTCAAGTTATTTGGTCAATTCAAATTCACCTTTAGGTGGCACAAAACTCACAGTTTTCTCCGAATTAAACCTCGTAAAGTTCACACATTGATGGAAAGTAAAATCATCAAGCTCAATTGTTTTACTAATGCAACAAATAGAAATTTCAATTAACCACATGAAAACGAACATAAAATTGCAGTTCTTTATTTTAAATATGTATAATCTCAAACAAAATGCAACACTCAATATGTTGATTCATATATATATATATATATATATATACACACACACACGTGTTAATAGAACAAAGCAAAACTTGCATACTCATTTAAATTCGAATAAAATCCAAACGTGACTATGATTTGAAACTAATTTTATAAACCCAATTGTATCTTGATTTATATTAGACAAGCAATTTATACACGTATATAGATAATCTGAACCAAGGAAACTAATAGCCTTCATACATCAGCAACGGTTTTCACATAGTCATAGACTTTAAGAATCTAAAAAGTTGTGCAAAGCTATGGACAAAGAATGAAAACCATATTGTCATGGCTTTATTTAATCGACAAAAGCCAACAATTAAAAAAGTATATTACACTCCATTAAAAGCGTATCATAGACACAAAAAGAATAATGTTTGAAATAAACAACAGTGGATGGCTCATGGCTTTATTTTGCATGCTGTAAACATAAACCACAAAAAACTAAAAGAAGACGAGTACCTCCAGAAGTCTGAACGGTCGCTAACGTAAACCCTTTTGTTAGAAATCTAAACAGTGAAGCAAGCCAAAACTCACACTCAGCCATCCAACTGTGACTCGAACTCGCTTCAAACACTCATTGTTCGCCAAAGAAATTCCGCCACCACAACCCAAAACCTTGTTGACAACACTTTAACCGAGCCAAAACTCCAAACGTGTCAACCACCAGTCTAACCCTTCAATGCAAGTCGTCGTTAACACTCAAATGTTACCGAAAACAACTGCCAGAATCGCCAGAAACTAGTGGAAGTTTGGCAGCAGAAAACACAAACGTCGCCTTTTCCAGAACATGCAACAAGTGATATGACTTTTGCCTTTTCGTTTTCCTTACTAGAGTCAAATTCCAAAGCCACATGTCATCTTCCTAGCCCTACGATTCCTCTCACTTTATTTTTAAAATTTGATTTCAGATGGAAAAAGTTTAATGACAATTCTGCCCTCACTTATAACTTTCTTTTTACTATCTTGCCCTTCCTCATAACTTAAATTACTAACGGATTTTTGCTTTGGATATTAAAGTGGTATTTTAAAAGTTTTGAGGGTGGGAAAGTGTCATTACGATATTTTCCAAGTGGGAAAACGTCATAAACTCTTTTATTATTGTGTTTATTGAGTGGTAAGCAATGTTCTCAAAACCAGACCAAGCCTTAACCTAGTCATGGATCCCTACAAGATTGAAATTTATCCAAAACACCCCTACGACCTGTGTAGTCGCATGAAGAGACTGGTGAGTGGGGCCGGCGACAATAATCAATGGCCAATCGGATTTTGGAATGATGGGGCTTTTGATGTAGAGATGTCGGCGACTCTTATGGTAGTGTCAAGGAGTTCAAACTGCATCGAAATATCCTGGAATCAAGAAGAAAGGCCATCGATCACGCGAACAATAGGTGAACAACGAGTAACGAACGATAAGGATAGAGACCACTGAAAATGGAAGGGTTTTGTCGTGGAGATGTCAACGAGTCTTATGATGGTGTTATCTCCCTCAAATGGTGTCGAAATCTGGTGGGATTGACTCTAGATTAGATCGCTATTCGACACTATTCCAACGGTCCAACCACAGGTCAATCTGATTTGACTTCCATTTTTTATTTCAAAAGAAAACGAAGCCTAAGAGGGTGCCGATTCCCGGTCGAACCAGTCTAACCGGCCAGTCCAGTCCTGTTTTCATAATATTGGGGTAAGAATATGTTCTAAAGACATTTAACTTTCATATTTTAATTATTTCCAATAAATTAGGTTTGAAATAAATAGATAAGATATGTATAATTAGTTAGGCTTAAAATAGAAAAAATAATCCGAATATAACAAAATTAGATTGAAAATATAAAAACTAGACTAAAAATAAATATTAAAATTTTTGAATTGGATAACTCATAATCCAATCCATTGTCCACAAAAATCCACTCCAATAATCCAATCCATCCTTAGATTTTATGAATGATCTGGATTGGATTGGATAGAACTTCATGCCGATTAGATTTGCAGAATCCAAATTGAGGTTAGGCCAAACTTCCAAGGATTTAAAATAATTACCCGGTCAGAAAAAAATTTGTTAAGTGTTGATATTTTTATTTCAACATAGATTTATTTCTAAACTAGTGTTAATTCGGTTTTTATATGCTTTTATGCTAAGAAGAGCTTCAAAAATTGAAAATATATTATTGTTAGAGTTAAAAAATGTCCTCAGCTCCGACAAGCCCAGAGACGAAGATGTTAGAGTAGATGCCCTAGAGCCAATCAATTATTGTAGAATTGACTCTTTGTAATATATTCATTAATCAATAATAAAAGACATTTTATTCTATATCGCATAAATCATTATTATTGCAATATGTATTGATATATGTCCTTAGAATGGTAGAACCGTGACGAGGGTATCAAGTGTTTCAAATCTTGATAGTGAGAACCCTATGAACACATATGGTGGTCATTCTAGAAACGTCCATAGCCCCAGTATTATTCTGAAGTAAGGGCACAGATAATACGGTAAGGCTATCATAGTGTTAAACGACCCTGTCGAAAGGCAGTGACTGATCCCACTTGTCAAGGTTGTTTGGTGACAACATGGTGCAACACATGGGTGCTTGCTGTAGGCAGATATACCACAGCAAGTTCACTAGGACTGACCCACCAAAGGATTCCATATGGATGGTAACCCTAGTGTCTATGGAACCAAATCCTCTAACGAATGGTGGTGCATGTGATCCTTAGACTTGAGATCACCGGAGTGCCTTATGCACCGATTGGTGCACTTTGACACTAGCCTAACACAGTTCTATTCAGAGCTGTTAATACGGTGGTGATTGGCTGCATCAAGGAGTGTATCAAGACTATGGTGGATAGACAGAGAATTCATCACTCCCAGGTACAGGTGAAGTTATCTCACAGTACAATTTAGTATATGGCAATGACACTAAAACTGTGGCCATAGTGGAATTGAGTTGTTGCTCTATCTGGATTATAATACAGGTCATTGGTCTAGAAACTGAATACATAATATCGAGAGTAACCGAAGGTTGACACTATTTCTATGCCTTCGTCTCGTCGAGATAACGTATGATGAAAGGATCGAATTGTACGGTAACCATATCGTTGACAGTAGCTACTTTGCTAAATCAGAATCTATCGGGTGACCATGATGCCTTGCTAGGGGCCAATCTTGGTCTGTGTATTAGTGAGGCGATTAATTGGTGTTAATCGCGATACTATACACTACCGTTATGATGAGAATCCTATGGGTCACACATATAGAAGATAATTTAAGAGCCAAGAAGAAAGAAGGGCGTTTCGTCTTTTTAGGCAAAAAGGTATTTTAGTAATTTCACAGTGCAATTAAATTTGCTGAGGTCGTAGCCTTTATTTAATTTATTAGAAAAATTAAATAAGTGAAATTACGTTTAAATATATGTTCGCATATATTTAATTAAATCATCATTATTGTTAAATATTAATATATATAGATTAATGATATATATTAATTGATTTTAATTGAGATAATGATGAAATAAAAATAAATATCTAATTGGGAGTGTTTGGTAACATAGGGTGTTTGGGTTGGAGCCTAAGCCTATTCTATATGGGAATAGGGCAACTAAGTTTTCAATATAAAAGAAAAGAGTTATTTGTAAAAAGAATAAATTGATTCATTGTTCATTCTCTTTGAAAAACCAAAAACACACAGCCCCAAACTCTCTCCCACGGCAGTATTTCATTTTGCCCATAGTCAATTCATTTGATTTTTCTTCTTTAATCTTAAAGATAAGGAGGATCTAGCAAATCCCTCCTTAGTTCTTTGTGATTGTCTTCGTGTGGACTACGTCGGTTCGATCCAACACTTGGGTCGGTAGCAAAACGTTCAAAGACAAAGTTGGAGGAGCCTCCAAACGTGCGTATGGTTTCTAAACTCTTGATTAATTTTTCTACAGATTTCTACTTTAATATAAACTGTAAAATTATACCTTTGATCTTGGCTCTTTGGAAACGATCCTTGTATTATGAATTTGTTTTCCACTGCGTATATGGACCGTTTCCTAACAGTGGTATCAGAGCCTAGGGTACCAAATTTTACAGTTTTTATATGGATGGTTGATAGCATGTATTTGATGATATTATGTTGCCTTATAGAATCTGCCTAAAATCTGCCTCAAAAGCATGTTTTAAGAAATCTATTAATTGATTAATTTTAATTTGTTGATGATCTGCAAGTTTGGAATAATGGTTGATGGATTTTTGTTGAAATCAGTGTGTATGATTGATTGAAAAATCCCTTTTGGAGTGTATATGGTTACTGTATGAACAGATCTGAAGCTACAGATCTGTGTACGCTCGCCGCATCGATATAATCCATCACCGCAGCGAGCGTTATTCACACTTTGCATCGCCGTGGCGATCGTCCTTTGGATGAGCGCTGTACAAAAACAGCGCTCGCCATGGCGATCATCCTTAGAGCGTAGACGCCAGCATAACCAACGCACGCCGCTGCGATATAACTCATCGCTGTAGCGAGCGCACTTCCAAATGCATAGGGGCTAAAATGTAAAGTTTCAAAACTTTTGGACCAAATAAGATTTGCAAATGGTCAGGGGGTAAATGTAATTAACCCACAAATTTCAAAAATTGATTGTTTTTGTAATGTATGCTATGTACTTGTTTGTATATTGCATGGTGTCTGGTACATGAGCCTTAGACCTATGGTGAATGTTTTAAAATAATTTTTGGGTATGTATGGTTGTATAATTTATTAAATAGGGCCTGCGTGTCCTACCTTTCTCCTCTTCTCAATGTACATTCTCTTCTCATCTCATTCCCCTCGAATGTAAATCAAGGTTTCTAAATTTTTGATGTAAAGAATTTTGTATAGTTATTCTTATTGTAAAATTTAAATGATATTTTTGTAATGTACTTGAAAATGGAGCAAAGAACGAGGCAACCATACTTGAAGACTCAAGATGTTTATTATAGGACCCCTAGGTGACCCATCGATTCCTCTAGGCTCGAGGAAATCGGTTTTAGTTGGGCCATGTACCGGCACGTATTATATTATGTTTAGAATGCATGCTAAGGTTGAATGTTCAATAACATGCCAAACAATGTCATTCTAACAAAGATAATAATCTGATGAGACATTAAATAAAAACTCTTAATTAAAGTATATTAAGTCACGTATGCCTTCCATCATCATGGTTTTAATCAAACCACTGTTCGTCGAAACCTTGTTCGCCAAAGCGAAAGGTACACTTCTACCAGTGGGAGGTTAAAATGCATTAGAGTTTTCCTTAATGATGATGGGTCGACTTAAAATGACGGTTTTGCTTGTTCGCCAAAGCGAAGGTTGATAAATGCGTCATAGGCATAGTAGAGCAGTACACATATTGTGTGTACATGGTGACATGTAGTGTCCACTCTACTGATACTGAGAATCACACTTGAGGACAATGGTTTGAGCCATTGGATTGTGTGATTGGCTTGTTGGCTTTTTCACATTTGAGGTTGATAGTAAGAGCTATCAGTTGGTGTGGATTAAGTTTGTTGGCCTACCTAATTAACTCATTTTGGCTTGTGCGCCAAAGCGAAGGTTTGAAATGGACCGAATGGGATCTGAGTCCACAAGGAAAGTCAACAGGGCTTTCCCCAGTTAATAGTGAGGGCTATTGAATTGAGTAAAATAGTGGGAGCATCGTTTAATAAAAGACCATATTAAATAATAATGAAGTTTATAATAACTTTATCTTTTCTGCAATTATAGATTCACCAAAATGAGCATTATGAACCTGCAACTGATAATTGAGAAAGAAAACAAGTTGGATGGATCCAATTTCTCAGACTGGTATTGTAATCTTCGGATTATACTCAAGTCAGAAAAGAAATTGTATATCTTTGAAAAGCCGTACATGGCTGAGCCTGATCCTGATACCACTCAGGAAGTAAAGGATACTTATCAAAAGTTCCTTGATGATGCTGATAGCGTTCAATGCTTGATGTTAGCATAGATGACACCTATGCTGCAAAAGCAGCATGAGAATATGGATGCTTCTTCCATTATTCTATACCTCAAGGAGCTTTTTGAAACAAATGCTCGACATGAGAGGTACAAGGTGTCGAAAGCACTGTTTGGGAGTCGTCTGACCGAGGGAGCCCAAGTTGGTCCTCATGTGCTCAAGATGATCGAGCACATAGAGAGGCTTGAGACTTTGGGATGTGGCTTGGATGCAGAATTACAAATGGATTTAATTCTGTAATCCTTGCCTGACTCTTATGCTCCATTCATAATGAATTTCAATATGAACACGATGGAGAAAACCTCGAGAACTTTTGAACATGCCCGAGGAACGCAAAGCCAGGACTTGAAAAGTCCAAGCCTGTTTTATTGGTTGCTACCAGTAAAGCAAAGGGTAACGGTAAAGGTAAGGCTAAGGCCAAACCCAAGCCCAAGCCTAAAGGACAGGTTGCTCTTGGGCTTGAGAGTAGCATAGGGAAGGGCAAGGTAGTCTGCTTCTTTTGTGGCAAGCTGGCCACTGGAGGAAACATTGCAAGGCTTTCCTCGCAAGCAAGAAGAAGTTAGAGGCTACGACTTCAGGTATTTTTATGATTGAAATTAATTTCTCTCCCTCAACATCTTGGTTCATTGACACAGGATTTGATACTCACATTTGTACTGATGTGCAGGGACTAAGGCAGAGTAGAGTGCTCGCCAAGGGAGATGTGGACCTACAAGTTAGAAATGGAGCACATGTGGCTGCATTGGCTGTATGGACTTACTATTTATCTTTGCCTACGGGCTTGTTATTAGAACTACATAACTGTTATCACGTACCTTCTATTTCTAGAAATATTATTTCAATATCTGCTTTGGATAATATAGGGTATCATTTTGAGATATCTAATGGATTGTTGTCCTTTAGTTTGAATGGTATTCTATTTGGAATTGCAAGGTTACATAATGGATTATATGTTCTTGATTTAAACAATAAAGATATTCTCAATATTGAAACCAAAAAAGCTAAACATAGCGATCAAAACCAGACATATCTCTAGCATTGTAGATTGTGTCATGTTAATAAGACTCGCATTGCAAAACTTCAAAGGGATGGAGTTTTGGACCCTTTTGACTTTCAGTCATTTGATATGTGAGTCATGCCTGTTAGGCAAGATGACCAAGTCTCTTTTCACAGGACAAGGTGAAAGGGCTACTGAGCTGTTAGGCATCATCCATAGTGATGTATGTGATCCACTAACAGTTGAGGCCAGAGGTGGATATTCATACTTCGTCACATTTACTGATGATTTCAGTAGATATGGTTATGTCTACCTTATGAGACATAAATCTGAAGCCTTTGATAAATTCAAGGAATTCAGGAATGAAGTACATAATATGTTGGGCAAAAGTATTAAAGCTCTTTAGTCAGATCGAAGAGGTGAATACTTAAGCTCAGGGTTTTTAGAGTACCTATAGGAATGTGGGATAGTATCACAACTCACCCCTCCTTATACACCCCAACACAATGGAGTGTCAAAAAGGAGGAACAAGACCTTACTTGACATGGTTAGGTCCATGATGAGTTTTAGTGATTTACTTGCATCGTTCTAGGGTTATGCCCTAGAGACTATGACTCACGTTTTGAACCGTGTGCCGTCAAAGTCTGTAGATAAGACTCCATATGAGCTATGGAGTTGGCGAAAGCCCAACTTGTCTTATCTAAGGATTTGGGGTTGCGAAGCTTATGTTAAGAAATTGACTTCGAACAAGCTGGGCCCAAAATCCTGTAAATGTATATTTGTGGGGTATCCAAAGGAGACCAAAGGATACTACTTCTACCATTCAGAAGAGCGCAAAATTTTTGTTGCTCGATCTGGTGTCTTTCTAGAAAAGGAATATTTTCTAAAAAGTACTAGTGGGAGAAAAATAGAACTTGATGAAGTTCTAGAACCACAAGATATACTAGACAAAAGACGGGATGATGTGCCACAGGAAGTGGTTGAACATCATGAGGAGGTTACTCCACAACCTGTGGATCAAAGTGAACCACCTTAGGTAGCACAGGAGCTATATAGATCTGGGAGAGTACGCCATGAGCCCGAGAGATACGGTTATCTCGTGACTCAACATGGTGACATACTAGTCTACCAAGATGATGAACCCAGAACCTACAAAGACGCTATATCAGATCTAGATTCCGTTAAATGGCTTGAAACCATGAAATCTGAGATGGACTCCATGTACCAGAACCAAGTGTGGTCTCTGGTGGAACAACCTAAAGGGGTAAAACCCATAGGGTGTAAATGGGTCTTCAACAAGAAGACTGACATGGATGGCAACATGCATACTTATAAAGCACGACTGGTTGCCAAAGGTTTCAAACAAATTCATGGCATTGACTATGAAGAAACCTTTTTGTCGGTTGACATGATTAAATCCATCCGGATTATGCTTGCAATTGCAGCATATCATGACTATGAGATTTGGCAAATGGATGTCAAAACTGCTTTCCTGAACAGAAACCTTGAGGAGGATGTGTATATGACACAACCTAATGGTTTCGTTCTTGATAGTCAAGCTAATAAGGTATGCAAGTTGTAGAGATCCATTTATGGACTCAAGCAAGCTTCAAGGAGCTAGAACATTCGTTTTGATGAAACCATAAAAGAATTCAGTTTTATCAAGAATGAAGATGAGCCCATATGTTTACAAGAAAGTGAGTAGGAGTGTAGTAGCATTCCTAGTGTTGTATGTCGATGACATACTTCTGATCGGGAATGATATACCGAACTTGCAGTCGGTAAAGACTTGGTTATCCAAGTGCTTCTCCATGAAGGACTTAGGGGAAGCAGCCTACATCCTTGGAATAAAGATTTATCGTGATAGATCGTGTAGGTTGCTTGGCCTAAGTTAGAGTGCATATATTGACAAAGTACTGAAAAGATTCAGTATGGAAGAATCCAAGAGGGGATTTCTTCCGATGTCACATGGTGTTTATCTCTCTAAGGAATTGTGTCCTAGAACACAAGATGAGAGAGATAGGATGTAGAGGATTCCATATACATCAGCAATTGGATCCATCATGTATGCCATGTTATGTACTCGGATTGATGTCTCATGTGCTTTGAGCACTTGTAGTAGATATCAATCGCATCCAGGTGAGCATCACTGGATGGCTGTCAAGAATATCCTTAAGTACCTGAAGAGGACTAAGGATATGTTCTTGGTTTATGGAGGGGAAGATGAGCTCACTGTAAGAGGATACAGTGATGCTAGTCTCCAAACGGACAAAGATGATTATCGATCGCAATCAGGGTTTGTATTTTGTCTCAATGACGGTGCAGTGAGCTGGAAGAGCTCTAAGCAAAGCACTATAGCGGACTCTACAATGGAGGCTGAGTGTATTGCATTGTCAGATGCGGCCAAGGAGGTAGTCTGGATTAAGAAGTTCATTACTGAACTTGGTGTGGTTCCCACGATTGTTGATCCTATAGACATCTATTACGACAACAATGGAGCAATTGCTCAAGCTAGGGAACCACGGTCTCATCTGAAGTCCAGATACATACTCAGACGATTCCATCTCATCAGAGAGATAGTTGAGAAGAAAGACGTGCAGATTAGTAAAGTGCATACTGACGACAATCTCGCAGATCCACTAACAAAGCCTCTATGGCAGGAGAAGCATGAAAGGCACTTGAGATCATTTGGTATTAAATACATGAATGATTGGCTATAGTGCAAGTGGGAGATTGTTAGAGTAGCTGCCCTAGAGCCAATCAATTATTGTAGAATTGACTTTTTGTAATAATGTTCATTAATCAATAATAAAAGGCATTTTATTCTATATCACGTAAATCATTATTATTGCAATATGTATCGATATATGTCTTTAGAATGGCAGAACCGTGACGAGGGTATCAAGTGTTTCAAATCTTGATAGTGAGAACCCTATGAGCACATATGGTGGCCATTCTAGAAACGTCCGTAGCCCTAGTATTATTATGAAGTAAAGGCACAGATAATACAGTAAGACTATTATAGTGTTGAACGACCCTGTCGAAAGGCAGTGACTGATCTCACTTGTCAAGGTTGTTTGGTGACAAAGTGGTGCATGACATGGGTGCTTGCTGTAGGCGGATATACAGCAAGTTCACTAGACTAGCCCACCAGAGGATTCCATATGGATGGTAACCCCAATGTCTATGGAACAAATCCTCTAACGAATGGTGGTGCATGTGATCCTTAGACTTGAGATTACCGGAGTGCCTTGTGCACCGATTGATGCAGTTTGACACTAGCCTAATGCAGTTCTATTCAGAGCTATCAATGCGGTGGTGATTGGCTGCATCAAAGAGTGTATCAAGACTATGGTGGATAGACAGAGGATTCATCACTCCCGGGTACGAGAGAAGTTATCTCACGGCGTAATTCAGTATATGGCAATGACACTAAAACTGTGACCACAGTGGAATTAAGTTGTTGCTCTATCTGGATTATAATACAGGTCATTGGTTCAGAAACTGAATACATAATATCGAGAGTAACCGAAGGTTGACAATATTTCTATACCTTCATCTCGTCGAGATAACGTATGATGAAACGATCGAATTGTACGGTAACCATATCGTTGACAGGTAGCTACTTTGCTGAATCCGAATCTATCGGGTGACCATGATGCCTTGTTAGGGGCCAATCTTGGTCTGTGTATTAGTGAGGTGATTAATTGGTGTTAATCGCAATACTATACATTGCCGGTATGATGAGAAGCCTATGGGTCACACACATAGAAGATAATTTAAGAGCCAAGAAGAAAGAAGGGCATTTTCGTCTTTTTAGGTGAAAGGGTATTTTGGTAATTTCACAGTGCAATTAAATTTGCTGAGGTCGTAGCTTTTATTTAATTTATTAGAAAAATTAAATAAGTGAAATTACGTTTAAATATGTGTTTGCATAAATTTAATTAAATCATCATTATTGTTAAATATTAATATATATAGATTAAATATATATAGTAATTGATTTTAATTGAGATAATGATAAAATAAAAATAAATATCTAATTAGGAGTGTTTGATAACATGGGGTGTTTGGGTTGGAGCCCAAGCCTATTCCGTATGAGAATAGGGCAACTAAGTTTTCAATATAAAAGAAAGAGTTATTTGTAAAAAGAATAAATTGATTCACTGTTCATTCTCTTTGAAAAACCAAAAACACATAGCCCCAAACTCTCTCCCACGGCAGTATTTCATTTTGCCCGAAGTCAATTCATTTGATTTTTCTTCTTTAATCTTAAAGCTACGGAGGATCTAGCAAATCCCTCCTTAGTTCTTTGTGATTGTCTTCATGTAGACTACGTCGGTTCAATCCTACACTTGGGTCGGTAGCAAAACGTTCAAAGACAAAGTTGGAGCAGCCTCCAAACGTGCGTATAGTTTCTAAACTCTTGATTAATTTTTCTGCGGATTTCTACTTTAATATAAACTGTAAAATTATACCTTTGATCTTGGCTCTTTGGAACGATCTTTTTATTATGATTTTGTTTTCCGCTGTGTATATGGACCGTTTCCTAACAGAAGACACATTCAACAAAGCTAAAATGCTCAGGCCCAATTCCGATGGGGCCCAACTCAAAGTGTTGCAGATGAGGCCCATCTGATGTTCTTTCCCAATTCCTCACCATCTGGGCCAAGCCTCCTGATCCTAGATTACCCTCTGAACTTACGATCAACTCGGAGCCCACGGTCGCCTACGAACTACAGTGCTACTTGAACTCTACTAAAGAAGTCAGTTACTATCCCAATTCCTGTAAGATCCATATCTTAGGCATGCTAGGACTCCCTTTCCGTGGAGATAAGAGAGCCTAAGGCTCTACTCTTTGGGAGGACCACCGCTGCAAGGACTCCTAGTCCCACCAGGATTCGAAGACCACACAGTCACTATTTAAATAGAGGCTAGCCCTCTCATAAGGGACGGAGACATTACACCTTTAAACCTTGGAGTTCCCACCCTTGAGAACTCCACATTACAAGCGTAGTCATAGTCCTCGACTAGACTTTCGGTAAATTTTCTTCTCCTTAACCCTTACTAAACTAGCCTTACTCAGCCTTGCTGACTTACACGTCAGAGTGCCTATGACAAACACCACCCTGGTGTTTTCCGTCTGCTTCACGCTTGTTTCCTTACGTGTGTAGGTGCAGCAGATCGCCAGTGGCCTCAACTTCACAAGATCAGGCCCTCTTTTCGTAAAGGTAGATTTTCGCATCTATAGTTTGGCGCCCACTGTGGGGCCTCTAGTGATCATTCGTCTCACAAACCCTACTACATAAAGAAACTCTTTATGGCTGTCAATTCTGATAACACTAATCCTGGCCTCGAGGCCAAACTGGAGGCGCTAACCGCCCTCATGTAGCAGCATTCAGACAAGGTGGCCATATTGGAAGTTGAGAACACTGTCATCCGGACCGAAAATGCCTCCATCAAGGCCAAGAACCAATCTCTTAAAAGGGAAAGTAAGTCAATTTTATGACCTTGAGCTTCTGACTTGTCAGGTACAACCCAATCGGTTTCGCACTACGATTCCGCCTATGCAACCTCTCCAAACTCCAGAACACAAACCCACGATCTTGGATACGAGGTCATGCCAACTATGTTCGACATTAGCCGACGATTCAACCCTGACTAATAGTGAATGGGGGCTGTCGATGAACCACTCTTGTCGATTCGATTCAAGCACGGGATCAAGGCGTCCAGGTGACAGAAAGCCCACTACAACAAGCCATCCTCGCCGCCCTGTCTCACCTTCAGTCAATCATCCCTACCTAAGCCCTACTTGGGCTCGTCTCGGCTCGACTCGGCTCGACTCGACTCATCCTCGTGGGTTGAGCAGTCCCCCACTCCTACAAACCATCCCGCTCAAGTCCATCCATCCATCTTGACGGACCAAGTGAATCCCAAACAACCCCCCTTACAATCCATGTGGGGCGAAACACACGATCAGTCACGATAGGAGTCACCCAACTGGAGGGAATGAATGGGGATCCAAGCTACCAAGCGGCACATAATAGAGTGATCTGTCAGGCTACACCACGTGGATTGACCCACCAAAACGCACCGACTGCAAATCACTTGGCCAACCAAGTCAACCAGGATGTCCTAGTGGTATCTGCCTCTCCCATGGAGCAGATATTAGCCAAGAGACTGGCTGACATAGAGGTAATGATGCGGCGCATACCCGGAATGTCAATCCCAACAAGAAAGAGCCAACCTCACTGCTATGCTGATTCACCTTTTGTAGACGCAATCGCGCTAGCCAAGATACCACATAAATTCACCATCCCCAGCGTGAAGCCCTACGATGACACAGTCGACCCAGATGACCACATAGCCTCCTACAAGCAACGGATGTTTGCAGTCTCGATACCCCGAACATTGAGAGAAACCTGCATGTGTAAGAGCTTCAATTCAAGCCTTTCCAGCCCAACCCTTTAGTGGTACACTAACCTCCCAAATTGTTCAATCAACTCATTCACCCAACTCATCGACACCTTCGTTGAACAATTCGCCAACAGCAAGAAACTCGAGAAACTGTCGGTCGACCAGTATAGAGTCTATCAGAAGAAGGGAGCCACTGAGAGAATACGTCAATAGATTCAACAAAGAAAAAATCTTCATCCCCTTCTATAACCCAGAGACGATAGTGGATGCCTTCAGAAAAGGTCTCCTCCCGGATGGAAAACTATACAAAGACCTGCTGAAACTCGGCTGCACCACAATGGAAAATACTTTAGCCAGAGCTGTGATTCAAATAAGGTGGGAGGAAGACGAAATGAACCGCATGAGGCATGCCAAGTACGATGACCGTCATCAAAGGCAGAACGATAAAAGGTCAGAGTCCAGATCAATTGGGCCCCGATACCAACCCCTTCCATGCAATCTGAACAAAGTTAAAAAACCATAGGACCACCTACCAATTAGAAACGACAACAGACCATCCGGATCGAGCCAATATAAAGTTCCAGAGTACAACCTTAACGTCGAACCAGCCTAGTTCGTGGCAATCATAAAAGGGATGGGACCTACAGTCAAGTGGCCGAACAAGCTCAATCCTGAAGCGAGGAGGGACACAACCAAGTGGTGCGAATTCCACGGTGGCCATGGTCATAACACCACATATTTCATCGCCCTACGGTTGGAAGTTGCAACTCTACTAAAAAGGGGACATCTCCGGGATCTATTGACGGATAAAGGGAAAAGTACAGTCAGCCAAAGAAGCTCAAAGGAAACATCTCCATCTCCACAAGAACCAACATTAAAGGGGCTCTGCTCAATTATTTTAGGAGGGTCAGAGATAAGTAGAGTCAGTTATTCCTTAGCTAAGCGCTACGCCCGAGCCAACCATCACCATGAAGTCCAATCCATCCATCTGCCCTCTCGATCACACACCAACCAGGTAATTCAGTTTGAAGATGATGAGCCAGTTACCTTGGCCGCCCCTCATCACGATGCTCTAATCATCTCCCTCCAGATCACCAATATCTTGGTCAAGAGAGTATTCATAGACGGGGGATCCTCGACAAATATTCTTTTCCTTGAAGCAGTGAAGGCCATGGGACTAGATGAAACAAACATCAGTAAACGACCAACCATACTAGTCGAGTTCAGTTCTAAGTAGAAATATACCATTAGAGAAATTCGCTCTGCCTGTTTACACCGGTGGATTCAACAAGCAAACCATTTTTCTAGTGCTCGACTATCCTTCACCATATAACGTCATCTTGGGCTGACCTTAGATCCACAACATGCGAGCTATTCTATCGACCTTTCATCAAACTATAAGGTTTCCAACGAAATGGGGAGTAAGGGAAATCAAGGGCGACCCTAAGGCATCCAGAGATTGCCACAAAAACGCCTTCAAAAATAAAGGTCACGCTTCATAGCAACTACAGTCTCATCCAACCCTTCTGACCGAGCTAGATCAACCATCTATAAAGGAGTGGGATGAAATACAAATACACCCGGACAACCCCGAAAGGAAGACCCAGATAGGCTCACGCCTCGGGCCTGAAATAAGAGAGAGACTTATAGAATTCCTTAAACAAAACCAAGATTGCTTCGCCTAGTCCTACGTAGACATGATAGGAGTCAGCCTAGAGGCAATCGTCCACCACCTAAAGTATATCCGGATCATCCCCCCAATGAAGCAGAGGCGTAGGAAATTCACACCAGAACGCAACCGGATCGTCAATGAGGAGATTGACAAATTACTAAATAATGGCCTGATCAAAGAAGTCCACTATCCCGACTGGCTGGCAAACGTTGTGGTCATGAAGAAAAAGAACAGAAAATGGAGGGTCTGCATAGACTTCACAGACTTAAACAAAGCATGCCCTAAGGACTCTTTCCCGCTCCCATATATTGACATGATGGTCGATGCGACAGCATGCCACGAACTCTTAAGCTTCATGGATGCCTTCTCAGGGTACAACCAAATTTTGATGCACCTTGACGACTAGGAGAAAACAACCTTCATTATACAGAGGGGAACCTACTACTACAAGGTGATTCCGTTTGGTCTTAAGAACGCTGAGGCTACCTATCAGCGGCTAGTCAATAGAATGTTCGCTGAACACCTTGGGGACACCATGGAAGTGTACATTGACGACATGCTCGTCAAGTCCCTCATGGCCGAGCAGTATCTCGACTACCTTAGCCAACCATTCGTCGTCCTAGGGAAGTATAACATGAAACTGAATCTGGCCAAATGCTCGTTTGGGGTCTCATCAGGGAAATTCTTGGGATACTTGGTAACTCAGCGTGGGATTGAAGCAAACCCTGACCAAATCTGAGCGATCTTCAACATACCATCACCAACTTGCATCAAAGACATACAACACCTCGCAAGATGAGTAGCCTCCTTGAGCTGCTTCATCTCTAGATCCACCAACAAGTGCCACCATTTCTTCCACACGCTTAAGAAATCTAAGAAGTTTGAATGGACCCCTTCTGCGAGGAAGCCTTGCAACAGTTGAAGAGATACCTAACCTCCCCCCCACTCCATTCCAAGCCTGTGGATGGGGAAAAACTTACACCTATCTGGTGGTCTCAGAGATAACAATCTCAGTGGTGTTAGTACGGGAGGATAATACGAAGTAACTACCTGTTTACTATGTAAGCAAATCAGTCATTGACGCGGAGACACGATACAGTCAGCTAGAGAAGTTAGCAGTCGCCCTCATCCATGCATCTAGGAAGCTTAGGCCATACTTTCAATGTCATTCTATAGTCGTACTCACCTCTTTCCCACTCAAGAAGATACTGCATAAGCCAGAGTTATTAGGTCGACTCACACAATGGACAGTAGAGCTTAGTGAGTTCGACATATCCTTTCAACTACACACTACCATCAAATCCCAAGCATTGGCGAACTTTATTGTTGATTTCACCCCGAACACCATCGTCCAAGCAGAAAGAGAGTTATTATGCATGAATAGTGAATCGCCTTCAAAGTGGAATCTCTCAGTGGATGGCTCAAGCAATGTGAATGGAATCGGGCTCGGTGTCGTACTTACTACTCTAGAAAGAGACGTCATCCAACAAGCCATACGATGTGAATTCAAATGCACCAACAACGAAGTTGAATATGAGGCTCTCATCGAAGTAAGGAAGCTGGAGGTGAAGTCCGACTCCCAACTTGTGGTCAACTAGCTATAAGGCACTTACCAAGCTCACGACTCGGAGATGACAGCCTACCTGCACCTAGTCAAAGAATTGCAGACTGCCTTCGAAGAATTCTCCATTGCCCAAGTCCTAAGAACGGAGAGCACCCATGTTGACGCCCTTGCTAACTTCAGCCCAACCCTTCAATGTTCCTCCCAGTCATCTATCCCTTTGTTATTCCTCCAATAGTCGACCGACTGGAAGGAAAGACCAACAAACAAGTAGCCCGAAGAAGTAACATCAAGTTGGCCGACTCCTGGATGACCCTGATAGTGAAATACTTGAAAAACAATGAGCTCCCAGCCGACAAGAATGAAGCACGTCGCCTGAGAGCGAAAGCCGTTAGGTTCCCTATATACGAGGGCCAACTCTTTAGGAAGTCATTCTTTGGTCCCTACCTTAAGGACATAAGCCCAGAAGAAGCCAAACGTGTTCTCGCCGAACTCTATGAAGGCGAATGTGGAAACCATGCAAGAGGACGTAGCCTTGCCCATTGGGTGATCACTGTTGGCTACTATTGGCTAACCATCCGTACTGACTCAATAGCTTACATGAAGAAATGTGACAGGTGTTAGAGGTTCGCCCACGTCTCACACCTCCCACTCGAGTGACTCCACTCCACTCTCACACCTTGGCCATTCATGAAATGGGGAATGGTTATAGTTGGAAAGCTCCCAATCACGTCCGGGCAACGGGTCTTCATATTGGCGGTCACCGACTACTTTACTAAGTGGATTAAAGCCGAAGCATTCACACAAGTCAGAGACCGAGAGGTAAAAGCTTTCATATGCAGGTTTGGGATACCGAAGGAAATCGTCACCGATAATGGAACCCAATTTATCAGTTCAGGCTTCAAAGATTTCTGTGACATGTGGGGGATCAAGCTTAGCTTCTTTACCCCCTACAATCCCAGTCTAACGGTCAGGCCGAGTTATCAAATAAAACCGTCATGCAAACTTTAAAGAAGTGACTGTAGAAAGCCAAGAGCATATAGGTAGATGAACTACCTAGAGTCCTATGGTCCTATCGGACTACAGCCTACTCATCCACATGTGAAACTCCTTTCTCCCTTGCATATAGATCTAAAGCAGTCATCCCAACCGAAGTATCAGTCCCTTCTACCAAACTTCAATGGGTGGATGAAGAAACCAATAGCCATAACCTTTGCCACAACCTAGACACCGTCGACAAACTAAGCGAGCGGGCGAACATCTGCCATGCAATCTATCAACAGTGGCCGCTCGACACTACAGCCGCAATGTCCAAATCAAAACTTTCAAAACAGGTGACTGGGTCTTTTGCAATGTCTTCCAAAACACTAGGGAGATCAACTCTGGCAAGCTCGGCCCCACCTGGAAGGGTCCTTACAAGATCGCCAAGGAAGTAGGGAAGGGCGCCTACCGACTCCTAACCCCCGAAGGCAAAGAAATCAGCAACAGTTGGAATACAGTCCATCTCAAACGTTACTACTTTTAGTTTAACTCCTCCATCAACATTTCTGTTTTCTTTTTTCTGTTTTTAAAAGAATGAGTGGGCCTATCCACCTCCTTTACCATCAGTCGGCCTCATGGCCCGAATTCAATAAAATACTATTCAGCAATACTATCCAGCAATATAACAATTTACACCTTCAATCGGCCCAGACCGATTCATAATTCACACCTTCAATCGGGATTGACCTAGATCGATTCATAGATTTACACTTTCAATTGGCCCAAACTGATTCGTAAGTTTTCACCTTCAATCGACCTAGACCGATTCGTAAGTTTTCACCCTTGATCGGTCCAGACCGATTCATAATTCACACCTTCAATCGGCCCAAATAGATTCATAGATTTACACATTCAGTTGGCCCAGACTGATTCGTAAGATTTACACCTTCAATCGGCCCAGACCAATTCGTAAGTTTTCACCTTCAATCGGCTCAAACCGATTCGTAAGTTTTCACCTTTGATCTGCCCAAACCGATTCATAGATTTACACCTTCAATTGGCCAAGACCGATTCATGGATTTACACCTTCAATCGGCTTAGACCGATTCGTAAGTTTTCACCTTCAATTGGCCCAGACCGATTCGTAAGTTTTCACCTTTGATCGGCCTAAACTGATTCATAAATTTACACCTTCAATTGGCGCAGACCGACTTATAGATTTATAGCTTCAATCGGCCTAGACCGATTGAAAGACTCACACCTCCAACTGACGAGTCATAAACCCAACCCACTAGACAATCAAAACGACTCAGCCGTTTGGCCTCGTCAAAATCACAAAGCACAAGCAGTCGGGTCAACCCCTAATACATCTATAAACAATATTGCAACCAACTCATCCATCCACAAGGAAAGCAGCAAAACAAAAACACAATAGCCACTAATGGCCAAGTATAAGATAAAAGAGCCTCAAGCGGCTAAGTATCAAGTACAAAAGAAGGCACATACGCCATGGAAGGGCATCGCATGCCCCAAAATACATGAGTTAAAAAATAATAATCCTAAGAGGCATCATGGACCACGTCATCAGTGTGAGTCGTCTCACCGATCTCTGACTCGATCATCTTATCACTGACCCTAGCGCTCGTCCCCGCAACCTAGTCGCCTATATCCTCTGTGGATCGACTGACCTGGCGCTAGCAAGGTTGAGAATCTGGTTACCAACCTGCTGCTCCACGCAAGTAATAGCCTCCTCCTCCTCCTTCATCTCCAGTAGAAGTTAGATGTCCTCATCCGGGTTCCAATGAGAGGTGTTCCCAGCCTTGTACTCAAGCATGATCTCTCTCCTAGCCCTGATGAAGGCGTCATCAGCAATGTTGAGGCATTGCTCCGTCAGGGACTCGACCTCTGCATTCTTCTCGGCCAGCTCCCTCTTTAGTCAATCCAACTCGGCCTCAACCTCTCTCAAAAGCTGCTAGCTCTCTCGCTCGGCTTTTTGGGCCTGCCGCCTCTCTTTGGCGCAAACTAGCATTTGATTTGGATACATCCTGTATCCTCTTCTCTTACGACACAATTGACTTCCTCAGGTACAAGCTACTAGTGAATCATGTATAACAAAACAACTTGATTAGTATACGACCATAACAAACACAATAAACTAAAACTTCGGCTTATACCCAGAAAGCATGGGAAACCCCCTAGTCAACGGTCACGACCGTACCCATCTGATTCAAACAAGTCTCGTCCACTAGGAACAGAAATGAGTCTGCCAATTAGCTTATGGAAGCCGCGTCCGAGTAGGTCAACACAGAAGCCAGGATGCTGAAAGTGATCATCTTAGTCTCCTCACCTAAGACCACGGTCTTAGACGACTCGACTCCGGCCGCAGGTTGATGACTTGGTGAAGTCACAACCGCATCCTCAGCTCTTCTCTCCTCTCTAGCCAAGGATTCCCTCTTCCGTTTCTCGTGACGTCTCGCGATAGACTCACTCGTATTTGGGACGGTCAACTTTTTCATCAGCTTTTCTGCAATTGCAAAGTCTTCAACAGTTAGTGGGTTCAGCCTCGACTTACCATACAAAGTATGATTGTAGTAGCGAGTTAGCAGCACACTCTAGGTTTGTTTCAGCAAAGGGAAGGGGATACCCTGCTGGATCGCTCCTACTCCGGCCCAAAGATGACTTGTCCTGAGGTTAGCTTCCTCCAACACCACCCGCCAATCGCTCTGCACTTTTAAAATGGCTAGAATCTTCTGGGTCTACACGTCCAAGCCGTCCCTACTCTGCCCGACTCGATTGAATTCAAGATCTGGAAAGAAGAAACACAATAAGATTTTAGTAATCAAAATCCAAGATAAAGACAAAGTTTCTCACTAGTGGCTCGCCAAATGCATGAAATCTCACCCTGGCCTCTCTCCCCGAAGACCGCATCACCCCTCATAAAAAAGTACCTATCCTTCCAGTTCTTGTCACTCAACCAGAGGTCGGTCATGAGGTGAGCTCGATCATGCCTAAGGTTTATCAGGTAACCAACCTTTGTCCTTGTCATTCTCTTTTAGAAAATACGAATACAGCAACTCGTGTAGCCTAAACATCACCTAGTTTCGCACACAAAGGTCCTCTGGATCCATCAATAACCTCTATCCATTCGGCATAAGCTGGGATAGAAGAATCATGAAATGGTTCAAGACCTCCCATACAAAGCGAGGGATGGGAAACCTCAGCCCATTGTGGAACCATTTCTCATAGGCGCTCACCTAGCCTTTCCCTTCCCAGTCGACCCGCTCGTACTACCACAACGCCCTGATCTTGATGGAATCCGGAATGTGATACATTGTCCGAATCTACCACACATCATTGTCCTTCAGAATTGGCGGATAATCCCAGCTTAGTATCCCACCGCCAGGCCGACTCGGCTAGTCCTCAGAGCCACTACCGGAGGAAGGTGAACTCTAGAATCACTAATTCCATCGGAGTCTTCCCTACTCCCCCCTGCCTGTCAGACTCGTCATCACTCGGGTTGGCACCACTCGGCCCAAGGGCAGCCACATTCATCTTGGTCGATATATCGATCGGAATGCCCTCACCTTCGGGCATCATCACCATGGTCGAGGTATTCTCGTACTCATCCCCAAGTTCTGGCTCGGCCCCACTCGAATCGCTTGATCCTGACCTAGACATTAAGCAGTCCACCCACTTGCCCTAGGCGACTGACTTCCTCTAATTCAGAGCCTACCCCTTCTAAAGCCTTACTCACCCCGCACCATCGATTGACTCCCTCTCCAAAAACTGGCACCACTTAATCACTGCTTGACCTGAACAACCGACCGATTCCCTATCCAAAATGCAACCACCTGATGCCCACTCGCCCCGAGTCACGGACTACCGATCTCCAAGCACCAATTTTTTCAACTCCAAATCTACCTTTGACTCTGTCCGGATGACCAAGAACCAGCCTAGCAACCTTGACTACTTAGTTTGGAGAACTGGTCAATCCAAGAAGACTCAAACTTCAAAACCTAGCCGAACACCGCACTTTCTCGGTCAAGCAGACCGAGACGAGCCGAATGGGACACTTATATAAAACGGTTCCATCTTCTAAAAATCCAAAAAAAAACCCAGAAAAACCACCGTCAATCGCCAATAAAAAATATTTCGTCTACCTTTTCTGTTCAACCCAAAATTCAAGCCTATTCTAAAAATAAAACATGACACCTCCAAAAAATCTGGCAAAACCTTTCAAAAGCCACCAAAACTTTCCAAACTTTTGCTCAATCTCTCCAAAAACACACCACAGAAACGAAGAAAACAAGAAACTAAACAGAAAAGAGCATAAAGGAAGGAGTTTTTTACCGTAGAAATGGCCAAAATCCCGAAATCCTTCGAAGTTACGAAGAGAACCCAAATTTTAGAGAAAAACACAAAGTGAAAGAAAAGGAAGTGAGAAGATGAAACAAGCGGTCGCCCCCACATATTTATCAGCGAAAAGATGTTAGAGCTAACACATGGCATCCTATGACTTGTCATCGAGAACTGCGTGATTTTGATTTTCCCGCCCGAATTTAGAAAATGCCTCAATCGTACACGTGTCGAGAGATGGTTAATCTAGCCGCGATTCGTTGTCGAAAGGTAACCACTCGCTCGGTTCATCCGACCGAGCGGGGTTACCATCGTTTTCATTGATTGTCCAGCCTTGGTTCTCCAGCCTCATATCGAACATTGCTTAGCAAAGCCTTGACTTCACCCCTCGATCATCCCGACCGAATGAAAAAGTTTCCCCGATTTTAAACATACGTACACCCCTTCGCTCGGATTCAACCAATCAACCTAAGGCACTACTACCCAGTTGAAGATAACGTACGCTGCTCGGCGGGAAGCACCAACCAGGCACGCATTAAAGTATACCTCATACGCCCACTAACCTGGATCGTTATACCGACTCAAGTCACTCCAGGGGACAACTCACATAGCCATCCACCCGGCATACCGAACGAATACACCACGGGAGGATTCGCACACCTTCTTGCTCAAGAGGGCAGACCGAGTGAGGAGATTTCGTACTGATTCTCTCATGCTTCCCCTCGTCTCGATACACTGAACGAGTCTGACATGGTCCACTAAACTTTCCACTCAGTCGGACATACCAAACGCATCCGTGACTATGTTTCATCTCGCCTAGGTACACTGGCATACTAGATTCCCCACCGGCAACAAGAGCTTACCCCATTCGTTCCAAGGAATAAAGCAGTAGCATATTCGTAAGTTCAACCGGTTGGTCTAGAAGGCCGACCAGAGTCATCTCCAAGCAGTCTAATTTCTAAGCTAAACACACCTTAACTCAGAGAGTGGGGGGCAAACTGTTAGGGTCAAAAAATGTCCTCAGCCTAGACAAGCCCAAAGACGAAGACACCTTCAACAAAGCTGAAATGCTCAGGCCCAATTCCGATGGGGCCTAACTCAGAGTGCTGCAGATGACAACCGTCTGATGTTCTTTCCCAGTTCCTCACCATCTAGGCCAAGCCTCCTGATCCTAGAACACCCTCTGGACTTACGATCAACTCAGAGCCCACGGTCGCCTACGAACTACAGTGCTACTTGAACTCTACTAAGGAAGTCAGTTACTATCCCAATTCGTGTAAGGTTCGTATCTTAGGCACGCTAGGACTCCCTTTCCTGCGCAGATAAGGGACCGCAAGGCTCCACTCTTTAGGAGGACCACCGCTGCAAGGACTCCCAGTCCCACCAGGATTCAAAGACCATACAGTTACTATTTAAACAGAGGCTAGCCCTCTCACAAGGGACGAAAACATTACACCTTCAAACCTCAAAGTTCCCACCCTTAAGAACTCCGCATTACAACCGTAGTCACAGTCCCCGACTAGACTTTCCGGTAAACTTTCTTCTCCTTAACCCTCACTAAACTAGCTTCACTCAGCCTTGCTGACTTGAGCATCGGAGTGCCTACGGAAAACACCATCTCAGTGTTTTCCGTCTGCTTCACGCTTGTTTCCTTACGTGTGCAGGTGTAGCAGATCGCTAGTGGCCTCAACCTCATGGGATCAGTCCCCCTTTTTGTAAAGATAGATTTTTGCATCTACAATTATAAACATGAAAACTTTTACAAAGAATAACATAATTAATCCAAAACATTATTTCTCAGTGAAGAAAAAACAGAATAAGCAAAAGTACTTATAAGTTGTACAAAACTTTGTTGATATTAGTAAAGTTGAATGTTTCGAGTACACAAAAAACTGCATCTACATCACAGTTACCATAGTGTTCGTGTATACCGTGAGTTAATATAGTGTTTATGTATAGTCTGTTAATACAGGTGATTCGCTGCGACATAAATCTACGACTCAATGACCAAGAAAGGAGATTGCCATGGCTGCTTTGTGGCTTCGTTTTGTATCCAAACTTCATTCAAACTTCATTCCGCGCCGCATTGATGATTATAGTTATTGCACCACATATATATATGTGTGTGTGTGTGCGCAGTTGCTCGTTCGTATGGTTGGAATGTGATTCAAAACTTGGGGTTATTGGCTTTTAGGCTAACCTCAAGGAGTTTAGAATGATATCCCTGGATGGAAAAGAAACACAAATTGACAGAATTTATAGATTATGGTGTATAATGATCAGTTTGCATTCAGTAAATAAAAGATACAGTAGCTTTAAAATATGAATTTTTATTAAAATATCCATTAAAATACAATAATTCAATTAAGGTATCAGTATACAACACAAGTATTAATTAAGATGATCAGCCTCCAATTTTGGAGAAGGTTCATCTTATCCCTTCCCAAAATTATCAACTACAGTTAGGAGTAAAACAAACAAGGATGTCAACAGTACTCAAGATCAGGTAACTAAGCTGTTGCCCACATGGTACATAAAGCCAAGGTAATGGTGAGGAAAAGCCCTAATTTCTTAAAAAATACAATAGAATAATGCCCACCGCTCCTTACATTAACAAAGAAATTTTTATCTCCTGCTGGCTTTTTCTTCATCACCTTCAAATCGTTAGAGCAGCCTACATCTTTCACGCTACCACTTACAGTGAAGCCATCCATCAATTTCTCACTTTCCCCAACATGAAAAAGAAGCATTAAGAGATCAAATGCCACCACACAGACAACTGCAATTGCTAGTTCCTTCCATAGCTTCATGAATTTGGTGAACTTTCTGAAGAAAGAGCCTGGTTTCTCAATGCCTAATGAATTGTTTCTCAACCTTCTCTATTGATGAGTTGTTTGTGATCACTGGGTTAAGGTGGACTTGAACTGTCTGCGAAGGCACTATTTGGTGAAAGAATGTGTCTGCTACTTGGCGGGTCGAAACAAACATTCCATGATTCACCTTAATTTCCTCGACCACCTCAAAGCTTGGTGAGCTTGCAAATCCATCTGCAATGTCTTCATGATCTAGATTGTTCCCATTGGGTTCATCGACGATGAACCCAAGTGAAAAATCATTTATTTCTGAGTCATTGAATCCCAAACAGCTATTATGCGAAGTTTCACCTGAACGTAAGGAACTTTTCAAATTAGAAAACGAGAAAAATTTTATGCCAACATAGAAAGGAAGGTGTAAGATGCATTAATTAATTATTATATATAGCAATACCTTGAGCTTCATGAACTTCTGTTCTTTGGAAACTTGAAATATTTTCTATGGGAACAATCTTCTGCTCTTCCATAAAACTCTGCGACAAAGGAAAAAAAAAAAAAAACTCGATGAGAAATTTTAATTAATGAAAAAATTATTATTATTTCATGATTCATACATTCATTTTATAAAATCCTGTTATATCCATTCACTTCAAGCATTATTAATCAGTACAATAATTAGAAAAAATGGAATATATATAAAATAAATATATATGTAACATAATTTTATTGTTTAGTATAGATGTGATACATATATTTGTACGTTAATTTAATATAATATTTTTATCAAATTAATGAAAAAAGATAGAATTTTAAGGTAAACATACCTTCTCCAAATCCTTGGACATTCCTACCCATCTCAAATTCTCCACCATCCTCTCTGGCTTGATTTCTTCATCCAAGTCTCCGATTTCTATTGACCTAGTATTCAGATCTTCCCATGACTTGTCATTATATCTGACACAGCTCATATCATTACTTAGATTATAATGATTATCTTCCCCAGTTATAAAACTAAAACCATCAGCATGGGCGTAATTTCCACCCCATGTATCTTGAAGGTTGGACTGATTGATGAGTTGTTGTGATGTATGAGAAACTGAAAGAATTTCCTGCAGTATATTTCCCTCATTTGTGCCTCCCAGTGAGGAAGTTGAGTGCGAGTGCGGCATTTTGAAGTCCGTGATGCCAACTTGAGAGAAATCTTCCACCTCCAATGGAGGCAGCGAGAGCCGATGTTGCACCTTTGCACACTCTATCGCTATATCAATCTGTAAAAAAAATCAATTACACATTTTATTATTGTAGGATATAATTCTTCGAGGCTAATGTTCTAAAATTTTTAACATACGGATCAAAGGTCAGCCTTTACTCGCTCACTTTTGATTGTTGGCTTTGTAAAATAAATGATTAATTGCTTACCTTTGATTCGCAGGTTAAAAATTTTAGAATGTTTGGATTAGAGAAGAGCTATTAATATTTCAACTTTAGAAAATTGTTTCACCAAAACAATTTACCTTGGAAGGATGGTATGAAGTGGTTCCATAATTTGACAATGGACTTGTATAGCCGAGCACCTCATCTGATAAGAACTGTGTCCATTTTCCGTCCTGTGTCCCACTGAGATCAATTGATGATCCATTGGCATTGCTGGGTAAACATGTTCCATATGCCATTGGATATCCTGAGCTATCAAAACCATCGCATCGTCTCTCTGAATACAAACCAATGTCCCCGGAAGAATGTTCGTTCATCATTTGATTACTAGTTGTTGTAGCATAATGCTCCCCAACCTTCGGAGCAATTGCACTCTTCTTGAACACACGACAAAGAGCATATGCATCCTGGAAAGGATTAAACAAAATATTAATAAAAATGAATTTATTAGTTTAATATTTATCAAAGAAAATAATTCATAACTGAGTGATGGAGTCAGGATTTTGTTCACTGGGGGCAAATTAAAAGAAAAATTGAAATATCTGAAGTACAAATATTTGACCATATATAGAATTTGAAACTCGAGACACCAACCAATACATCTATTTTGTATAGGTGAAGAATTTAGTCACAAGAGAAAAAAATAATTGAAATAATAAAATATTGTGGTTGTTAATATTGATGTAAACTATATTCAATCATAAGAGTGAAAAAAAAAAATCAAAACTTTTAAGATATTGGAGGTTGAAGAAAAAAATCAAAACATGGAAAAATGGTACTTTCATAAAAGAAAGGGGACTTCTGTTACACATACAAAATAGAAGGGGATTAACTAAACTTTTTAAGATCAGAGGGAGCATGAGCCACCACTCAGCCCTTAATGACTCCGTCCCTTTCATGCACTGGTTATGTTAGAGAATAATAAGAATTTAAGAAACTTAAAGAAAAGCGAAAAAAAGCTCACCTGCAAGCCTGAATCAGTTTCACATTCTCGCTCATCAAGGCGATATTCATGCATGACCCAGTGAGTCCGAATGCCATGTGGGGCTCTCCCTCGATAGTAAACTAGGGTTTTCTTCATGCCCACAGAACGAGTCTGAGAGTTCACTTTTCTATCTTTCCCTGTGGCCTTCCAATATCCAGCTTTGGTTGCACGATTTGTTCTTGATCCATTGGGGTACTTGCGATCACGAGGACTGAAGAAATACCACTCCAGGTCTTTGCTGGGTAATAATGACTTCCCTGCATATATATTTTAATTCACTTCTTTAAATTTTAAAAATTCAAAAGAAAATGAACTAAACTACATTAAATTAAATTTGGCATATTTGATTGTTGGAGCTGTACCAAAATCTTGCCATTTTTACCCGAAACTAATGCCTAGAAGGAAAAAAAAAAATTATTTTTAAGTGGAAAAGAGAATATTGATATAATTCATAATATAAACGTAATAAATCATAGGAAATACATAAAGACTATGAAACCTCTACTCCAAGGAAACTATACGGTAATTCAAAAGTAATTATATTAAAAGAGATAAATTATTATAATATTGACGAGTGTTATAAAATTTATGAGAGAGATGCAAAGCATAGCTTGAAACTCATCTCTCGCAACAAAGTAATACTTTAATTCGCACGTACTTTTTGACTTGGTCTTTCATGCAGCTTGTTTTATACATTACCTCAAGAGAAAGCAACCGAAGAAAAATAAATTGAAAAGAAAGAAAACATTTTCGTGGGACCTGTTCCTTATAGTTTCTGATTGTACTTAAGATATTTCATGCAAAAGTTTAAGATATTTGACTAATTATAAAGCATGTAATTAATTTGTATAAACATGTACGAGAATAACAATCAAACAAAAAGAAAATCCATGCTATTTTAACTTTTTAAAAAGTTCTGTGGAGTTCTTAATTTAATGCATGAGTAACAGGTTCTCGACAGAAGGCTTAGGTGTTGAGATTACTGATTAGAAGTTTCATATTACGTAGCCATTTCTAGATAATATTCTTTATACTTTCCTTTTCGTGTAATTCTTCTGAGTATTTTATAGATATCTTGGAGAGGATTTTAATTAACCAATTGAATTAAAGTTTTGAACCGACAACCTAGTGAGTAACAAGCTAGAGCATTGTTAATTTTCTTTCAAAAATCAAACTCAGAATAATGAAGGCAATGCGAAAAGGAAAATACCTGGTAAGTCCCAAGGCTCACACTTGTAGAGATCAACTTCAGGGATGATCTCTAATTCAATCCTACGACCATTGATTTTTCTCTTCAGATAATAGGCGACGAGTTCCTCGTCTGTTGGATGGAAACGAAAGCCAGGAGGCAATGAAACAGGAGCCATGTATGTATCTGTTTGGTGAACTTCTTCTGATGTTGATATATAAAAGATTCGGGTGACCGGTCTCGTAACCAAAAACAAAGAAACCAGCCTCTATTAACAAGGATTAATCTTTACAATCAACTGCACAAAACACTCATATAATTAGTTATCAATCTAAGCATTGAAATTTGAGAGGGAGGGAGGGAGAGAACCAACCTTAATCAAAAGAAAGTTCAAAGGGCGAGAGAACTGAATTGAGAGAGAGAGAGAGAGGGAGCTCAGGGATATGCAAAGATAAAAATGTTCGGGGGGTTTTGATGAGAAAAAAAGGTAGAAAAAGCAAAGCAATTGGGGAGGCTGCCACCCCCTAAATTCCTTAGCCTCTTTATCTTTTGGTCCTTCCTTTCTCATCAATGATTCTCGTTATCTTTTCTTTCAAGCTCAACACTCATCTCTAGCTCTTTCTTTGGTTGAACAACATTTGTTAATTAATAAAATAATTTTTGTCTCATTCTCTCTCCAATTATCCGATGCTTCGGACATGTCCTTTCTTGGAATAAGATATCCACGTGGTTAAACCTGATTCGATACATTTCCCGCCTTCACATGTAAGAACAGGTATCTACATTAACGATCAGCTGTGGACAACGAATTTCGGCGGCGTTTTTAACTGAAAATTTTCTCACTTTCCACGTGCTTATATTTCCTTTCCTTACCTATATATGCACTCTATCCATTTTAATCGCCGATCATTATAGTATTCTTTAAAGTAATATCATTCTTTATAGATCTTCTCCTTCTCCATCTTTTCTTTTTGTCTTGGGTGATCGGCTCTCTAATTGGTACTAATTTATATATATCTCGCTGTGTTAAGATTGATTGCTTTTTTTTAATGGAATAGATGATTTGGTCTATATAATATATGGGATTAATGAATCTTTAACATTGATATTTTTTATTTATGCAAAAATTCATAATCAATGAATCTTTAATTATAAATTGTGATATCAAATATGAGATTAAAAAAAAAAAAAATGTTCTCGTTAATTAAATCATTGTAAATGTGATAATTAGACTCCATAAATTTTGAGTGGAACTTTGTGAATTACAAGGTACTAGAAAAAGTTTAAAAGAGGAATAATGGAACCTACTAATTCCATGACAACAACCAAGTCTAGTAGAATCTCCAACTTTTTGTTCTTTAGGTATTTTCAAACAAATTGATTAGAAAGAAAGTATTGCATTTTGTCAAAATAAATGTATTAAACCAAAAATACAGTACTAATAACAATATGATTTGAAAACTTAGTTCCATTATATTATAAACTTTATCATACAAGAAGAACAATTTATCATGAGTAAAATTTCTAATTATAATTAAAAGTTTATATATATAGATCATCAATCTAGCCATTGTATTGTAATACTTTAGAATTTGTTCAAATAGCCCAAAAAATACAACTGAGGGGTGATAATAATATAGATGAATAAAGAAAGGCGAGGGCGAGGAATTGAGAGACTACGGGGAAGAGGGTCATGTGGGACCAGCTTTAGCATGTGAAGTAAAGAGAATATCCACGTAGCAAAATGGGATGAGTTGGAGAGTGACATACTTTTCCTTTAGGGCAATCCATACTTTTCCCTTTTAACAGGTTTTTCTTTACTAAGATAGGACAACATTTTTATTCTCTTAATCCATCACTCAACTTCCCAAAAGCCTTATGTTTTCTTGCCCCCTTCTTCTTCTTCTTCTTCTTCTTATTATTATTATTATTTTCCCAATTTTATCAATAAGACTCAAATATATTTGATTTCTCCCGTCAAACTAGTTGTATTTTAATAATTCACTACATTGCATCCTTAGGTTGCAAAGTAATTGATGGCATTTTAAACCTTTTTATTGGTTTGAAATATGTTTTTAAGATTAAGAACACAACTTTTTTCTATCATTTTCAAGATTATTTTATGCTTTATTAATTAAAAATTGTAAATATTTTTTGTATAATTCAATATATGTAAAAGGTATTTCAAAGCATTATGGTATAACAACTTAAAAGTTTGATCTAAATTGGGACACAAATTATTGATCATGGATATACTATAATCCAATAGATGTTATATAGGAAGTTGAAATTAGTTCATTTTTGTCCCAAATTATTGGATTATGATGAATTAATGACTACAAATTAGTGTAAAATATTTGAGTCGATATAGTTTACCCACTTTTAATGTAGAAAAATTAAAATGACAATTCCATCACGCATTCTATATTTAATGTTTTGTCCAAAAAAAAAAAAAAATTATTTAAATGGGTTTTTGTAATGAAACATTTTATTTCTAATAACCCTAATTTATTTTTTTCTTTAATAAGTTTAACATAAAATATTAAAAATTCCAATGTTATGAGTGTGATATTTCATATTAAATAAATTTATCTGAATAACATCATTAATTAGATATATCTCATAAATAGGTCTACATTAGGAAAAATTAAGATAAAAAACATATCAATTAATCACATCATTTGTATTCTAGACGATCATTTAATAAAATAACAAAAAATATATATGAATTGATATCACAGCGTTTGTATTCTACACTATCAATTTTTAAGATAGAGTATATATGTGACAAGATTTTAAAAGTGAATTATCCATGAAATTTAGTTATTTTTCAAGTAATGGGATCATTTTACTTGATATAATTCCTTTTTAATCAAAAGAACATATCAATTAACATCACGAAATATGTTTGCTTAATTTAAATAATTACTCGGTCGGTTTATTTATTTATTATATTCAATATAATAACAATCATTTGATGAAAAGGAAGTTTCTGGTTTATATTCTCTCGCAAAAGCAATAGCAAAGCACGTTTGAACACGCTTATAAGCCAATTGCATGATCAGAATTTTGCATTATATTATTGGCAAAAAATGCATTTTAAATAAACTATGATTTCTAGTATAAGAAACTGTAGCCGAAAGAAAGCTGGGGAAACCTCGTGAGTATATTTTCTTTATAGGTTTGAATGGGAGACCAAGAAACTTCGACTTCAAACATGAATCAATTAAATGACCTGAAGAGGAAAAGAGAAAAGCGAAGAAATAATAATTAATATTAAAGAAATTAAAAGTATGCTATCGTTTCTTCTTATCTCTTTGCCTACCATAAGATTGTTTTCTGTTTCTGTTAAGAAAGGTCCACTATTATGAACCAAGGCTGGAGACCTACCAGTCGTGACATAGGCATTCAACCTTTTTTTTTTTTTTTTTTAATTTTATTTTATTTTTTAAAGAAGAAAAATAAAAAAGAAAAAAGAAAAAAGAAAAAACAAGAAGAGTATTCACATCGGCTTCTTGGTTGATTAGTCTATTCTTCATGTATATAAATTTAATAAGGAATAGGGTCCTAAAATGTTACATTATGTTTTTTTGTCCTCGGATATTGTTGGATTAATTATTATTTTTTATTTAAAAAAAGCATTATCTAATCATTATGCACATTTTTTCTGTTGCAAGCCCATAGTTGTAATCTCCTAAAATTTTAAAATAAATTCATAAATCAACAATAATCTTATTAAAAAAAACTTGATAGTTGATAACAGTCATCAATGTTTATACTCTAACACCGTCAGAAAACACTGGTTCAAATCGTCACACTCCCACATAGAAAATGTCGTACTCACCCTGTCTGCAAAAACAATAAACTAACTGTATAACGACACCATAATGGTTGTTTCTGAAATACGACATTTAGTTCCTGTCGTATTAATATTAAGTAAAAACAACAATATATATATCGACGTCATCTCTTAAATACGACACAAATATCATGTTGACGTTTGACAACATAAACAACACTAGTTTTATGTTGTTTCTCATATACGACACCTGAAGAATGATCGTTATGAGTCTTACGTATTTATGAACTACAACACCATGACACGACAACTCTTTAATATCGCCTTACGAATGTCATTCCTTCTGAACGACACCAATTCCACATCGGTTTGGAAAACCGAGAAAGCACGGCATTGTTTAGTACCTCTTCATACATATTCGATCCATTAAACAACACTATTTATTTTACTACATTGTATTACACAAATGCGATTGAATGAAGCGACACGTTCCTTTATGTCGTTTTCATTAAACAATTTAAGTAGGTGTCGTGTTAGATTGCAGCATGTCGCAATTAAAACGACATCTTGGCTTGTGTCGTTTTTTTGGTTAATGACCTGCAAAACAAATACATTTTAATTAATATCTATACAAACAATGCATGTTAAGAAACACTGTACTTGGACAACATTTGCAATTTTCATTTTGCTGCATTTCCAACGATGCCATTATTCAAAACCGTATAAGAGTAGTTATTGTAGACGTAAAAATCTACCTATACGGAAGGAGGGTCTGATCCCGTAAGGTTGAGACCACTAGCGATCTGCTGTACCTGCACACGTAGAGAAACAAATGTGAAGCAACGGAAAATACCGGGGTGGTATTTGCCGTTGGCACTCTGACGCTCAAGTCAGCAAGGCTGAAAGAGGCTAATTTAGTGAGGGCTAGGGAGTAGAGGAGGTTACCAGAAGTCTAGTCGGGGACTGTGACTACGGCTGTGATATGAAGTTCTCAAGCGGGAACTCTAGGGTCTGAAGGTGTAGTGTAATCTGCCTTGTGAGAAGGCTTGCCTCTGTTTAAACAGTGACTATCTGGTCTCCCAATCCTAGTGGGATTGGGAGTCCTCGTAGCAATCCGTTTCCTCTAGGGATATATCCTTTGATCCCCTTATCCTGGCATGGAAGGAAGTCCAAGTATGGCTCTGACACGGACCTTGGAGGAGTTGGGGTGATAGTGGACTACTTTGTCAGTGTCGAATAGGAATGTGATCCGTAGGTGGTCTTGGGCTCTGAATTCGTTCACAGATCCAAGAAGTGAACTGGGATTAGGAGGCTTGTGTCCAGATGGTTTGGGCTGATTGTACCTTGTATCAAATGGGCCTAATCCGGTGAGTTTTGGATTGGGTCGCATCGGGATTAGGCCTGGTCTTTTCCTCATTGTCAGACCCGTTTTCCCATTTGGGCCGAGGATGATTTTTGGCCCTAACAGTTCGCCCCCCACTCTCTCAGTTAAGGTTTTCTTAAGTCAGAGAGTAGAAGGCGAGTGAGGCATATTCAGTTGCCTTCTCGGATGACCGATTGTTGGCGCAACTAACCGGTCTGATGCGGATGATTTGTGGTCAAGGGTTATTCAGTGTACTTTGCCGAGCCGGATTGTGCAACCAACTCAAGGGGGTGTGGCGGATCGGTGTGCGAGGTTGAGCGGACTAAGATCAAAACAAAACATCTGGGGTACACGTATCCGCTCGATGTGTCCGACCGAGTGAAAAATGAAAAAAGCATGTTATCTCAGGTGTACTCGATCGGTATGCCAGGTCGAGTGAGTAAGCCAGGCACCAACTGAAGATGCGTTCGGTTGAGGTGGTTAGGGCAAATGAGTGGTAAAAATCTACTCGGCCGGCTTGCTTGACCGTGTGGCAGATGCTTGGGTGATCCTACGAGGTTGTCTTTATTGGATGCCATAGGGCCGAATGGGTTGTACGAACTTGACACTTGGTCGACCACTCGTTCGCTATAGAAGGCCGAATGGGCGAGACCTCTTATCTCGATTGTCTCGAGGGGGAAAACGGGTTGGATTGTTCCAAGCTAGTCGACTGGTCGGGAGAATCTCCTGGGCATGGAAGCGTGTCGGGTTCGTTTCGGTGATCACATGCTAGCTCAGTCGGGAAGGAAGGGCAGTTAAGCGTGGCTTCCGTACGGTGTTAGGGTTTCCTAGGTGCCGTGGATCCCTGCCCCGTGTACGTTGGCGATCAACCTTTCGCTTTGGAGGCGGGAAAATGAAGAGTCGCTTTGACCTTTTGCCAGTTGCGGGATGCCATGTGTCTACCTTTGTCAGTTTTCTTCCATAAAACCGAGGGAGCGGATTGTTCATCTCCCATTTCATGTTTTCCTCCATTTTTCTGCCATCTTTTTCCTTTCCTTTTCTTCTTCTTTGTTCCAGTTTCCTTGAGCAACGGTGGTTCTCTTTTTGCAGATTCTGGAGTTGTTTACGGTAAATACTATCTCCTTGCGCTGATTTTTGGTTTGTTTTGCTTGTTTGCTTTGTTTGTGCTGAGTTTTTGGGAGATAGGGTGAGATTTTTTGAAGTTTCGAGGGGTTTCGTTTGGGTTTTGAGGTGTTTGGAATTTTGATTTCCTAGAATAGGCGTGAATTATGTATTTCTAGTGAAATTCCGGCGATTTGGCCTTTTTTTTTTTTTGTTGGGGTATTTTTGGGTTTTTTTGGACGGAGCTGAGAAGACAAAAACAGGTTAAGTATCATCTTGATTCGGCTCGGTCGGTCTTTCTGACCGAATCAAGTGACTAAGGTAGAATCCGGGTTCAGTGGAATAGGTAAGTCATCCGGTCCATCCGACTGAGTGGTAAGGGGATCGTGCAAAGTGGACTTGAATAAGGGATCGGTCGTCCAAACCGAGTAGGTGGTTGTACAGCAGTTATAGTGTTTGGATTGGTGAGTCAGTGACCTAGTGTGAGTGGACTCATTAGAAAGGGTAGAGCCCAAGCGTAGGTCGGTCGCTTGAGGCGAACGAGAGAAAATAGTGCTGAATCTAGGATTAGGTCTGTCGATAACAAGGGTCGATCAAGGTTCTAGGATCGCGAAAGTTGACAGGTCGTGTTAACGGGGATAGGTCGATCGGTGCTGAAGGGCGAGCAATAGTTGGGTGTTCTTGCAGTTTTACTCGGTCGGTGGTTCAGGGCGAGTGGTTATCCGACACTTAAGATTTTGGGAGTTTAGATTGTGGGATCGAATCGGTCGGTTGGGTAGGGCGAATAGGTTGACATGTCAGATTCAGAGTCAGGTAGCTCAAGTGGGGTTGGGGCAGATGTTGGGAATGAGTACGAACGTGCCCCTACCTTAGTGATGATGCTCGAGGAGGGCGTTCTTATAGGTGTACCGACCGATGTTAGTGTAACTGCCACAGGGACGACTGCTGTCGATCCGAGTGGTTCGGGCAGGCATGGGGGAAGTGGGGAAGACTCCGAAGGAGCTGGTAGTCTATCCTTGTCCAGCAGTAGCTCTGAGGAAGAGCCGAGTCAATAGGGTAGTGGGATCTTGAGTAGGGATTATCTGCCCATGCTTAAGGATAGCAACGTGTGGTGCATTCGGACTATGTATCACATTTCGGATTCGATCGAGATCTAGGCGCCACAGTCGTACGAGCGGGTTGATTGGGAGGCAAAAGGCTGGGTGAATGTTTATGAAAAGTGGTCTCACGATGGGCTGAGGTTTCCTATTCCTCGCCTCGTCTGGGAGGTGCTGAACCACTTCATGATTGCCCCATCGCAGATCATGCGAAACAATTAGAAGTTGCTTATGGCGCTGGAGGACCTCTGTGTGCGGAACCAAGTGATGTTTGGGCTGAACAAGTTGTTTTACTCGTATTTTTTGAAGGAAAATGACAAAAAGAAGGGTCCGATATCTGATCAACCTCAAGTATGATCAGTCTCATCTGGTGACCGACCTCCAGTCCAATGACAAGAACTAGAAAGATCGGTACTTCTTTGTGAGGGGTCAGGGTGTCTTTGGGGAGAGAGGCCAGGGCGATATTTCGAGCAGTTGGCGAGCCACTGGTGAGAACCTTGTCTTTTTTTTTTGTACTTTGATTACTAAATCTTATTGTGTTTCTTCTTTGCAAAGCTTGAGTACCATCGGACCAGGCAAAGCGGAGATGGCATGGATGTGCAGACCCAGAAGGTGCTAGCCAGCGCAGAGGTGGCGAATAGTATTGGCAAAGGCCAACCTCAAGACCAGCCATCTCTTGGCCAAAGTAGAGGCAATTCAGTGAGGTATTCCCTTCCCTTCATTGAAGCAGACTTGGGATGTGCTTCTGACTCGGTACTGCAATCATACCACTTATGGTGAGTCTAGGCTGAACCCACTAACCGTTGAAGAGTTTGCGCTTGCAAAGAGACTAATGAAGAAATTGACCATCCCTAGTGCGAGTGAGTTCATCGCCCGGTGTCGAGAGAAGAAAAGGAGGGAATCCTCAGCCAAAGAGGATAGGAGAGCGGACGATGTAGTGGCGACACCACCGAGCCGTCAGCCCGTCACCGGAGCCTGGTCATCCCAGATCGTGGTCTTGGATGACGAGATCGAGATGATCACTTTCAAGATTCCAGCTTCTGCGTCAACCTGTTCTGACGCGACTTCCATGAGCAAATTGACTGACTCATTCCTGTTCCCGACAGATGAGACGTGTTTGAACCAAATGGGCGCAATCACGGCCACTGACTAGGGGGTATCCTACGCTTTTCAGGTAAGGAAGGAGTTTTGTTTTATTTTGTTCATCACGGTTTATACTAATGTAAATGTTTTGTTGTGTAGGCATTCACGAGCAGTCTTCATCTGAGGAAATCTGTAGTGGCGCAGGAGAAGAGGATACAGGATGTGTCCAAGGTGAACACTAGTTTGTGCTAGAAAGAGATGGCAACCCCACCCCCGAAGGCCGAAGGCGGGGAGAGCCAACGGCCGGTGAGAGGTCAAGCGTGAGCTGGAGAGGCTGAAGAGTGAGTTGGCTGAGAAGACTGCGGAGGTTGAGTCCCCCAAAGAGCAATGCCTCACTATTGCAGATGATGCCATCATCAGGGCCCGGGGAGAACTTATGCTCGAGTACAAAACTGGGAAGACCTCTCACTGGGATCCGGATGAGGACATCCAACTCATGCAGGAGATGTTAAAGGAGGGAGCTGGGCATACGGAGCAGCAAGTTGACGAGCAAATGCCCAACCTTGCTAACCAACCGAGGCCGTCGAACACTGAGGATGTGAGTGACCAGGCTGTTGGGATGGGTGCTGGTGGTGGAGACAGGGTGACCGAGTCGAAGATGGGGGAGACGACTCGTACTGAGGACATTTAGCTTAGTTTTTCTTCTGCTCATGTATTTTGGGGCCTATGATGCCCTTTTTCTTAGCATGTGTGCCTTTTATTGTACTATGAACTGAGCCGTTTGAGGCTGTTTATATGTTATACTTGCTATTCTGTTTTTTTATGCTTTCTTTACGGGTGAGTGAATTGTTGATTGCCTCTTTGCTCGTAGATGTATTAAGGGTTGAACTCTCATGCTTGTGTTGTGATTTTGGTGCAGCCCAGTGGCTGAGTCAAGTAGACTTTTTGTTGGGTTGGGTCGAGTCGATGACTTGTTGATTTGAGGTGTAAGAACCTTTCACTCGGTCTGGCCAACTGAATCTGTAGCTTCATGAATCGGGTAGGGCCGATCGAAGGTGTAGACCATGGATCGAGCAGGGTTGATCCGAAGGTGTAAATCTGTAAATCGAGCAGGGCCGATCCGAAGGTGTAAATCCGTGGAACGAGTAGGGTCGATCCAAAGGTGTAAAAATCATTTGATTGAGTAAGGTCGATCCAAAGGTGTAAATCCGTGGATCGAGCAGGGTCAATCCCAAGGTGAAAATGGGGTAATCAAGTAGGGTCGATCTGAAGGCGTAAATCCACGGATCGGGCAGGGTCGATCCAAAGGTGTAAATCTGTGGATCGGGCAGGGTAAATCCGAAGGTGTAAATCCGTGAATCGAGCAGGACCGATCCGAAGGTATAAATCCGTGGATCGAGCAAGGCCGATCCGAATGTGTAAAAATCATTTAGTCGAGCAGGGTCGATCTGAAGATGTGAAATTCTAAATAATACTTCATTAAATTTAAGCCATGAGGCTGACTGTCTGTGGGGAGGTGGATAGGCCCACTCATCCCTTTTAAAATAAAAACAAAAAGAAAACACACATGTAAACGAATGAGTTTACCTAAAAGTAGTAGCGTTTGAGGTGGACTGCATTCCAACTATTGCTGATGTCTTTGCCTTCCGGAGTCTGGAGTCGGTAGGCGCCCTTCCCCGCTTCTTTGATGATCTTGTAGGGACCCTCCCAAGTGGAGCCAAGTTTGCCAAAATTGATCTCCCTAGTGTTTTGAAAGACCTTGCGGAGGACCCAGTCACCTGTTTTAAAAGTTTTGATCCTGACGTTGCGGTTGTAATGCCGGGCAGGCTGCTGTTGGTAGACAGCGTTGCGGATGCTCGCCTGCTCGCGTAGCTTATCGACGATGTCCAAGTTCTGGCAAAGGTTCTGGCTGTTGGTTTCCTCGTCCACCCATTGGAGCCTCGTGGGCCAGGCGATACGGCCAAGATGACCGCTTCAAAACCGTATGTGAGGGAGAAGAGGGGTCTCGCCTGTTGACGAGTGAGCTGTAGTTCGGTAGGACCAAAAGACTCCGGGTAGATCATCTGCCCATGCACCCTTCGCTTTCTGCAATCGATTTTTTAAGGTCTGTATGATGGTTTTATTTGATGACTCTGTCTGGCCGTTGGACTGGGGGTTACGGGGGTGGAGAAGCTAAGCTTGATTCCCCACATGTCGTAGAAATCCTTGAAGCCTAAACTGATAAACTAGGATCCATTGTCGATGATGATTTCCTTCGGTATCCCGAACCTGCAGATGACATGTTTCCAGATAAAAGCTTTTACCTCTTGGTCTCTGACTTGTGCGAAAGCTTCAGCTTCAATCCACTTAGTGAAGTAATCTGACACAGCCAACAGGAAAACTTGTTGCCTGGGTGCGGTTGGTAGCTTTCCTACTATATCTATTCCCCACTTCATGAAGGGCCAAAGGGTGAGGATGAAGTGGAGTCGCTCGGGTGGGAGGTGGGAGACATGAGTGAACCTTTGACAACTGTTTTATTTCTTAACATAAGCAGCCGAATCAGTGCGTATGGTTGGCCAATAGTATCCAGCGGTGATCACCTAGTGTGCAAGGCTGCGTCCCCTAGCATGGTTTCCACATTCGCCTTCATGGAGTTCGTTGAGAACACGTTTGGCCTCTTCTGGGCTTGTGCACTTGAGGTAGGGACCGGAGAATGATTTCCTAAAGAGTTGGCCCTTATATATGGTGAACCTAGTGGCTCTTGCTCTCAGGCGACGAGCTTCGTTTTTGTCAGTTGGGAGCTCATTGTGTTCCAGGTACTTCACTATCGGGGTCATCCAGCAGTCGACCAACTCGATGTCCATTGCTTCTTCGTGCGACTTGTTTGCTGGTTGTTCATTCCAGTTGGCTGGCCATTGTAGAAATAACAGAGGGATGGATGATTGGGAAGAACATTGAAGGGCTGAGCCGAGGTTAGCAAAGGCGTCAGCATAAGAGTTCTCCGCTCTTAGGACTTGGGCAATAGAGAATTCTTCGAATTGGGCTTGCATTTCTTTGACTAGGTTCAAGTAGGCAGTCATCTTCAAGTCGTGTGCCTAGTAAGTACCTTGCAGTTGGTCCATGAGAGTGATCGGACTTCACCTCCGTCCCCACCCCACTCCAGATTTCTTTGGCACGAGAGAGTCCAAAGCCCCTGATGAGGGCCTCATATTTGGCGTTGTTTGTGCACTTGAACCCGCGTCGTATTGCCCGGTTGGATGCAGCGTCTCCACCTGTTGACCATGGTAGGAGTGGGACCTCCGTCCCCTTGCTCCGATTTCTTTGGCGGAGAGTCCAGCGATGAGGCCTCATATTTAACCGTTGTTTGTGCATAGAACCCACGTCGTATTGCCCATGGATAGCGTCTCCCTACGGTGTAGTTAGTACGAGCCCGAGCCCGAGCGCGCTGCCATTCACGTTGCTTGAGCCATCCATGGAGAGAGTTCACTTGAAAGTTGACCCATTGTTCATGCATAATAACTCTCTTTCTGCTTGGACGGTGGTGCACGGGGTGAAATCCACGATAAAGTCTGTCAATGGTTCGGACTTGACGGCAGTACGAGGTCGGTATGATATGTCAAACTCACTAAGCTCTACTATCTATTGCGAGAGTCAGCCTGATAGCTTTAGTTTGTGCAGTATCTTCTTGAGTAGGAAGGAGGTGAGTACGACTATGGAGTGGCACTGAAAGTATGGTCTGAGCTTCCTGGATGCATAGATGAGTGTGAGGGCTAGTTTCTCTAACTGATTGTACCATGTTTCTATGTCGAGGAGCGACTTGCTCACATAGTAGATCGGTGGCTACTTCGCTTCCTCTTCCCAAACTAACACTGCTGAGATAGCCGTCTCTAAGACCGCCAAATAGGTGTAAAGCTTTTCCCCATCCATAGGCTTGGAAAGGAGCAGAGGGGAGGTCAGGTACCTTTTCAATTGTTACAAGGCTTCCTCGCAAGAGGGGGTCCACTCGAACATGTTAGACTTCTTGAGCGCATGGAAGAAAAGGTGGCACTTGTCGACGGATCTAGAGATGAAATGGCTCAAGGCGGCTACTCGTCCTGCAAGGCGCTAGACGTCTTTAATGCAAGCTAGGGATGGTATACTTAGGATCACTCTGATCTGGTTGGGGTTGGCTTCTATCCCTCGTTGAGTTACCATGTAACCCAAGAATTTACCTGACGAGACGCCGAATGAGCGTTTGGCTGGATTCAACTTCATGTTATACTTCCTTAGGATGGCGAACGCCTGGTTGAGGTGGTCAAGGTGCTGTTCGGCTATCAGGGACTTGACGAGCATGTCGTCAATGTAAACCTCCATAGTGTCCCCGAGGTGTTCGACAAACATCTTGTTAACTAGTCACTGATAGGTAGCCCTAGCGTTCTTCAGACAGAATGGCATTACCTTATAGCAATAGGTTCCCCTCTCCGTGATGAAGGTTGTCTTCTCTTGGTCGTCCGGGTGCATCAAGATTTGGTTGTACCCTGAGAAAGCCTCCATGAAACTAAAGAGCTTGTGGCCTACGGTCGCATCAACCATCATGTCGATATGGGGGAGCGGGAAGGAATCCTTAGGGCACACTTTATTTAAATCTGTGAAGTCGATGCAGACTCTCAACTTTACGTTCTTTTTCTTTACAACCACGACGTTTGCCAGCCATTCGGGGTAGTGGACCTCTCTGATCATACCGTTGCTTAGTAGCTTTTCAACCTCTTCATTGACTATCCGGTTGTGCTCTAGTGCGAATTTCCTTCTCCCCTGCTTCACTGGTTGGTGATCTGGATCTACATTGAGATGGTGGACCATTGCCTCTAGACTGATCCCTGTCATGTCGGTGTGGGACCAAGCAAAATAGTCTTGGTTCTGTCTGAGGAATTCTATCAACTTCTCTCTTGTCTCGGGCTTGAGGCAGGAACCTATGTGTGTCTTTCTCTCAGGGTCGTCCGGATGTATCTGTACTTCATCCAAATCTTCTATAGATGGTTGATCCAGCTCGGTCGGAGAGGTTGGATGGGACTATAATTGCTATGAAGTGTTACCCTTGCCCTTGAAGGCGTTCATGTAACAATCTCTGGAAGCTTTTAGGTCGCCCTTAATTTCTCGTACTCCCTATTTGGTAGAAAACCTGATCGTTTGGTGGAAAATGGATGGGACTGCTCGCATGTCGTGGATCCATGGTCGACTCAAGATAACATTATATGGTAAAGGACAGTAGATCACTAGAAAGAGGGTCTGTTTGTTTACTCCGCTAGCGTAGATAGGAAGGACGATCTCCCCGATGGTATACTTCTGCTCCGAGCTGAACCCAACTAGTAAGTCGGCCTTCTATTGATGTTTGCTTCTTCCAGACCCATAGTCTTCACTGCTTCAAGGAATAGAATGTTTATTGATGATCCCCCATCTATGAATACCCTCTTGACCAGAATGTTGGCGATCTGGAAGGAGATGACTAAAGCATCGTGGTGAGCGGCTGCCAGGGTGACCAGCTCGTTGTCTTCGAACTGAATTACTTGGTGGGAATGTGATCGAGAGGACGGGTGGATAGATTGTATTTCATGGTGGCTATTGGCTCTGGCGTAGCGTTTGGCTAAAGAGTAACTTATCCCACTGATCTCTGACCCTCTTAAGATGATATTGTAGAATCCCTTTGGCATGGGTTCCCGTAGAGGTGGAGATTTTTCTTTTGTGCTTTTCTAGCTGATGGTACTCTTCCCTTTATCTGTCAACAGATCTCGGAGATGTCCTCTCCTTAATAGTGCGGTGACCTCCAACCGCAGGGCAATGCAGTCCGGGGTGTTATGTCTATAGTCGCTGTGGAACTCACACCACTTGGTCGTGTCTCTCCTTGCTTCGTCATTTAGCTTGCCTGGCCACTTAACACTAGATCTCATTCCTTTCATGATCGCCACCACCTGGGCTGGTTCGACATTGAGGTTGTACTCTGGGATTTTGTATCAGGTCGATCCAGTTGATCTATTATCAGTTCTAAATGGTTGGCGGTCATATGGTTTTCTTACTCTGTTCTGGTGACGAGGAGAGGGCTGGTGACGGGGTTCAATCGATCTAAATTTTGGCCTTCTATCATTCTGCCTTGGGTCATACCTGGCGTGTACTGCCTGGTTCATCTCATCTTCTTCCTACCTTATTTAAATCACTGCTCTGGCCATGGCGTCCTCCATCGTGGTACAGCTAAGCTTCGTTAGCTCTTTGTATAACTCTCCATCCAGGAGGAGACCTTTCCTGAAGGCATCTACGGCTGTCTCAAGGTTACAAGAAGGGATGAAAATTTTCTCTTTGTTGAATCTGCTGACATACTCTCTCAATGGCTCCCCCCTTCTCTAGTATACTATGTATAGGTTAGTCGATCGTTTCTCGAGTTTTTTGCTGCTGGCGAACTACTCCACGAAGGTGTCGGTGAGCTGTGTGAATAAGTCAATGGAACCGTTCGGGAGATTGGTGTACCACTGAAATGCTAGACCAGATAAGCTTGAACCAAAACTCTTACACATGCAAGCTTCCCTCAGGGCTTGGGGTATTGAAACAGTGAACATTCGCTGCTTGTACGAGGCTATGTGATCATCTAGGTCGGTTGTGCCGTCATAGGGCTTCATGCCAGGGATAGTAAATTTGTGGGGCATGTTGGCTAGGGCGATCACATCTACAAAAGGCGAATCGGCGTAGTAGTGGGGCCTGCTCTTCGTGGGAATCGGCATTCCTGGTATACGCCTCATCACTGCCTCTACATCAGCCAGTCTCTTGGCCAAAATCTGTTCCATGGGAGAGGGTGATATCACTAGGTCATCCCATTTGACTTGGTTAGCCATTGCATTCGGCAAATTTTGTTGGGTCATTCCGCGTGGTGTAGCCTGGTGGGTCATTCCGCGTGGTGTAGCCTGGTGGATCATTCCTTCATGTATCGCCTGGTAGCTTGGATCACCGTTCACTCCCTCCGGTTGGATGACTCCCATTGTAACTGATCGAGTGTTTCGCCTTACATGAATAGTCAAAGGGGTTGTTTGGTACTCGCTCGGTCCGTCGGGATGGATGGACTCGAGCAGGATGGTTTGATTTGGGTGGTCGTTCGACCCACAAGGGTGAGCCAAGCTGAATGGGTTTTGTGCAGGGATGGTTGAGTGGAGGTGAGGTGGGATGGCTAGGATGGGTGGTTCTTGTTGGAGTGGGCTTTCTGTCACTTGGACGCCTTGATCTTGTGATTGAGGGGTGGTTCGACCGAGCGGGGTTCCGTTGGTAGATCTTTTTCTCCATGGGTTAGGACTGAATCGTCGACCAGCGACGAACATAGTTGATGCGACCTTTTATCTGAGGCCACAGGTCTGGGCTTTGGGGTTTGGAGAGGTTGCATAGATGAAACCGAGGCGCAAAATCGATTGGGTGGTAGCTGAGAAGACAGAAGCTCAAGGTCATAAAACTGACTTACCTTCTCTTTTAAAGACTGGTTTTCGACCCTGATGGAGGCATTTTCTGTCCGGTAGTGTTCTCAGCTTCCAGTGCAACCACCTTATCTGAGTTTCTGCATGAGGGCAGTCAAAGCTTCTAGTTTGGCCTCGAGGCCAGGGTTAGCGTTATCAGAATTGTCAGCCATGGAAAGTTCCTTTACTTAGTAGGGTTTGTTGAACCGAATGATTGCTAGAGGCCCCACGGTGGGTGCCCAACTGTAGACGTAAAAATCTACCTATACGGAAAGAGGGTCTGTTCCCGTGAGGTTGAGGCCACTAGCGATCTGCTGTACCTACACACGTAGAGAAACAAACGTGGAGCAATGGAAAACACCGAGGTGGTGTTTGCCATAAGCACTCCGACGCTCAAGTCAACAAGGCTGAAAAAGGCTAATTTAGTGAGGGCTAGGAAGTAGAGAGGTTACCAGAAGTCTAGTCGGGGACTGTGACTACGGGCATGTCGAAGTTCTCAGCGGGAACCTCCGAGGTCGAAGGTGTAGTGTAATCTACCTTGTGAGAGGGCTGGCCTCTGTTTAAATAGTGATTGTCTGGTCTCCCAATCTTGGTGGGATTGGAAGTCCTCTTAGCAATCTATTTCCTCCAGGGATATATCCTTTGATCCCCTTATCCTGGCGTGGAAGGGAGTCCAAGTATGGCTCTGACACGGACCTTGGAGGAGTTAGGGTGATAGTGGACTACTTTGTCAGTGTTCGAATAGGAATGTGATCCGTAGGTTGCCGTGGACTCTGAATTCGTTCACAGATCTAAGAAGTGAACTGGGATTAGGAGGCTTGTGTCCGGATGGTTTGGACCGACTGTATCTTGTATCAAATGGGCCTAATCCGGTGAGTTTCGGATTGGGCCACATCAGGATTGGGCCTGGTCTTTTCCTCATTGTCAGACCCGTTTTCCCATTTGGGCCGAGGACGATTTTTGGCCCTAACAGTTACAAAATGTCGTGTTTCAAAAATATAACACAAAACAATTTGATCAATTAAAACATTCGTTATTTTTTTCCTAGCTTTTAATATCCATTATCTAATCTACCGTTATATTACTTTCAATCAAGAAATGACGCCCTTACATCAATTCCACCATCTTACAACCCCCTGTACACAACAACCATAAAAAAATATCAACAAACTTAAATTACCACAAAACAATATAACAGTTTGCTAAATTACCCTTAGCATATGCATTCTATAGTATATTGATATTGTGCATCTGTATACCCAATGTAATAATAACATTTATTGATTTCATTCTACTAAGGTATGTAAACTCATTTACCATTTGTATCCTTTTACATACTTTGTTATTTTCAATCCCATTCATCTGATTCAGATAACAAATCGGCATTCGAATCATATACGGTGTCAGATTCTAACTCTATCTCAGATTCTCCACCACTTTCTCGACTTTCTTCCTATTTGTCGTTAATGGATTCTTCGTTGCCATGTCGATCTCCATGTGGAGTATCCTCCATATCATGTCTTCCATATCTACTCCATGTAATAGTGTATCATCGATGTCGTCTATCACGTTCAGCGTTTCCCCGTCAATATCTTCCAACTGATATTTTGTTTCATTGTCTTCATTCTCACTATCTATGTCGATGGTGGTTTCCTGGGTATCCCATACTCCTCTTCTAGGTACATTATCTATAACCACCCATCCATCGCCAAGTGATGGGTCCTCCAAGTACATAACTTGTTTTGCCGGGGTAGCAAATATATATGGGTCATCATTATACCAAGTGTTATTTATATTAATTGATACAATGTTCACGTCGCGTCGTAACTTGTTCTTCCTTGAGTCTATGTCAACCACTCACATTTGAACATTATTACGCTTTTATTTCTCATATACTAGATCTCTAATACATCACAAAGTTGTTAGAAAACCATTCAACCAATAATAAAACAACCTTATGAATGAAATCAATCTTTATGATTGATATGCCAAAATCTTAACTCATAAATTATAGAATACTAAATTAATTATTAAGAATCTAAGACAAACCTGATTAGATTATTGTTTCTGAATCTTGAGAGGCGGCGATTTTTCTTTTCCTTGTTACAAAGAGCGTAGGTATTCATTTCCAATAACGTAAGCTTTATCACGACTAACAAATGGGTTAAGTTGTGTCAATTACGTTTGGAAAGAAGACCTAACCAATTTATATTAGTCTATTGGGCCCGCCCATTGAAGGCTTAATAAACCCTGAAACTCATTACAGCTAGCCCCAAGCCCAAACTAATAATTAAACCTAGATTATTGATAATGGAAGTGTTATGGGCAAATTCTGGAATGATCACATAAGCCCATTAGGTTATCTCATTGAACTATATATTTGCCCGGTTTTTATTAAATCAAAATATAATTCATGTTAGCTCATAATTAGGAAATTTTCCAACATCCTCCCACTTGGGCAACATGAATTATTTTTAGTTTGTTTGTAATAAAAGAAAATGATTTTTGACTCCCGGGCAAACAAACATTTTAATTTTAAAGAGGCCACTATTTTAAGAAAACAAATAGTGAAGATATAACACTTCAATCATGTCAATATGATTATCAATAATGAACCAAGGCAACCTTTATATCTTACATCGACATATGATAAATCTATGACTACAATTACTAATAAGAAAATCATATGGATTAGTAATCTGGGAGTGTGGCAGGGATAGCACTCAACAAGTGATCAAAACAAAACATGCGCTATTCCCTCGTCAGTCCTCTTTATGATCTCTCTACAATCTTTATGCTTCTAAGAAAAGCTAGAGAAATCCACAGCTTCCAACGAAGCCACACATAGCTTACAATGAAGCTACTCAACTTCCAATGAAGTTACATAGCTTCCAATGAAGCTAGTATGTTTCAATCTATTATCTCAAGATACAAATATGAAACATATACAACTGTCATTCTCAAGAGAAACCTTATTCTTGAGACACATGTTGTATTATGTTGTCCACCATACCATATGCACATATGTATATATACAAACAAGTATACTAAACACAATGATCATGATCATAATATGTTAACTTAATTGAAAATAAATGTCGTTTAGTTAACTACTTTACAACAAACTCCCACTAACCTAGCACATAAAAATACCCTATAATGACCATGTTCAATACATGATGTTTAAAAGAAAAATAGGTCTTAATCCTCTAGTTAAGGGGCCAGTCAACATTAGTCCAGTACTAATGTACTCTACAACAATCCTCAAATGTTAATAATAAACCGTCACAGTCACTTATCATGAAAACAAAACCATATGCATTCAAAGTGACAACAAAACACTTCCTTACAGGAAAACAAGCTAACAACTCATATAAACAATGCCAGCTCACCATTTCTAATTACTTCTCAAGAGATTATAAATATAACATCTGAGCATAAAACAAATAGTCTTTAATAATAAAACTCGTAAGTTTCTTTAATACCACTCAATTAACTATATCTAGATTAAAGCAAATCTATCCAATATAGTCAAACAAAAGAAATTAAAAAAAAAAATTCCTCCCACTGACCTTAAAATACATGAGAGCATAATATATGAGAGGACAAACATTTTTATGAAAAATATACTCCTTATGTGAAGCTCATAGCTAGTAATCTAGCCACAAAACAATATAATATGCCCTTCAATCACTTTTAGCTAAAGCACTCATCTAGAATCAATGAGTATAACTTTAATAAGAGAAAACACAAGCTATCATGAACAATTACAATTCATAGAATACAAATCAACAATATTTCATCATATTAATAGTGCAACTATGACTTTCAGCCATCCCATTCTGTTTAGGTGTACAAGGTAACAAAACCTTTTGTAACCAACTATATAAAAAATAGTTTCATGTACGTCACAATACTTGTTACCACAAAATTTCTTTATAGATTTTAAAAACTTCAATTAAGGCCTTAATCAAATCCTTTGAAACTTTTCAAGACTCGCATATGAACATGCTATAAAGAAAAACCAATACAGCAAATACTTTCCCCTTAAATGAGATAAAAAAAAAAAAAAATTGTCAAGAATGATTTAAAGTTTTTGGGAAAAAAAAAAAAAAAAAAAACTTTTATATGTGGAAAATTTTTAATCTTGACAATTTTTAACTCCATTAAAAACATGGTTTCAAAATTACTAAAACAAACATGAAGAAAATCTTCATCTTTTAATGACCAAGATAAACAAAAGGAGAAAAATTCATATTTCCCTGAACAAATGCAGAGGTAGTCAAGGAAGAGATATTCAACTATATGTAGTGCATCAAAGAAGGAGATAAATAAATTAGGCAATACAATAACCTTCCTTCAAACCAAATAAAAATACACCATTTTATTCAAGGATTTCAATTTCAACAAATTGAAATTATTCACATTACAAGCATATTTATTCTTTATAAAACTAAAAAAGGACAAGACTAATAAATAAAAAATTCACAGTTTTATAACTCTGTCCAAAAATTCTAATATCCAACTATCATTGATATCATCAATTGAAATACCACTTCCCATGAATTGGGAAGGATCTAATAAGCCTTGCTCTAAGGTCATTATCTAATTTGTAATCTATCCTAGGCAAGGGAACACCAAAACTCTTGTGATGACCTTTACGAGTTGAGACTCCAATAAATGCACTGGCTGACAAGCTATTCACAAGTGTACGAAATTTTTCAAGTAGTAAAGCTCGAGTAAATGAGTGTCGAATCCCAAGAGAACTACTTACCAAGTACCAAACTAATCTATCTTATTACTATTTGATAAAATATAATTTTAAGAATGATTTAATGAAAAATTAAACAAACTAAAAATTAAACAAAACAGATTTTTTATTAATACTTTAGTAAAAAGATCAATATGACTAAACCTATGGCACATATTTCACACCAATTTAATCCTATGCATTGAAAATTATTGCTAACCTAATTAAGTTTATTCTAAAGGCCAAACTCCCTAATATTTCACTTTCTCTCAAACAATTAGCGAATTAAAACTTAAGCAACAACCCAAAATATCTCTATTTAGAAGCTAAGAGATCAATAAGTTCTATGGAATTTACCAAAGTCTCACAAATCGTGATAACCTATCTCTAACGATCTCTCAATCTATGGTTTTATTACCTTAGACTAATCAGGTTTCGTCTCTCAATCTCAACCTGGCCCATAAAATCATTCAACCCTCAGGTCCTTAAAAATTGAAAGCATTACATAAAATAATAAAACTTAGAATTAATGCTCAATTAAAATTAACAATAATAAAGTCAACACATATTCATAAATTGGGCACATCTTTAGCCCTAGAAAAGAAATTTAGTTCATAATTGCAGTAATAAAAACAATCATTGTTTTCATAATTGTAGTAATAAAAACAATCATTGTTCTAACAAACATGAGTTCAAGAAAGAAAAATAGAAAAACTTCTCTAATTAGTGAACGAGAACTACAAGAATTCCGATCTCCAAAATAGTAGCCGCTCTTTCTCCTTCTCTAATCTCCCTAAAAACTAATTAAAGACCCTTATTTATAGTACTAGGGTTTGGAGGTTAATTAGGAAAGAATTAAATGCCTTAAACCATTCAGATTCGGACTAGGAAAATAAAATACCAACAGGCCTGTAATCCATCTCCGTAGCGACAGAAATGGTCGTTGAGGCGATTGTTCTTTCTGTCCCACAATTTGGAATCTTCAGAATTTGGCAAAGTCATCAATACAAACTTTATAGCTCTCTAAATAAGCTTTCCAACACCACAAGAATCATCGAATTCCAATTTCTACAGCTCAAGTTATGATCAAAACATCGAAGCATGCTCATCTTGAAGAATTTATAGGTTTTAAGTGTTGTCTTCAATGCATCATAACTTCCTCATTTCAATTTCGATTCTTGCACTATTTGTTCCTACTCGTCACAAATTCCATCAACATCATTCTTCTTCATTCAAATACTATTTATAACTTGAAAATACTCAAAATACACCTGTGATCCCTATTGAATTTTAATACAAATTAACAGCAAAACAGTGGAAGAATAGCAACAAAATAGCAGAAGAACAACAGTAAAACAACAAGAATACAGTAGAAAAATAGCAAAAAATAGCAGAGAGACAGCAGCAAAATAGCAATGATACAACAGTGAAACAACAACGAACACAGTAGTGAAACAGAGCAAAACATCAACGATACAGCAGCATCAAGGCATGCAAAAGCATTGTCCTTAAGATCATAATTCCACTCCTACTGGAAGAATCTTCATGGTGCAAAAAGGCTCAACAGCGGACTGACCTCCAAGATACAATGACGAACTTCTAGTTGAAGTGCACTCTTTAACAGAAGTTTAGAATAGTATGAGGCAACATAGAAGTGGTGAAGGAAATCTGATAGAATAAAGATGCAAAAGCAAAAGTGGATTCTATTGAGTGGAAAGATTGTACCTCAAAAGACAATAAACACCTTTTTTTTATACTTGACGATCCCTTCATAACAACCCAACATTTAATTATGTAACAGCCCTTATAATTGCGACCATTAAACTCCAAATTAATACAACAAACTGCCATGCTTTGAATTGCAGTAACCAAAGCAATTTGCTTTCAAATAAAACAAAAAAACTGCAATTACTTTTAATTGCATAATAGTCCAAATAATTGGTATTTTGAAATACCAATAATGGCCCAGCTTTTATAACAATCTCATAAAAGGTATTTATGAAGTAATTAACTCAAATTTCACAAATTAAACACATTTTTCCACAAATAATCCAATTGAATCACTAACAAAATATGTATTTTCAAGCTCTTATCACTGGCCGTCTTCCTAGCACCCCAATTTATGTAGTTCTTGATGAATTGAATAACTAAACATTATAAATGACTTTAGCGCTTTGATCTTTTAGCTTTTTCCAAAACAAATCAAACAAACCAACAAGACGGGGGCAATTGAGAGTCTCCTTAAGAACATTGATCTTTAACTCATTTTTAATTAACCCTCCTTCCCAGACAATATGTTGTATCTTTTCATTCACATGAATAAAATGATACACCAATTGGACTAACTCAGGTTCAAACTTATAACCACAAAGAGTCCTAATCATTCAATTCACCTTTTCTCTTTGATGGGTTGTTCTAGCAGCCTTAGGAGTTCTTCTCATTAATGCCATGACTTCAATGCCAATCACAACTGATTAATAGTGAAAAAGATAACTCATAAGAAATATCAAATATATATTACCAACTTAAACCAGCAAGCATAGTCAAAGAATCATTTTTAACAATTAACAATATATAGTGAAATATATACAAAACCACATATGAAAAACAACATCACAATATATGAAACTTTATTTAATAAATATGCACCGATAGGCATAAATAAAACAAGAATAAGTCATAAATATCACCATCACATGATTCTCTCATGAGATCTCAAGTTTTAATATTGCAAACTTACCTTCAGGTGGGAAAATGCAACAAACAATTAAACCTCTAAATAAAACAATCAACAATAATGCCCAACTTTCGGATAATTTAACTCCTTTAGGATGAATTAATTACCTTGGCAGTATGCTACTATTGACTTATCCAAGGTTCCACTATATAAAGTACATGAGAACCCCTTTTTTTTTTTTGGTAGAATACAGATAAGAAATAAATTTCTCAAATAGATGACAAAGAAATTTATGAGTATCAATAAGTAAACTGTTTTGGCAATTACCACTTATCTCACTCATAAATCCTCCAAAAGGTAAATTCAGTATTTAACAACTTGCTCATAAACTCACTTTATTCATATTCCTACACAAATATATAACTTTCAAGTATATATATATATATATATATATATATATATATATATATATATATATATATATATATATATATATATATGACAAGGGGTGTTTATGAGCCGAGCCAAGCCGAGTACCTTGTGGCTCGAGATCAACTCGTGATGAACAGCAACGAGCTCGAGTTCGAGCCACACTCGTTCGAACTTGGATACTCGTACTCGAACTCATGAACTGCTTGTGTATTTGATGAAAATTACAATTCCAGAGCTCCAACTGACTTCTTATTGCAATCTTGCAAGACATAGCCAACAATTCACTCAAAACATAGCCAAGAATCTCTCCAAAACAACAATGAACATAATATAAAACAATAACAACACAACAACAAAAGCCAACCATCTCCCAACCACCATCAAACATCTCCCACCACCTTAAAATCTAGCATAACTCACAACAAAAGCCACCATAAAACCCATTCTAAAATCCACTCAAAACTCACCCAGATCTGGCCGCTGGCATGGCCTATGTGGGCAGCCAGATCTAGCCAACCACATGGGCTACACAGTCGACCAGTTCTGGCCGGCATCGTACCCACATGGCCATCCATATTTGATTGTCTTTATGGCCTCAGCCAACCATGGCAGCCATGGTAAAAAGAAAAAAAAATGAAAGAGAGAAAAATGAGAGAAGAAAGAATGAGGGGAGAGCAAATAGAAAAGAAAGTAAAGAAGAGAAGAAAAAGAAAAACAATGAAAAAAAGGAAAAAGTAAAAAGAGGAAGAAGAAGATGAGGAGACAGGATGAAGAAGAGAAGGGAAAAGAGAGAGAAGAGATAAAGGGAGATATTATATAATACTATATATATTTATTATCATATGTATTTATGTATTATATAATATTATATATATTATAATATGTCAAGCTTGGTGAGCCAAGTATTCAAGTGTTCAAACTCGGCTTGTCGGCTGAGTCAAGCTGCTCGAGCTCGAGTTCGGCTCGACAAATGTCGAGTATATAACATAATAATAATAACAATATATTATAAACCATGGGAATTTTTGAAAACACAAAATGTTCTAATCAATAACATGATGTATGGTACATTCCCAAGACAAACACAATATCATGTTTCCATCTCTTAAAAATTACTGATAGCCAAAACCACTATGGTGGCATTATTACTGTCCACTATAATGAATATATATATATATATATATAACAAAACAATGCAACTGATTAGTAACATAGGCAATAAATGATTAAAAGGCTTTAAACTTCATAAGCTATTTCACATAGGGACACTAGGTGCATCACCATTATCCCTTTTGCGCAGAGAAAATGACATGCTATTAAAATCCCAACTAAAAGATTAAAGACAATAAATAATCAAAATAGCTTTAATAACTTGATAAGCTACTTCTTATAGGGATTCCTAGTGCATCATTTTTAACTCCACTTTGGCAGAGAAAATGACATGCTATTAGGACCCTATGCATAAGGTTATGAAAATAACTAATGATAACCTATGACATTCAAAAGACTATCGCCCTTTTTGGGGAGATAAAACTTTCTAGGTTATAGTTCATCCTCCACTTAAGAGGAAAATGCATGTCAATTGAAAAATCATCCACTTATATGTTTATTGAATTTTTCAGGACCAGTGCATTTCCCAAAATTCAACCTTATGCAACCTTCAATTTCAATACAAATAATAGCCTACTTTGGCAGGAAATTATGTGCATTAAAATTGAAGATTGTATCATTTTCCAAATGAATAATTTTACAAGTTTCAATGAATGCTCCGCTTTGGCGAATAAATATTTTGACAACTCAAAAATTATTCTCATGATACTGAGTAATATTGCCATAATCTAAAATAATGTATCATTTATCTAATGAAAAACTTCGCAAGCTTCAATGAATGCATCGCTTTGGCGATTAAGCATTCTGACAACTCACAAATTGTTCTAATGATAGAAAATAACACTAGCATGGGGAAGAGTTCAAAGAAAACAGTGTTTTACCATCCTATACGCATCATCATGCGCAGGAAAACACTCCCACATGCCTGAAAACACAAGCACCGGAAAAACACTACCACGCGTTGGAAAACCATATCCATGTGCTTTTATGCTTCGGAAACTCTGTCCACTTGCTCTCACACACCAGCACACAACTCACACACCTACACGCGCTTCCACGTGCGAAGTCAATAATCTGGTTTGATCGAGTCGGGTTGACTTGGTTTGGTAGGTTCGGGTGACCCAAACTGACTAGATAGGTTAACCTAGTTTGACTGAATCAAGTTGACTCACGTGAACCAAGTCGAGTTAAACCGTGTTGGCTGGATCGGGTTGAACAACCCACTTTGACTTTTATGGGTTGAGTTTGACCCGATTGACCAGGTCTATTGACCTAGTTTGACTTATTAGGTCGGTTTGACCCTAATTGACTGGTAATTTCAATTTTCCCCTGAAGGTTTGTAAAATTGTAGTTGAGCACCTATTGCTTAATAAACAACACCTAAGGTTTAAAAACTAACATTTACACCCCTACGATATGGAATTTCTAGATTGCGATTTTGTAGCCAAAATACACCCTTTTCAATCCTCCAATGGTCGGAAAAAATTAATCTAGTGGCCAGAAACAACAAATTAACCTCTTTGGGGTTTTCAATTAGCCAGTAAGGGGTTTTAATTTTAAAAACCCCAAATTGCAATTATTGACATTGGAAACAAATATAAACACTAATTGCAACAATTCAATAATAGAAGTTTCAATTTAACAACAATTCAATCATAGGAAACACTTCAATTGAAAAATATTGACTTTAATAAAAAAAACCCAAATTGTGCAAGAACCCTAATTTCTCAATTTTTAAACCCAATTTCATAACTAAGCCAAATCTGATTTCAATCCCACAAATCCAGATCCTATAACCTAATATGCACTGCTCTTATGCCACATGTTAGAAAATCATTCAATCAATAATAAAACAACCTTATGAATGAAATCAATCTTTATGATTGATATCCCAAAATCTTAACACATAAATTATAAAACACTGAATTAATCATTAAAAATCTAAGACAAACCTAATTAGATTATTGTTTCTGAATCTTGAGAGACGACGGTTTTTCCTTTCCCCATTACGGAGAGTGTAGGTCTTCCTTCCCAATAACGTACGTTTTATCACAACTAACAAATGGGTTAAGTTGTGTCAATTATGTTTGAAAAGGGGACCTAGCCAATTTATATTAGTCTATTGGACCCGCCCATTAAAAGCCTAATAAACCCTGAAGCTCATTATAGCTAGCCCCAAGTCCACACTAGTAATAAAACCCAGATTATTGATAATGGAAGTGTTATGGACAAACTCTAGAATGATCACATAAGCCCATTAGGTTGTCTCATTGAATTATATATTTGCTCGGTTTTGATTAAATCAAAATATAACTTATGTTAGCCCATAATTAGGAAAATTTCTAGCAAAAGTGTCCCATAAAATTGCAAGTCATTGTCGCTGTGTGACCCTCTAGAACACTAATGACAGTGTTATGTGTTCTTCTCAACTACTATCAAGAAATCTAACCTCATTGACATCACATCCCAAGTAACTCTTCACCAATAAGTACGAACCACATGCTAATTCATACAATGAATCCTTGTTCCCCACGTCACCACTTTCTGACAATACATAATCTAACAATCCACAGTGTTTAAGTTGTATATCCCGCCTCTGAACCATAATAGAAATGTTTTAAATTGCATTATACCTCCGTATTGCCGCTATCTTCCATCTCTACAATTTCAGCGTGCTCTTTACATTAGGAAAAATGATTATGCATTTTTTTTAAAATTAATCCAAAAATAGAAGTCAATTTTGACTTACATACCGTTTTTTGAACCTCTTCACAGTTGTTACGATTATACTAATGTATCTTGTCAGGATCCTTTCTATCCATGCATGTCTTCTAGACATCCTACCAAATGGCCAGACCAATTGCGACAAAACTGAAAGCCCATTATCTCGTCTACCACCATTTTCAACACAATCATGCCGATTAAATTTTTGTTTCTATTTGACAAATATACATTGAGCATAATATCATTGCCTCCTTCAATACAATATATGTTTTTACAATTGACCATTCTAGAAATGCTTTATTCTTGACATAGCTTTTGTATCTTCCTAGCACCCTAACGCAAAAGCTCAACACATTAAACTTAGTACTCAATGCAATTTACATATAATGAAAATTAAATATGCATATACCGATGGATGAATTAATTGGCAATAAATATTATATTATATGAACCCTAATACTATTTAAGTAATAATAAAATATCTTTGTTAGGAAAGAAAATTATTTGCCCTCCCATAGATTGGAAAAGTCTCATTTTGCAGGGAATTATGTAGATTTTCATCAAAATGCTTCCCATAGTTTCATAAAGTCGTCAACTGAGGACAAAAACTGTGACACATAAGATTCTATTAACTATGCAAACTAAATGAAGCAGAAGACCATTTTAACCTTTGGTATAAAAATTAATCAAAGAATTTGTTCTTAGCCCTAAAAAACATTGTAAAAAGTCTAAAATGCCCAATATTTTTTTATATGAATCATGTAAAAAAAATGAAATTGTAAATAAAAAAGAACAAGAAAAGACATTAATTAAAACCCAATCATTTCCCCATCTTTTGGCCACTTCATCTCATCTAGACCTGGCAAAAAGGTACCCGTACCCACGAGTTAACGGGTACCCGCATCAAACAGGCAGGTACAGTACTTCTAAAAATTACCCATATAAAAATTACCCGTACTTGGCCGCCCGTGGAAAAAACAGGTGGGCCGAGTAATGCCTGTGGGTGCCCGTATTTAAATCAATTAAAAAAAACTTAATCTGAAATTTGCAAAAACAAAACAAAACCCTAAGCCTAAAGTGAAAAAAACTCGACTGAAACTCTCTCAAACTCATGTCAACGATGCAGCACAGCAGCTCTCAAACTCACACCAACGAACAGCAGCTCTCAATCTCTCTCACTCTGACAGACAACGTCTCACGTGTCTCACACAGTCACTCTCACGATCACGCCATCTCATGCAAAGCACGGCAGTAGCTCTGAATCTGACAATCTCTCTCACTCTCATCGTCTCATGTCGTCGCCACGGGGGCTTAGCTCAATCTTTGTTGTTGGGTGTTGGGTTTGGCAGAGTAAAGGAGAGAGCCATCAACGAAATTTCTTTATTAAATTTCGTTGATGAAATATATTTTTTTCTATAAATCGTATGCACATCTTGTGTATGTACAGGAAGAAAATGGAAAATGGAAAACACAAACGAAAAGAAAGACTTAGAGATAAAACTTGCAATAAAGAAATTGAGTCTTTAGACCAGAGCGTGTCCAAGCAGACCCTTGACTCCGCCAGATCTTCATCTTCCATAGTTGCTTGTATATAGCTGTTAGTCTCCAGTTTCAATTGGTTCTAGTCAGCTAAATATGTTGAGGAGGGGAACTGATTGAGTATCGTTTCCACAGAATCAGAGTTTTGGTTTTTGAGATGAAGAAGTTAGGTCACCAGAAGAACATGAGTAGCCTTAAAAAACAAAAGCAAAGATTTAAGTTATCTGAGAGTTATTGATCGATGTGGGCCATTTATAATAAATGGGAAAAAAAAAAAAAGGGATGTCAAGCCCATTGATTATTCGTCAAGAGCCATTGGTTTTGTCTGGTAATGGTATGGTGGCGGTGCTAAACCTGGTTTTGTTTTGGTGTCCAAATTTTCTGATGTTTTAATGTCTTCCCAAAATTAATACAGTATACATTTTTTAGTTTGAAATTTGAATAACAAAAAGCAGGGAAAATAAATTGAAAAACTTCATTTTTTGCGAGTGACCCACGGGTCGACCCGTACCCGTGCGAGCGGGTACGAGTTATACATTTTCTTACCCATGAAATTTTTGTACTCGTGGACCTATACCCGCACCTACCCCACTTGTACCCGCCCGTTTGCCAGGTCTAATCCCATCTTTCCCACTTGTTGTGGCTTTACTTCTTCACCCCTTACTTTAAAATTGTCATACCCCACCTTCCCTGCAGCTCAAAAATGTAACACAAGGGCACAAAAGCCCCAAATGGAGCTAGGGCTGCAAACGAACCGAACAGTTCGCGAACGTTCGTTGTTCGTTCGATTACTGTTCGATAATGTTCGCGAACATTTGTTCGCGAACAGTTCGATAATTGTTCGATAATATGTTCATCGAGTTGAACAGGGGGTTGTTCGTTCGATTATGTTCGCGAACACTATACGTTCGACTAATTCATCCGTTCGCGAAAAATCGTTGGATTGTTGGTTCGTTTATGTTCGAAAAACATGTTATGCATTATTATAATTAAAAAAAAAAAATTTCCATTTTTATATTATGTTTGATTGAGTTTGGATGAATTTTTTTTTAATAGTAATCAATAATAAAATATTATGATACTTTTGTTTTTTTATATATATAATATGTTTGGATTTTTTTTTTCCAAATGTCATCAATAATTAAATATATAAGTATATAGCATTTTAATTAAAAAGTAATAAATTACTATGATACATAGCATGACAAATTTAATAACATAATAAATTGTATAATCAAGTGATAAATAATATAGTAAATCCAATAACATAATAGCTTCATATTTTTCTAAATGTAATCAATAATTAAATATTATAAGATAACATTTCAATTAATAAATAATAAATATAGTATGGTAAATTGATAAACATAACATATTGTATAATCAAGTGATGTATATCATACCAAATTTAATAATATAATAGTTTAATTAAACCTAAATTAATCACACATTTGTATTGATCACATATTACAATAAACTCTCATATCACTATGAATTTATAGGTGTTGGTACAAAATAAATATGTAGACAGTAATGATAATATATATATATATAATTAATCACACATATGTATTGATCATATATTACAATAGATTTTCATTTTACTCTAAATTTATGGGTATTGATACAAAATATATATGTAAACATTTAAAATATTTATGATAATTTATGTAATGATAATAAATATATGATAACCTATAATTTTGGTAATTTCATAACATATTTAACCTATGATTAATATATGTATGATAATAATTTTGTATATACACAATTACACATTATATATAACAAATTAATCACACATATGTATTGATCATATATTATAATAGGTCATCATTTCACTATGAATTTATGGGTGTTGATATATATATGTGTGATTATATATATATATATATATATATATATATATATATATATATAATCACACGTATGTATTGATCATATATTACAATAGACTTTCATTCCACTATAACACGTATGTATTGATCATATATTACAATAGACTTTCATTCCACTATAAATTTATGGGTGTTGATACAAAATATATATGTAAACATTTAAAATATTTAGGATAATTTATGTAATGATAATAAATATATGATAACCTATAATTTTGGTAATTACATAACATATTTAACCTATGATTAATATATGTATGATAATAATTTTGTATATACACAATTACACATTATATACAACAAATTAATCACACATATGTATTGATCATATATTATAATAGGTCATCATTTCACTATAAATTTATGGGTGTTGATACAATATATATATATATATATATATATATATATAACAAATTAATCACACATATGTATTGATCATATATTACATAGACTTTCATTCCACTATAAATTTATGGGTGTTGATACAAAATATATATGTAAACATTTAAAATATTTAGGATAATTTATGTAATGATAATAAATATATGATAACCTATAATTTTGGTAATTACATAACATATTTAACCTATGATTAATATATGTATGATAATAATTTTGTATATACACAATTACACATTATATACAACAAATTAATCACACATATATATTGATCATATATTATAATAGGTCATCATTTCACTATAAATTTATGGGTGTTGATACAATATATAAATATATATATATAAATATATATATATATATATATATATATATATATATATATATATATATATATATATATATATATATATATATATATATATATACACACATATATATAGATACATATATACATAGATATATATACACTATATATATAACAAATTAATCACATAGTATTGATCATATTACATAGACTTTCATTCCACTATAAATTTATGGGTGTTGATACAAAATATATATGTAAACATTTAAAATATTTAGGTATTTACAAATTATCGAACGAGTTAGTCGAACATGTATTTACAAATTATCGAACGAATTATCGAACGAGTTAGTCGAACAAGTATTTACAAATTATCGAACGAGTTAGTCGAACGAATTTACAAATTATCGAGCAGTTAGTCGAGCGAACAGGTTAGTCGAGCGAGTTGTCGAACGAGTTAGTCGAGCGAACACGAGCGAGTTGCGAACGAACACGAGCAGCTTTTTGTTAATCAGCGAACACGAGCAGCTTTTTGTTAATCGAACGAACACGAACACACATCCTGTGTTCGTTCGAACACGAACACGAACACGAACAATCAAACATGCTTATCGAACGATTTTCGAACGGGCCCGTTCGTTCATGTTCGGTTCGATTGCAGGCCTAAATGGAGCACACAGGCTCCAAAACGAATGAGGTCAAAACAACCAAACCAATTTCAACACAAGGGCACAAAGCCCCAAATAAGCACACCATAACAAGCCAAATCATATCTATCATCTCAGTAATGGCAAACTCCAAACTATTGCTACTCGACCACAACAACAAGCCACCAACCAAAGAAGCCAACAACCAAACACAGTTGTCTTTGCCGTCGCCAACCATGCAAGGAGGGTACACAATAGAAAAAAAGGGAGTTGCAAAAACGAACGCGAGAAGGTTGGTGCGTGACAACCAACCAAGGTAGCCAACCAAAGCAATCAAACATAGGTGACAACAGCATCACTAAGAATGCGGGAGGTATGTGGTGGAAGAAAAGTGAGAGCTATGAAGATAACCCTAGAACTACAGTGAGTAGCTCGCAAGCAACCAACCACAGGCATCCAAGTCTATAGCCAAGGAAGGTGAGAGGGGGTGGTTGTTTTGGTGCAGCTATGCGTACAGCGGTGGAGGAATGGAACTGACTAAAAATCTGTGAGGCTACACAAGAGAAGCAATAGCAGAAAGGAAATGGTGGTAGGACAGGTGCACAATCAGGCACGAACAACAAGGCAAACCCACAAAGGTGCAGCAACTAAATTACTAAAAGATCTTGCAAGTTTAAAAACTTGACAAACACACACATTGGATCTCCTACAGATTTAAGAACCTGACAAACACACCCTTTAATCACGAAAAGGCAACACAATAGGCAACGTGGCAACACAACATCAAACTACAACTCAAAAATGTAACATAAAGGCACAAAAGCCCTAAAAGGAGCACGCAGGCTTCAAAATGAGTGAAGTCAAAATGACCAAAACAATTTCAACATAAAGCACAAAGTCCCAAACAAGCACATCGTAACAAGCCAAACCACATCCATCATCTTAGCAGTTGCAAACTCCAAACTACTGCTCTTTGACAAAGGCCACAAGCCACCAACCAAGGCATCAACCAAAGTAGCCAACAACCAAATACAGGCATCTTTACCTTCGCTAGCCACGTGGGAGGAATGCGGCAAAAAAAAGTGAGAGCTATAAAAACCAACCCAAGAAAATAGGTGCGCAAGCAACCAACCAAAGCAGTCAAACACAGGTGTCATCATCGTCGCCAGCCATGGAGGGGGGTATGCGGTGAAAGAAAAGTGAGAGTTGTGAAGACAACCCAAGAACTGCAGTGGGTAGCTCACAAACAACAAACCACGAGCAGTCAAACAAGGCAACCCAACACCAACCAAGTCTACATCCAAGGAAGGTAAGATTGGGTGGCTGTTGTTGTGTGGTTGTGTGTATAGCGGCAAAGGAATATGACTGAATGAAAATCAGTGTAGCTGCATGAGAGGAGCAATGGTGGAAAGGAAACGACAATAGGATAGTCACATAGGTAGCGACATGGCTACTAGGGAGGTAGCAAACTCAACAACATCGGCACCAAAAGAATAGCACACGTTGTAGGCACGAACCAAACAGTATAAGCATGATAGCACATGAGCTATTCGGTCAGAAACAAGAATTGCTCCTAACCCAATCGCACGATGAAGCGATGACTAAATTACTAAAAGGTCCCACAAGTTTGAAAACCTGACAAATACACTGCTGTAATCTCCTGTGGGTTCAAAAACCTGACAAACACACCCCTACAATCTACGTTTTGGTAATGAAACCCTAGCACCACATAAGGCCTAACAAACCATAATCAAGCTACCACAAACAACCGTAATCTGCTACAAATCAACCAGAACCCGCGATACCACAACCACAACCACAATCTGTCACAATCCATATTAAACACCACCAAATAAAGATGGCACTCAACCAAACACCACCCAACTCGACTAAGCAACAAACTGCCCAACACAAGAGGGGCAACAATCAATCAAAACACAATACAAGAACTAATATGGGCATGAGTGCGGACTGTCGCATGCAAAGCTATGGTATCGGCAGTGTTCGTGCACTAAGGGTGGACAAAATTACGCATAACATGAACCGAATATGGTAGCTAAACTGAACCAAACTGAACTTTTTGGGTACTTGAAAAACCGGGTCAAATTCAAGTAGTAGTTAATTAGGTACTCAATTTTTCAGTTCGAGTATCGGGTTATATTTAAAATGTAAACCGGGTACCCAAAACCTAGTTTAATAAAAATAAAAAAATAAAAAAAACCTAAAAAATAAAATCCCAAATCGATTTACCCTAAATCCTAATAATCCTCTTCATTTCTCCATTTATCTCAACTAATTTCTCTATTTTTCTGTTCTCTCCACTAGTCCATTGATTTCGCTCGCATCTTCTTCTTCATTTCTCCAGTTCACAAAAGGTATTTGATGAATTGTCTGTGTTGGGCTAGTTTTATTGTTAAGAATTATTTCTATATCTTTTTTGCTCAGCTGGTTCACTAACTTTTCAATGTTTTTGTTGTTTTTGATGGTTTTGGTAGAGAAATCTTAGTCCTGCTAGTGCTGGATCATTGTGATTCTTCGCTCCTATTGCTTTTATACTAGTTTAAAGTCTTTAAGCCTAAAGGTAACATGTTATAATCTTCTTCTTCATTTCTCCATTTCTCTCTACTCATTTCTCCATTTCTCTAGTTCACAAAAGGTATTTGATGAATTGTCTATGTTAGGCTCTTTTTACTGTTAAGAATTATTTCTATATCTTTTTTGCTCAGTTGGTTCACTAACTTTTCAACGTTTTTGTTGTTTTTGATGGCTTTGGCAGAGAAATCTTAGTCCTGCTAGTGTTGGATTATTTTGATTCTTCGATGTTGTTGCTTTTATACTAGTTTAACGTCTTTAAGCCTTAAGGTAATGTGTTATAATCTACTCTCTCCCTCCTAGCTCTCGATATGTGTATGTGATGTGTGTGTATGTACTCTTGAATTAATTGGCAAACATATGTGTTTAGTCAATAAGCAAATAGGAAGATGAGTTGATTCTATTGTGAAGTGTGAAGCAAATAAGTGAATAACATATGACTTGTCTGCATAATACTTTATCATGTTTTTAAATAATAATAGAAATCTAGATTAACTTGAAAATAATTTGATTATAATTATCTGTTTAGATGAGTTGAGTTTACTATGAATAGCCCATAATATGCTAGGAATTTAGAATCTATTTTTGGAACTTGGGTTGGAAGCTAGTATCATATTACTTCTATCCTATAATAGCCATGTCTTTAAATTTCAAGGAACTCATTCACATGACGTAGAGATAGAATAATGAAATCTTAATTAAATAAAGAAGAACTAATAATGCTAATCTTAACTAAACGAATAAATGAGTGTGCACATGGCTTTTCATTAGAGATTTGTTATAATAAAAAGTGAAATTTAAGAAATCTTAAATTTGTTTGCTTGTGAATTTGAAAGGGATTGAAAATTTCTATAAAATATTTAATTTAGAAGGGATAGTATGATTAAATAAATAAGAAATATTTTATTTTTATGGAAGTTTATAGTCGGATTATCAGTCTTTTTCCATGTAATATCTCTACTCTAGTGTTGCCACTATATTGTTAAGGTAAACCTTCAATATATTTGCTTATATTAACACAATCTTAATTGATGAAAGACAAATTATTTATGATGCAGTTGTATTGATATTGTAAATGTCCTCCACTGGTGACAATACTAGTACTTCTTGTCAGGTTGCTACTGGCAGTCAAACGTCGACTCTGATGATAGAATATGAGAGTCTTGCTCATGTGATTCCTCCATGACTCCACCACCACCTAGACCCCCCAAACGTGTGAGTTCTACTACTACTTAGAAGAATACTTGTTAAATGTGGGACCATTTCACTAAAAATGATTGTGAGGATAGGAATAATACAACAGCTTCTTGTAATTATTGTAGGTATGTTTTTGCTTGTCCAACTAAAAGTGGTACTACCTCCCTACGTAATCACTTAGCTAGGTGTAAAAAATACTCTTTCAATGTGGTGGACAAGAAACAAAGAACCTTAGTATTTCAATAACACTCAGGTAACCACTCAAGTGGTGTTGCAGTTACTTCCTCCTCTGCACATCCTTCACTTGTGGCTTGGAAATTTGATCAGGATAAGATAAGAGATGTTATAGCTAAAATGATCATTCTTGATTAGTTGCCCTTTAGGATTGTGGAGCATGAGGGATTCTACTACTTAATGAGTGTGGCACAACCTAGGTTTCAAGTTCCCTCTCATAGAATTGTGGCTAGAGATTGTTTGAAAATTTATATTGATGAGAGACAGAAGTTGAACAATTTGTTTAGTAAGTCGTCTAGTAGTATTTGTCTCACCACTGATACGTGGACATCTTGTTAGAACCTTAATTACATGTGTCTTGCGGCTCATTTTATTGATGATGATTGGAAAATGAACAAAATGATTTTAAACTTTTGTCAAATTACTAATCAGTTTTAGTTATTGGCAAGGCAATTGAAAGATGTTTGCTTGATTGAGGTATTTCAAAAGTGTTTACCATGACTATTGACAATGCAAGTGCTAATGATGTTGGAATACTTAATCTTAAGCATCGGTTAGAATGTTGGAATGGAAGTGTCTTAAATGGTGAATTTATTCATATGAGATGTTGTGCCCCTCTATTGATTTTAACTATGAGAGAGAGGTTAAAAGAGATGGATGACTCAGTATTTAGAATTCGTTCTGCGGTGAGGTATGTGAGGTCATCTCCAACAAGATTACAAAGGTTTAAGGAATGTGTGGTGCAAGAAAAAATTGAAAGTAAAAGTCTTCTAGTTCTTGATGTAGAAACAAGGTGGAACTCCACTTACTTGATGTTGGATGTGGCTTTAAAATTTTAGATAGCATTTAACTTGTTGGAAATCCAAGATACTAAGTATAAAGATGAGCTTAGTAGCGAGGAAATGTCAAGGGGTGTGCCTACATCTACTGATTGGGATTATGTTCAATACTTGTTTTTTCTAGAAGTTTTTTATGATGCAACTATATGTGTGTCTAGCTCTCTTTATGTTATCACTAATGCATACATGGAAGATATATATGCCCTTGGGTGGTGCAAATTTTGACACAGACTCAAAGTAATGATCTTGGCTTACGTTCAATGGCAACAAAGATGAGAGGAAAACATGAAAAATATTGGGCAAATGTTGATAATATCAACATAATGTTATTCATTGCAGTGGTGTTTGATCTTAGAAAAAAGTTAGAATATGTATATTGGACTATTGATAATTCATATGATGATGTTGATGCTTGTAATTTGAAAATAAAAGTGCATAACACTTTGATCGCTTTATTTGAGGAATACGGCTTGGTTAAAGGTTCTCCTATTGCGCAGTCGAGTGAGCAATCTCAACTTGCAAGAAATATTGATGTTATTGATCCAAATATTGCTCCTCAAGTCACTAAGAAGGCTAGGTATAAACAACAAAGGGTTGGACAACGTGCTTTGGAGCCCAAATCTAAGTTAGATAAATATTTACGGGATTCATGTGAAGACGATGAAGACGAGAATTTTGATATCTTGACTTGGTGGAAGATTAATTCAACAAGATATCCAATTCTTTCTTTAATGGCACGATATGCTTTGGCTATACCTATCTCCACTATTGCATCCGAGTCGACATTTAATATTGGGGGTCATATATTAGATCCATTTCGTGTCTCACTTACTTTTAAGATGGTGGAGGCTCTTATTTGTTCACAAGATTAGATTCGGGCTATGCGTGCACCATTCATCAATGAGGAGAGCTTGGATGAATTATTGGAAATTGAGTCGGGTAGAGCTTTTGCTTTAGTTTCAATTATTTAATATTTAGTTTCAATTATTTACTTATATTTAGTTTTTTTCCCTTTTGTAGAATTTCCGTCGATGGCATCAGACAAAACTCATGGTCATGTAGATGATTGATGATTCTATGACATTTTGTATTGGTGCAACCCTCGAAATGTAGAATATGTAATCTCGTTGCCTTTTTCCTAATTCTATTTTGAATTTTTTAAATTATTGCAACCATTAACCATTATCTCATTGCAATACGCTGTTTTGTTAGACGTCTACCACAGATTTTTGAATGAAAAAATCTAGCACAGATTGCTATTGGATATTTGGATTTGGATGAAGAAAGATCCTCTTATTGGATATTTGGCTTTGGTGTAAAACATTTTATGTGTGGTTTATTTAAAACATTTTAATGTTTGGTGTGTGTAAAACATTTTATGTTTGATTAAAATTTGAGGAAGTTTTAAAGAAATACTAAAATTTTTGTTTGGAAGAAATATTGCAAATTTAATTAACATTTTATGTTTGATTAAAATTTGAGGAAGTTTGAAAGAAATATTGCAATTTTTGTTTGGAAGAAATATTGCATGTTTAATTAACATTTTATGTTTGATTAAAAGTTGAGGAAGTTTGTAAGAAACATTTTATGTATAATTAAAAGGTTATGTTGGAAATTCAGCTTTACATTCGATACCTAGTAACCAAACTGAAATGTTGGATACCCACATATTCAAGTATGGCACAAACCGGTTTGGTTATCGGGTACTATTTTTAAGCTACCGAAATATTCGAGTCGGGTAGTGAAAGGGCACATTCGGGTCGGGTACCCAGGTTTGCCCACCCCTATCGTGCACTATTACAATAGACACACAATTGAGGTCACACAGATGAGCATGCACAAGACTTGTGTGAGCCACAAAGGCAGGTGTAGTGTTGGGGGAGTGCGTACGCAATAGGATGCATGACTGTTGCGCTGCACAAAGTCACAGCAAATCGCAAGAAGCAAGCGGCTAGAGTTGTAGAGACGTGCACGGACTGTCGCGACAAAGACACAACACAAAGGTAATTGGTGTTGCAATGTAGTTGGTAAGGACACAACGACGGGTGGAATCGCAAAAAAGTAGCAATACAATCACAAACAACAAAAGCAGCATGATGTAAACCCTCAATCACACAAAGGCAAGCATGACATGCATGACACAAAGAGACGACGACTAGGACAATCACTCAAACACAGTCACGCAAGGACTGAGGGCTTTGAGCAGTGAAAAGCAAGTGCAAACACAGGTGTAACATGAAAGTCGCATTAATGCGTGTAAATGCAACACCTAATTTTACCTCACTTAATTATAATGCAAAGTCGCATAATAACAAAGAGCAAGTAAGGGTCTTTCCTACAGAGGATTTGTGAACTTAACTAACTATCTACTTTTAATAGGGGGTTTGTCACGAATTATAAAAACTTAAACAAAAACTAAGAAACTAAATTCAAACAACTTAAAGCAAGCAAGTATTCACGAAAGAGATATATATGAGAAAAACAAGATTGAAGGATCATTCGCCACCACTAGACGTGAAGTGCATATAATAAAAGCAATCTTTAATTTTCTACCCCCTTGATCACATCAAATTAGAAAATATCAAATGTTGATAAGTTCCATCTCTCCTTACCGAGTCGTTAGATTAGACCTCCTTTAATAGTGCTAGGGTTGTGAGAAAATAATGGGAAAAATCTTATATAAAATAGGAGAAAAAAATTTGGATGAAGTAATACAAGAATCCTTAAGCACCAAGGTTTTTTGCACCATGCCTCAACATGCTTTGTCCAAAAAACATCATTTCAAACCGGAGCCTGAATGCCTCGATGCCAACTTTTTCATGTCGTGATGCTGAAAGATATCCACTTTTAAGCATGAAAACATTAGAATCTAAAGAAGTCATAAACATGAGAATTGTAGCCGTTTGATAGAAATAGTGTGAATAGGTTGAGGGTATATATGTAACTGTGATAGAAGTAAATATATTAGGGTTGTATATTTCATTTTTTAATTATGAAAGCAAACAACGTGTATATTCCTTTCAACAAACATGATATCAGAGCTAACACTATTCCGATCATTCTAATTTTTTCGGCAATCGACAATCTTGGTTATTCTTAGTATTTTTGATTTCAATGATCGATAATATCCGATATGGTCTCTCTTTGTTATTTCGACAACCAATAAGCTCTGAGCTGATCTTTCTTTATGAGTTCGGCAGTGAACAACTTCTATTCTAGTTTCTCATCACAATTTCAATGATGAAATACTTCTATTCTGGTCTATTTCTCTGATTTTGACGATCAGTGACTCTATTCTATGAGTCTAACGACTTCTCTCCTGTGATTTCACCATTTTGTGATTTTGATGACTCTGCTAATCTCCTTTTTTTTGGCGAATCTTCTAGGTTTATTTTTGATAATGTCTGAGTGGTTGACTGGTTTCTTTATTTCAATATGGGTGGTATATATTGGTGCTTAGTCTGATTTTGGTTAGCATTTTTTTATTGATTTGTTATGGATTCTAGTGTTGATTTGTTGGTGTTTTGGTGTTTTGTCTTATTCAAGTCAGATTGTCTTCTTATTTTGGGATTTGATTTGTTGTGGATTCTAGTGTTGTTTGTTCTGTTCTATGATTGTTTGAATAGGAAGTGTGGATTTGGTTATTTGGGTATACTGAGTAGTGGTGATTCTGGGAGGTTATTATAGAATTCTTTGGTGATTTAATTAAAATATGGCAGATTCCGGTAAACATATGGTGACTAAAATTTTAGTTAGCTCTTCTACCAAAATTACAAATAGGAAATTATTGGGAAAGCAGAGTTATGTTCAATGGTAACGAATTGTTAAGCGATATGTTTCTAGCATTGACATGGGGGATCATTTAACTGAGGATCCACCTCCAAAAACAAAGATTGATAAGAAAACTTGGAAGAAATGGCTAATGGAGGATGATAAATTGTTCAATCAAATTCAGAACACTCTAGATCCAACAGTGGATGATATTACTAATTACTATGATACAGTTAAAGAATTGTAGGATTATCTTGAGATTTTATATGCTGGTAAACAAGATATTGCTTGAGTACTATATAGAGGTGAAGCAAGCTTTTAAAGAAAAGAGAGCTATATTTCCTATGGCAGTGGACGTTGTGAAGATGAAAGAACAAGAAGAGCAAGTGGTTGTGTAGTGTTTTTTGGCTAGGTTGAGGCCAGAAAATGATGTAATTTGAACGCATCTCCTAACTAATGACAAACTTCCTTCTCTTACTGATGTTTAATCTCGTCTTCTTCAAGTCAGTAAAGGGGAAAATAGATGAACCTCACCGGATCTTGCTATAGATCATACAACTTTAGTTGGCATAAAGACTAATAGTGGCTAAAGGAAACAAAGGGGCGAGCTAAGATATAGGGAGTAGTATGGTCGTGGCACTCGCACTTGTTTCCATTGTGGTGTTGAGGGACATAAAAAGGAATTGTTGGAAGCTTCATGGGAAGCCTCAAAATGGGCAAGGGTTTAAGAAATATGCTCATGTTGCCACTCAATATGGTCTATTACCTACTCCTTCCCTGGTTACTATTGTTGTAGATGAGTATGCTCACCTCACTCAGATTGCTAGCCCTTTGTCATCCATTCCATCGACTACCACTACATTAACACAATTAGGTAATCATACAACTTGTGTGTCTACTTTTAGTCACAACTGGGTCATTGATTCTGGTGCTACTCACCATATGACATGTGATACAGGTATTCTTTTATCATTCACATTATCCTCTTATTTGTCTTCGGTTGCTTTAGCTAATGGGTCTATTTTGTTTATTATAGGGTGTGGTACTGCTAATCCCATCAAATCTTATCTCTCTCCTCTATTTTGTGTCTTCCTCACTTTCCTATTAATTTATTATCTATTAGTAAAATCACTAATACTTTGAACTGTGTTGTTTATTTTTTCCCAACTTATTGTGTCTTTTAGGATCTTAAGACGAAGTAGATTATTGGTAGGGGTCATGTTTTGGGTGGCTTGTACGTCCTTGATGACATTTCTACTCCGGTGTCACAGCCTGTTGTTTGTACCAATGATTCATCCCGTGCTTGTACGTCCTTGATGGCATTTCTACTCCAGTGCCACAACCTGTTGTTTATACCAATGATTCATCCCTATCCATCTTCTATGGTTGTTTGGGACATCCTCCTCTCCCAATCTTGAAGAAAGTATGTCATAGTTTAAAGTCAGTGTCACATTTTAAGTGTGAGTCATGTCGATTTGGTAAACACCATTGAATGTCGTATAGTCCTAGAATAAATAAACGAGTTGCGGCTCCTTTTGATATTATACATTTGGATATTTGGGGTCCTTTTCTTGTTTTGTTTAAATCTAGGTATAGATACTTTGTTACTTTTGTCAATGATTTTTCACATGAAATTTGGCTATATTTTATAAAAAACTGTTCTAAGTTATTTTCCATTTTTTGTGCACATTATGCTGAGATACAAAATCAACTTGACTCCTCTATTAAAATTGTAAGGAGTGATAATGCCAAAGAATATTTTTCTGCATCTCTTTCCTCTTTTTTGTCCACCAAAGGTATTATTCATCAGTCATCTTATGTGTATACACCTCAACAAAATAGAGTTGCTGAAACAAAATTTGTCATTTGTTAGAGGTCGCTTGTACACTTTTTTTTCATATGAAAGTTTCCAAAGAATTCTGGTCAGATGCGGTTTCTAAAACTTGTCATTTGGTTAATCAAATGCCTTTTTTCTGTTTTGGTGGTCAGATCCCTTATTCTATTATTTTTCCTTCTTAGTCTTTATTTCCTCTTCCTCCCAAAGTCTTTAAGTGTACTTGTTTTGTTTAGGATGTTCTACCTCACCTTTCTAAATTAGATCCTAGGTCTCTTAAATGTATGTTCTTCGTTTATACACGTTACTAGAAGGGTTATCATTGTTTTTCTCCTACATTGTGTAACATATGGTCTTAATTGATGATTCATTTTTTGAAAATACTCCTTATGTCGACTCTTCAGTTTCATCAACCTCTATTGTCTGCCATGATTTTCTTATTTATACTATTACTCGAGATTATTCCTCACCCCCTCCTTGTCTTCTTGTTACTTAATTTTACTCTCATCGGGCTACTTAGCAACAACATGTGGTACCCATATCGACATCCAACTCATTGCCCCTACCGTCAGCCTCGTTCCAAGATCCGAATCCTTTTGACCTAGATCTTCCCATTTGCTTTTCATAAAGGTAAGCATTCTTGTAGGTATCTTATTTCCTCTTTTGTTTCTTATACCTTCCTATCTTTGTCCTCCAAGTCTTTTGTTGCATCTTTAGATTCCATGTCTATTCCCAATTCCGTGTCTAAAGCAGGAGCTCATGATGGGTGGCAGAGGGCTATGGAAGAAGAAATACTGGCTCTTGAACATAACAATATACAAGACCTAGTTGACTTATCGAGTGAAAAAAAAAAGGCTATTAGGTGTAAGTGGGTGTTTGCAGTAAAGGTTAATACGGATGGATTTGTGGCTCGGTTGAAAGCTCAGTTGGTTGCTAACGATTATACTTAGACATATGGTATTGATTACTCTAAGACATTTTCTCTGGTTGCTAAAATGACCTATGTCTAGTTATTTATTTCTCTTGCAGTTTGCTATGGTTGGCCTTTTCACCAAATTGATGTTAAGAATGTATTTTTGCATGGTGATCTTCTTGAGGAGGTTTACATGGAGCAACCTCTAGGGTTTGTTGCTCGAGGGGAGTCCAGAAAGGTATATAAATTGAGAAAAACTTTATATGGCTTGAAACAATCTCCATGTGCCTAGTTTTGGAGATTTAGTAGTGCGGTGTCTAAGTTTGGTTTACAGAGAAGCATTTATGATCATTCTATCTTTTATAAGCAATCAAGTGCTGGCATTCTTCTTCCCGTTGTTTATGTTGATAATATTGTGATCATGGGTAGTGATAGTGGTGGCATTCATAGTTTGAAAGATTTTCCAACTTCTAAATTTAGCATGAAAGATTTGGGCTCTTTAATATACTTTCTAGGAATCAAAGTTTCTAGGAGTAGAAGAGGAATTGTTTTGTCTCAACGTAGGTATGTGTTAGATTTGTTGATTGAAACAAGACTAATTGGAGTTAAACCTTGCGATACTCCTATGGTTCCTAATGTGAAATTGAATGCTAAGGATGGAGAGGTGTTTGGTGATCCAGAACGATATAGATGGATTGTTGGGAAATTAAATTATCTTATAGTAACCCTTCCAGATATTGCATTCTCAGTAAGTGTGTTGAGTCAATTTATGTCATCCCCCATGACATCTCAATGGATGCAGTTCTTCATATCTTGAAATATCTCAAGGGAGCTCCTGGACGTGGAATTCTTTACCGTAATCATGGTCACAGTAAAGTAGAAGGATTTGCAAATGCGGATTAGGCAGGATCATCTTTAGACAGACGTTCTACGAATGGATTTTGTGTCTTTGTTGGAGAAAACCTTGTTTCCTGGAAAAGTAAGAAACAGCCTGTTGTAGCTAAATCAAGTGTAGAGTCTAAGTATCGAGCTATGGCACAGATGACATGTGAGCTTATATGAATAAGACATCTTCTTAGAGAAAATGGAATTGGTGATCCAAGGACTATGGACTTGTGGTGTGGCAACCAAACAACCATACATATAGTAAATAATCCAGTTTTTCATGAGCAAACAAGGCATATAGAGGTGGATTGTCATTTTGTGCGAGAAAAGCTTGAACAAAATTTGATTGCTACTAATCATGTTAGAACAGGAGAACAACTAGCTAATATCTTTACTAAGTCTATAGCTAGTAAAAGTGTAACTTACATTTGTAACAAGCTTGGCATGATAAATATATATGCTCCAGCTTGATGGTAAGTGATAGAAATAGTGTAGATAGGTTGAGGGTATATATGTAATTGTGATAGAAGTAAATATATTAGGGTTGTATATTTTATTTTTATTTTTTTATTATGAAAGAAAACAGCATGTACATTCCTTTCAACGAACACCCTTCAAGTCAGCTCTCCAATGGTCTAATAATCATCCCAATTCGAGGTCTACAACTCAATTTATCATTAAAATACTAAAGCAAGCTCAAAACTCAAGCATTTTCCAGGATTTGCATTCCTTAATGAATATGGCGTAACTCCTTCGTTTCAACTCCGATTCTCAAATCGTTTGTTTTTAGTCATCATAAATTCCATCGGCAATATCACTTCTATCCTGATATTATTTTTAAGTAATATGCTCTGAAAACAGAATAAAAATACTCGTGATCCTGAAAAGTGCATTTTTTAAATAATAAAGTCAATTTATGCAAATTAACCCTAATTTCTCACAAATACTCCCAATAAACCACCAAATATAAGTGCATTTTCATGCATATCCAATAGAAATCGTGTGATCGATCGCGTACTTGTGATGAAGGAGGCTTGCGATCAATCGCTCAATTGGATGGCTTAGTGAGACAAACACATACCAACGTCCAGGGGAAGGTGAGAGGGAAAGGTGGAAGGGGAGGGTTACGGCGGCGTTGGAACTCTTTGCCCTAACTAAACCCCCCATTCCGGGATACCTCTTTGCCCTAACTTTGTTATATTGTTGTTTGTGGTAGATGAGTGAAATGATAACGTTGATCTAATAAGAAAATGTTAGGGTAAAACAGTAAGTTTGGTCTTATAAGAAAATCTTTTGTAAACCTAACGAAAATGTAGTTGACTTAGTGCAAAGGGTGTGATAAAAGTTTTTAACGCAAGGGGGTATCCATGATAGAGTTTCAAACTTTGAGGGTAATCTATGATAAAAAGTACAAAAGTTATCATCCCAATGATAAATTTAGAAACCTTAATGTGTGTTTGGTTAGGGGTAATAGGAGATTACTAAGGTAATGTAATCTTATATTACTTGATTACCCATTTGGTTGTCAAATAATATAAGATTCTGGTAATCTTCTAATACCAGTAGTAGTTATTGTTGGTAATACAGGACGTAATCTGATTACCTCTATATTCTTAGGTATTTTAAGATTACTTGGTGATCTTATTTTTGTTCCAATTTTACCCTTTATTAATAAAATTTTAGGACAATAATGCCTTGTTTTAAAAACAATTTACAAAAATACTAATTGATTATTTTATCCTTATATACAAAGTTTTTAGGACATAAATATCCCTATAATTTAAAAAAAAAAAATACCAAAAGGTGGTGGTTGGATCTGGCCACCATCGCCCACAGCAATGGAATGGCTTATGGTCGGCCTTATCTAACCAGCCATGCGCCGCTAAGGCTGTTTCTGACCATGGATTTGTGATCCATTGCCGGAAATAGCCAAATTTGGCCTTTCACGACCTAATCTGTGGTCATTTTACAACCAAAGATGTGGCCGTGAAAGCCAGATCTCTACTGTCGCTGCCACTGGCAGTGGTGGCAGGCTGCGGAAGTAGCTTGGGGTGAGTGGGGGTATTTTTGTTGGTAGGGTGTTTTAGCTAAATTTAAAATGTAGGGGCTTAAAAAAAATTATTCAAAAAATAATAATAACAAAAATATTATATTAATATTTAAAAAGGAGGTTAATTTAGTAATTTGTATAACATACACACCAATTTATTCCAACCAACCAAGCACATTTCCCTAAACATTCCCAATAATCTTCAAGGCAATTTATCTTTCCATTAATAAAACATTCCCTGAACCAAACACATTATAAAGGTAATCTATGATAATCTTCCTTTGTTATTTGATAAAACAAGATTAAATATGAAATTGATTAATGAGCATGATGAATTAATCAATGTTTAATATTAAATCAATGAATTAATTTAATTGATAGTATACAACACTTAATTTGGAAGAAAAAGACAAATATTGATTCGATTTGATTGCAGTTCGAAATTAAAGCAAGATGTTGACAAAAACCTATTCACCCATTCTAAGTTTACGATACCCTTATTATTAGGTATATAAGCCTCAGCTACGCAACTCATAAACAAGTCTCTAATCGCAATTATTTTTGGTCTATGTAAACAACTTGTTAATCATAGGTAGCTCTCGTTGGTTCATTCAAGCAACCATCAATACTTTCTCCCAGGAGTTTTTCATTAAAAGCATTGGTTAATCTCAACCTTTCATCTTACCACTTATGCGAATGTAAATCATGTTAGTAACCATGACGATCACACTTCAATCTCGCCCCATGTTATTTTTCTTAAGTCTAATCTTATTCTATGATGTTCACAAGAGCAATGAACCATAGCTTACTCCACCGTGCAAAAATACTATTCAATTGCCTTAACTATTCAATTGCCTTAACTATTCCTAAACTATCGTAGCTCACTAAACTTGGCGTCCACCCTCACATAATCTTCATGCCTTCTCTATGATAACTTGAGCGTACCTCACCTATGTGTCAATTTAGGTTTAACTCTTAAATGAAGGACATTGCTCCTAATTTTCATTTCATTTCCAAGAAGGTTGCTAATGGTTTGTTGTAGGAGAGAGAGAGAATAAATCTCTGGTCAAGTCATCTTGATTTAATTTCATCAAGACCATATTTATAGACCATTGAATTTATCTCATAGGAAAAATGATATTTTTAGGGGTGAGAAAAATTATAGGGTACAATCGGAACCAATGGGTACCTAGGTGTCGATTTCAATTCCTACCCGAAACCGGCCGTAAGAGGGTCGATTCTGGTTCCAAAATATTGGGGCCAATACTATGCGATTTCGATTCCGATTCCGGATCCAAATCAAAGGAACCAGAACCAGAACTGGGAATCGGGACTAAATTGAGATAATATTAAAGAATAGGGAGTTTTTTTAAAATTTTGCATGTGGGGGTTTTTTTGATAGTTTACATGTTAATAAATATATAAGAAAATTTTGGTTTTTTTATCTTAGTATCAAAAGTCTTATTAATTTTCATTAAAAGATCAGTTCTTCAAAATATTCTTATTAAAATTTAAATTTCACTTATTATTTGATTAAGAAACTAATATATATTAAGACATTTACGTTAAATAATAGTTTTTAAATTTATATTATCGATGAAAACAAATAATTAAATGCTTATAATCAAGCATCGAGTAAATATAAACAAATATATTATTTAATGTTTTGTGCTTAAGTCTTAGGCCTATCCAGTAGTTAGGCATATTCAGTCGTCAAATAAATTATCAAATGCCACTTAAGTGAATTAAGAAAGTTGATTCTTTTTAACTTTTTACTTGATAAAAAATGTATGAATAATTTGTTCAAATTATTTTGATAATATTATCATTATTTAGTAGCAACAATTACCCATATGTCCAATTAAATAACTCTTTTTATATTTATGTCATGTGTCAATACTTTTCACTTTAAAATCTCTATTTAGCGTATTATATTCTTCAATAGAACATTTTAATTCAACTTGGTATTTATATTTAAGTTTAAAAACTTAAAACAGTGTTTAAATTGTATTACATAAAAATTATTTAAATAATAATACAGTTAACATCATGTGAGCATATATATCAAAATATAATTTTGGGAGGATGAAACTTGATATGTTATTAACTTATTATGTTATGTTATTATATAATTTAATGTGTTATGTAATTTTAATTTTGGGAGGATGAAATGGATATTGAAATAGCTATAATTTTTTGTAAAGTCTGGAGGGTGTATTTATCATTTCAGAAAACTATTAGGGGTGTAATTGTAATTTTATAAGGATTTATTTGTCATTTTTTTTAAATGGGGATAATTGTTATTTTTCTAGGTAGCCAGAACCAGAACCGACGGTTCTAGTTCCGGTTCCAAATCAAAGGAACCGGTCAATTCTGGTTCCGTTTGATTTTAGGTGAGTACCCAAACTCGTCCACCTCTAGATATTTTACAATTAAAAGCCAATAGTATGTGTTAATGTCATTAGAAATTAATATCAAAATATTCTGACTTGATAACAATAATAATAATAATTGGGTGTGTTTGTTTCTCTATTTTGGGTAGGATTTCAAAAATCCTACCCAAAATACATACTGGTTTCCCTAATCTGAAAATTCTATTCTATTTAACTATTTTTAAACCCCCTAGATTTGTTAATTTAACTAAACACCCCTAACAAAAAAAGTTTAGAAATTGATAAAAACATGCCACCCACCCACATTTACAGATTCCGGCCACCATTGCTGAAAGGTGGCTGAAATCTGGCATATTGGAACACTACTGGTTGGATCTAGCCGGTAGTACGTCGATCTAGCTTTTTTCGACCAGATCCATTGTGGATCTGGCCGAAAAAGACCAAATCTTTGGCCGTAGCTGGTCGTCTGTTGACGACCAAATTTGGCCATCAACGACCAGATCTAGCCGTAGATCTGGCCAGAAAATGCCATATTGGTGCACGACCTGTAATACCCTGTATTTTTCTGTATGGAATTTTATTAAATTTTATTTCGTGATTTTGGGGTAAAGTGTAAGAATTTGAAAGTTTTGGGGGAATGCATGTAATATCTGAAACAAGTGGGGACTAAATTAAAATTTTCTAGATATTTTGATTAACAGTGACCATTCAAAGAGAAGAAAAGCAGAGGAGAAGAAGGAAAACAGGGGAAAAAGAGAGAAAAAGAAAAAGGAGAGAAAGAAAAGAGAGAAAAGAGAGAGAAGAAGAAGAGAAGGAGAGGAAGAAGAAAAGAAAGAAGGGAGAGAAAGATGAGAGAGAGAATAGAGAGAGAGAGAGGAGAGAAGAGGGCAGCGGAGGTTACTGGAAAAGTGGCCGCTGGCGAGCAAAACTCCAGTGATCGGAGAGTGGAGGAAGATCAAGCATATGGGAGGTGAGTAAAGCTTAAAATTTCCCTCTTTGATGAGTTTTAGTTCATTAGATTTGTGTTGGTTATAATTGAGTGTAAGGACATGAGATTACACTAAAATGGGAAGATTGAGTTCAATAATGTTATGTGGATTGAACACATATGTGTTTCCTAAACAAAATTTGGTTAAAGATGTGATTTTGATACAAGAGTTCACTGTACAAAAATGTGACCATCTGGAATTCCGAAAATTGTTTATATGTTTTGGGTTTTTTTTTTTTTAAGCTGAATTTCGGATATGTTGTTGTAGAATTCTTGAGGAGTGTTTAGAAATTTATTTCACTAAAAAACTCGAAGAATTGAATTTTATATGGATTTTTGAAGTTGCCTTGTGAATTCTGGAATTTTTGTTTTCTGCAAAACATGTATTTTGGAAAATGATTTGATGTATCTATTCTTATCAAAATTGAGTGATTTTAAATTCTGGTGAATCCTATATGTGTCTAGTTTAATTCTGGAGAGTTTCGTGAAGTTTTGATTAAAGGCTAAATTGTTACGAATGTTCCAAGTCAGTAACCTCAATTCTGGAAACAGTTGATAGATTTGAATGAGTTGAAAGAAAATTGTGTTTTAATAGTTATTAATTCTAGAATGACTTGAGAAAATTATTGAAATAACTTAAGTGTCTCTAGAAAGTTCCATTAAAATTATGGCTTAAATTGATGAATGAAATTTTTATGAAGAATTCGAAAGCGACCGATATTTGGTTATGAGATAGTTTTGTTAAAGAAGAAGTTATGTTAATCTTTTGGGGTGTGAAGTGTCCTATGATTTTAATATTGAGGTGTTACCTTAAGGGGACTTATGTATGGAGGCTTTATTGGATTTTGTATATAGGGAGGCAAGCAGGGGCATTGTTAGAGGATTTCAACCCTTTTCGACTTAAGGGTCGAGCTCTAAAAAGGTGAGTGGCAAAAAATCTAAAACCCTAACTTTCATTTTAATAAAAGTTACCCTAAATGTTTATTTATACTTGTTTATTGTTTTAAATTGCCTAATATGTTTGATTTCTTTATATAAATGAGCTTTATTGCAATGTTATTGTTGGAAATTGTTGATTGAGATGAGAAAGATGGAATTTTGATGCTTTTGGGCAATAGTTTGAAAAGAAATGAAAATGGGTTGAAATTGTTAGATTTGAAAATATTTGAGAACTTGCATTTATATTTTACGTTACATGAGATGTTATGAAATTTATTATATGCTTATGAGAAAAATGTTTTAAGAATAAGTATGAGATGGTAGTGGTTTTCAAACCACCCTACGTAATACCCATCCCCCTCATGATATTAATTTGATTCTACGCATATGTATAATTTGATATTGCCGGCCCAAGTGGGTCGAAGGCTTGAGTGAGGCAAATATCGCTACACATGATTTGATATTGTCGCCCCAAGTGGGTCGAAGGCCCGAGCGAGGCAAATATCGCTACACATGATTTGATACTGCAGGCCCAAGTAGGTCAAAGGCCCAAGCGAGGCAAATATCGCTAGACAAGATATGATTGTGCCGGTCCGAGTGAAGCTTGGTCTCACTGAGTCAAAGGCTTGAGCGGTGACCGATTCCGCCTAGCAGGATGGATTTAGTAGTTCAACCCGCGTGATGTTAGATCTTGCCGGGTTGGACGGATTTACCCCTCAGTACTAGTTAGGTGAGAGTTTTCACATGTGATTGAGAGATGATTTGGAGATATATATATATATATATATATATATATATATATATATATATATATATATATATATATATATATATATATATATATATATATATATCATTTATTTGAAATTGAAATTTATAAATGCAAATGTTATCTGTGTATGAAATGTTTTAGAAATGATATTTTTAGAGAAACATGAGTATTGATTTGATTATCATAATAGTTTTCAATAAGAAGTTTTGCAATGAGAGACTTCAGCATTTGTTATGAAAGATTGCTTATATTATAAAATGTGTTTATGGAAATCAAATTTTATAAGCATGAATGTTTTATTGTATATTGCTTGCTCAAGCCTACGACCCACTTAGGTCGGTAATATCAAATCATACGTATGCGTAGAATCAAATCAATATCATGAGGGGGATGGGTATTACGTAGGGTGGTTTGAAACCACTAACATCTCATACTTATTCTTAAAACATTTTTCTTATAAGCATATAATAAATTTTATAACATCTCATGTAACGTAAAAATATAAATGCAAGTTCTCAAATGTTTTAAAATCTAACAATTTCAACCCATTTTCATTTCTTTTCAAACTATCGCCCAAAAGCATCAAAATTTCATCTTTCTCATGTCAATCAATAATTTCCAACAATAACATTGCAATAAAGCTCATTTATATAAAGAAATCAAACATATTAGGCAATTTAAAACAATAAACAAGTATAAAAAAACATTTAGGGTAACTTTTATTAAAATGGAAGTTAGGGTTTTAGATTTTTTTTTTTTTTTTTTTTTCCACTCACCATTTTAGAGCTCCACCCTTAAGTCGAAAAAGATTGAAATCCTCTAACAATGCCCCCGCTTGCCTCCCTATATACAAAATCCAATAAATCCTCCATACATAAGTCCCCCGAAGGCAACATCTCAATATTAAAATCATTGGACACTTCACACCCCAAAAGATTAACATAACTTCTTCTTTAACAAAACTATCTCATAACCAAACATCGGTCGCTCTCGGATTTTTCATAAAAATTTCATTCATCAATTTAAGCCATAATTTTAATGGGGATTTCTAGAGACACATAAGTTGTATCAATAATTTTCTCAAGTCATTCTAGAATAAATAACTATTTAAAACACAATTTTCTTTCAACTCATTCAAATCTGCCAACTGTTTCCAGAATTGAAGTTACTGACTTTGAAAATTCGTAACAATTTAGCCTTTAATCTAAACTTCACGAAACTCTCCAGAATTAAACTAGACACATATAGGATACTAGAATTTAAAATCACTCAATTTAGATAAGAATAGATACATAAAATCATTTTCCAAATATACATGTTCTGCAGAAAACGAAAATTCCAGAATTCACATGGCAACTTCAAAAATCTATATAAAATTCAATTCTTCAAGTTTTTGAGTGAAATAAATTTCTAAACACTCCTCAAGAAGTCTACAACAACATATCCGAAATTCAGCTTCAAACAAGAAACCCAAAACATACAAACAATTTTCGGAATTCCAAATGGTCACATTTTTGTACAGTAAACACTTATATCAAAATCACATCTTTAACCAAATTTTGCTTAGAAAACACATATGCGTTCAATCCACATAACATTATTAAACTCAATCTTTCCATTTTAGTGTAATCTCATGTCCTTATACTAAATTATAACTAACACAAATCTATTTAACTAAAACTCATCAAAGAAGGAAATTTTAAGCTTTGCTCACCTCACATATGCTTGATCTTCCTCCACTCTCTGATCACCGGAGTTTTGCTTGTTGGCGGCCACTTTTCCAGCAACCTTTGCCACCCTCTTCTCTCCTCTCTCTCTCTATTCTCGGTTTCATCTTTCTCTCCCTTCTTTCTTTCTTCCTCTCCTTCTCTTCTTCTCTTTTCTCTGTTTTCCTTCTTCTTCTCCGTTTTTCTTCTCTTTGAATGGTCACTGTTCATCAAAATATCTAAAAAAATTTTAATTTAGTCTCCACTTGTTTCAAATATTACATATACTCTCCCAAAACTTTCAAATTCTTACACTTTACCCCCAAAATCACAAAATAAAATTTAATCAAATTCCATACAGAAAAATACAGGGTATTACATTCTTCCCCCCTTAAAGAAATTTCGAGGACGAAATTTACTCACATGAAGAATATGTGGATAATGGATCCTCTAATAAGTCTCGTATCTTCATCACTCATTTAATCATATGCTCATTACATGATACTCTCACCCATGATACGCAACTGCCCTTTAAAATCATTCAATTATTCTTACACACTTTCACATGGTCACTATTTTGCCTTCGTTTCCTTGAGATTACAACTTTAATATCAATACATATATCGTCTTACTGGAAGAAGGATATTTAAATTATCTCATCCACTTCATTCAAATACAATGTCACTTTATAAGACTCCCACAACTTCTTTCGCCATATAAGATTTTCACAAATTAACGCTTCCTTTTATTAACTCAATTAATATGATTTCATCTTGTAATTCCTCTCATCATAACTGTCTCTCATAAGCCACTTATTAGCTTAGAAACCTTTAATACAGTGCTTCCCCCTCGACACTTGACGTGGGGCCTATGGTTTCTGCAACCATTTAAATCAGAAATTTCCTTAATTACTTTTATTTCATTCTCATCTCATACTCATGTACTGAATCTTTGAGACACCACTTATAAAAGCTTCTACCTAGCATTAACTCTAGCGTATCCAATTCTATGACCTTTATTCTAATACACACTCTCAGAAGCAATAAACCTTAAGCAGTGGGGGATCCTCTATTTTACACTCCAAGGATCCTAGCTGAAACAGAGGCCTTTGTCTCACCATAAATTAATCTTACAGTGCTCCATTCATACTTGCTATTTAGCAAGACAGGGTTCCTTCATTCAAGCCCTTTGATCTCCTAGTTGTTTCCCTCAATAGGTAACATTCCTTCCTTGACCCCCGTAAGTCATTACATTTAGATTATCCAAGTCATCATTGTAACTCCTAGATGCTACAATACTCATAGTAGGGACCTCTCTTTTATGCTTGACATAATCAATACCACCCTGAATTAGGCGATGAAACCAATAATATTAAGCTTTATCTTATAATGAAACTCATCACCAACTTCAACTCCAGGAACAGACCCAATGATTTTATTGCCATCATTTACAAGAGAAACTTCCTCATTCCAAATAACTAATAGAACCATAGTCGGATCTGCCTCTCCAACTAGTGATAACTTCTTGCTGAGTGGCCCTCTAGAGCTCTCTGCTTCATTCTTTCTCTTGAAAGCAAATTCATGAACTGACATCATATCATGCTTCTTACTTTGCTTCCACCAGTAGCAATAGTGTTTTCACCAATATTTACAATTGAAAGCATCGTTTTTCTAATCTCCAATAACAAATTTCAAGGATGTCATAAAACCATGCACCACAACCCAATTTGATGCAACCAGTGAATAATCAAGATCTTCCTTTGTGAATAGCTTACCACTTCCAAATAATTCTGAACAATTCCTACCAAATTGTTTATCCTCTGCATAAACCACAATATCTTTCACCAAATATCCACCAAGACTCCAACATCTTTGTCACTAAATTTTGAACCACTCTTATGGTCAAACCTATATTTTTTAATCCCTCGTGGAGGTGTAATGTTATTCCAACACCACCTTTCTCTGCAACCTTCATATGCTCTTAGACGAAATTCCAAACTCATCATTTTTCTTTATTCCCATGGTTGCATGTTCTTTAAGATCGAGGAGATCTTGATCACAGATGATTCTAGAAATATCACCATCCAACTTACTCTTGTATGCATATCCATGATAACCATCCTCCTTCATTAGTTTCACATTAGTCTCCACAGTCCCTCTCAAGACATTTCCTCTGTGACAAAATTATCTTCGTCCAATTTAAATCTCCATCATTTTAATTAAACACAATACACTTCCAATCCTCAAATCAGGCAAATCAATCCCACCAATTGGCTGGATTGTTCTATTGCACCAACCAAGTTCATTTCACATTACACATTACCCATAATATCCTTTATCACCAAAACAACATGCATATACATCATTTAAACATGCCAACAATTAAACCACAACACTTAATTTCAAAACTCCATATACTAATGAAATATCACTTGCATGCCGAACATGCAACCCAAAAAATATTCAAACCCGCAACTTACAAATTGAATTTCAAACCAAGGTAAAGAGGGTTGTTCATATGCACAAATCCACACCTACATGTCACCCATAAATCATCACTTGGCTGAAAATCAATAATCCTCATGTCGTCAATATGCATGTCAACACCTAAATCAACTAAAACCAATATCTCTACCAATTAATAATCAACAAACCGGCCTTACCAAAATTGATTAGATTTTCTCACAACCATGCCCATTTCAATCTACAACCCATAACTCCATTTTTGGCATAAACATTAAAGATACATATAATTTCACATAATATGCCAAATACCCTTTCACCCCACAAGCAACATAAACATTCATTCAAACTAATCCAACACAACGTTCATACCATGTACCATCATTGCACTTCCAAGTTCATGTTTGCCAAATCTTCTATAAGGAAACATTCATATTCAAATCAATCAAAACATAGCAAAATCATACGTAACACATTCAACCACGTGGATAGTCACATTAGCTAATCACCTTCAACTATCAGTCTCTAAAACATAAATCTTGTATTGATTTCTAGAAAACTTGCCAATTAAGGCACAAAATTTCACAAACTCAACAATACCAAATATTCAACCAAATTTGGAAAAAGGAATTGATTTAATTCCACATAACACACTATAATGTCTCAACTCAATAGCACACTAGAATACTTCAAACTCAATAGCATACCAACACGCATCATACATTAATCTCACCTTCTACAACAAGGTTGAACCATCTAATACTAGAAAGGTTTTACCACAGGCAAAAGTAACTCACAAGGCTTCAAGAACATATACTTCCTCGCAAGTAAAATACATCATACATGCTAATTAAAATCTCCTTCACACTCCAAATCAAGATTTTGGCTAACCCCTTACTATTCTTTCTGCCTAAGTTATCGAGACAATACACCCATACTAATCAAACTCATATCTTACATTTATAATTGCTTCTGTGGCACATAATAAATTTCGACTATTCTTGCCCACTTGTAAAATTTCTAAGACCATTTGATGGTCCCATCCAAACCTTTCCCCATTAACTATTACGATTGATGCCTAAAAATCACAATTCTGAGTGATACAACAGATCTCTCCACCATTTCATCTCTAGGCTCATTTCCCCTTCCTCATGCTTCGGGGAACTATTAATTCTACCACAAGTCTCGTGCGAGGTTGGCCACATCGACTCATGCTCATTCAATTAAACTTTCTTTCTCAAAGATAAAAACTTTATGTGTGCATCATGAAAACATCCGAAGAACCTAAAACATTTGCTCTGATACCAAGTTGACATGACTGGTCCTGACCCTCCCTATCCTATAGGTTCTGAGCGCACCCATGAGACTCGGGTGACCGAGACGTGCCATGTGGGAAAACTATGAAACTTGTTTATGAATTAAAACATCATAAAACTCTTCTAGCTAAAACATTTATAAGCACTCTTTTTTGTTTCTCACAAATAAATATAACGTCATTTGCAGATAAACAAATGCAACTGAATTTTTTTACAAAATGAAATGTGTGGTATCAGATTTTTCCATATCTTTAACAATCCAGAACATGATGAAGAAATATAAACTTTGCAGCAGAAAATAAAACCCAACGATGGAATATATGATGAGATGAAGTCATGTGGCCCAACCTTGAGTGGGATTCACTCCTCTGCATGATCTCCTTCTTGACCTGGTGGGGGGAAATAAAACATTTGAAAATGAGGGGTGAGCTAGAAATGCTCAGTGAGTAAGGAATGGGTTAGTATGCAATAAAAGATCAATATACAATAAAACATTCATGCTTATAAAATTTCATTTCCATAAACACATTTTATAATATAAGTCATCTTTCATAACAAATGTTGAAGTCTCTCATTGCAAAACTTCTTTTTGAAAACTATTATGGTAATCAAATCAATACTCATGTTTCTCTAAAAAAATCCCTCAAGATTTTAACGATCCTGCAAGAACACTGTTCTTGGTAATAGACTATATCTCATATTATATATATATATATATATATCAACAACAAAGACACATGTATGTTCCTATATATGTGTCTTTTCAAGATCCTTATCAACAAGAAGATTTTCCCAATTTCTCTTTATCACATGTCATCTGCAGAAAGCAAAATTGTCAAGATTCCCTGCAGAATTGAAGACTTTCAAGATTTCCCTTATCAATAATATTATTTTGTCGACCAATATCAGAATAGATCCTCAATAATTCAAGACACGTTTCCAAGACAGCTCATCACCTTATCAACAACTTTATCTTTTATTCTGTATTGTAATTATGAAGACGGATTCAAATATTGTTGAAATCCGGACTTTTGTAGTATAAATATGTATCACTTAGATGGCAAGAGCAGAATGAAAAATAGACTGCAAAATTAGAGAGAGCAAAAATTTATAGTCCCTACATATATATAGGAACATATATAGGAACAACATTTGAATCCGTCTTCATAATTACAATACAGAATAAAAGATAAAGTTGTTGATAAGGTGATGAGTTGTCTTGGAAACGTGTATTGAATTATTGAGGACTTGTTCTGATATTGGCTAAGAAAATAATATTATTGATAAGGGCAATCTTCAAAGTCTTCAATTCTGCAGGGAATCTTGACAATTTTGCTTTCTGCAGATGACATGTGATAAAGAGAAACTGGGAAAATCTTCTTGTTGATAAGGATCTTGAAAAGTGTGTTGATAAGAAGAATCTTGAAAAGTCTTGGACATCCACTGAAAGCTTTGCACATGTGATAAAGGCGGTGCTGAGTCATTGTCCTATTTGATTTTGGAATATTGCAAAATAGTCATCTTCATCTTGATCACTTGGTGACTTGGTATTGTCCGAATCTTCTTTTTGAGATGTGGAAGATCCAATGGCCATAATAATTTTGTCCATTTCTTCAGTAGTTTGGCATTGAGCCAACTCAGCCAGAAGCTTTGATTTTTGCATCAGAAATGTTGCTTGTTGTTAAGTTTGACATAGATGAGGGTGTTGAGATATCCATATTTGCACTACTGGTGGGCTAACATTTTGGGTGGAAAAGCTAGGCTATCATTTAATAAAGAATTTTCTTCATAATTCTCTAAATTTTGGAGGAGGAGGTGTAGTGATATAAAATTGCCAACTCATTATCCAGGCAATTAAGAAATTGCTGGAAAATGCTAGCAAAGGTTCTTCACTGTTATTGAAATTTTTTGCAAACAATTGATATCCTTCCCAAACCAAAGGTGGGAGAATTTTTTTAT